>OZ010649.1:0-1200000 GCA_963932195.1 Empis livida
ATTGTTAATGTAGTAACATAATGGCGTCTGGTTGTTTTTAATATATTTGTAAGTGCTAATATGCGAATAAGTTGTTAAAATTTTTTATTTAAAATCAATTAACTAAATAAAATGAATTCCGTATGAGGACGGTACATAATTTTCTATTTCATTGTGACATATTTTTGGTCAGTCGTAATTTCCTATTCTAATAGGAAATTTTTTGGCATTGTCAGCAGATTTTGGCGCGAATAAACTTCATGTGTAATTCATTATTCTTTCTTCCCCTTTCGTAAAAATTTATTAAAATTTGTAGTGATAAAATATTAAAACGGTAGTCAATTCATAATAAAAATGTAACTTAATTAGTGACGGAATAAAAACAATAATAATATTTGCGGCATAACTAGATTTAAAAGTGAAAATCAAAAAAAAATTCCTTTAATATATATGGGAGTGTTTTATTTTATATTAAAAATATATTTGTGGTAGAAGTGTCATTTTTTTTATTTCCTAAAAAAAAACAATGGAAGCTTTAAAGCTTCAAGTGATTTATAATTTGTCATGATAGTGAATTTAAATTTAAAAAAAAAGTGAAAAAAAACTATGGCATTTTACGTCATAGTACTCGCCGGTTATTGTAAATTGAATTACTTTGCAGAAATAAACATATTATATAATCTATATTTAGTGGATTTTAGGATTTAATATATTTAGTGTAGTATAGATTGTCCTACATTTTAAATATTACCAGAACAGAACGGCTTATCGCTCAAGATACAGTAAAGGTCAGTAATTATTTTGGTTACTTTTTAAATATATTAGTCTAAGTTGACTCATACTTTTTAAGTATATTGATCTAAGTTGACTCAGCTTTACTACAAAATGATGTGGTAACAAAAAATACTTAAGGCATTATTTAATGCAATTAATTACCTAAATTACTCAATGCTCTATCAACTTTGGAAATTTCACATTTTGCTAAACCCCTAAACTAAGTTTATTTGTTATTAATTACAAATTACATTATTTTTCAATCAGTTTTTTCCTTTAAAGCTTAAACCTTACAGATTTTAGCTTAAGCTATGCTCTTTATCAATAATCCACTAAAACAAAATACCCAAAAATATCAATAAATTTTTATTAAATATCCATTTTATTCTTAATATATTTTAAATATTAATGAATTTTTACTTTAATACAATTTCTGGAATAAATATCGATTTATATATTTTGCTAAATTAGCAAATTTGACTGTTTTAGAAAAATTAGCATAATTTAATTATGCTTTTGCATATATATTTCAAACAAGTGAAAAATTGTACTATTTTTCATTTAAAAAACAATGCAAAACAGAAAAAAACAATATAAAAATTATTATGTATTTTATGAAAATTAATATAAATAATTTAATTATTTTTTAACAAAATAATATAATTTCCGATTTTGAAATATAAATTAAAATTAAAATTAGATGGAATGAAAACAAATATTGCATACCAAATCAAAGAGAGAAAAAATGTTGTATAAAAACTTTTAATTTTTATTTATAATGACACTAATAATTCACTTTTATGTCCTAATAATCACTTTTATGTTTTAATAATATTTCCCTGTCCTAATAATCACTTTTATGTTTTAATAATATTTTCATGTTCCTTGGTTTAACAAAATTCGATTTAACTTTCATATTTTAATGAAGATATAAATTTTTCAATGCTTGTTTTTCTATTTGACTTCAACTCAATTAATAAACAAAATAGATATTTTCAAAATGAGCTGTTTACAAATTAATTGGCAACGACAACGTCAAAACTTGTATTTCATCTTTATTCTTATCACCATCTAAATTTCATTCTTCATCAGTACTACCTTAAGCGTTAACTTCTTCAGTAGCGTTAGTAGAATTATCATTGTTTGTATCTGGACGCGATATTTTTAATTTATTTACTAAATATTTGACTTCATGATCTTGTTTGTTTTTCTGGACGCGATTTTTTTAATTTATTTACTAAATATTTGACTTCATGATCTAATCCAGACATTTTTTCAGTAATACTTTTTGTTGCATTACGTTCTAATTTATTTTGGTCCTTTAATTCAACTTCGTGCCTTTCTTTTGTATCACTTATAACTTTTTCTAGTACATCTAATTTAAGTGGTGTAAATAGATCTTTATCTCGATTTGTATCTTTTGTCAAATTTTTAGCTGTCGTTAAAAATTTCTCAGCATATTCTGACATATCAGTTAATGTTTTATTAGCTTTAAAACATTCTTCATGTTCCCAATGACGGGCAAATGCTGGATCACTTAATTTTTTCAATTCTTAATTGAAAAAGTTTATCTAATTCAGTTGCTGATGCTGTTGTACCATGCTCATATAGCTGATGCTGTTGTACCATGCTCATAAAGCTTTTGCGCATTCACTCATAATACTAAAGATTTCTTTATTTGAAGTACAATTAAAATATTTATCTTGACCAACTTTATCTTGGGTATCAATAATATGTGATTGTAATGCATTAAATACAGCTTCATGCTGAATACGATCACGTTCCAATTCATTTATTTCACTTAATTTTTTGTATGATTTATCATATTCATCACAAGATAATGTGTATATTTAAATGAAAGTTTATGTTCAACTGGTATTTTGATATTAACAACACGTAGTTTCATATTTACCGGTATCTAGGAAAAAATATAAAATTATGAATAGATTTAAAAATTAGAACCTCGTAAAAACCTGATATTATAAAATTAAGAATTTTTTACAAAAATTTCTTGTAAAATATGTCCTGCATATTAACGAATCACTGGCGCGATACTACAAATATATGGAAAATTATAATGGAAGATTTTGCATTGCAAGAATTTGTAATACACGATTTTGTAATGTATAAGATATGAATATTTGTAAAAAATTATATTTACCTTCATTATTATTAACATTTCCATTAGCTTCATTTGTTTTATCTTTATTTTTATATAAACATAATCAATACCACTTAATGTAAATGAACCAGAACCATCTAATGTAAAATGTACTTTAATACCTTTTACATCAATATTATCACCTTGATTTTTTTCAATAATTTCAGCAACTTTTTTCACTTTAATATGTGTTAACGTTAAACTAACAATACATTTAATTACATCAAACATCACCGCCCAGATAATTTAAATCAGTATAATTAACAAAGAAATAGAATCTGTTTATGAAATGTAATAACTTTTTTGTGGATATGTATTCACTACTTAATAAGCATCGGCGCTAATTAACAGCTTCGGCGCAGAACAAAAGCTCCCATTCACAACTTTGACGCATGGTCCAAATGTCAAATAACGCCTTTGGCACCTGCAAAACCACAGAATAAATGCCTCCGCGCCGGGTACAGGCTAAGCCGTACCACTCAATTCTATACCATTTTAGTTTCAAAATGAGAATAATAAACTTCAATATGAGAATAGTAAACTTCAATGTGGAATAGTAAACTTCAATATGAGAATAGTAAACTTCAAAGTGGAATAGTAAACTTCAATATGAGAATAGTAAATTTCAATATGAGAATAGTAAACTTCAATATTAGAATAGGCAAATTCAAAAAAAGAATATATATATAGTAAGCCTTGTAATTGTTTTCAAGAAATTTTTAACAATATTAATAAGAATTAAGAAGATTTCTAATTGAATAAACGTGTTTTATAATAAAATTATAAAACAAGTTTTATAATTATAAGACTCATGGAAGAAGGTCTGCAGGCAGTTACACCAATGCGCCAATTGCATTGCGCATATTCAGGGGAAAGTAACTGCTGCTCTTAATTTAGAAGATATGATATATTAATAACAATAAAATTAATTAATTTTGTAATAACTTAATTGCCTGATATCTATACAAAAAAGAATTTAAATAAATTTAATTTTTAATTCAAATTCTCATATTGAAATTTACTATTCTCATATTGAAGTTTACTATTCCACTTTGAAGTTTACTATTCTCATATTGAAGTTTACTATTCCACATTGAAGTTTACTATTCTCATATTGAAGTTTACTATTCCACTTTGAAGTTTACTATTCCCATTTTGAAACTGAAAAGGTATAGAGTTTTACCAATATTTTTATTTCTACAAACTAATTCAATTTATAATACCCAGTTTAATTTATAATTATTTCACTTTTGAAATTCGAAAATATATTATGAACTTTACAACATCTTATTTTAATTTATTTTTACAGAACGGTTTTCTAAATATGTAACAAGAATGTGAATAATTTTAAAATAATTTATTTTATTGAAATTGGGAGTGATAAAATTAATTATTTTATTAAATAATTTGAAAAATAAATTACCTTTGAAAGAAATAAGACTAATTTAATGCGGGCATGTTTATATATACTTGTATTCATAGAATAAGACAATATATTTTAATATTTACTATATACACTATGTATATATTAGTTAAAAACCTTAAATATTTGACAATATTGATTTTATGTCAATTTCTCGTTTTCTTGTATTTAACTAATTTAAATGTTAATAAAACAACAGATGTCAATATTTTATTATATGTACATATATAGTATATAATTTAATACATCACCTTTGTTTTCAAATTATATTATTACATTTAACCTTTGGCACTAAGAAACGATATAGCTTCATTGGATTAATAATAAAAGGAGAAATTTTATATATTTTGATGTTTGACTTACTAAACAAGGTAATGTTTCAAATAAAATTTTCTTAATATCATTACCATTTCGTTTCGAAAATTTTAAACAATTTTTTTTTATATGATCCTAAAATTTCTGTTAATAATCTACAAAAAAAAAGAAATTTATTACTAATTTATTGGGTTTATTTAATTTATACCCAAACTTACTCATATACTTAATTGTGTATGCATTGCTTATTTATCAACAGTTTGCAGTATCAAATAATTCGCTGAGAACATCTATAGTTGACGTACATCAATTTTATCGATAATCATAAATTGGTGAGAACATCTATAGTTGACGTATATCAATTTTAGACGATAATCATAAATTGCTGACATTAATTTACCACAAAATTCCATTTAAATGTGAGTTTTTTTACTTTAATAAAAAAGTCAATTGTAACGTTTGTAAACAATTTGTATGTATTAACATATTCGGTGCACTCATTATTGATAATAAACATTCACTACGAATATCATCAGTTTTAAAACCACTAATTGTGACTTCAGTAATGTTGAAGTATGAAGAACTGTTGCCTGTCAACTTTTCAAATTTTAAATTGATTTAAACCAAATTTTGCTGCACGTTCACCAACTGGATGATAAATAATTTTTGTAACTGGTTTTTCAATTTCCATACCAGTATTTCCATCAGGTTTTGGTTGTTCCATAAGTGAACTGCCATGAATAATTACAACTACAACATGTTAGTAATTATTATAATGATTGAGATTTTAAATTAAAAATGTATGAATTTTATAATAATTATTTGTTTTCAAACTGACGACTTAACCACTGCACCATACTATACATCGAATTTGTGTTTCCTAATAATTATTATAACATAACAGAAAAATTTTCTTAGTTTCTTTTCTATGAGTATATTTTTTTATTTTAATAATTTTCTCTGTCATTTGCTTTGTGGGGTTTTAAGGTTTTTAAATTTTTTTGCGAAAAATTCTGATGGTTTTGAAAGCGAATTAGTTAAAAGTAGTTAGTTGCAAGCGTTAAGTGTCAAAACAAAGATAATAATAAAAATAAAAAGTATTACGCCTGGTTAAAAAATCCAATAAAAATAATGAAGTAAAGAGGTTTTTAACATTCTTATATTAAAAACGAAAAAAAGTACTTTAGTATTTAATTCATTTTCATAAAAATTAGCTTTTAAATTTACGTAAATTTGTAATGTTTAATTGCTTTATTTTAGTAATATTTTTAATACGATCAAAAACTAATCACGCTGTACTTATATATTTTAGTCACAAAATGGTACCAAAGTAATACTTAATACTATCCCTGGTGGTATTTAATTCTTAATACATTATTAAAATATGAGCGCACTTATTTATTGCTCAATTTAAATTTTTAAATAAATCAGAAAATTATGTGTTGTTCCTTCCCTATTGTTTTATCCATGTTGTTTTAACAAGATTCCCGTGACAAATGGGGTTGCAAAAACAAATTTGTTCCCCAGAAAAACACTGAAAAAATTGAAATTCCTATATTTTCAATAATGGATTATTTTTTTATTTAGAAGGAATATCATTTTTAATAAATATTATCTAATAAAATTATTTAAGACGACCTTGTTTTTTAATTTTGTAGATAATCAATAATTTATTTTTAAATGTATGCCATAATAATAAAAAATTAATGTCAAATTAAATATTAAAATAATGTCAAATTAAATAATGTTAATAATAAAATATTCAAAATTATGCAAAAAAAAATTATAAATTCAATTGATAAATTCAATTCCGTTCAAGTTGCTCGTCATTTTCATTTACGATCACATTTAATAATTGCTCAATATACAAATATGATCTTAAAGACTCTTTAAGAATTTCTCTATGTTCAGCAAGTTTATCATTATATTGTTGTTCAAGTACTAATTCTTGTAATTTTTTTGCCCGACGACTCATACGACATGCTTCTGTATTTTTATCACGACGTTCTTGTTCAAATATTGATCTTTCTTTCTTTGGATGTTTTCTAACCATATTTTTATGAAATTTACAAATATCTTGCATCATATTAAATGGAATTTGATATTCTGTAATTGGTGAATCTTCATTTTCTGTAATTTTTTTTTTAATAAATTGTGATGAAAAATCAACACTACTACATGATGATGATGTTGGACATGTGGATGAAGTTGATGGTGGTGATGATGTATCTGATATTAATGGTGATAATGTTGATGTCCCTGAAGATACTGATGGTGATGTTGTCGATTTTGACTGATGTGATTCAGATGAAATTTCACTAAATTTTCTTTTACGATTTATATTAAAAATTTCTCTTGCAGAATTTAAATCTATTTTAATTGATGTATCAATATAAATATTTTCTATTATTCCCTTTTCTGGAGTTAAAAAAATTCTTGAATTTATAAATGGATTACGTCTAACTTTTTCATAACCAATTGATTTACGAATTGCTTTAAAATTATAACTTTTTGTTGATTGTATTTTTTTTGTAAGATTTTTAGTTGATTTTCTTGTACTTAATTTTTCCATTAATTCAATTTTTGGTTGATAATTTTCAATTTTATTTAATGACATTATTTCGTCTAATTTATTTTTACGTTTTTGACAAGTCAATTCAGTATCCAAATAAAATGTTAAGTTATTATTATTTTCAATCTCATTATCAATTTTTATATTAAAACTTAATTTCTGTTTAAGATGTTGAATAAAACTCCATAATCGAACACGTTTTACAACTTTACGAAATTTATCATTTTTCATAATATGTTTTGTATCTAATGGATGTTCTGATGGATCACAAATTATTGTATAACTTTCCATTATATCTAATTTTCTTTGAAAAATAATTTAACACTTTTTTTCTTTTAAGAAATTATTATATTTTTTTTATTGATTGATGACAAGAGATCAAACTGTAACTAATTTCAAAATTCTATTTACTTATATGTTTAACTAAAATTTTTTTTATTTCGAAGATGAAATTTGTACCTGAAAATTTAGACTGTAATAAATACTTAACTTTCAGATATATATATAATAAAAAAAATTTTATTGAACTACTTAAGGTTTTTCTTAATATTTGCAAAATTACAGACATATAATTAGACAGTAATTTTGTACAATATACTTAATTAATTTCTATTAATAACTTTTTGATTAACATGACAGACAACTAATATTGTTTATATACAAAACTGTTTTCTATTATTAATGGTCATATATTAATATTTTACAGCTGATTGCAGTACATTTTTGATTGTAAATTGAAATCAATTTAGTTTAGAAGTCAATTTAGTGAAAAATATTTAAGTACTCTATTTAGTAATTAAAATCATTTTTACAAATTAAAATTGTTAATAAATAAGTTTGCTAAATAAAAAATAAAACATTATTCGTTAAATATTTAAAATTTTCATATATGTACAACTTAAAAAAACCCAATTATTGATTGCAATTTTTTAAAATTTTTGTCTTTAATATACGACCATCATTTGAAAGTAAGTTAAATGGAATTTAAAAATTCTATGTTTCTAGTTTTAACATTTTTTCATAGGATTTTTGACATGCGAAAAAATATTTAGTTAAAATTTCAAAGAATCATTAAAAATATTTAAAAAAAATCTGCAGACGCTCAAGGAACTTTGTTTTTCAAAAATAAATATAGTGGCTTCTTTGCAAAATTCTTTAAATTTTGTACAATTTTTATCTTATTCAATTTCAGTCAAAACAACTTTCCTTTTAGATTGCATGTTAATTTATTTATTTATTCTTAATGGTTAATTTTTTGTCAATAATTAATTTGCGTAAATGTATTCAATATTAAATTACCAAAATTTTTCGAAGTAATTCAATAAATTCATCAATGGAAGACAAAAATTACACGCAAAATACCGAAAACAGCATTGAAAAAAAAAATGAAACACTTGCATATTAAATTATCAAATATCGAAATAAATTACATCGAAAAGAACAAAAAGCAGACCCTTAATAAAAGATAATCCAGTTTAGAAAATTATATTTTATTTTCATCATAAATTTGAAGAAAATATTCAGAAATCAAAGAATTTTTTGCTAATTTCATAAATTTAATGTTAAAAAAAATACTTATTAAGTACGGAAATCAGTCGTTAATGAGCGATTTATTTTTTTGGATTTTTCACTCCGACAAATGTTTTGAAAGTTGTAATTAATTTAAAATTAAATATATAGATTATTATATACTTATTTACCAATTTTTTGTGAATATAAATAAATTCATTTATTATTTCAAAGAAATCTTCAAGGCACATTTGTTGAATACCAAAATTTATTTGGTTCTAGATTTTCCAATGATTTATATATTAGTTTTCAGAAATTTATTTTAATATACAAAAATCATAACCAAAAATTACCCTAAAAATCATAACCAAAAATATAAATATAATTTTATTTTATTAAATGCAGTACAGATATCACCTTTTTTTATGAGAAATCTCCAGCCTTTAACAAGTCGAACATTCCTACCTCTCTGTTTGCACACTCTTAGGGTTTATGCTTCAATTTTTCTACGTCTTTTTCTTAAATATATAATGTTGCTTTCAGAAAATATTTTTCAGGTAAATTGTTAATTACTCTTTGATATTTAATTTTTTTACGCTATATGTATTTTTATTTAAAAAAAATTTACCTGAATTTGCTTACATATTATAATATTCAAATTATTTTGGCTTACTTTTGTTTTAAATATTCTTAAGTTTAGTTATCTTTAACCTTTAATCAGTAACATAACAAAAAAATTTTGCCATTATGGGAAATTATTGGACATCAACCATTTTTCATAAAAATAATTTATCAACACAATCATTATCTGTTTACAATCCTATACGTTATTTATTACCATCAACTTATAATCGTCGTAAACCAGCTAAAATATCCAAATTTGATGCACAAACACTGGAATATAAACTTTATAATTATAAACAAAAAATTACAACTAAGGAACACATTGATCCATTAGAAATGATGATACAAAAAATGTTGCTGACCCAATCTTTAATGAAAGAGCACCGAAAACGCACAACAATTGGAGTTTTATTAAGAATTTGGCTTAAACGAGCTGTAACTAAGATTGGTGAATTTATCCGCAATAATAATATTACATGTGAGGATCATGATATTGATGAGGATGTGTTGGATAAAGAAGAAGATAATGGTAATGACATTATTGAGGAGAAAAAGTCATTGGAAAAGCAAGATTAAATGCAGTTCCAGTGGTAGCATAGTAAGCTTGAGTCCTATAAAACAAACAATATAAATTAAAATAAAAAACATTTCAGTGTATAATATTTGTGTTTAACAATAATTTATTACTAAAAAGTAATATTGTTTTTAATTTAATCTATTTTATATAAGTTTCATAATTTTGTATTAATTATCTTTTAATAAAATACATTCATTATTTTAAAGTATTAAATGTTTACAATTTATTTAATTTTTCAGATCACATCTATATTTTCCATACACTTAAATATTCATAAAATCCTCGTTAAACAAGGATTATTCAAACTCTCAAAAACCCAATTTTTAAAAAACTTACATTCCACACAAATAAATCATTTTAAAATATTTTATCACAAAATCTTGCAATTAACAGGAAAATTCACCATTTTGTTTAAAACAAGTAAATAGCAATAGTTAACTCAAAAGATTGTACTAGTTTTTTATAGAATACATTATTTCCAAAATAAAATTTGAGAACAACTTTAGATTAAAGCACAAAAATTTAAATTGCTCGAAGGTTTCAAAATGGAGATAATATGCTCCTTTTTTAGTTTACATCCTAATAAAATATTACTATGTATTATTAATTACTACATTAATAAAACCTTAAAGAAAATTGTCTGTATATCGAATTTTCTAAAACAATATAAAGATATTATATTATTGGTCCTCAAATCTCGTGTAAATTTTTATATTAATTATCTAAAATAATTTCCTTCAACATTAAATAAAGAATTTAGAAGATTAAGGCGTTGTTTAAAATTTATATTTTTAGTAAATCACGTTTAAGTTCTCAGTTCTATAAGTATAATACTAAGTGGTTTTTACTAAAGCAGAAAACTATATAACTAAAAACATATATATTTTAGTATTCATTTTCAAATTTTCAACAATATATGTAATTTCACAAAAATGTTAATAACATCTTCATCGGTTAAGGTTTTCAAAATACATTTAATAATATAAATAAATAAAAACACAAAATTTCATGCTTAAAATAAAAAATATATTTAAAATAATAATTATAAAATTTAGTCCAATTAAAATTATTTACAATAATATATTTAATTAATTTAAAAAAATATATTAAAAATTAATTTTAACAATTAGAAACTGCAATGCTAAGGAAAACATTCTAATTTTTTTTCATATTATCAATTTTAAAAAAAAAAGTAATTAAATTTCCAAAATTAAATAAAAAATAATCTCCCATATTCAAATTATCAAAGGATTTCTGATTGCTTATCTTTTATTTATCCGGAATTTTTTTGGCTTTTAGTTTTCCGTCAAATCGAATTAACTCTTACCCTGTTCATTAAAATGTTGAAAATTATATCTCTATATGAAATATATTTCAAAATTAGCTGTTTGTTTTATATTCTTTTATTATAATACGAGGTAATCTGATCTTGAAGGAATAATATAACTTATATTACTAAAATAGGAAATTCTAGAATATTCCAAATTTGACATTTTGTCAATAAATGGTATAACAAAAAATTTAATAGTAGAAAATTTCCGAATATTTTCTGTTCAGTCTAAATACTAAAATAGGGCAGATTATTTCTTAAAAATTGTAATAAAATTTTATCAAAAATTATATTTAATTTAGTTCCAGAAACTTTATTAATTAAAAACTTTTATTAATTAAAAATTGTTTTAAATTATTTTCACTAAAAAAAATACTACTTTTTAAAATATTGTACTTTAAAAATAATTTATAATACAAGTTTAAACTATTGCAAAAAAAAATTTATTAAAATTCAAATGTAATATAATAAACTATTAATTTAATGCAATTAAATGAACAAAAACAAAATTATAATTTTTTTTTTTTTCATAAATATTATTAAGAAAGAACATAAAACACAATCTAATTAATAACTAAATTAACAAATAAAAACAAAAAATTAAAGGAAAAAGTATAATTAAAGCGAGATTACAAAAATATTTATCAATTTTTTTTTTAAACATGTTTTTCTAGAGATTTTTTAATACAATTTCGTATTTATAAGGTTAATTTTTGTATTTGCCTAAGTTGTGTCCAATTTGTAGTAACATGTATTAGCAAATAGGGGTAATAGAAAATACAAAAAATAATTTTTAAAGGAAACGGATTTTTGAACAAATTGTATAAAACTAAATTAAATTAATTATATACTAAATATAAAAGTCGAAAAAATTTCGATATCAATATTAATTTTTAGTAAGTATTCACAATTTTTGGACACATATTTAAGGCACACATTTGTTGGACAAAATTAAGTAATAATTTAATTATATTAAATTGATGGACTCTTCAAACCAAGGCGTTTTTTTCGGTGTGAATATTGTCCAGGCTATTTATTTGCTTTAAAAATATCAAACAATATCAAACGAAACACGCCTTAAAATCGGATGAATAGTGTAATTCGTCCGAATTTAGGGAGTATTTCTTTTCTATTATGAACAAATTAAATTAATTTAATTTAATTTAATATTTTTTTCTATTATTTTGAAAATAATTTCTTACGTAGAACAAAAAATTAAATTAAATGAAGTAGGACACGAAAATCGAGTTAATTCGTACCAAGAAATCGTGCGAAATTCATGTTCCTATAAGCTCCCATGTAATTAGTTGTAACAGATAATTTACTTCGCTGTTGCAGCGAAAAACCGGCCCTGTTTGGGGAATAAGAAAAGAAAATATGGAAATTTTCTCAGAAAAACCTCCTTATTTTTTTTAAACATCATAAAAACTATTAGACAATTTATATGTACTATGACTACTTTATATAAATGTTATACATATATATATATATATATATATATATATATATATATATATATATATATATATATATATATATAAATATATATATATATATATATATATATATATATATATATATATATATATATATATATATATATATATGTATATATATATATATATATATATATATATATATATATATATATATATATATATATATATATATATATATATATATATATATATATATATATATATATATATATATATATATATATATATATATATATATATATATTTAATGTTCACCAAATTCACGTAATTCACGATTACCCAATGGTAGTGGTGGTCGATAATTATTTATAACTTTGCCATTTAAATTATCACATGGACATTCATCTTTAACATCATAACAATTTAAATTGCGCATGGAATCTAATTGATCATGTGATACTTCAACAGGTGTTTTAAATACAATCCAAATAACAGATTCAGAACATGGTGGTGTTGTTAAAGAACCTTCATATGTCCAATATGTATGAATATCTGGTAATAATTTAGCTGGATTACATGCTTCTGGTAATGTAACACGATCACCTTTATGCTGAACAAATTGTAATAATTTATCAATTTTATTTAATTCGTCGTGATGTTGACCAACCTAATTGAAAATTTTCGAAATAGCTTTAGTAAATTGATTTTTAAATGAAAACTGATTTTAATACTTTTAGAAAAACGCCCAATACAGCTAAACCGTCAGGATGTGCTGCAGCTTCACCAAATGTTTCATATTTTGTTGTATTCCAATGTACTAAATGTAATTCGCCAGAGTATGATAAGCCATCAACAGTATGTTCTGAACCTTTACCATCTGAACAACCCCAATGACAATGGAATTGTTCTAATTTATATATATTATCACCTAATGGTCCACCACTTAATTCTGAACCATTTCCATTGACATCAACACGCCAACAATAACCTTGAAGTATACAAAAAATATAATTAAGGTAAATTTTATTTAAGGCATATATAGCAGATGTAGTTCTTAACCTTCTAGTCTAGAATAAACATTTGTTAACTTAGAGCCCAATATTCACAACAGATTATTAATTTTTGGACATGAGGTCCACGCTTGCAGTGGACATGTGGTATCACGCTTATTCTGCGCATGGAATATTTTGTTTCCAAAAACGTAACTTTCGAATTATTTTGGTACTAACAAAGTAAAACCTTCGACATACGAGACTATTTAATGATCATTAATGACTTAAGTCTAATTATGCATCTCATCTGTCATACTGAATTATAATTCAGGCACATTTGAACTGTATATCAATCATAATCTCGTTAATGATCCGAACGTAATTAGTATGAAGAATCTACTGAAACATTCGCGGGCAATGAGTAGTTGAAGATTAAATTGAAGAAAATGTCGAAAATTTGAAGATTATTTGGAATCCACCTCAAAAAAATGAAAATCGGTGCAAAGAAAATATGAAAGTAATGGTTTTAGATATCAAATAGAATACAATTGTGAAATACAAACATCGTTTGTCGTGGGTTATGCCAAATGATCAATAATGGCTAAGTATCATAACGGCCACGCATGTCAGTGAAGCCTTCAGTGATAATAGGTTAAGAAAAACGCTGTTACGTCATATTTTTAATTTAATGATAAACAAATGTTTAACTTTAATATTACATATTATTTTATAATTGTTTGGACAAATAGCTATCAAAATATGAAAAAAAATATTTATTTAAATAAGTATTCTTAAAATTAAGAAAAAAAAGCAAATTATGATTGGCATTATCACTAAATACACTTTAAAATATTTTTATTATTGCAAAAAAAAATAATCTTGTACTGTTTGCAAAAAAAAAAAAAAGTAATTAAAAAGAAAATTAAAAAATTATATTTTTAACTTCACCTAAATTTAATGATAACATTCAAGCCGTGAAGGTTAAAAATTAATTAAATATAAATATGTATATTTAATTTTTTAAATATTAATTTTATTTACCCGGATTTACAAGACTTTTTGTATTTTCTGGTACATATTTCCATTGCAATGGCTTTGCCTTTAAATCACGACCACGTTTTGTTTTTGATGTATTTATATCGACTGGCGATTGACGATGTCCTGAGGCTTGTGGAAACAATTTTGACCAACTTTCTGGTCCTAAAAAAAAAGAAATGTAAATATATATTAGTGTTTGAACACACGTTACCTCTATATTTTTGTTATACTCATATTTACAAAATTATTTCTTAAATAAATATATGATAGCGTATTATAAGTTTTTAGATAATTAGAACTTAATTTGACTAATTAAAAATTTTAATTTAATTAATCAAATTAAGTAATAAATTACGAAGTAAATTTTTACTTAATCAAAATACGTTTTTTTTTTAAAATACTAATTTTGTGTTTAGCACAAATTAATTAAAAATAATGTATTTCATTAAATAAATTATAGAAATATTTTTTTAGCTATGACCAAAAATATTTTTTAAGGATATATTTAAGGTTCAATAAATTTGCAGGATTGAGAGTAACAAATTACACAGTGTACACATAATCATGTATTATATCTAAATTTAATTACTATAACTAATAATTTTATAAAAAAAAATATACAAACATAACTGAAAATTAGAGAAATATATAATTTTAATAAGGAATATTAATAAAATTTTATACTAAAAGAATCTCTGATGTAAAGCATAATTTTAAAGCATAATGGTTGTTTAAAATCATATAATTAAAGTATGAGAGAATTTAAAAAACAGAAACCAAATTCGAAATTAAAAATGTTAGATAATAGTTAGACCAGACAACTGCAGCCATCAATATCAGTTGTAAACTTAGGAAGTGCAAGTTTAATTTGTTGACACTATTACACACTAACAGAATGAAATAAGTTCAAGTGTGAAGAAATCTGTAATTTTTCTGGCCAATAGCTTTTTCCTAAAACCAATAGCTTTTTTATTTTCTACATAAGATCTAAAATTATATTACTTATAGTGATGTAAAATCTCATATTTTTTAATTAAAATTGTTTTCTACAAATTTAATTTAAATTTAAAAAAATTAATTTAAATTTAATTTTGATATATAAACTAATAATAACGTGTGAATAATAATATTAAAAAATATATATATTTATAGTTATTCTCAATTCTATTAGAATTTAATTTTGTTTATATAAAATATAATTTTTTGAATGTGAGGGCGTTTTAATCTAAATATTTATAAGAATTTCCTATACTTTTTCACAAACAAAAAAAAATATGAAAGTTTATTAAGTTTCTGTTTTTTGTTATGTAAATATATTTCTGGATAAACTTAAGAATATAATAAATATAAATTATAATCACATTTAAAAAAATTTAATTTTCGTAAACAGAATAAACTCAAATAAACATTTTACTTAATTTAAATTTTATAGCTAGTGATTTGCTAAAAAAAAATAGTAAAATTCTAGATTGAATATTAAATTTAATGTATTTTTAAAAATGTATACCGTATTAAATTCTGAATATAAATTCGTTCGGAAATATAAAAATAACTATTGTTTTACTCAACAGATGAAATGTAATATGTAGTTTGAAATAATTTTCTCATTTAAAAAATGTTATTCAATATTTATGAAGGCTGAATTTAAATTTTATATATTCAGACGAATTTTATATATTCAGATTTAATTCCATTCCGGTTCTGAATTTCGTTATTCGTTCACGGTTTAGCTAGAATATAAAAATTTCTCTAACAAATATCGATTAAATAACGATTGTTTTGTTTTTAATATTTGTATAACTGAAGGTGGACACTGAAAATTAAGCTAGTGCAAAAAATAAATTGTAGAAAAACCACATACCATTTTCATTTTTTTAAACGCCTCGGATTTTCAATAAAACCGATTTGATTTCAATTTCTGTCATAATTTGGTACAAAGACGAGAAATTCGCATGGCACTTTATCAATGTTAAATTTTTTTGTAGGTTCTATTTTCAGAAAACTAAAAAAATTTCTTTGATAATAAGATCACATTTTTTAACATTTTTAATAAAAAAAAATGGAAATTAAATTTTTTTTTTTTTTATTAAAATAAAATTTTAAAAAGATAATTTTAGAAAATGTTAAAATTTTTGGCAGATTTCATATTACGTATTATTTAAGTTTGAACACACATTACGTGTATTTTTTTATTATACTCATAGTTAAACAATTCTTTCTTAAATAAATATATGATAGTGTGTTATAAGTATTTAGATAATTATTTTTATTACTTAATTTGACTAATTAAAAATTTTAATTTGATCAATCAAATTAAGTGATAAATTACGAAGTAAATTTTTACTTAATAAATATACGTTTTTTTTTAAATACTAATTTTGTGTTTAGCACAAATTAATTAAAAATAATGTATTTCATTAAATAAATTATAGAGATATTTTTTTAGCTATGACAAAGAATATTTTTTAAGGATATGTTTAAAGTTCAATGGTTTGCAGGAGAGTAACAAATTACACAGTGTACAAATAATCATGTATTATATCTAAATTTAGTTACTATAACTAATAATTTTATAAAGAAAATAAACAAACATAACTGCAAATTAGAGAAATAGATAATTTTAATAAGGAATCTTGGAAAAAATTTCCATCAAAGTAAATATTAATACTAAAAGAATCTCTGATATAAAGCATAATTTTAAAGCATAAATTTATGTGTTTGTTTAAAAACATGACAGAATTTTAAAAACTGAAACCAAATTCGAAATTAAAAATGTTAGAATAATATATGTAAAATAAACTAGATTAGATTTGAATTTAATAGAAGACAATATTTAGACCATCAATATCAGTTGCCATCAATATCAGTTGTAAACTCAGTAAGCGCCAGTTTAAATATGTTCTGACACTATTACACACTGATTGAATGAAACAAGTTTAAGTGTGAAGAAATCTCTAATTTTTCTAGCAAATTTTTTATACTAAAACAATAGCTTTTTTATTCTCTACATAAGATCTAAATGATCTATATAAGATCTAAAATTATTTAGATCTTATGTAGATAATTTAGTATTTTTGAAGCCACGTTTTGAGGTAGTTCTCTTTGCAAACCAAGTAGTAAAAATCAAATTGTCATTTGATTCCAAATAATTGAAGTATTTGGTTATGCATTGACAATGCTAAATGAAAATTTAATTTCTTTATTACAGGGTTGGCTATTTTTGTAGAGCCCCAAGTATTGGGGCTCTTAAAATAAATAAATTGAAAATATTATTTACACTTAATGTGATAATTTCTATAAGTAGCAGAGATTGGTTGCCAATATTAATAGCAAAGAGCGGAATTTGTTCAAATATTGTTTTTAAATTTTATGTCAATAAAACTATTTATTTAACATAAATTTTTTCTTTGTTTTTAAGTTTATCTTTTAATTTTGCCTAAATAACATTATTGGTTCTGAGAAATTAACCAAAATTAATTATTTTACCTATGTTTTATTTTTTCCCCTTAAATCAATTTTATTTAAATTATTTTTTTTTCAATTAAATTTAATTTTAAATGTAAAGAAAGTAAATTCTATTTTAATTATTTTACATTTTCTTCCCATAAATTTGATTATGTCTAGATTGTATTGTTACCTATATTTACTATTTTACTTAAATGACATCATTTTTAACAAATCTATTTTTATTATCTAAAACATAAATAAATAAAACAATGCCCGGATTAAAATTAAACCTAGTCCGCCCAAATTGCAATTTGACACTTTGTTTACTAAGAAAGAGAGGACTATATCCGGCCAGGCTTCAATATTTTAAACTTATGTTAGTAACTTATGTCAATACTTATTCGTTGCCACAAGCAAAAAAAAAAATGAAATATTTTAAGTTTCTGTTTTTTGTTTTGTAAATATTTCTGGATAAACTTAAGAATATAATAAATTTAAATTATAATCACGTTTTAAAAAATTAAATTTTCGTAAAATACATTAAATTTAATATTTAATGTATTTTTAAAAATTAAGTTCTGAATATAAATTCCTTCGGAAATATAAAAATAACTATTGTTTTACTCAACAGGTGAAATGTAATAGTTTGAAATAATTTTCTAATTTCAAAAATGGTGTACAATATTTATGAAGGCTGAATTTAAATTTAGTTAAATAACAAAATGGGAAAAAAAATATTTGATGGTAGAGTTTCGAAACGAATTTTATATATGCGGATTTAATTCCATTCCGGTTGTGAATTTCTCTATTCGTTTACGGTTTAGCTAGAATATAAAAAATTCTATAACAAATATCGATTAAATGACGTTTGTTTTGTTTTTAATATTTGTATAACTGAAGGTGGACAGTGAAAATAAAACTAGTGCAAAAAAAAAAATTGTAGAAAAACTACACCACATTCATTTTTTTAAACGCCTCGGATTTTCAATAAAACCGATTTGGTTTCAGTTTCTGTCATAATTTGGTATAAAGACGAGAAATTCGCACGGCACCAGTTCTTCTTTCGGTCAATAGAAATAATATTAGTGAACAGTGGGAAAACCAATAGAATTTATGATTTTTTTCTAATTAATTCGGATCTGTTCATTTTCCGTGTCCTCGTTTACTATGAAATTTGTTTCTTTTGCAAAATAAAGCGGGTATTAATTTTTGATTTACGGTTCAGTTCCGCCTCGACAATAACACATTTATATTAATTCAATTGAATAATTATTTTCGCGATAAATCTTGAGTAGAATTTATAAAATTTGACTGATCATGTGAAATTAATGCAGGTAAAGTGAATTTTTTACATTTTTATAAGATTATAAATGGATTTATTCATCTTTATAATATCAACTATTAGTATAGTCTGGAGAAATTTTATGAAATAACGAAAGAATAATAAAAATTTAGCCCTTGGTTCAGAATAAAAATGATTAAACTAATTTCTTAAATATGTTTAACTTTATTAAAAAAAAATCTGTACAATAAGTTCTTAATAATCATTTATCACATTATTATGGAATTTTCAATATAAGTTTCAACCACTGTAAATCCAAAAGCAAAATCAAAAATATACAAATTATTAATATCCTCTAAAAAATTATTTCAATTTATAATATATTTAGAACAATTTAAAATAATCAGAACCATAATAATAATAATATTTTAGGGGTAATCCATAATAAAAACGTTGTTTTGTCAATTTTAAAATGACAAATTTATTCAATTTAATTCACTGAAAGCAAAACAATATATTATAAGCAATAACATTTAAATTCACTTTTAAATTGAACCATAAATTCAAATATTTTATTATATGTAGTTTAAACAGTTACCATTTATTAAAAGATCGAGCACTTAACCAATATTAATTCAAATTATTTGTATAAATTAAAATTACCAAAAGCTAACAGAATAAATCATAGAATTTCCGATATATGCAAAAATATGGTTATCAGAGGAAATGCAATTTTTAAAAAATAAATATTTTTTTACATTTAAAAAAATTCCTGTAAGTCAAAATTTGATGAGATAATTTAATTATTTTTTTCGATTTTTAAAAATTTATTTCATAATTTTTGTGGAAAATTATATTCCAATTGAAAAATATGATTTTAGTTTCGTTGCAGTGATCTTTGGAAAACGTAAAATTTATAATTTAATTTCACAATAAAGAAATTAAATCTTAATACAAATCGATAAATAAGTTTCATATTAAAATTAAAATTATACATTTTAGGGCTAGTTTTACACAGAAAAGACCAGTTTCAAAGAATTGTGAAAAGTGTATTGGAAAATAATAACCTATCTGCATAATTTTAAATCTTAATTTTCAAAACGTTATATAATTTTATTATAAATTCAACAAGAAATGAGTCGAGTTTTATTTATTTAAACTCAAGTCATCTGCCATTTAAGTTAACTTTTAAACTTAAACTAAAGTTTACACTCTGTCAAGAAATAAAACTCGTACAGTGAAACTGACCCTAAATAATTTTTCGATATTTATTCTTACTACGTATTTTTAAAAGCATTATTATTGATATCAATCATTTCAAACAACAAAACAAAATTTCCAAATTACATAACTTATGATTAACAAATTACAAATGTAATTATACTATATCATCATTTAACAACTTTTTAATAAAAAATATTCTATATTCAACTTTTGCATAAATTATTATCAGAATTTTAAATTTCTAAATAAAATAAGAAAATTTCTCGTAGTTTATATATGACTTTAAAAAGCAACAAAGTTAATAACAGCTTTACTACCTATTAAGCTGCTTTTTAATTAAAAAAATTAAAAAACAGCTTAATAACAACTTGACTTCAAATTAATTATGAATAATGTCATAAACATGTTTTTTTAATTATTTGTAGTTCGTTGTATAAAATATAAATTTGAAGTAATTAATAAGACACTAATACTAATTACTTAAATATTGCTTACTATATAATAGAAATTAATAATTACAGAAATTATTTTTGAGCTCTTTTGCATTAATATAAAAAATTTAGAAATTAATTTATGTAACATATATTTAAATTGACGTTTGGCAAAAAAAAAATTTTGTAAATATAATTATTGAAGCATATGTATGTATTAAATTCTACAAAATAATTAATTTCAATTTTAAAATAAAAATTTTCATAATTATTTAGAATTATGTTTACAAAATTTTTTTTCTTAAACAATAAGAGTGCACATTTGTCAATAAACTATTTTTATTTACTGTATCCACAAAATGAGTAAAAATATATACTGAAATAATTCTCAAGAAATATTAGACATGACTGTAAATACGCTCTACAAAGCCTAATTCTTTAATGGTAGTAAAATTATATTAAATTATACTCTATAAATTAGTTAATTTTATTCTAAAAAATTGAATTTAATTATGTATTAAATTTAAATGTAACAGTAAATAAGCTTACTCAAATATTCTCAAATCTAATAATCAGACTCATTAATTTTTATAATTCTAGAAAATAATTTACAATTTTTTTATAATTCTGGAAAGTAATTATAATTTCCTCATTGTTCACGGCATTTATGACAAAATTAATTTAACCTTTAAATTACCAACAGCTTTAACTTGACTTAAAAAATATGGTATGTTGGAATCTACTCTTGTATGTAGAATTAAATAATTTTGAGTAAAAACGCTGAATTTTGAGCCGTTCTGGATTTGTACAACACGATTTTTTAAAAAAATTTCAATTTACGTTGATCTTAAAATTTGCAGGCAGACTAAGTTCATGTTAGAGAAAAGTATCCGATATAGAATATACTACTAAAGTACTTACTAGTGAATTGGAAATATATTAATTAACACAACAACAAGGAACTTAAATTCCTTCATTATTTTTTTTTAGAATGTAACAACAAATTAATCTCAACTTAATGTCTTGTGACATCTTTAATTTAATTTATATAATAAATTTAATTTATATTATACTATATTACAAAGTACACTTATAAACACTTAATTAAATTTAATTTGGAATTTTAATTAACAAAAATTTAATTTCTAAATAATTAAATTATTTCTTTGACTTTAAGAGTTAATTGAATTTGCACTTTCAGCTATACAAATTGTGTGTTAGACTGGAATATCTTAAACAATAATTCTATAGGTGATACGCAATCAAAACTTCTGTAAAGCTTCAAGCTTCTTGAATTATTAAGTACAGTAATTTAATTTTATGGTTTCAATATTTCCCTCTATTAAATAATATTTTTTTTGTAATGCATCATAAACTATTGACTTCACTAAATCATTAATGATTTATGGTATAAAATTGTGAATTAACTTTATAACATATTAAATCATTTTCTTAGTTTAGATTTAGATAGGCTGTATAGTAATAATATATACAGTCACAATTTTAAAGTTTAAATCTGATTTAGCACAAAATTAAATTTATAAATATGATTTTTATCTTTACAAGTATGCGGTCAAATTAATTTCAATTGAATTTATATTTAAACTCCTTTTGATAATTTAATTTATTACTACTTTTAAATTTTCTAAAAATAAATACTTAAATAAATTTATTACAATTTTTTAATAAAATAAGCATGTGGTGTACAATTAGGTAATTTCTTTATTTTATTATTACATATTATATTAAAACTTTAATTCAAATGAGATAATTACTGTAAAGTTTTTTTTTTAATAATTTCGAATTTAAAGTTTATTTCAATAATTATTTACCTGCAAGCTTTTAGAGTCAGTGGTCTTACTTTATATTAAAGAAAAACATTTTACTATCTAAAATGATCGTCAATTAATCGTGTCATTGTCCCCGAAGTTTTAAGTATTTTAGCGATTCATCATTGTCAGCATTATAGTAAAAACGCAAAACGTTCTTTTTTTTTTAACAAAGTCATTTTAATTATGCAGGAAATTTAATTTTTATTGCTTGCACAACAGAAAATTTTGAGCTCGAATTCAGGCGGAAAAATATGACATTCTAAAATATTCACATACAGTGGATTAAGATAGGATTTAGCCAGGAACTTTTATTATTAATTTTTATGTCAACATTGGTGTTTGCAGATTTGTTTTACAATTGGTGTAAAATGTGCAATTATTTTAAAATATCTGTTTACTCTTTTCAAAGTTCACAATTAAGTTTTTTAAAATACTTAAGTAATTTCTTCAATTATTGTCATTTCGTTAGCATGTGCTGTATTCATTCGTTTTTATATTGATTTCGATTTACGAATTAATAAATTATAATTAATTTATTTTATTATTTATATTTAAATTGATTTAAAAGTTCAAATAAATCATAAAAATATGAAAGTTTTGCTTATTAAAGGAAATTTAAATGATCATTTTGGGTGAATTCTGTTTAATATTTTATAGTCTATTGATATTAATATTTTATAGTGTATTGAATACAAATTTCTTTGTTATTTATTTTTTTAAATTTAACCTTTTGCAGCCAATTATTTTTATTGAAATTTAGGAAAAAAAACTACGGTATATGAAAAAGGACAATTTATGCTTTTTAAATTTATGAAATTTTAATAAATATTTTTACTATTATGTAAAATTTGTTATTTTTGAGATACCGAAAATTAAGTTTTAATTTGTTATTGCACACATTTTTTTTAAACTATGTATTTACTTATTTATTAAAGTCAACAAGGAAGGTTAATGGAAAAATTTTGTTAATAAAAATTAATGAATTTGGTTTCTTTTAATATTTAGTGAATTTAATATTTATTTAGTTCTATTTTAAATTTATATTTGGCTTTGATATTGCTTTCAACACTTCAAATAAAGAAAATGATTTCATTAATTTTAATATGTATTTTTAATTTTATTCGAATTTATTTAAAACAAACTTTAAAACTTTTGCAAAGGAAATGATAATTTTTCATAAATTACCTATATGTATTTGTCTAAAATATAAATTTAATTGTCATGATATATGTAATTAGATAACTAAAATTAAATTAACCTTCTAATTTTTAGTATATTTGGAATGATTGAACAACAAAAATTTGATATATCGAGGTGAAGGTAATGGCCAAAAAATACTAATTTTATGCCAAAAATACTAATTTCTTTTAGTTTAAATTAGTCTTGAAATTTTTTCTATGTTTTTATGTCTCTGAGCAATTAGTTTACAAAATTATTACTTTTTCCAGAATATTAAATAAATTAGTTAAACAAAATACGTAATTAAATTAAATAAATCACATGAAAAAATTTCTCGGTTTTATATAATTCATATAAGTAAATAGTAAAATTTAAGTTTTATTAAATGGAAATATTCCAATTATAACGCTCACCCGCTATGATAAATAAATTATAACTTATTAAAATTTTATTTGGTATTATATTTAATATTTTAATATAAAATTTTATTATTTTTTTTTTATAAAATAAAATAAATTTAGAATTACAATCATTTGAATAGAATTATATAGATTTTTATTACAAATTTAATTGATTGAAGCATCAAAATTATTTTTGATTTTATTACCATATCTGAAAATAGAAATAAGCTTTTAATTCTATGGTCATAAATAATAAATCCTCAAAATTATTTGCATTGATTAGACTCATATTTTACTAATATATCTTTAGAAATTTCCCCAACCTGATTTTTTGACGCATAGAAGATAGAAATAACAAAATTCAAATTCCCAAATTACATCATAATATGACAATAGAATTTTGAATGTACATATACCGTACTATAAATTTCTAAGATATTGGATGTGTTAAAACGTGTTAGAAATAATTCGATGTTTACACACGACTTCATTTTGGTTGCATAGCGCCTATTTTGTAGAAAAGTACAAAGATTGGGTGATTTAAACAAAATAAACCATCTAACAACAATCATTAAAATGGTTCACCAACCATTTTTTTTTTAATAGAGCATACACAACTGACAAAATTAGTAGTGCCAATACAATATTTATTTACGCCAAAAACTTACTAAAACAATTAAATAATAATTTTATAATTCTTATATGAAACTTAATTCGTAAATTGAAAAATTTATGTAGTTTTTTACTTGCATAAATCTTTAATTGACATTAATTAACAACATGGAAAAAGTTTTTCTGGTTAATTTTTTAAAAAATGAAATCTAAGTTAATTCATTTAAGTTAATTAAACTTTACAATACATTTCAATTATTTATTGTTTTTCTTCAAAGAGTATACAATTTTATATAAACTATTTCTCGCTCTTACTAAATTATATTGCTTGTAAAATTGAAATATTTATATTATAGAAATATTATTTGCAATACTCCATTTGAAAGAAAAGATTGTAATAATAATAATGGAAATATAAACAAACATACATGATGGAAGTAAATAAACATATATCATTTTAAACAATTAAGTTGAGTATATTCTAATAAATAAATGGAAAGTTGGTTGGTATGGAATAATAAGTAGTGAAAAATTTACGATATTAGTTTCAGTTTATTTTGCAAAATGATAAGCTTTAATTTATATAAACTCGTAAGCCCTATGATATTTTAATACTATAAATATATGGAATATTGAAAAATATGAAAAGTATTATATCTCAATAAATTCTTATATGAATGATATTACTCGTATGATATTCTGTAACCCAAATTTTAGAAACCTACGTAAAATCTGAAAGGTTATTAAAGATTTTAAGAAACTAATAAAAATTGTGAATTTACATGACTAAAAATAGTAAAACTCATAGAAAACTCAAGATTAGTGATGGCAAAATATAAAATATAGGGGTTAGTCCGAAATAGATACAGTGAGAAATATAAATCTTTACTGATTAATTAATAATAAAATTAGTAAATATTTTGAAAATGTTCTTAAAATTTGAATAAGTTTGCAGTTTGAAGCGAACTAAATTTTAATTGAATAACTTTGAAGCGAGCGAACTGTAATCCGACCAAAACGACAATGAGGTTGAAAAATTTATATAAATAAGTATAAATACTGGATTTATATAAAAATTAGTTTTTTTATACAAATAATTATCCAATTATTATTTTTAAATTGTAAATTTAATTGACTTCTTATTAGCATATAAATGAAAGTTAATATTTTGACGACTACACAATAGTTATGTATATTATTGATCATTTTCAATGTCATTGTATAAGCTTGTAGTCTAATATATAAATATTGTAAATTACACCTATATCGTTGCACCACTATAAGGCACAATTTTTTTTTATGAAAGTTTTCTTTATTGTTTTCACTGAATTAAAAAAAAAATCAATTGTTTTTCTACGGCATAACAAGTTTAATTTTAGTGCAAGTGCCATATTGCAAGGTGAGTTTTAAAGACAATAATATGCAAATGCGGAAGGAAGCCTTTAAAATCAATGTTCATATATAAAAAGACAAAAGACAATTTTAAATTAAAATTAGATTAGATTTGTTATTTTTTCTATAATTATTTATTTAGTGTTATTATTTTTTTTCAAGGAATTTCCTATTTAAACTGGGTTTGGATTTGGATTTAGGAAATTTTACTACTTAGTTATTTATTAATCTTTAGGTAAATTGATCATTTCTACAATTACAATTTTTAGGAACTGAAATAAAAAATGCAAAATATATCAATAACTTAGGGTTACCAGTAATCAAAGATATTAATTATATACATCAATTATATCATAGCTTCTGCGTAAAGACACATACTGGTATATTGCAAGAACTGAGCTTAATTTACTCTAATCAACGACTCATCACTACAACAAATTTAATTTCTTCAAATTGTACTTCAATTGTACGTATTTCTTTAAATTGTATTATAAAGGTGAGATTACTACACCTTACTACGTATAATTAAATTATAAATATTTTTTTTTTATTTCAATATTATTGCCAGTATTTTTTTAATCAATTATCAAATTGAATTATATTTAAAAGCAAATTTCACTTTCCTTTGAACTATATTATTAATCATAAACTTTATCATGAAATTAAATTTAATTAAAAATTTATAACTAAATTTTTACAATCTGTCTTCTATTATCATTAAGTTTAATTGCCAAAAAATAAAATTATAGATAACAGATCTTTGTTTTTATGGGTTATTACCCAATAAAATAACTTATAACCCAATAAAATATCCAAACTTTTTATTGTTAAGAGTTTGGTTTGAGTAATTTGATCATTTATATATAATTTCGAAAATGTCCAATATCAATAATCATTAATTGTCATTTATAATAGATTGTGAAATTAATTATAGAATTTAATATTAATTGTGATAACACTGTGATAAGAAATCATAATTTTTCAATTTAGTCTAAAAAACAATTTAAGAAAAGAAGACAACTAATTTTTGAAAATTCGGCTTTGCTAATTGGAGTGTATATAATTAAATGAAAATTAATAAACTGTTTAAAAAATATTAGTAATTTGAAGTATTATTTTATTAAATATATGTATTGTGTTTCAGATACTTAATTGGAAGTTTTGCACATATAATTAGCCTAACAAATTACTTAAAATTATTTGTTTAAAACTCCATTAAAAAGTAAAATAAATTCTTAATTTAAAATTATTAACATTTTTAGCACTGTCGCTGTTGAAAACAAACTCATGTAAATTACAAAATCATTCTGCATATCCTGTAAAATAAAATCTCCCGAAAGTTTTAAATTGATTACATCTATGTATATATTATTTTCTTTATTTGTACTTTATATTCTTGTGGATAAAGATTTAGTTCGCGAGACACAAGCATTTTGTAGAACTCACTTTGAAGAACGATCTTCCATCAAATAGTTACGTTTGGCACAACTTTTATGACTAACATTAGTTAGAGGCCACATGAGTTCTTAATTCCTTTATTATTGTAATTACTGTCATTTTTTGCACAAATTAATTTTTATTTATCAATTAAAACAGATTTTGTTTTATTATTTCAAATTTTGATTGCCAATTTTATATTTTAATTTCTGATGATTTACTTTTTGAAAAAATTCCAAAAAGTTTGTTTACACCTTATTAATAAATTTACAATATATTTTTGAAATTAAGAAAAAAATGTTTAATGACCAAAATTAACGAGTATATAATGAGTTAAAAAACCGAATTATCAAAAATTAATTTATCACTTTTTACAACATTATGTAATTTTAATTTATTTTTTCTTGAAAAAATATGGTACTAGTTTTATATAAATGTTTTAAATATCATGTTTTTTAATTTTAAAGTACAACAAAATTAGTTTGCTGTGATGAAGTTATTTTGTTGTTTAAAAATTAATTTGTTAAAATATTTATATATATACTAGTCAATTTTAGAATCATTTATAATTAAAATTATTTTTTACAAAAAATTATAACAAAAGGATGGTTTATTATTTAATATCCATTGACATCCTAACCGCTTTCTTTCCCTTGACTTATGGGGCTTATTATCGCAATAGTTTATATTTGGCACGTTTCAAGTAAATATATGTATATTTAAAATACATTTTAGCTTAAAACTTTCATTTGTAATTCCAGAATCTTAACCCGTTGTTTTATTTTTAAATGATTCTACCGGCTGTGCCGAAGCATTTCTAAAGCCGTCAAAAATAAGTGCCTTTAAAAGGCTAGTCAATTTTAGAATCAGTTTTTGACGTCAAAAATAAGTGCCTTTAAAAGGCTAGTCAATTTTAGAATCAGTTTTTGACGTCAAATATAAGTGCCATATTTTTGACGGCTATAGGCTTTTTTACTAATTTTAATAATCAAAAACTAATTAGAAAGAAAATTTTACATTTATATGATGAACTTGTAAAATATTAAACAGATCATCATGAAAATGGTGAAAAGATTTTGTGAATTTTGTAATATTTTATAAAACGGAATTTATGAAGCCATTCATAAAATTAATGATTAATAATTTCTGTATTAAATTATAAGCCTAATCTTAATGATCTTAAACTAAAATAATTTGTCACATATATTTATATAAATTTTACATTTCACATGTAAAAAATATGCAATACAAAAAATCACTTAAGTATTTCAAGAATTTTTTTATGGTAACATTTTTTAATTTTTATGGTAACATTAATGATTCACAGTCTGTTTATAAATAATAATTAAATATCTCATATAAACAGCTTTGTATTATTAAACACATTACATATATACTATCAAAAAATTACAATTATTTACAAAATTAATTATATTCATATTTTGTAAAAAAAACACGTGCAGCGATAAAATCATGAGACTAATTTTAATTTATTTGCATTTTCTATTTATAGATAAAGTAACTGCGACTTTTTAAATATTAAATCATTAATCTTATGAAAATTAATTATTATTACAGTCCAGAGCTGGATTCTAAATAGTTACCTGAGAATGATGGATAATTTATACTTGAGTAATTTATCCCTTTTTTTGAAAAAGTATTACTTTTTTGTTATTTACTTTAAAAAAATTAGCAAAGTCCAAAACAATTTATTAATCAACTTTCATGGTAATACAAAAAAATAATAATTTCTAGGAAACTTATTAGGATACTACTGAAATTACTAAATACTACTGAAATTTGACTCAGACTTAAATATATAACTAGAAATTATTTATCTCGAAATTCGAAGATTAAGACAAGAGGATAGATATATCTCAGTTTAAATCCAACTCTGGTAAAAAAAAATAATTTAAATAAATAAAAAAGATACATACATATATAAATTCAAAAGATACATATTTCAAAATAAGATTTTAAACAAATAAAAATAATTTATCTTAAAAATATAATAAAAACTATTAGAAATTTCTTTGTAATAAAAAAAACTTAAGTATATATACGATCTTGTTAAACTTGTAAATATTTGGTTTAACCACAGAAAAAGTTTTATTTTTTAAAAGTTTTCGTTCAGAAATAATTAGTTATTTTTTTATGATTAATAAATAAAACCTATATAAAAAAATGTAATTATAATATGGGAAATTACTAAAATTAATTAAAATTTGTAATAATTCCAAATTAATTTCAGTTAATTTTAAACAGTAATAATAGTAAAAACTTTGAAGTAATAATAGTAAAAAACTAGTATTTATTTTTATTATTATTATGAGGTTTAATTGAGATTATAGTTTTATAAAAGGGATTTCACTAAAATTGTTATTTAATATTAATTTATATATGTAAGATGTTTATGAAATTCCAATTCAAGTTTCGTATTATTTTGAATAATTAAGTTAATTTTTGTTTTTCTAATTTCTAGGTTTTCACCAATTACCATTCTTCTCTGATAAAAACATTTACTTTTTGTAAAAATTTTTTAAACTAATACATAATAAAACAAATATTAACAGCATTAATTGTTAGAGTATTGACTAAAATTTCGTGTCATTAATTTTAATTTGTATCATAATATAAGACTGTCTAACATTTATAATTAATTCTAAATATTGTATTATTAATTATAAAACGAAATTATTTTTTATATTGCCAAGGCGTCTATATTAATCAATAATAATCTTTGTTTTGTACTATCTGCTATTAATTATTTTTAAATTTAAACAAATTGCTTTTTTTATATAAAATTTAGAAACAAATAGCTTAGAGGTCATAATATTTATATACCATAGATAAAACGGATGTCGAACTAACACTATAATATTTCAAGAAGAGCAGGTATTAAAATTTCTTAAATCCTGCCAGATCCAATATAAAATTGTTAAGAAATGATACTATAATTTTTAAACAACGAATTATTGAAAATTTTAATCAATTGAGAACTGACAATTTTATGAAAATATCACTAACGTTATATAATTCAAGTTTTTTCTGTCAAATTAAGATTATATTATCTAATTATTTACACATTAATTTAAGGTATTTCCTTTAAAATATAACCTTTTTTTGTAAGTACTTGGAAGTACTTTAAAACTGCGATAATTATATTTTTTAATATTAAGAATTTTGATCGTCAGAAAAGTTCAAGGCTATTTTATATAACTAATAAATAAAAAAAAAAGTACTTACAGAGAAAAATAAAAAAATTATATTCTGTTTTAGGCTTTTTTTTATTCAATATTAAAATCACAAATCGTTGATAATCTTTTTTAGATTTTTCGAAAATAAACTTAATATATACGGCAGTAAACTACAAAACAAAAATGGTTTCTGTTCATCTTTCTAAGAACCTAGAACGCATAGTTTTGTAGAAGCATAAAAATGATTATCTTAGGTTTTAATTTATTTTAATGAAATATACCAATAATATTTATTTGTGATATACTCACTGCTTACTGCTTCTTTTGCGGCAAATTAAATTTCGGCTGTTTAAAAATACATTTTGGTTATAACTTTTTTTTTCCTTAGTGTAGTAAATTAGTTTATTTGATAATTAAATTTAAGAAGTTGGTTTCAGTAGATCGTTTTATAATAGAAGTTCTACAGAGGTTTTGAAACTCAAAATACAAATAATAAATATAAAATTAAAACAGACAAATTGGTGAAATAAAATTAGGTCCACACTGAAGTTAACAATATAAAATGTCAAGCAATACCGTTTTACATTTTTTCAATCAATAACTATGCAAATGCAACTTTAACTTTTAATATAAAATATTTACGAAATCATGCATACTTCATTTAATATTTCATCCAACAAATTATGAATTACGATTTTCTTGTAAAAAAAATTATTTTAAAAGCTGTAAGAAATCTGAAATAAGATACTTCTACAAAAAATTTATGACTGTCTAGAAGAAAATTTTATTTTATACCAATAAAATAATTATAATTATTCTAATAAAAATTTCATTCAACTTTCAAATCTTTGTAAAATTTTCCATCATCAAAATATCTCCTATAAAAAAACTATTTATTTACTAGTTGGCTATGAACTTAAAAACTAATTTCGACAGCGTTTTGAGACGAAAAAGATAAATAAACAAATAAATTTAAATTTATTTTATCACGCAATTATTTTTGTTTTTAAATTTAATTTCTTCATTTAAAAATTGTTTAGTTAAATCATATAATTGACTAATTTGGACTAATTGAAAGAATATTAAAATTTTTCCGCTTATAATTTGAACTATTCTTTTTTTCTGCTCAAACCTACTATTGTCACTTACTTTTAGTAGCACAAGTTTTTTTTTCATAATTTTGTAATTATAAAAGACAATAAAAATTAAGTGAAATATATGGTTCAATAATTATGGAAATGTTTTAAATAGCAAATAAACAATTTATAATTATTTGTAATTATAATTACATATAATAATTAAATTATTGAATTACTTTGTAATATTATTAGAAAAAATAACCTTCAATTTATTAATTTTTATTGATTATTTCAAGTATTTTTGTCAGCCTAAAAATTATCTAGAAATTATTATTTGTCAGTTTAATGTTTATCCAACACAATTTCTTCATTATTACTTTTCAATGTTTGTCCATAAAATAGCATAAAAAGTATTAAAAGTGATAATTGATATTTAATATTTGATCTTTAAAGTAAATTATTTTGAAAAATAAATTTATTTTTCATAAATAATCATTTATTATTAAGTACTTATTTTAGGAATTATGAATCAAATAATTTTTTTACAATGAATCTAATATCAAAATAATTAATATGATTTTTTTTATTTTCCAAATTTCTTGATATGTTTTATGCCGAATTTGATTGAGGTACGTTTATCAATTTCATAAAATTTGTGGTAATACGAAAAATGCACTTGCTAAAAATTACCCAAATATTAAAGAAAATTACTAAATGAACACTGAACAAAAATAGTCAACAAAATACACAAAAATGCGGCGCACCTTATAATAAGCTATGCTATAGTTTCAGACATTCCGATTTTTTTCTGATAGCAAATATTTGAACTTTTATGATGTGTCTGGAAATATTTTACGTGTACAATTACTATGCTAAATCATAATTTGAAACAGTTTATACACAAACGAGATTTTTTTCTAATCCCTAAAAAGAGTTAAGCTTTTATTTAATACTTAATAATTTTAACGGAAATAAATTTTTCAAAATTCCATTTTTAACGACCTTCTTCGAACTACAGCTTTTATCGAAGTGAAATAAATATAATGTTTTATATAAAAAAAATTTTAATTCCAAGTTCAATAAACCCTAAAAAACACAGTCCAGTCCATTATTACAGGTAAAACATATAATAATATCATCAATTTTGACTTTGACCATGATCCCATTTTTTCTTTTATGTATTATAAAACATATTTTTGTGCAGTTTTTTTTTAAACTTAAAAAAAAATATTACAAGGTTTAAAATATCAGACTTTTGAAGGGCATAAAATTAGCAAAATTTGTAATAATAAACAGAAATTAAAATATTCTTTATCTTGAAATTAAAATTTAGGTATATTTTTTTTTTGAAAAATTACAAATGCCTTGTGGCAAACAAACTATTCAAAATTTGTAACTTTTTTAGGTTTGCGAAATAATTTTTTAGTAAAATTAGCAAAAAAAAAAAAAAATTTCTATGTTTATCAATTAATTAGAGTATTTCCAGGCTTATATTTCAAGATAGTAAAATATTTGAAATTTATAACAAAATATTAATAACTGCAATAATACAGACATGTTGACATTTGTAAATAAAAAAGGGGGATTACTGCTCAAAAGAATTCGGAAGAATTTAACTAATTTTTTTTATAGTTATTGTTGAGTAAATTTTAATGATCTTGATTGTAGGTGTTATAAATAAAGTAGCTCCAACGTGTTTTGAGTTATTAGAGTTCCTTAAATTTATTACTGATTGTTCCACTTTTTTCAGACATAATTAAATGAAAATTACGCATTTGTTATAAACTTTTGCTCTCACAATATATTAAATATATTGTCATAAATCAAAACTGAATTCTTAAATTATATAAAAGTTTTATTATTTTAAAACGTAACTTCAAGGGCAAATTATTATAAGTAGACTAAAATTTAATTAAATTAAAAAAACACGTAAAATGTGAAGATCATTTTTTCAACATTAACTTTAAGAAATTATACAATTTTCAACTATAAAATTGTTAATTAGTAATATAAATATATGTCCCCTAACTTAGTTTCATAGAAATTTAACACCATTATAATGGCTTTTTTAAAGCATTATTTAACAGTGGTATGTGTGTATATCTCAAAGAATAATTTAGTATAGAATAATTTTATGTGTCTTCTAGTTCCGTCAATATAACAACAAAATATTCTACATGTGAATAGTTTAGTAGAGAAGATAAAATTTATTTGTAAACATTAAAAAAATAAATCCATAATAAAAATTTCACTGAAATCGACAACAACAAAAAAATATATCAGCGCAGCATCTGAAATATTTTTTAGAAAGAAATCTAAAACTGTTGAATATAGTTTTCATCAAACAAAATATAACGAAATAAATTTCTATTCTTTTTAAATAGTACGTCCACTTTTAATATAAGTTATTCTTTCAACTCTTATAAATAGTTTTTTGATTTGTATTGCAAAGGCTATTACGAACTTATATTATATACGTCCATATGATTATTACTACATGTAAATATACTACATGTAACAATTAAACTTTAATGAAATAATAATATCAATTAAGAGTATAAGTTTGCGACATGGAATTCAAAAAGTTAAAATTAAAGAATAAAAATTAATTTTATAATAAAATTATTTGAAAAAAAGGGCTTGAAACGCATTAAACTCAATATTCATAAAAGATTCAATATTCAGAAAACTTTTTAAAGTCATGTGTGTTAAAATATTAGTTATAAAAAATATCGGCTTTTTATTTACAATATTTTTATTTAAAATCTGTGAAAACAAAAAGGTTATTATAGGAAAATATCGATTATTTATTTAAGACAAAATAGATTTTGGAAAATTCATAATTTATAGATAAATCAATAAAATTTTCAAGGAACGAAAATATTATTTAAAATTATTTATATGTATTATAAAAATTCATTATTATAAAAATATATATTACTATAAAATATGAATATTACGATAAAATATATAATTTTATAATAATTTTACTATAAACTTCCTTCATATTTTATAGTAGCTATATATATATATTTCTTTATCTTTATTCTCCAAATTTACTGCAGAAAGTAAATTTGGAGAATAAAGGCCATTAAATGAAGATATCAATTGCTACTAATTCTTTTTGACATGCTAGTTCTACAATATGTTTTAAAAATTATTGCCAAACTATTGAATTATGGTACCATTTAAATATTGGCTTGTATAAATAAATTTTTTATGACTCAAATATGGGATTTTCTGTTCTTGTTATCAGAGCCTGAAAGACTCGCTTATGGTTTGCCAAATATTTTCAAATGTATGAATGGGTTAAAAAGTTATGGTTTTTAAAAAAAATAATACTGAAGAACAAAACATAAGTTTTAATATTTTTACAGAATTCAGACAATAATTTGGCGTAATTTTAGAGAATGAATATCACTTGAAGTTTTTTTCTGCGTGTGCCCATGGGAAATTCCTTAAATTCTACAATTTCCAATGTAATTTTTATTTATTACACTAAGTCAAATATTTTTTAATTTATAATTATGTAATTGTTTTTGAAAATGTATAAGATTTTTATGAATCATTTTTATATAAACACTCCAAAAAAGAAGTCGAAAAATTTTATAACCCAATTTTAATTTTTTTTTTGTAAAACCATAATAAATTTCAAAATTTGACGCATAAAAAGTCATTTATGTGGGCGCAATAAAATATAGCTTAATGACAAATTTTTTAATATAAATTTAATTTGAATAAAAAAAAGCAAATCCGAGGTAAAATATAAAAATTTACCAAAATAAATTTTCGAAATTTTAAATTTTCACTATATTTTTATAGAATAGCCGATAATTAAATATTATCATTATCACTACTGGAATTGAATATTAATTGTTACACAGACTTTTTTTTTCTGTTGGTTAGAAAAAATTATTTAAAATAATTCTAATAAAACTGATGACCCTAAAACATTTCAGGAATTATTGCTTAATCTAAATCAATTAAAAACTTTTTGGTTTTTTTGATTTTCGAAAGTTTTTAAGCTAGAATTAGAAATGTTTTTTTTGAAATAACAAGAATTACGTACCATTTTCTTCAGTATATCCCCAAGTGGCACTCATAGCTTCTGTAGTGTTTTTTTTGTATAAAATAATATAATCAGAGGTATCAACAATTTGATAATTTTTGGTTTTTATTAAACACACTAAATTCACTAAAATTTTGTTATATACAAAAAAAATATGTTAAATTTTTAATATTATGACCGGTTTTTTTATTACCAAAATTTTTCTTTTTTCTGTTTGTTTACTTTTATTTATATTTTTTTTCCCAATGAACTAAATCAACTTAAAATATTTAACAGAAAGCCAAAAACAGAAAAAAAAGTTTAAAATTAATCAAAATTATTTAAAGGAATTAAATAAAAAATAGCAAATTAAAGTTTTTAATTTTTTTTTGATTAACTAAAAAATACTAAAAAAAATGTTTAGAAAGAAACCAAACAAAAAAACATCTATTCTTCTTAACACGTCTATTCTTCTTAATGTATTGATAAAGACTGACTGAACACTGGGAACGACACTCTAAATTAACTGAAAATTGTCTCAATTCTAAAAAAAATTAAAAGTTATGTGTGGTGGTGTATAGAAGCCGTTTAACAGTCAGTAATTTAGTATGAAATGAAATTAAATAAACACAAATACAAATAATTTGTCAAATGTATATAAAAATGTGATAAATAAAATTCAAATTTTTTAAAAATGTATTTGTATTTATCAATTTTGTTTATTCTCTCTCGTGATATATTTTTATATCAAAAAATAAAAATAAATATTATTATATATACATATGTCAGTTCATTGGAGATATTAAACTGTCCAGCTGTTTTAAAGATGATATTATAGAACTGGAAAAAAAATATTTTCAAAAAATAACATATAATAATATTGTGAGAGATAATTTTATAGACTTAGAGTCCAGAACTGAATTTTGAATCACTTGCGTTTTAAAGCTGATTTGAATGTAAAATGCCTTTTATGAAACAGTTAGTACATTATGTATACATATTTTTTACAAAAGTTTTGATAGATCGCTATCCTTATATTCATGTTCAATTTTATTTATATGATATTAACACAAAACTTAATATTAAATCATAATTTTCAAAAGTTACCAAAAGGTTTTTTTAATGGGAATATTTTTACCAATTAGCAATAAAATCATACTGCCATTTTCTTCTAAAGGCTTGCACAAACTACAATATTTTTACATTAAAATCATCCTTTAAACTTTTTTTGATAAAATTTGTGAAAGAATAAATTATGTAATACAAAAACTAATTGTTCTTAATTGTGGAATGTAACTTAAAATATAAATAAACAAACTTACAAATATCTGAAGAAATAATTATAAACATATCTAATGATCATATACTATAATTCCGTAAATTGTTAAAATAAAAATATGTATCTAGATAATTTCTATACTTAGTCAATTATGTCAAATATAATGTAATTACATTTTATTACTTTCATAACAAATTTATTTTTCATTTATATTTATTTAAAATTAAATGATATATAATTTTTTGCACCGGGTTCCTCTGAACTGTTAAACAAAGTTACTACTTTTTTTTTATTGTGTAAATTTTATGGTAAATAATAAAAATTGAAATTTAATTATTTTGTTGTTCAATTTTCATAAATTCATTAAGTAATAGAAATATATATTTACATTTTAATAAGTCAATGGTTCTAACAACCAATTGAATCAACAATATGGTTTCTAAAAAATGTCTTATCATTTATTTTTAAATAAAATTTTTTTTAATTAATTATACACAATGTCTAACCAACTGCTCATCTATAAAATATCTTTTAACAAAAAATATATTCTTTAAATATACATTTGACCATAATAAGTAAATACATGTGGTATCTTTAGAATTTTGCGAATATAGTGGTACGTATTATAGATTAAATTTAACATTTGGAAGATACCAACCAATCTATATATAAAATAAGTAGTCGGTGGAAATAGATATTTCTCACCACAACAGAACTATAAGTACAGGAAAATATAAGTCAAGAAATCAGAGTTCATTCTGAAATTAGTGATATACATAAGTTAACTATATATCCATCAAGAAACTTAGTATTTAGGATCACTTGACAATAACGAATAATATCTCTTCAATAACTCTTTAAGGACTAAATTATTTTGATTGAAATCCTCTCCTTTTTAAAATAGCACTTAATTTTGCATAACACTTCTACAGTAAATCAAAATTTTTAAGTATAATAAATGAATTTTTTTTAATATTGGTTCATTTAATATAATTAAGATATATATAATTTTTTGTCAATGTTGATTTTTATAATTTTCTATTTTATGAGCATTCAAGGTTCAAAGTGTTAATGAAATTATCACAAATCTGAATTTCTATTATTATTATTATTTGGAAATAAAATTATACTAAAAAATTAAAAAAGAATTCTGTTGTGATACGAAATAATTGTATTAGTATATATTTTAAATAAATTAACGTTTTGAGTTCATATTCACATGATTTTTTTTATTATTATTATTATAATTTTTCATTATAAGAAATAATATTTAATAAATTGACTGTCACAAGATATTAGTAATTGGCGGAGAACTATATTTACTTTACTGGCTTGAATATCTTTAACCTACTTATTGCTGGGTTCCTGTGGTTTATGATTATAAGACAAATTATTTAAATATAAACGACTCAGATTTGGAGTTTAGGTTAGAAAAGAGGATTTCACCCGCCGATTAATGTAGTTTAGGTTAGAAAAGAGGATTTCACCCGCTTTGCCAGGTAGTAATTGGCCTGGTTCTTTTTCTCCAACGACCGATTTGCCTTGGCAAATCCAGATTGCGTCCTTAACGAAACTGAGAATCTCTAATTGCGGAATATTTGCTATTTGGCCTAAGTCCTTAAATTCAGGACTTCCTAAGTCCTTAAATTCATGACTTCCTAAGTCCTTAAATTCATGAAATCTGAGACTTGGGTATTCACAAAGAATCTGAAAAAAAACTATTAAATTTAATGTTCGATTTTATTAAATATTAAAATTAGTGCATTTTTCACTTTTGGCAAGAAACCATTTCTTCGAATTTATAGTAAAATTAGTTGTTTGCATTGGGATTGCATCTACATCAATTCTGGTAATTGTTTTAGAAGATAGAATTGTTTAGCAATTGCTATTAGAATTAATATTATTATTGTATAAACTATATTGTCTTAAATACGTCGAAATAAATAAATTGTGAAGATTGTGACAAAACTAATTACTATATAGTTTTACTTACATTGTAATGAATTATTTACACAAAAAATTTCCAATTCCAATAACATGATATTACAAAATTAAATTTACAAAACAGCTAATTATTAATAAATGAAAATACAGCTACAAAAAATATAAATATAAAATTTTCTTTTCGAGCTAATTAGAAAATAGAACTACAGTTTAATACATACATAAATATTTAATAATGAAATAATTCGTATTACAATTAATTTAATTAAATAGATAATTATCATATTTTAAATATTCTCCTGTTAAAAATAATCACCCAATCATCATTAACATACATCCATTTTTTTTTTCAAAAGTAAATAATTAACTATTTTGCCTTCAGAATAAAAGACAATCAAAATAAACTTGGTACAATCCGATAATCTAAATCATCAATCCATTGTTCATTACCACGTTGTTCACGTACATCATCTGGTGTTAGATGTGCCCTTAATGCTTTACCATTTTCATCAATTGATAAATAATCAATTAATTTTTTATTATAAATTTGTGTAAAATTTGGATTTGCATTACCAGATATTGGTACATCCTCACTTAATAACCAAAAATTATTTTTATTAAATTGAAAACCTTCTGGTAGACAATGATGTTGCATACAATAATAATTTTCATTAGTTCCCGAATGACATAATGTACCATCTGGAAAATATGCATTTTGCCCAATTTCATTTAAATTCATACGTGGTGTGTAAAATGAACCACCACGACGACGACAAAATATCGCACAACCCATCCATAACCGATTATTTTCATGATGTGCTTGAAGACCAACACCTTTTGGATCTAAATCTGGTATTTTTTTACTAAATTGTTTACATTTCCGGGATGCAAATTGTACAGCAGTTTTACGTTTAACACCTTGACAAATCTATAAAAACCCAAAATTTCAATTAATTTAGCTGGATTGTTTATAAATAAAAGAAATTAAATTTACTTTAACATCACTACATAATGTTACGTCATATGTGGTACCTTCACAACCTTCAAGTGTATTTTGTGGTTTTGGATTATCACATGCTCTTTTTCTACCCTGTCCACCAGTTGATTTTACCAAACACCCTGATACACATTTATCATTTTTCCACGGTCCCATGCCGCCAATTACCACTGGTCCGGCATTTGGTAAACGTGTTTTATAAACACAATGACCACCTTCACACCAATTATTTGTACCACAATCAGTTCCTTCAAGTGCTGGCCCAGCAAAAAAGAAACCACTTTTATGTGGTGAGCGACATTCAAGATTTTGACAAATTCCTTCTAAATTTGTTGTTTGCATTGGCATTGCGTCTACGTCACTGCAGAAGAATGAAAATTCTTTGAGACTAATATAATTAATATTAAAATATAAATACTTACGCTATTAAAATTTCACATTGTTTCTTAGCAGACCATTTTTGGCCTGGATATCCAATATAACGTCGCCAAGCATCATATCCATCTGGTGTCTTTTTTGGACGATCATTTAAACATGTTGCCCAACTAAATTACATAATAGTTCAGAGAAAAATTTTATAGTTTGATACCTATTTATTTCAATAACTTACGTTCCCAATGATCTAATAACATCTGCACTACAACTAGACCATATTGTTTCCCCTTGCGTACCTCTAGATGGTGACATAATAAATCCATCTTTTGGACAATAATTACCAGTTGAATCATGTGACATACCTAAGCTATAAAGCGTGATAAATAAATTTACGCATAAAATCAATTTTAAGTTTGCTATCTTACTTATGTCCAATTTCATGTGCGGCAATATAAACTGAATTAAAACCAGCTGATGGATATGGACGACCAAAAGCGTTTGTAGCACCAAATTCAACAATAACACAAGCATATTTACCAGAACAAACCCCACGTACAGTTGCTAATCCCATTGTGGCACCAGAATGAATGCCATCCGAGTTACTATAAAAATCTAATCCTGATATATACAATCCCATATCCTTTGAACAATTAATTAAAAATTTATTATTTAGTTAATTTTATGAATTTTTTTTTTGTTTACCCAATGACCTGAATCATCGTCTGTTGGTGAATTAATACGTTGTTGATATAAACAGAATGAATCTAGTAATTGATCACGTTCACCATTAAAATGTGGTAATGATGCTGGTTGTCGCCGCATAATTTCCATATGCACAATTGTTATATCTATTGGTGTACCTAATGAATTATGATGATATAATGCTTGTACACCGTTCATATATGCCAATAACATTTCAGCTAATTTACGATCATCACGGTTGAACACTGGTGAAAATTTTTTATAAGCTGACTCATCAAAAAATACACCTAATTCGACTGTAAATCTCACATTTTGTTTTTTAATGATACGAGCTTCTGGTTTTGGGTCATCATTATAAAATTCAATTGGTAATGGATCACTTATATTTTGGTATGAATTTTGTAATGGTTTAGTACTAAAATTAAATTAAAACTAATCAAAATTTTGAATCACAAAATTTATAATCGGCAAATATTTTACTTTCTTCTTAGTCTTGACAAATTTGGAATAATTTCTTGTGCTTTAACTCGTTTGATGATGTGAGCTGATTCAAATGTATTAAATTGATTTCCATTTCGATTTTGTAATTCGCTTTCTAAACGATTGTTGAGTGGTAGAATTTCTAATGTTTCATTTGAAGTTAATATAATTCCGTGCTGTAAATTTATACATAATTTATTTTCCATTTTTTTTTCAAATTTTTTATTTCCAATAACGAACTACACAAACCATAATTTAATAAATATTCAAACCACTAAAAATTAACATATTAAAAGCGGTATCCGACTGATTCTTCTAGCAGAATTTCTTCCACAATTATTCTCAGGCAATTCTCTCGCACAATGTTTCTCGAACAATTCTTCTCGCACAATTCTGTATATCTAATTTTATTTTGAATCACATAATTTATAATAGGGAAATATTTAACTTTCTTCTCAGTCTTGACAAATTTGGAATAATTTCTTGTGCTTTAACTCGTTTAATAACGTGAGCGATTTTGTAATTCGCTTTCTAAACGATTGTTGATATGAAGTATATCCTAGACCCTAGCGCATATATATATATATATTTAACTGTATATATATATATATATATATATATATATATATATATATATATATATATATATATATATATATATATATATATATATATATATATATATATATATATATATATATATATATATATATATATATATATATATATATATATATATTATATATATATATATATATATATATACAGTTAAATATATATATATATATATATCTATAAATTTATAGATAACAATATAGGTATATATATTATATTTTATATAATATGTATAATACATGGATTCTTTTAAATTTATATATACTGTTCATATATATCTATATACACAAATATATATTTTTTTTGTATGTAGCATAATAACGAATAAATTTGATTGAGAAGAATTGCCTGAGAATTATTGTGGGAGAACAATTGGCTGAAAAGAATTGTGGCAGAAGAATTGAGTTAAGAAGAATTGTGCGAGAAGAATCGGCCTACAACCATTAAAAGCAACAAATTACTTACATATTTTTTATCGTCTTGACAATTATTTAAGCTAGCAACACTATTTTCATCACGATGCAAAAAATAACAATCTTCTTTTAATTTATGTTGATTATCAAAATTTAAAATTTTTCTTTTCATGTCATCATGTACAAAAATTTTCATATTTTGCGAAATTAAATTTTCATTTGGTTTGAGTTTAAGATGAATTGGTCTTAAAATAAAAAAACAATAAAAATATTAAAACACAAATGATTATTTAAGTAAATACACAAACCACTAACATATCAAATACATTAAATTTTAATGATAACAATTCATTTTTACTATTTTCATTGATATGACGTTTTTTCCGTTTATATATTTGAATATTTTTTAAATGAATTACGTCATAATCTGGTACGTTATTTTTTTGATAATTTTTTATATTAAAATAATATTCTAATTCACTATCATTCATTAAATGATGTAATCCTTGATTATCAGTTTCAATAAAATTTATTATATTTAATCCAATTACTGTAATAATCCAAAAACTTTTAATAAAATATTCCATATTGTTTTTTAAATCCTCGAAAACTTTTATTTTTGTGATGTGATACGATCGCTTATTGTTACCAAACTATTTATTCTGGACAAAATATTGCCGTTTATATACGTGCAGAGGTAGTTTGATTTTAACTATACACCCAAGAATCAAATAAATGTAAGAAAGAAGAAAGTTTTTGAAGTAAAACTGAATTAAAGATTATTATGATGATACTTGGTCTAAATTTTTTTTTGTTTTCTTAATTTTTTATTTTCGTATTATTTAGGTTGGGACGGATTCTGTAGGTTGGTCAATTTCATTTTTATTTGCAAAACAATAATAAAAAAATGTAAATTTGACCAGTTATAAAGAAATAAAAAAAAGGTAAAAATATTAAATTTTCTAAATTCGCGACATATTTAAATAAGTTTTTATTTGGCTTCCCAAACATTAAATTAACGGATGGAAGATATGAAGTATATCCTAGAGCAAATCATAGATAGTAGAATCAAAGTTGTTTTTTTAGGTCCAAAATAGAATAATTTTATTTTTAAAAATACATTTAGCATCAATTGACTTAAAGTTTGATACCAAATATATTAAATAATATGAAAGTATTTAATTTGTTAGTTTTAAAGCCAGAGTCAGAAAAATTGGAATTATAGTTTTCAATGCAAATCCAATGAGTCATAAAAAGCTTCCTATTATTGAGCGCTGATTTATGGATTTATATATGGAAGGTATTAGCAAAAAAACTATCTGATACCCGTGTTAAACTGTTCATGTTCTTATCTGTATCATTTCTGTGTGCTTAGTTCGAAAAATCACTAATTATCTAATTACATATTAATATTTTTTTAAAGATATTATTTCTAAGTTTTTTAAGCTTTTCCTAAGAATTTAAACCTAAAATGTAAAAATATTTTTAAAGATGGCTTTTTACATATTGTAATTTATAACTTTATTTGCCTTCATTAAGTAAATTTTCACAAAACTTTTAGAAATTAATATATTTTTACAATGAAATACATTTATATGTATTCCAAACCAAATAAAATTTTAGGCACATAAAAATGTCAGCGTACTTCAGGTTGATACATAAAAATGTTTTATTATGTTCTCGGCACGCGAATGGAATTACTTAAGAAGAAGTATAGTATGAGGAAATTGGTAGATTGATTGTTTAAAATTAATATAAATTTGCGGTTTTTTGGTTCTTATAGTATTCGTTAGTTTTTTTATTGTTGGGTTGAACAAATTCTGCTTAGTTAAACGTCTACGTTTTTTTTAATTTATGACTCATAGCATTTCCGGAATAAAAATTATTCATAGCATTTTTTATTGCTTCTTATTTAAGATAATTTAAGAACAAATAATGATATATGATATTTTTGTTTGTAAAGTTTTTGATTGGCAAAAAAATTGCAATTAATTTCAGTATTTTTTATTCGTCGATTAGTAAAATTTATCAAAAAATTAAACTAATTAACTACTTACTTTCACTTATTATTTTCCTTTCTATTTATTTATATTAAGCCAACCACCGCAAAATTCTGTTCGTCTGAAAAATATTGTCAACTATGTAAATATTTAAACTCTCGACTTTTTTTGAATAGGAACCAAAACCAAGTATGCTTCAGCATGACAAATAAAAGATACTCGATTCTTTATCGGCACAGAAAAAAAACCTGGCCCACGGTTGGGAAATTCTAAGACACCCATAAAATTTATCAGGTTTTGACTACCATTTACATCTATTTTTGCAAATTTATTTAAATGGAGCAAATTTTCAAGAACAACAAAGAAAAACGACTGTACATCCTCGTTGAACTCACCAGTACTAAATCTACAATAATGTTAGGCTTCCTCATAGGACATTGCGGATTGTACAAGCATCTACATACCTGTCAGATGGCAGACTGACTAATTCTGGCGTTCTGAAGACAAAATACCAGAACAAATTATATGCAACTCCGAGGCGTGTACGTATGATATATTATAGAAGACATCAAACTTTTCGCTGAAACAATTGTACGGATTATAGGCAATACACGGCTTATAAGTTAAACTTAGTTTTTATTTTCAAAATTCTTCTGAGATTCGCCTTATTTATGTTACTTGAATAAGTAAAAGCATATAATGGAAAACATATATATTTCCGCCATGTTAGCACTAAATTTATTTAAAGAAAATAAATTGGAGAAAAAAAAAAAGATTTTTCATAAATTAATTTTAAATTTGGAACTGCTTCTTGTATATCTTTCACAATTTTGATCAGCATACTCCTCGAATAATCTAAGTTTAATTCTTATACATATTCACTTTCAAATTATTAATTAAGGTTGTCAAAGCCTACGACATTTTGGGAGTGCCAGTTAAAAATTTATTAAAGACTTTAATAATTGAATAATTCATTTTATTTTATGTCAAGTGGTTTAGAGATAATATATTTTTTTACATGTTGTATCCAGCTTATTTGTTATCTGAATTGGATTAACATAAGCTTGGTATACTATAAAAAATATAGAGTTATTGTTGTAAAAAAAAGTCACCTTACTTAAAACGTAGTCTTTAAAGAGTCATTATTAGGCAGTTATTTCTCGTATCACTATGAAATTATTTCAGAGAAAATTAATCATTAATTAAAAGTTATAATATTAATCATTTTTATTTTTATGAAAAATAAACATCTTAAAAAAAAAAACAAAAATCAGTCTTAACAACAAATAAAAAAATGTTTTTTTAAATCTCCCAGCAATTTCATTTTCTACCAGATTTATGAAATTTTTTCTTCCTTTTTCGCTTTTTATTACAAAATATATCTTTTAAATCATTATCCAAACTATAATAAAGAATAGGTCTTAATGCTGATCCGATAAAACTCCAGCCACTCATTAATAATGCCATTACTGAATTCATTTTTGGATACCGATAATGCATAAATGGTTTTGTTATCAATTCAAATAATAAACTACCAATAATTTTTTGTATACCAAATATTAACATAATTAATGTTAAACCAAATGCTAATTTTAATATAATTTTAACATTTTCATTTAAACCACATGATTCAATACGTTCACATTTTTTATCCATTAATTTGATGATTAAAAATATCATTGTAATGAGTAAACATAAAATTGGTAACAAAATACGTATCATTAACATAAAACATTGCATTAAATATGTACTATACCAATCAAAATTCATAATACCACATATTTTTGGATTTTGTTCATTCGGTATTATTTGACCAAATACAATTAATGGTATTGCTAATGATGCTGATATAAACCATATAAATAATGTTGGCATTATTATTGAAATACTATTTTTTTTTTTACTGTAATCAATTGTTAAAGAACGTGTACTTTGATGAATAATTGTTGGTGTTGTTGATATTGCTATTTCATAATCATCATTATCATTATTTATATCTAATTGTTGTTGTTGATTTATTGTTGATATTGATGTTAATGCATTATATTCATCAGATTCTGTTATATTTTTATATAATGTCCTTTTTATAGCTAAATTATATGTTGATATTGCATGTAAATTTATTGCTATAATAAAATATATTGTTGCTGTACTAATAAATGAATCAAGACCGAGATATATGGGACATAATTCTGGTGGCATAAACCATTTATGATAATTTATATAAAATAATTCAAGACCACAATATACAAGGCTGCCAAAATCACAAATTGTTAGTTGTAGAAGGAAATAACGTGTACCTGTTTATGAAAGAGAATATAGAAAAAAAATTATATTTGTTTTTTAAATTAATTTAACTTAATTTAAATTATAAATAAATTAATTTATTTGTGATATGAATTTTAATGATAGTGATTGGAAACTACACAGTTGTACTATACTACATAATATTAGATGTTTTAAACGCCAATGGCGTTAGTAAGTATTATTAAAATAAAGGGTTTTCCATGGGAAAGTATACTACTTTGTCGTGTATGTTGTTACGTTGGGTGTATGCGATATGACACTGTCTTTTGAATCACATGAACACCAAGCCTAAAGCACCCAATGCAGGTGCAAAACAATTTTCTATCTTGTGAGGGAGTGGTTTCTGCAATAACAATGACAATATCACTATATTAATCTTCCAAAAAATACTTTGTCTCGAAAAATACTCCGTTCATGTTTGAAAAATACTTCGTCTGACCAAATAGTCACTTTTCCGGGATATAAATGTGTTTTATCATGAAATCATGAATGCCATGAACTGTAACAATAGGTGAACACACTATGAAACTAGCAAACTCTTCTTAAACAACCAATTGAACCATTTTAAAAAATTCAACAATTTATACTAAATTCTCAAAATTGCTAATTTTACTTTAATTGGCAATATCAAGCTACTGTTTATATAGGACATAATATCAGTGTTTTTTCTTCAAAATTCTGCAAATGGAAATTTCAAGTCGTGACTTAAACTAAGAATCTGTATGTAATTTTTTATTTTGAAGAAATGTCGATTTAGATTTAGAATTTAAATTATGGCATGAATTTAATTAATTATTGAATAAAATACAAAAAAAATATTAAAATGAATTTCATTGAATAATCACGTATATTTTTATAGTACTTCTTTATGAACAATAAATGTAAATTTTATGATAAAAATTTATGCACATATATTTAATAAAAATTATATTCTTTGTATGAAATATTAGAAATTATTAACTTAAGTTACGATTTTGAATTAAGGATTAATTCAAAATCGTAATTTATGTCATGGAATTAAAAGAAACATAGTTCAACTTGCTCCTTTTTCTATCCAGCACTTAAGATATTAGCATTGGATAATTTTTGGATAAACTTGCTTATAAAAAGGGGTATGTGAATTACTCGGTAAGTCTGATAAACTACCATAAAATTCATTCATTCGTTATGGTAAAAAATGAAACGTAAATAGAAACTTGAAAAATTTACCACTGCGACGTAACTATAATTGTCCGCAAAACACTCATTTCTAATGTGAATATTTGTAAACAAATGTAATTAAATAATGTACCTTTGTCATGTTTATAATTTAGGGTACAATGTTTTGGTGAAACAAAATTATAATAGTTTTGGTTTTTTTTCAAAACTTTCAAACTTAACTAAATTATATTTCAAATAAAACTGCAAAAATTAACAAGATTTAATTACATATGTACATTATAAATATTACTATAAGTAATTTTAAATATTACATCAATTTTGCGTAAGAAGGTTTTTTTATTTTCTACAAAAATAGAGTAATTATATTACTTTTCTTCAATTTTTTTATAATAATTTTAATTATTCTAAAAAAGTTCTCTGTAAAAAAACTAAAATTAAAACATGTTTATATACATAAATATAAATTAAAATAAATATTTAAATAAAACCAGACCATAACCAGTCATTAAAATATAAATAAAAATTTTCATTTGATGAAATATTTAAAATTTTAAGCACCTGTTCCTCCTACGATAATAGAAACAAGATTTTTTTCCTATAAAAAAACCACAAAAACAAACCAAATTTATTTTGTACCATAATAAAATTAAAAATTAAAGAAACACCAACGTCATAACAAAATTACAATAACAAAGCTTATCAATAACAAGTTAACTAAATTATATAAATTTGTTGTAATTGCAATTTACAAAAAATATAAAAAAAACTATATTTTAACTTTTACAAGAAGTAATTTAGATAATTTAAAAAAAACACTTATGGCAGAAAAACAGCAACTTGGCAAACTTCATAAAAATATTGTTTTTATGATATTTTGTGTTACTTGTTTTTTGTTATTTGACATACTACAAAAATTTACGTTTTTAAATATAATTTAAATTTGAATGTATCAAATGTAATTATTGTAAAAAATTTATAATTTTTTACGATGCTGATATTAAATTTACGTTTTTAAATATAATTTAAATTGTCTGTCTAAGCGGTTTTTTTGTTTGGGAATTAATTAAGTCCATAATCATTAAACAATTTTTTTTGCAAAGGATGTAAATTAATTTTTTTTAACACTTTCTTTAAATGTGATGAGAAAACTACAAAGTATTTGAAAAGAACTAAATTAAGTGTAAAATCTGAATTATACATCTTTCGAAATTAAAAATAGACAAAAGAAAGAACAAAGAATTGTTACTAATAATTGGTTATTCATATCTTTAACTAAATTTAATGTATTTTATCATAAAAACACGTTATGAAATGTAAAAGTATAGTAATTCAAATGAAGTGAAATTAGTTAATTATTAACATAAACTAATTTGCCTTATGGCTTAAAAATGAAGACATAATGAAAATATTAAAACGAAAATATAAAACCTATTAAGTCGAAACTTGAATTTACCAACAAACAATGTCCCTCAGCTAAGTAAAATTAAATGGTAATAAAATTTTAATGTATAAAATGTAATTATTGTAAAAAAATTATAATTTTTTACGATACTGATTACTTAAACCAACTTTAACAAACCCATATTTTTGGAAATTTAATAAAAAAATTTATAAAAATTACAAATTATTTGAGTTATGGCTAATTTTTTATACTTAAAAAAATAAATTATAATTAACAAATTTATTTGCAATTACAATAAATTTTATAATATAATCTTTGAGCAGTTCTTGTAGTTTCTGATCTTTCTCGATCAGAAACTACAAGAACTGCTCGACGCAGTCGAGGAAGATCAGAAACTACAAGAACTGCTCAAAGCTGTTTTAAAAAATTTGCTTCAGGAGATAAATTTATAGAAGATAAAGTAAGGTCAAGAAGATCATCGGATCTAAATAATGACCAAAGGTCATTGAAGTAAATTTTACACTTTACGTGCTAGATGCTTGCTGAAAGAGTTCATCTTCAACAATTAGGACAAACGTAGAAAATACGTAAATGGGTACCTCACAATTTACGCATTTTGAACAAATTACAGCCTTCTAGCATTTGCATGTCGGTTGGTTAACATTAAGAAACTTTTTGCATCAAATTTTAATCTATGACGAGAAATGTATAGTACCCATTTATAGTACTCTGCTCACAAACATATTCATCACTGGTTATTTCCAAACGATGCAATTTTTATTATAAAACATGATGTTGATTGGCATACCACAAACCCTGAATATCGTGAATATTCTTAGCAAAAATTACCCATAAAATGCTAGTTAGAATAATTAAGAAGTCAATAAGCCAAAAAAATATCCTTAAAAATTTTAAAGCTCATCAGTTCCATTATGGAATTACACACAAACAATTAAATTAAAATTCTTTAAAACCAGTATATTTAAAACACATTTATAAATAATGAAGGTGTTTAATAAAATTATAAGAAATAAGTCATTTATTAGGATAACTATAGTCATTGCAAATTCTAATAACAGATATAAACATAATATATCAAGTTGCTGTACAAAAAATAAAACTGAAAATCAAAGTAATGAAAAAAATCATAAAACAACCTTTAAAAAATATTATAAATTTTGTTTTTATTATTAAACAAAAATCAGAGCAACAAAAAATTTAAATAACTGACAAAAAATCAGAAATTATCATAATAAATATAAAATTGTCAGTAGCAACATCTATAACTGATACTAAGTCACTATTAAGCGATAGAAAATAGAAATTAACAAAAAAACAAAATATGAAGAAAGTTAAGAAACAGAAGAAAATTGTAAATAATTTAAATCAGCTTACAGCAAAGCAAAAAATTGATCGTAAAAATGATAGAAAAATTAAAAAATCAAATGATGATAATATTATCAAAATATTAAGAATTAATGATAACCATATTAAGAATAATGTTAATGTAAAACCTCATTTGAAACGTAAAATAAATTTATCAAAAAAAAAAACTAATTCATTACGATCAACTGCAAAATCTCAAACTGATTCAGTATGGTCAAGTACATCAGTTTTAACACAAACAAAAACTGATTCAATATGGTCACAATCAAGCAAAAAATCTAAGAATAAATCAATTAATTCACCAAAACCATCATTATCATCACAAACAAGTAGTTCTAAAGGATATAGTTCATTAGGAACACGTTCATCAATGATATCAGGATCAATATACAATGAACAATATAATAATAATCAATTACCAAAAAATATCAAATCAAAAGGTATTGAAATGTGTGAGAATCTTGATAATAAAATGAAAAAATTAACATCATTATCATCTGGTTACAGTTCAGTTAAACCAGAATTAACAATAAATTTATCAATTGAAACAGAAACTCAATCATCTAAATCATCACAATCTTTAAAATCAGAGATTTCAATAGAATCATGTCGTACATCAATATGTAGTACATCATTAGCAAATGTATCATTACAAATTGATTCAATTAGTCGTAGCACATTAAGAACTGAATCATCATTAAGTACTAATACTGATTTAATGTATCAAAAATTAAATTCAACCTATTTAAATAAAAATTTAAATGTTATTAGAGATAGAACAGAAACTACACAAGTAAGATTTATACCAACGCCATCAAATCCTACTAATGATAATTTGAATCATAACAATACAATAAATAACTCTAAATCAAATCAAGATATAGAAAGAATGGAAAAAATTACAGAAATTTTACAACAATTACATAAATCAGAAAATATGAAATCAAATGAAAATTCAAAATTTAATAATAAATCTGATAATAGTAATAAACAAAGTACGATTTTAAATTTTTTGAAAAATATTAAAAATCGTTGTTGTAATGGAACTTCTCCAGAAAATTACTGTAAATCGCCTTATGTAATACCAGTAATATTAACTAAATCTTGGGCCTAATAAAATAAAAATATGATTTAAATTTTCAGTTTAATTTTTTTTCGAAAAAACAAAAAACAAAAGAAGAAAAGTTTATTTCATGAATAATTTTAAATTACTTTTTATTTTATTAGATCCAAAAACCAAAAAAGATATTATAGATTAGTTATATGATAAAATCAAATTTCTATATAATTCAACAAGCTTCAATATGAGACTAGTATAATTATAAGTCAAATTAAAGTTAAATATTTGAAAATTTATTAAAATTTAACTTAAATTTACATTATAAATGTTTTAAACTCAATTTGTAGTTAATATAAATTATGAAATTTTTTATTAAAATCAAATTTAAATTTTTCTGCTTTAAAAAAATTCAAAGAAATCAACAACAACATTTATAAAGTAATTAAAATTCAAATTGTTTTGATTAAAACAGTTTTGATGAACCATATAATATAAAACTAAAATTGAGAAAAAAAAACTTCAAAAATTATAATTGATATATGGATCTAGAGGCTGATCTATTTTAGGCTTATAAAGATGGAAATAAGTCAATTATCCAGGAGTCAATAAATTTTTTTGAAAATCTTTTATAGAATTTTTAGCATAAAATTATTTGAAGTATTAACTGAATTTGCTAAATCAAAAATATAAAAAGTTAATGAATAATTCGTTTTTTTTTTGTTTATTAATAAAATATATTTTTGTAAAACTTTTTTAATCTTTTATGCAAAAAAGAACTAATAAATTTCATAATTTAAAAACCAAAATTGATTTTCAGTTTTAATAAAGAAAACTAAATATTTCAGATTATTTTTTTGTGAATCATTCAATTTGATTGGTGACATTAGTTAATGGAACTCTGATAAGCACTTTTAATATGGTTATAAATATTTAAATTAATAAAGAAAGAATAGGACTTTAAAATGATATGCCATTATCCTTACAATAATTGCCGCAATGTAATATTCATATTTAAATCCTATTAGAATTGCATAAATGTAGTTGCAACTTAACAAAATCATATGATAATTGAAAGCATGACGGTGCGGTCTGCACATGGTGATCACCTTTAATTATAGCACACGTTAAGGACATATTTTATATCTGTGTAAAATCCAAATTATATGTATGTACAAGTATTTAGTTAGTAATAGGAAAAATTAAATTTTGTCCCTTTACAAGAAGCTTCTGGGCTTTAAATTTCAAGACCTTGTGTTGAAATAAGTTTTTTGGATAAATATATATTCAAACATTGGCGGTGATTTAAATGAGTACCAGCAATAAAGTTAGAATAAAACGTAATTTAAGACTGGGAAAAATGCGCTCGGTTTAGTCCATTTACTACCAATTAATTTCTCAACAAATAATTGGTGGAATTAAAGTTTATGGTTCCGATGGATATAAAATTAGTAGATAATCGCAATAGGATGTTGGGAGACAGATCTAGGTTCTTCACTAAAGCGCCCTATAGAAAAAATAGGAAGATATATTTATCACTTAAAAGCATTGAGTGTTATATAGATAAGTCTCAATTTCTACAAATGCATGTAAGTGACCCTGAAAAGTATTATATTGACCCAATATTTACCAATTCCTGAGTCATAAAAAAACATATATATATACAGAAGATAATTTAACGCATCGGGATTTATTTCCGAAAGGGTTAAGAAAAGATTAAACTCAAGATTTCGATGCTAAGATTTAAGTAAGCATAAGAGAAGCCCAAAATGCCTTATCAAACAAGATTTATTCAATTAAATTGAATATGATATAAAAAGTGTTTCACAAAACTATCAATATTTCCTAAATCTTTGCAAATTCCAATTAATTTGTCCCCACAGCAATATAACAAAACAAAATTATCTGAAAATGGTTTTATGTTAAGTCATTTACAAAAATGTTACATTAAAATTACATCTCTTAATTACCACATAAACAGAAAAATAAAGAAATCTTCACATTTGTAACACTTAAATGAAAGTCCCAACAAAAAATATGTATTTTTAACAAAAAACCACATTAAAAAATGATTTCACTTGAAAAGAAAAATAATTTTTTTGCCCACCCACTTAACTCAATAAAAAACAAGAAAATTTCCCTCACATTTCATCTATTTTTGTAAAAAATTTAAAAATTCTATTTTTGTAAAAAATTTAAAAATTTGTAAATCTAAAAACAAATAAATCTTTTCGTTTGAAATTCGTTTTAATGCTCTACAAAAAGTTTAAATTATGCAAAAATTAAAAATTCAAGGCAAAAGTTTTTTTAAAGAATTCGTTTATTATTTTTTTTAAATAAATTAATAAAAATTTAAGTCTCAACGACAGACAAGGACTGAACACACGGACGATAGCTAAGGGAATCCAATAAAGAATTTTGTGTCCATGACATCATACAAATTTAAAAAAAAAAATTTTTTTTTATTTATCAGTAAAAGAATACCAGAACATAAAACTTTTTTTTTGTAAGCAGAAATATGTTTGAAAATAATTTCTTTTTCATTTTTTAGTATTTTAATTCATAAATCAAATTGAACGACAAGCACATGGGTCATTAAAATATTCCATACACACAATTATAATAACTAAAAAATAATATTTATACAGAAAGCTGATCAATTTCCGTTACTACAGATACAGTTGGCTTATTCAAATATGAAAAATTCGTATAAAAAATAAAAAATTTAAAAAAAAATGAAAATTTGAAAAAAAAATTTAAATAATTTTCCCATAATTAAGAATGTTTAATGATAAAATTCCAGTAAAATGCAAATTGATTGTAAATATGATCGAAAATAATTATTATGAATCAATTTTTTCCCAGAAAATATTTAAAAAATTTAAAAAATTTTTTTTAAATTTTAATGTAAATTTATAAGAATTTCCCATATAGAAAAATGTCACAATATTAAATTTAAAGCAATATTATCAGCAAGATTAAAACAAAAATATTATAAACCGTAATCAAGATGAATTATGAATCAATTTTTTACAGTAAAGTTCGATTTCGAACCTTCGAGTTCGATTTATAGTAAAGTTCGATTTTGAATTTTATTTGCATGAAATTTCTATTTGATCTAGCTTCAAAATTTGGTTCAAAACTGATCTAAAATAAAATATTTTGAAGAATTAATTTATGAAAGTAATCAATTAGCTTATAGCAGAACGACAAGTTTTGATACGAAATTTTTGGTAAATATTCTATGTTTTATCAGTAAATATTTGAACTAAAATTTATCAAAATCTAATTAAAGATAAATTAAAGATAAATTGAAAATAAAGTTAAAGATAAATTGAAAATAAATAAATAAATCAAAATTTTGATTCACAAATCAATATTTGTGAATCAAAATTTTCGATAAAACTACTGATCAAACTAAAAATTTAATAAAAATTCGTAGTCTTGCCAACTTTTAATATTTTAGATCAAAACATAATTGCACATTTTCAAATTTTAATTAAAAAAATTTCAATTAAAATTGGAAATTAACATATTTTAATTATATTTTTTTCTATCGAATTTTCTTAACAGTGTAAAATTACTCAAAATAAATGTACAACAAGTTGACATAATAAAATAGATCAGCCAAGAAAAAATATTATACATAAAGAACATTTTTTACAAACCATTACATTTAGCACGAATTAATGTATAAATAGCTAAAATATTTAATATAATTCCAATTGTTAATATTAAAGCTAGAAATGCCCAAATATATATTTCTGGAACAGCTCCAACACCAGCTGTAATTACAGCTATTGAATTATCCATTTCATTTTCATTATTATTATAATGATAAATTGATGATAAATTTTGTCGATTACTTAAATTCACTTTTCCAATATCAAATAATTTCATAGTCGAAATATCTGATATGATATTCGTTAATAATGACATTTTTCAAATTTAAATTAGACGTCGTATCCGTCGACTTCGTATTAAACATTTAAAAATGAAATTTTTACAAAATAAAATTAATTTAAATTTCATATAAAACAAAATTCTAAATTATTTTATGATTTAAAAAAAAAAACTACACAAAATTCGGAATTGTTGTCTTTATGAAGAGTAAATCGCGACTAAAAACATTATTTTTGCTCGCATTTACACTTTTAAATTTTTATCAGCTTTAGAGTCACTCCATCAGCTGGGTGTCGCGACATTTAACAAAAAAAAACCATATATTTCTTCTTTTTTATTATTATATTATTTCTCTTTATTCAATTTTTATGAATACTTTATACTAAGCGCGACAGACTGGCGTGTGTATACATATGAATGTTGATTTTAAGACTGAATGGTGAGTTAATTGAACGTGAAAAACCAATTTTGTTTCTACAGAAACAAAAATTATTATAAATAATTTTCAAAATATTTTATACGAAAAAAAAAAATTAAATTAAAATATTTGCGAGTAACTTTATATAAATACATATATCGTATAACAAAAAGAAATTAAAAAGCTTTAAAAAAAAGCGACAAAAAAGCAACTTTTGCTTGCTTTTATAGATTGCCTTGGAAATTGTTTATGTTGTAAATGTGTTGGTTCATTGATCTTTTATCTGGTCTATTATAAAAAATAGAAGTTTTACAAAACAGAATTATATTAATTATGTGTAAATCATGATATTATTGATGTAGATCAGGGATAGGTTCAGTCATACATTTTTGTGCTGTGTGCAGCTTTTGATTGTCAGTTAATTTGTATTTTTAGACTTTAATCTAATTTGATTTAGGGAAAATTGAATTTTGCCAAATTAATTGTGATAAGATTATTTCCCAACTAAATGTCAAGATTACTTGAGTGTAATTTATATAATTAATTAGATTGAAAAATGTGTTGTATCAAAGCAAACTTTTCGTGGTCCATTCCTCCATCTATTAGTATCTATACATGAAGTTTCTATAACATTTTATTGCAATTTGGACTTACTAGTTTTATATTAATTAGTAAGATTCCGAACCGTATACTTTCAGCAAGTGCTTATTGGCAGCGAAAAGATTTTGTCTGCATAATCATCTTTGGAATTTTACCAATTAATTTTATATTAAATATAAATTAATTAAAACTTATATAAGAATGCTTTACTAGGACCACATAATTTTAAAAGCCACTTGTCATACTGTCCAATTTCTTAACTCGTTTTTCTTTTTTTGTTAAAAAAAAATGTATTTTCGTTTTCCTTCTTTGTTAAAAAAAAAACACATAATAAAATAGAGAGATTAAACAGTTTAAAAGTTACTTGAATAGCCAGCTAAACAACTACATATATATAATAAAAATCCAAAAGAAACTATAGGAACAAGTACTAGCATTGTAAATGAATTAAACCGTATAACCCCATAAGACTAGATTTCATCCGTTTTTTCTTTCTTTTGAATATATATATATTTGTCAGGGTTGGAGAGATTAAATGATCTGTGAGAATTTGAAATAATAAAAATAATGGGTGTGGAGTCTGTTGCCTGTTGATCATCATAAAAGAATCTGAATCACTTTTCCTTTCATATACCACTTTTATGTAGTACATATATATTAAAATCTCTAACTATACAACCAAAATTTTGATATTAATACAAACTATGCAATTATGAAATATATCTATGGTTTTGAATTCAGTCGAAAAAATTTGATGAGAATATATGAAAACAAAATTGAATAAAAGTTGTTTTTAGTAATACAACCAACTTTTATTGATTTTCAGAATAATATAATAAATTATCTAGCAATTTTTTAAAATCTAAATTAAAAGAATAAAATTTTAAAAAAATATTTGTCAAATTTAATGAAACTAAAAACTACAATATTGGAATAGTGTATATCATAAATTAATACATGTATTATCTGTTAAATACTTTACATTTGGCACTTCACTAAAAAATAAATTGTTTTTATAGAATAATCTTTTTTTCCGTTCAGTATCTGCAAAAACAAGAAAGATGATCAGATATTTTGAATAATTTCTGTTGCAATAATGTTTTATGAACCAAAAATATAATTTTTAAATATTCTGCTACGAGATATAAAAACGGTTTTTTAAAGATTAACTATTCTTAATTTTTGGCTTTACCATTCTAATAAATGTAAAACACACAAATTTTGCAAAAAATTGTTTCCAAAAATAAATAAATAGTGGCGTAATAAAATAGAATTAGAAACAGTGAATTTGTAGGTAAAATTCTTAAATATAGTAATTTTGTGTTTCTAACTTAGTTGCTTGCAGTAAAATGGAAAATTATGTATAGTAATTTAAAACAATTATTCAAAACTTAAATATGTAATAATTAATACCAAAATCTTGTTAAAATATTTTTATTGCTTATTAATTCATAATTCCAACTTTTACATAAATTAAATCTTGTTTATTAATCTCCTGACTTTTTTAGTAATATCTAGTAGATCTAAATGATTGTACACTTGTATAAAAGAGTGTTTCTTAAATAGCACTTTAAAATGAAATAGTTAATTTAAATTTAACATATGTAGAACATATAAAATTTCCTTATGATAATTTAAAATTATATGTTTTCCGTTTCAATTACATAAATCATTAATTAACTAAAACAATGATTGTTCAAAAAATTTCATTTTAAAGTTAATAGAAAATTAAATTATTTGTTTCTGAAGAATGGTTAACAAAAGTTTCTAATCATGGAAGACAGCATTATTGTTCATATCAATGCATCCATTCCCGTTATTGTAATACCCTATGGAATTTTTTTTAAGGATACTTTTTTTTAAATTTAACTCCATATCGAAATATCTTTAAAGATACTTATTTTTTTTAATTACATTTAGTGAAAACAAAGTATCAAATTAGTTCATTCATTCTATAAAACTGAACAACTAATTGTTGAAGGACAACTAATTTGGACAGTTTTGGATTACAAATAATTTTTAATTCATCATCACAGTTTCCGAGCAATTAAAAAATATGGTATCAATTTACAAAAAAATAAATAAAATTGGAATGAATTTATGATAGTAATAAATTAAAAAATATTATTACATCATCGAATTAATTTAGATTATTTTCAATTATTCAAAGATTCAAAAATTCATAAAAGAGATATATTATGTGCCATTTTCTAGAAAACGAATAACCGTATCTTTTGATTCTAATTCAGAAGATATTGGGTTTTTTAATTCATGACATTTAAACGTTGACGGTCCTTTTTCATCCATAAAAACATTTCTTGATTTGAATATTTTATTTTGTTAACAATTTATTGCTGTTGTGAGTAGTTTTATTAAATATGTATGTACTTTTATTTTCCAAAACAAATTATATATTAATATTTTATTTATTATTTATAGAAAATTTAAATAAGTTTAAAAGTAAAATTCATATAATAGGTTTTCTTGTTGTTGTTTTGATTGTAATAATTATCATATTACATTTGATGTTAATCATACTAGTTATTTTTTGTATTTTTTTTCTATTTGTAATAATAGCAAGTATAAATCTTTGTAATTTTTTTCCTCTACATTATTTTATAAGTGTTTTCATATGGGAAGGATCAGATCTAAATCGTAACGTAACGATACCCGATAACGTTTAAATAACGTTTAAATTTCCCTTTTTTGTTAATCTATAGTTCCAAAAAAGGTTTTTGAAAGCATTATTTAACGCTATATAAATAACGTTTAATAATTGCAAAGTTATTTATAACGTTATAACGAATCAACATTTAAGATAACGTTATTGAATAACATAACTTTTAGAAACGTTATTACATCCTTCAGAAGAACAATGATATTTTTGATAAAAGTATATACATAATAATTTTATTATATTTACTAGAATAAGGAATAAAATTCTTTAGAAAGTGGATGGGAGAGTTATTGTCTAAATCTTACCATTATTCAGATATTTATATTTTTTAAATATATTTAAATTTTAATATATTCCTACTAGAAAAAACAATAGTTGACCGAAGAAAAGATTAGTAATTCCGTAACACTTGAAATAAAAACATTTACTTTAATTTTTTTATTATAATCAATATTTAATTATAAAGGTTTTTGATGAAATAAAGGTTAAGTTTAAAATAATAGTTATTATCGTTGTAAAAAATTGTAATCAAGCATTTTTTAATACAATCTCTCCCTCAGTAATTACATTAATAGTATTATTTAAACTTAAACATATTGACAAAAAAAAAACGATTTTATAAGTACATATTTATATTGCATTTGTAATTTGTATTATTTGTTGATCTTTTAAGTACATAATTCATTCATATAATATGTTTGCTAGTTAGTTAACGACAATTAATAAAATATCTAAGTAAAGTGTTTTTATTTTGAAATAATTTAAAGAATTATCAAAATTTGAAAACAAACTAAATAAATTTATTTTTTACTCTAATAGGATATTTTGAATTTTGTTAATATAATTAATTTGACTGTACAACAAATACTCTCAATTAATTCTTCAATTACTGTAGAAACATTTAACTCTGGTAGAAACATTTAAAATGCAATCTCCAGAGTTACCCTTATTATTGGAATAAATTAAGTAATGTAGTAGACTTAAATTGGGAGCAGTGTCAAAATTATTTAAAACATTTGTTTATATATTATGTAGTACATATTTGTTTATATAAAATTTATTCAAAAATAAAATAGTACGGACACAAACCATATGCTTTATTCCCAAATTACAAAAATAGGAATTTTTATTCAAGTACATATTTGATTAAAGCAAGATTTTTGTGAAATTAATCTGAAAAAATGTATAATAAATTTTTTTGTTAAAATTCGAATATGTCAAAAAGCGAATATATGTCAAAACAAATTGTTTATTTTTTTTCAAACAAATACTTATAAAATGATCTAAAGTTATGTGTCTGTGACGTTAATTAATATGCTTAAAAGTGTAAATAATATATTAATCCGCAATTAAATTATATTTAAAACATTTAATTTATTAAAATAAAGTCTAATAAATAATATGGTTGCTCCTCTGCATTTTACAAGAATTCTATAATTGGTTCTGGTATTTAATAATTCACTTTATAAAGATAAGTTCTCTAACAAAAAAAAAAAAATATAGTTTTCGTATCGGTGATGCAGTTCGACATATGACATTTAATCATATGTTTTGACTTTTTCGTATCGGTAATGCAGTTCGACATATGACATTTTATTTAATAGCTTTCTTAAATTGTTTTGTGAAATTCTTGTGCAAATTTTATTGTTTTGCTAAAAATATAATAGTGAATTGTTGTTTTTTTTTAATTTTTATTATTTAAGTGTGACTAAAATAAAATAAGTGAATAAATATAGAAAATATTAGTGTTGTGTAGTTTTTTACATTTTAGAGAGAATAAATCAAAATGACGGAAGAAGTCTTAGAAAAAATAATAAACAGTGAAGTTGATTGTGAATTTGTAAAATGGTTTCAGAATCTATTTTTGGTAATTATTATTTAAAATAAATATATATTTAATTATTTACTAGTAATATTACAACATATGAATAAGAATAGAATAATTAAAAAACGTAAAATCCAATTTCATAATCATACACCAAATAATATGTCATTGTCAGAATTTCGATAAGCTTAACATTGAAAAAATCAGGATAAAAAAAATTTGATAGAAAAATGCGCGGGAAAATTTATAATGTAATTATTAGAATTAAATTTGTCATATACCGGTCTTTCGGCAAATATTGATACCATACTACCTGAGGTATTTTGATTTGTATTAATTCGTGTTAATAAGAGTTAATTCTTTATATAAAATTGTTGCAATTTTATTTACCACCTTTATGGCTAGGATATTAAACTTATATTAAATTCAATAGGGCTAATTTATTTTGAGATGCATACTTTTTTACTAATTTTTTAAATAATTACCTTCAATACAATATATTTATAAAACATTTAAAAACAAATTCTCATATAAATTATTATTTTGTTCACAGCGCACATCTTGTTGCATATACTTATTTTAGAAGAGATTTTTTAAGTTTGGATGATTATTTTTGGACGAATCATTATGCCATGCCTGGAGTCTTTGATAGTTTTGTTTTCTATTATTGAAAATTATATTATTTGGTATAGCAATATTATTTGGCATAGTTTACAATTGGGAATAGACTCAACTGATTTGTATAACATTGTTTAATATAAATATTTAAAAAAATAAGTGGTGTTGTAAGCTAAACATTAATTTTCCAATATAAATTCTTTTGGAATTACAGTCGTATTGTTGTATTGTGGATTCATCTGGTGGATTCATAATTTAAAATAATTGGGTTTAAAATATTTTGGGAGAAAATTATGTATTTAATTTTCTTTTTATTATTTCAAGTATAAACAAAAAATTAAATACATAATTTGCTCCCAAAATATTTTAAATTCAGTTTATCATTTTCAATAAAGTTTATTTATTCGGATTTATATATTCCTTTTATATTTTTGATGTTCTCTTAATATTTTCTGTTTCATATAGCTACAATTTTATTTATATATATGATCACTATTCTTATTATTTATTTATCACTGGGGAATAACAAATTATACAATGTCAGTATTCTATACTATGCTATATACACTATCATCTCAAAAAATTGCAATTTTAATAGCTTTTAGATATGCCTTATAAACTTTTATAATATATAAACAATTCTAATGGATTTTTATGTCCTTCTAATAATACTTACTTAGTTTTAAGTACGAAACAACATATTTGTTTTTCTACTATGCACTCTGGTGGATTCATATGTGAACTCCACCCTAATTTTACTTTAGTTTGTTAGTATTTTGGTTTACCATATCTGTAGATGATGCATTCTTGTTTAAACAGAGTTGTACTAAGTAAATTTAAATCCATTTTTCTCTATAATTTTATAAAAGTCAAACTTTAATTATATTTAAAAGTTACATAGTAAGAAATTATTCTTTTAGCTTGAAAAATATATTAAATTTAGGAAAAGATTGATTCTCACTTGAAAACTGACAAATTTAACTTATAAAACGATTCCACGAATTTAATGATTATATACTTAGCAATGAAAAATATAATAATCCATTATTTAAGTGCAATAAATTTGTTTAACTTTTTTTTTCTTAGAAAATTAGAATTACATTTTCGTTGTTGAAATTGCGGCACTAATGTTATATATGCATTTGCATAAAAAGGATACCATATATTCTGTGCATTGAACTTTTTCGTACTATCCTTAAAATATTGTTGCCATTCGCATATACATATTTTAGAAAGAGAAATAGTAAAATTGAATATGAAATTTTTTGTATTTCATAACTTTTTTTTGCTTCTACATTAAACTTTACGTTCTTTTTGGTTTTGTAACGTTTTTTTTAAATTTATAAAATGATGATTGATGGAATCAAGATACATTTCCAAATTAAGGGTGAATATATGGCCAAATTTATGTTTGTCAAGAGACACTCTTATATTTCAGCAATTATATTGCTATTATAAACTTTCCATATAAACTTAACTACATATTCAAGAATCTCAAAACTGCTTGTAAATATTTTAAAAAAAGTTTTCGTAAACTTACAAAATGAATACCTGCTTCCGAAAAACTGTACTATGTGGAATATTAACTATAGTTTTTGTTACATAACTAAATCTTTTTTTTTTTTGGATTTTATAACTAAAAGTCTTACTATGAAATCCATTTATATAAGTTTTGTTCAAGGTGTTAAAATATATATTTATTTTATATTAAAATTATACCAAAGACTCTCCAACTTAAAGCCATTAAATTATTAAAGAATTGACATATTAACGCAGACAATAGAATCTCTTAAAAATTTAATTTTAATGAATTAAAAAAAATGGTAAACACTTGAATGACCTTTGAAAATCTAGGAAATATATTAATAAATATTTAAATAATCCGTTTTTTTTGTTTTTTAAATTTCTTTTTTGTTGACTTTTCGTCCTTTTAATACAAATTCATTTTACAAATAATGGTTAAACAAATGTATTTTCAAAATATAAGTATTTTTTTATTTACGTTTTTCTTAATTGAACAAAAAGGAAGTTTTTATAACGATCTTTACATTTTCCTCGGTGTCGGTGTTGGTTTTCTGTATTGGAGAGAAATAATAATTTATTATACCAGTAATAAAAACGGAGCAAAAATTTAATTGTTAATTTGTTTATTTTAATGAACTGTTAATTGTTAATTTGTTTATTTTTTTCATAATCGTTTTCCGCTTCTTCTTTTTGGGACATTATTATATCCCCGTATTTGGTTAATTTTGACCCAAAGTTACGTATTTTTAAGATTAAACATAATTTAATTTCAACAGTGGTGTAGAGGTTAGAGCATCTACCTTCCAAACAGAAGCTTCCGGATGATTGTGAACTCGGTAAAACGTCTTAATAACTTTCGAATTCGTCTTAACTACCATTCTTCATTGGAGTAAAATTAATGATAAAACGGCCCTTTTTTGTGCACTCGGGGTGACGCCTTTTAGAAGCAAAGTTTTCAGTTTTCAGGTCATCAAGAAAACGAGTAAGTCTCCAGCTATATGAAGAAACGTAGAAAAATTATACTTTTCGTTGCAGAACAATGTAAAGCGAATAAACTTTTTTCTACCTTTTTTTCTTCCGCACGAAGATAATGATTAAATCATTGATATTTTAATGATTAATTTACATATGCGCGCAGAATGATGACAATTGTTCGACATCTTCGGACAAATTTCTGTTTAAGATATTAAATTTTTGATTCCACAAAAACTTTTTGGATAAAATTTTCGAGACGATTTTTTGTCTTACTACTTATTATATTATAAATTTAGTTAATTGCCAATTTCTTACTTTGTTTCATTAAACAAAACAGGAAAAACAAAATTACGTTTTACAGCTGCTTTTTTTTTAATATAGATTCCTCTTTTTGTGTTTTTACTTTACCAAGTATTTTCTTTTGTCATTATGTATCCTTGCGTAATGGACTGTTTTTACAAATATTTGTTAATCAAGTGAATATGAAATTTTGTGCTATTTTACTTAATGTTAAATTTTTCACAAAAATAGAAATCCAGATTCTAAATTCGGTCTCGTACACTTTACATTTTTGCCGATTTTCTTAGATTTTAAAATTTTATATTTGTTGCTATAACAATAGTTTTCTTTGTTTCATAAATAAATATCTCGCACACGTTTAATTTCTGTGTAAATAATTTTTTTTTAAATTTTTTTCTAATATATTGTTATGAATCCCATCCAGGACGAGGAAAAAATAGTAACCAGCAACAATAACAAAAAGAAAACCCTTGAAATGAAACAAAAATACAAATAAAAATTCTTAATTTCTTTCTTTTATTTTAGATTTTTTGATAGTGGGTTGAAAATTATATATTTTTTACGTATATGTGTATATTCAAATATAATCCCGGAAGGATAGATAATTCTTTTTTGAACATAGATATTGTCCCAAAATATTTTCCCTTGGGATTCAACTTTTAGTACATAACAAAAAAAAACATTCAGCCCTCAATACAATTAGATTCTAAAAAATGTGAACCAATTTGAATAAAAAAAGTTTTTTTTACAAATACATAAATTGAGCCGGAAAGTAAAAAAAGAAATTAAACAACAACAAACATAAGTGAAAAATCCTTTTGGGTATTTCCACGAACGAATCTTTTAAGCTTATATACATATTTAATGAAAATCGAGGGTTTGAATAAATTTTATTTCTTCCCTTAATATTATTTTTTTTACTGAAAACGCAGGAAAAAATGATGAATCATATAATAATTTTTCATCCCTTTTTTCAGAAAAAAAATATAATAAATTAATGGTGTGGGGTTTTTTAAATTCAATTCTGTCATTGGCATATAAAAATATTCAGGTTCATTTTCCCCTTATATAGCTGGTGTATATTATTTTTACTTGATTTCCACTAGGAGGGTGAAAATCTTATTACAAAATTTTTTTTCATTTTTTTTTAAAGGTATACATAAATGCGTTTCCAGAATTAAAATTAATGTACGAATTTAAGATTATTTGTAGGAAATATATTGTATATATTTGTAAATCAGTCAGGATACCCAAAAATAAAACTTCACCAATTCTTATGTCCATTTAAAGATGTCATATCCTAATCTTAATATAAAAACATTATGGGTGAGTTAGATAAATGGAATTTTACTTTTTGTATAAAAAATACTAATAATATGATCTTTTCTTTTGGAAAATTCTTTAGTAAATTTATTAAGGTGTTAGAGAATTTTTTTTTGTATTTATAAAGGTCTGTACGTATAGGCATTACACTTGCTAAAGAAGAGACTTAAAAAAACAAATAATACTCATGATAAGAAAATAAGTTATTATACTTCTATGGTCATAGTTCCAGATATATAGTTTGAACGGTGAATATGAATAAAGTTTTATCAATATTCCAAGATATTAGAATTGGTCCAGAATCCTTACCATGTATCATTAAATAGAAGCAATGATTTATTGGTTATCCAATAAAATGTAATATTGATAATTTTTTTTTCCTTAATGGAGAGTGAAAATATCAGGAATTTTATAAATAAAATTAGATGTCAATCTAAAATATAAAAAAAAATGTACAAATTGTATTTGCTTTTCAAAAACCTACCTTGCTTTGAAGCTTTTAGGTTTTAAGGAATTTTGATAGTTCTACAAATACTTCTACATAAACTAAAAATAAATAAAGATTTCCCTAAGAGAACAATATACTGTAGTTCTAGTCGATGATATGTTCTACTACTTAATTCTATTTTAATAAGTTCAAAATTTAAATACTAATAAAAATATATTTTATTTACCATAGATATCTCTTAAAAACTCCAAATCTTTTAATTCTCAAAATCCCTTAATCTATCTAAAATTACTAATGCTATATAAAATTTAGTAAAATTGTAATAAATATATATGTAAGGTAAAAACCATATTCTCCACAAAATCTTAAAATGCGAAATAAAAAAATAATATTTTTATGTACACTAACCTTTTCAATTGAACTCTCTAAGAGGGTGTTAAAATTTGTTTATATTCTTAAATAGTGTACAGAAAAAAATAAAATAAAGTCTTTTGTTTTCAGTCTTCACATATTTTACTACTGTATATCCTTGATATGATATCCTTTTTTCCGTAATATTCTTTTGTTCCTTGATATTGCAATATTGCCAATACGATATAATAATATATATGTGGAAAAAAAATATATCATATATAATATTAATTTCCTTGAATGCGCACCAGTCTTTCTTTGTTGCTATATCATGAACCTTATTCTTGTTATATATATATATACATATTAATTTTTAATATATTTCTCGTCTTTAGTGCGATTATTTTCATTTATATTATATCCTTATTTTATATTACAAACACTACAATACTACTTTATAGTAAATAGCATCCGCAAAATATCGGGCATATAACAATTGAGAACAATGTAAGTGCATCACGTAATATTTATTATCCTTTGTGACTTTTTGTGCTTTCCTTTCGCCCCTATGTAATATAATTTTATTTTGTAGTCATCGTCGTAGTCGTTGTCGCCGTAAAAATTTTCTTTTGTCAGACTTTTTCTATATTATAACAACACATAGATAAATAAATATATATATATACATATATATATATATATATATATATATATATATATATATATGTATATATATATATATATATATATATATATATATATATATATATATATATATATATATATTTTCAAAAAGTAAAAAAAAGCAAAACAATTTCTTTTTTTTACATAAAAAAGTTTTAAATTTTATTACAAGCTTTGATATAAAAAAACAAAATTTGTAAAATGAATTCGTTTTTTTACACTCTTCGCGTAGACAGAATATATAACAGATGGAATTTTCAGAAATGATAATAAATTTTTTTTTTTATAATTACATAAATTTATATGGAAAAATGGACTTTTTAAATTTTTTGTACAATTTTAATTTGTCGCAATGAAAGAAATGTGTTTTGAGATTTTCATATTTTTTTTTACAGGTTTTATAGCATAATTTTCTAATTAAAAAAATAGCAACGTCGTGGTAGTAAAATTACTTATTTAATAATAAGTGTTTTTTGGGTTCAATATAAAATTATGAAGAAATATTAGAATAGAATTTTTTTTTTTGAGTAAAAGTTGTAAAAATTTAACCGAATATTTACAAAATTCTTTATTTGATTTTATTATTTTATATGGTGCCCCATAATTATTAAATTTATCAATAAACTAATCACAAACTTTTGCCCCAAACAGCCGAACTTTTATTTCCCGCAATGAAGGAAAATTAGTATATATAATTAAGCAAATGGGGGAACTGGTGTTACTCCAAATGAAATGCTTTTCTGCAATGGAATGGCGATTATGTTCTATTCATAGCGCGAAGGCATGTAAGTCGAACGCAGTACCGAAATTTTGAACAACAGCATTGTGCTGTGAAGAATTAGTATACTCATCAAAAATTCATATCGCAGTAATAACAAATAATTTTTTAATTTTCAAATTTTCACACCCTTCTGTGTTATTGTTGGGTACTTTCGTTGTTTTGAAATATATCAGACACTAGAATCAAAACTCATTTTAATACATAAATTCGTGAATAATTGTACCAAAATGCAGTTAACTCGCTTTAACATATTAAATGTATTTAACAATATCACAAACATTATTGTTAATTGGTTTTTCTAAGTTTTATATATAAATGCCAAAATCAATAAGGTCAATTATGTTTAAAATAAAATTGTGTACCCAAATATAAGAATATTGTATGGTCCCAATATTTTACAGAAGATTATTACCAAATTATAAAATATGGTTAATATCAAGCAAATGCTTCTTTCTAAACATCATTTTTTAATTGCATTTTCCATATTCATATCTGTTTTAATTACATTTCCCCAAAAAGTATCTTTCATACACATAAAACTGAAAAGACAATAAAAAAAACAAAAATAACAAAATAAAAAAAAACCATGGTTAATAAATTTCGTGACTAGAAAATAATTCCATAATTTATCAAGCTACAATGAAATCCATCAGAAATTGTAAAGTGAAATTTTCGTAATACAAAATTAACAAAAAAAACCATTTTCCTGTCTGTTGAATTTTGGAAGCGTGAGTTATTTTCTATCCCTTCTCGGAACTTACAAAACAACTACCAATATAGCAAAAATCAATTTTTAACTGTATATATAAACTTAATTTTCGGGGTCGTCAGAGTCCAAATTTGAAATATCCTTTTTGTTTTGTAAGGCCAATAAACAATTTAGTCTAAAAAAATAAAACTATATACACACACTTAGAATAAAAACTATTTTTTTTAGTCAATTAACAATAGAAATTCAAAGGATTCAAAGGATTTCTATTTTCAAAAAAAAAAAAAAAAAATAACTCTCCATAAAATCCAGGAAATTACACAGTCAAATATTCGCCCTAAAAAATATAATTTCGCTGCTTTAACTAAAAAATTATTTATTTCCTGTACCCATAACGAATTGGGCTTCACTATAGGGAGAGTTTTGTGGAGATTTTGAATATTCCTCAAAAGCATACAATAATGAAATATATGATTAGAACGTGTAAATGAAAGATATTTTCAAATTTTCTATTATATTAACCTCCCCCGACGTTCAATAAATATACAAAATCCCCGCCCTCTTCAATACAATATTAGAATATATAACACTATTTAATCATTCTACAAGTGGGTGGTGGCAATATCGCCACGTTGCAATTTTCTATTCTCCCATTTTTTTTTCACCTCAAACTACAAAAAGATATCCAATGCACCCACGAAATTCACACACCCTTCTTAGCCAAGATTAAGTTTGTATTGTGGGCCCTCAAGAAAAAAAAAGAAAATTTTCAGTCTTAAACAAGCGCACATAAAAATACCAAAAAAAATATATGGAATATATTGTGGTATGAGATTTAGAAGGGGTGGGAATTAAAACAACAAGGAAAATAGTAGAGTAAATATTTGTGTCGTGCTGTGTGTTATAAAAGGAAGTTACATATCCCAATCTGAACATTGAATGTTTTGCCTACTCAGAGTTTGTTAGTTTTTTTTGGATATCAATTTTGAGCTATGAATCTGACTGTACTTTTATACAAAAAGGGGGTTGATTGTCGACACACGACACAACTGTACAAAATGATATTTATGCATTTTTTTTGTGTATTTTTAGGGGATTTTTGTTATTTTGCAATGGCGGAGATCTAAAAATTTTGTTGTTATGAAAATAAATTAAAACGATTTTTCTTTTTTGTTAATTGTGTTGTATGGTGTTTTTTTCTGTACAATTTGTTCTTGTAAAAGAGGGTGAATAAATTTGTGTTTGTGTTTTTTTTGCAGAAAGTTTTGCACATGCGCTTATTTCTGATTATGATAAACAAAAATAAATATGAAAAACCTTTGGGGTGAAAATGAAAATGTTCGGTGTTTTTTTATTTTATATTCTTGTCTGTTGTCTGCTGCGGGATTCAATAATTTTCTACAATCTACAACACTATTGTACATAAATGTTGTTCTCGTTTTTGCAATTATTAAACAAGGGTTGTGAAATTAGTGTTTCATATTATTTTAGAGAGATCCAAAAAAAATATACTAGAAGCAAATAGCATGTCGGAAATAAAATTGTGGTATTGCCAGATTTTATATTATTATGAGTCTTTATGTTTTATAATGTGATGGTTTTTATTTAGTTTTTGAATAGAATAAATTTAGTTTTTGAATAGAATAATTCTTCATTTTAGATTCCTTTTATTAGAATTTAGATGTAATTTAATTGGAAATTATTCGAACATAAATGAGTTAATTAGTATAAGGTTAACTTGAATTATGGAATGGGAAAAATATTTGATTCCCAATGTGACTAATCGTCTGAAACTTGAGGCCAATGATGCTTGATGTCATAGGGATAGATAGCTGCTTTAAAGTAAAAAAGCCTAAGCATATTATTTCATAGTCTAAACCAAAAGATACGTCTTTTTTATAATTTTATTTCTGAAACTTTTACATGGGACTTTCATCATTAATCGGGACTGATTGTTCATTTTTTAAATAGGTATATGATGAATTATTTGTAATCTTTACGATGTCCTCAGGGACCAAAACTCTTTTTTTCATTGTAGCTTTTTTTTAACCTGAACAGATAATTAAAAAAAAAGAAACAAACAAAAGGATTTCATTAAAAATTTTGTAATTTTATATTTCAAGATTTTTAATGAATGATTTGCTATGCCAAAAAATACTCTTTTTATATTAAATAGTAGACATTTTTTTTGTAATTTGTATTCTAATGATATTAATTACGATCTTTTCTTTATGATTAAATTTGTATTTGAATGCGGGTAATATAATTTATGACTGAATAATAATTTAACAAATTTCGCAACATATTTTTATTTTGAGAAATTATCATAAATTCTTGGTTATATTATATTAAAGGAGTTTTCATGAGTAATAAATTATTTTAACATAAACGACAAATATCAAGCGTAAATTAAAGTTTTCATTTCTAAATTAAGATTTGCTGACTGTTTGCAAACTATCGTCAAAGTTTCGACTCTCTTCTTATATAAACCTTGTCTCTGTAAAGCAAAATGAGAGTCAATTTAATTTGTTATATTAGGTACGGAATTTTAAATTCTAATTGGCAACGTATGCTCTAAATATGCGAGCAGAATAATTCGACTGAGCTATGTCCAGTGAGTATGACGATTGTAGTAAAACTAAAAAGTTTTGGACGCAACTCTTGTGATGTGGAAGTAAGGAATTACTTTTTATACGCCGTGCCTACTGTATGTAGACGCCTTTGTACAGTTTCCCAAATAGACCCACGACCCTCCTGCATACGCAATTTCAAATCAGACTACAGATTTACAGGAGTAATAAACAAAATCAACTGGTGTTCTCTTTAAAGTCCTGTCGGCAGGCAGGTCTAACCAGCAGCAAATCTTCTGAATCAACTTTGGCACTTTTCGACCTTCAATGCATGTCCATAAATATTCCAAACTCTCTTGATGAGGTACTCCTAATATTTGAAAATTTTGCATGAAAACATAGTCAAAATGTAAATGTGCAAGTAACAATATAAAGTAGAAATTAAATTTATTGAAACATGCTATTTTAGATTAAATAATGTAATCTGAAAATTACTTATTTAATTTTTTGGTTGCTTTTAAACATAAAAAAAATCTCTAAAAATATAAATTAAATTTTTATGGGAAACAATTTAAGCTTTTCAATTAATTTAATTATTTTTTTTATATATGTTATGTACCTATGTTTTTGGTAAAATATAATTACAAAACTTTTTTTAACTAATATAATAAATACTCACAAATCTGAAAATAATAAAAATTGTATACATAATATTTGTTTGATATAATATAGTTTAAAAGAACAGATCATAAAATCATATATAAAGTTTTCTACAAAATTAGATTAGTTTTTCTTAAGTATTCCCTGTAGGAATAAAGTTTTTCTCTCCCTTCTTAAAGATTTATATATACACACATATCAAATATTTTTTTACGATACAGTAGAATGAAAAAAAAATTACCTTAATGTTAAATTTCACTTTGACAGTGCAATAAACATAGGTTAAATATTCTATTCAAATTAGACTAGTAGGCAAAGTAATGTACCAATACTTACTGTAGCATTTCAAGCAGTTTCTCTTAATATTAAAAATTCAAATAGGAGTACAGCTACATGTATGTTATCACCTAAAAGATGTAATATGTTGATAATTGAAACCATTTACCACAATGAATATGTAATTATAAGGTTTTTTTTAATGAAATAAAGTTTAAAATAATTATTTAATATATTGAGACAGTATGTATCACACACCTAAAACTTAAACTGAAAATAAATAAATACAATTGCGGTCAGGTAACTTTATAAGTCCTGTCAATTTTTCAATTATTAAAACAAATTAATGGTGAAACTCTCAAGAGTGAAAATCATAGACAAAGCTGTAATTATACTGAAAAATAGTTGTCTTTGGCTGGGTTATAGAAGATATTTTTTTTTTCATTATTTTTAAAATATATAATATCTGCCTTATTTCTTATAATATTATTCACCTAACAAGAGTTTTACTATAACCCATTTTACAATATTTTCTTTCCTTAATAAATAATCAAATATTAGCAAAAAATCTGATCTCAAGATTATTAAGTTACTAGGAAGTTTTTTTTTAGGGTTTTCATTTACAAAATTGACATTTTTAATGTCAATTTTTTCGCTTAAACGATGTTAAAGTTTTATGGCTAATTTCATTTCATATTAATTCTTAAATAAATATATATTTTTTTAATTTCTTCGCCATTAAATCATTTTATTTTAGTTTGGTTTTTTTTCTTATCTTTATTACATATTTTTTTTAAATTTATATTGTTCAACAAAATGCTATCCTTAACATATTTTATTTATCATAAATAAATACAAAAGAAAGAAATTAATTATCCTTTTACGATTTAGCATATTAAATGATTAAATTATATTTTATGACTTTAAAAAATAAACATATGTTGTATAATAAATTATAAAATAACTATAATTACTATTAAGAATAAAATTATACAATTTATTTCACTTCTAAAGTGTCTCCATTTACAAAACTTTATCACAAATTTCCAACAACATTATGAAATTAAATTTAACAAAACAAATACTTAAAAAAATTATTTTTCCAAGTAATCTTAAATAGATTAAAAATGTACCCATTTAAAATGTCATATCCGTAAACAACTACAAAAGAAAAATTATATTTTGATGGACTAATAACAATGGGGAGACATTTTCTGTATAAACATAAAACTTTTTTTTAATATAATTTTAATCGATTTGTAATATGGAAAAAAATAAATTTGGGAAGAAGAAAATAATTCTGCACAGAAAAGGTCATTGTACTTTTATGGATACATACACATAAAAAAAATATTTCATCCTCCAAAACATATATAATTTCTATAACTCCCCAATTTCGGTTTGTGCCGAATTATTTAAAACATAGAGGATAAAAATAGTCCGTTTACATTTTGAATACTGAAAATACACAATATAATATTACAGAGTCATATACAAAATAATATTAAAGAGCCCAGAAACAAATACAAAATATTAAATGGATGGATACACGTAAGTTTATCAAAAAAAAGCCCGGTTATAGCCGGAAAATGTTTTTACCATACAACAAAAAATAAAATAAAATTGAGTAAAAATTGAAAGAAAGAAGTAAACAACAACAATATCAAAATATATGATGACGCTGTGTTGTTATTGGTGCTTTTAACTCCCTTCTATTATTTTGGTATTACAAAAGTTTTAAGGGATCCAAAGTACAGGATCAGATTTGTTACTGAAATTGTGGCGATAATCTTTCAAGGGATCCAAAGTACAGGATCACTTTTTTAGTGAAATTGTGACGATAATCTTTCCATTCTCATTTTCTAATGTCAAAAAACTTCCATCTTTATGTAGATAAAATTTATGATGTAGAAACATTTAGAATTACGAAAGTTATGCTTCTACGAAAGTTATGTATTTTAAGCAAGTTCTATACCATGAAACTTGTAAGAATAATATTGTCCATTATCGTTTAATACTGTCAATTTTCCTTTGACTTTGAGAAGCTTTGCGAAATATTGAATAAGTGATTACAAAATTTTAATATATATAAATTATAAAGCATATTTCATACTGCTTTAAAAGAAGCACCATAAAAACTATGGAAACCAATAATATTTAAGTGATTTGTTAATGGTAATGTAAATTACGTGATGCAGTTAATGTCTGTTTCCATTTCTGTCTCGATTTCTATTTGACAGTCATCATTTCTCAATTAATGTGTTCTGTTGCGTTTCCATTTTTTTAAATTTATAACCAAATATCGAGAATATTTTTCCTTAACGGTGAATACACAGTTATGGACCCTGTGTATTCTCAGTTAAAGAAAATTTTTATTTTAGTTTGGTTTTTTTTTTTCTTATCTTTATTACATAAATGGGGAATTTTGAGTTGGGAAATTTAGGATAAGAGATTTTTTGTCATTAATTTGAGCCCAATTGTAGCTAAGCCGGAATTAAAAATTGACAGAAAAGTTCTTATGCCTCTAACTGGAATTGAACCTGGAATCTTCTGATTGGAAGGTAAGTGCTCTATCCACTGCATCAACTAACCTGTTACCTGAATACCGCCGGTAAAATTATATAACAGTATTATTATATACTTAATAGTTATTTTGTAAATTCTAGTGTGGTCGCTTCGATGTTGATCAATTGAAAAATTCCAACTTTCATTCTATGTTTATTTGCGTTAGATTATATGCATTGACTTTTTTAATTCTAAATTATTTAAAAAACAATTCGTTGAAAACATAATTATTGGTCGGCGGACTCGATAGATGACAGGGACATATTCTGTTTAGCCCTTTACTATGATAATTTGACAATTTTTTTCAAAATAACAAAAACTACGATTTTGTCAACTTGCCTCGGGGCCTACAATATTTATATTTAATTATTTAGTTTTCATTAAAATATTCTTTTCGTCAAAATTGGAAACTAAATTAAAATTAACATAATTTTATATGAAAATTATATATCAAAAATTATCGTAAAAGTTGCAGCATCACCATTTTGTTTCGATTATATTGTGTTGCCACAGTGACCATGCACGAAATATATTTCCCTATACACATTAATAATAAGTATAAATTCCAAAAACATTTTCTATAATATTTAATTTAAGTATAAATACATATATGTATAATGTATCTATAAAATTAATTCGTACCAGAAATAAATCCTTGATTATAGGTAAACATATATAACATTTACAATTCCAGGGATCTCTTTATTTTTGCTGGGGATCAATGCATTTTCTGTTTTTGTTCCCTATAGTCTGGGTTATTTTTGGGATCAAAAAAACCATATTGACTTGTGATGATAAAACCAGAAATATTTTTGCAACAATCACAATTTTTTTTTGTTTTTTAACCAGAAACAAAAATTCCTTGTACACTTATACAAAAAAAAATATTGCACACATATATACAAAAAATAATAATCCCCAGAATTGCAAAAATATTTATGTATGTGTCACAAAATAAAATTTTTCAACAAACGGGTGGGGGATGGGGGTGGTAATTGGTGTGAGGGAGTTGTTGTCTAGACGGATTCTTCCCTATATACATATATAGATTCACTGTGAATAACAAAAATGTCTATATTTACATTAATATGTATATATAATGTACTTTTTTATAAATTATGTACCGAATATCCTTTTTCCTCAAAAAGACAAAGCTTTTTATATGGTAACGTTGTACATATGCCATAAAACAAAAATGTATATTCCACAAAAGACTACACCGCCACCGCGACGTTACAGTCAGACACAAACAAAAGTGATAAAAAAACATTTTTTTTTGTGATATTACTATAAACGTAAAAGGTACACAACCCGGACGAGCAATAAGTGTTCATTTAAGTATTTTATTTTTATGGTTTACAAAAAGGAAGTAACCAAGAATACCAGACGGTAAGGAACAAAAAAAAAACGCAAGATATCAAGCGCGAAAAAAAACTTCTCTGTAGGCGACTATTCTTCCGCTGTGAAAAGTTTTCGATCGATTTGGAATTTATAGTGCCGAGGATACGTGGTTTTTATTCTCGTAGTTATCCTTTTGAAATAATCCTTAATGCTTTTTTTTCTAATCTTCTATATTAATGTACGAAATATTTGATAATTGTTTTTTTTTTAGCCTTGTAGGAAATATACATGGTTTTGGGAGGGGGGAGGGGTGGTGTTTAAATATTAATTATTGGTCTATATGCACAAAAAATGTTTTACTCGAAAACTCTACATATTGATTAGAATTGTGCAGATGGATTAAAAAATTACAATTAAAAAATACTAGATTGGCCCAACAATCCTGCATATTGCGAAAAAAAATCCAGATCCTTAAATATATTTAATCTCGAATCTATTACTAAAATGAATAGAATTTTTATTTTCTACTATTATTATATTTAATTTAGTTTAAATAAAAATAATGATATTATATGAATATATTTATATTAACCATATGGTGATGCATGCACGCTCTTTACTTTATCATCCAAAAACAACACAATAAAAAACAAAAAAAAAACTATATTCGAATATCCTGCATAAATAAAGTGATTTAAACAACCCTATCTCACTATCCACTAAATGCATCTGTCGAGCTACATTAATTAAATTCGGAATGTTGAAAAAAAACTGTATATTCATAAATGTAATTTTTTTCTTCTTGAATATAGTTTATTATTACAAAGGGTACAGATTATTTCAGCACGCGTCTAAATTATTTCAGATTGAATAAACAAGGACATTATAACTAATAACAGCATAATAAAAATGAATATGAAAAAATATTGTAGTTAATTCTTGTATATGTTTTTTTTTTTTTTAAAAAAGGATTTGTTTTATATCGTGATAAAAAGTGCACACAAAATAGGGAATAAAATACAATAAAAATTTATTGAAATATTTTAGATTAGTGGTGAGTAAGCATTTACAGCACAACACAAAGATATAAAAATTTATTCCAAAACTTTTAATCACATTTAAAAAAAAAAATACCAAAACGAAAAAATGGCGCGCCGCAACACTAGTGTGGATTAGTTTCATACGTTTCAAATATCTCGTTTTACAGCTTTTTTATCAAATGTTTACTGTACGAAATTGCATTTTAAAGTGTAAATAAAGGATCCGCCAAATAACTTTTTTTTTTTTTGAAAATGCTATAAAAAAAAACTACTGAATATTTTCTCAAATTTCTTTTTTTATTTGAAAGTACAATCCTTCCGGTTAATAATGGAAAATAATTTCATTCAAATGGCTGCCTCGGCTGGCCATGCAGTAGCCTACACGATCGGTCCAATTTTTAAGCACATTATCGATTGTGTGCAGCTGTATTTCACCAATGGCTTCACGAATATTGTCCTTTAAAGCGTCAATTGTCTCTGGCTTGTCGGCGTAACACTTATCTTTGAGGGCACCCCACAAATAATAGTCCAACGGTGTCAAATCGCAGCTCCGAGGTGGCCAAACGACATCAGCTCTGCGGCTGATAATGCGATCTTCAAAAACAGGGCGCAAAACATCGAGTGTAGCTTCGGCTGTGTGGCACGTAGCGCCGTCCTGTTGAAACCAAATGTTGCCAATATCCTCCTCTTCAATTTTTGTGAACAAAAATTCGTTCAACATGGCCCGATAACGATCGCCATTGACTGTAACGGCCACTCCTTGCTCATTTTCGAAGAAAAATGGCACAATTATGCCTCCGGACCAAAATCTGCACCAAACAGTGACTCGTTTTGGGTGTACCGGCTTTTCAATGTATGCGTGCGGGTTTTCTGTGCCCCAAATGCGACAATTTTGCTTGTTTACATACCCGCCAAGATCAAAATGAGCTTCATCCGAAAAGATGATTTTTTTTGGCAAAATCGGCATCTTCTGTAAGTCGATCGCAGGCCCACTCCCAGCGTTGTTCAAGCGTATACACAACCATATTCGTTCAGCGGAAGGATAAAACTAATTATCTGTCAAATCAGACATGAGCTAAGTGTTACCATTCACGAAATAAGCACTAGTTGAAAAAAAAAACTTTAGATGGCGGACCCTTTATTATATTAAATTACAGTGTAAATATTATATTAAATTACATTTCGAACACTATTTTAATACATTTTTCAGATTAGCGCTGCTATTGGAGGAAATTTCAAATTAAATGAAGGTGCTACCTGCTGTATTCTAACGTTTAATAGTTTTTCAACTTAGTATCAATTTTTAATTTTGGGGAATATCTTAAATTGCCATTTTTCATTAAAAGCAAAACGCAATTTGGGCCAAGATCGGATGTTCTTAAAGTTATTTTTACTTTCATTTGATAGTAAAATTTTTAAACTTGTATAATTAGGTGTCCAGCAACATTGTACGTACTAAATCATAATTTGGCAAAACTTACACCCGGACGGATGAACAGACGGACGACAAAATGCTAATAGTTATGAGGTGGTTTGTTTTTCAAAAAAAAATCGAAAAAGACCGATGTCAAAAGGATCCTTTTTCTTGTTAGTATTCCTCGTGATTATTATTTTAGTATCATGTAGAGTTAATAATATCTCTTTATTTTAAAAATAGCAAAATAAAATCCTTGGAAAACAGAAAAGTGTATGTTTGTATAAATTTTTAGTTAAAACTTTTTTATATTTAGAAAAAAATTCCCAAAATTATGGTAGCATATTCAGATCAAAGAAAATAAACGATATTAAAATAGTATATATTGATGCACATAAAATTGATATTGAATTTTCAGAAAATAAAAATATTATTCTAAAATATTTCATAAAATTTATTAAATACAATTTTTTTTACGTCCATATAATATGATAAGGTCAAGGAGTTTTCATATTAATAACATAGAAATCTATGAAATCATTTTTTTTAAAATTAATTTTATAAAAATAGCATTCAGGTTATTTGTATAAGAGAGTTCTATAGAATTTCTATACAAATTTATAAACCAAAAATTAATTAATATCGACCCTTAAGCATTATTGATTCTGTATAGCATGCTTTGTATTCTTGGTGAACCAAAATAGAAGTACGCAAACCGGATAATGAATGTTTGAAGTTTAAATATACAAAAATGGAGACTTGAAATGAAAAGTGGTTGTTCTAATAGAAAAATATAGTCCCTAGACTTTTTGTAATGGTTACGAGTTCAAAGCGTTAAAACTTGACAATGGCTTAATGTTACTGGTCTGCCAATGACATTTTACTTGATTGCATGAAATTGCATTGAATTGGATTGCAATGCCGTTTATAATTATGATGATTTTTCCCTAAAGTGTTTCAGGGTATTTCATCACAGGGTGTTTCATTTTCGTTTAAATTATTTTAACACAATTTGTTAATCAGGATAATTTACTGTACAAAAGATTTCTTTTTGAAGAACAACAATTGATATTTTTACTTGTCTTGTAACATTTGAGAATGTTTCATGATTATCTCTAACAGCGGATGACTCAGCATACGAAAAATAAAAACATTTTATTTATTCGTTGTATAGACACACATTCAATTAAAATTACAAAAATTCGTTGTATAGACACACATTCAATTAAAATTACAAAGTAGGAAAACAAAACAATATAAGTGCTAATCTGAGTTTTATTTGACTTCCTTCTGACTACATTTGAGATTTTTTTTTTAATTATTAGTATGTTTAGCCAATTCCTTTGTTTAAAAAAGAGTAAAATATAAAATATTTATCCATGCAATTTTTTATTTGAAAAGTCCTCTCTATGAATTCAAATCGTAGTTTGTCGTCATTTCAAATCTCATGTAATGCATTTGGGATTTATCAAACTGGAAATCCTGTTTTTGAATATAAAGTAGAAATAATTGTTATTATTAGTACTTATTCGTTATTTCAGTAAAAAATTATTGTACATTTGACAAAAATATTCATTGAAATGGCTGTGAAATTAAAGGACAAGTCTGCAAACGACACTACAATTTTGTAACTAAATTCAATTTTCTAAATAAATCTTCTGTTTAAAAAAATTTATAAAATTATGTCCGACAGCCAAAAGAAAGGGTTAATTATCTTCAATCATTTCATAAACTCTATTACTTTGTAATATCATTTATATACTTTTTAGTCAAAGCATTACTTTCCAAAATTATAATTAAATTTAGATCATTTTGTTTCCAGACTAATAATCACCTGCAACTACAATAAATGAAACCCGCAAAAACAGACTTAAAATTTTAATCACAACCCTGTATATAGCTCAATGAGTTTGATAAACTAAAAAAATACCTAGCTGTAATAATTCTATTCGCTTTTATATGCATTAAAAGTATAAAAAACCGAAAATAACAACCACTTCGACCAATACGTATATATGTATTAAGGGTTGTTTTGTATTACCTCGAGCAGCTGCATCAGACAATATTTCCAAATAATTTTTATATGTAAAACAAATATATATATATATACATATATATATATATATACATATATATATATATATATATATATATATATATATATATATATATATATATATATATATATATATATATATATATATATATATATATATATATATATATATATATATATATATATATATATATATATATATATATATATATATATATATATATATATACTATATAAAATAGTTCGTGACAGAAGGATTTCATGATTTCCAGGATCTGCGGGTAATTCAAGGATTATTATTTTTTTGTTTTGCTTTTTTTTTGTTAAGTCCTTCTCTTTTATACTTAAATACACGTCCATTTAATTTGGAAAGGGGTGTTTTTTATATATATATTTTGAGTAAGGACATGGATTAATGTTTTTTGATTAAGGATTTTTATTTTGAAATTTATTTTTCTTTCGACACTGGTGTAGTTGTTATTGGTCTTTTTTGCTGTTAATACTGCAAATGAATGCCAGAAAACCAATTTTATTTTATATATACATTTTGATATGTGAAAGTCATGAACGTTTTGTTCTGCTTTTTCTGAAATTGTAATTTTCCAGCAAATCATTTATATTTTTTTGAGTTCGATGCTTTTTAGATTTTATAAATGGTGTTTGCACAAAAAAAATGTGTCCCAAAAGAATTTAACTATTTGATTTGAAAAGAATGTAAATTAATTTTGTTTTAAAATATTGTTTAGATAGAAGAGAAGTAATAGTTAGAATTGATGGTGAAATTTTCATTTATTCTTATATTAACACTGAGATGAAACTAATCACAACTGCCTACAATTGCAGTAATAGTAAAAGAAAAGATAGTTTCAAAATCATTTCGGTTATTTAATTTCCATTTACTCGCCAGTAGATTGTATCAACATCACCATAAGAATTCAGTGTGTCTAAGCGCTGTGTTGCTTTAAAATTGAAAGAGGTTATTTTGCTAAACAACAGGCACGCGACAAATTTTTACATTATTAAATAATTTTATCAAATAATCATAATTCAAAGTTTTCATATGCAATCATTCCGGTTTACTTCTATTATTAAAATCATCTGTTCAACAAAATATCTGACCATTATTTTGGCCACCCTAAATACAGATAAATTTAATAATGTCGTTTGTATGATAAAAATTAGTTTGAATCAATTATGTTAATAATATTTCTCACCGTTTTTAAAAAAAAGAACTTATACAGAACAGAGTTCTCTACAGGCCGGTATACACTCTAACTGGTCGGCATTTTGATATATGTTAGTTTCGACAGTTCGAATTTGGCAATTGTGAATTGTAGACGTAGAAAATGTATCTTAGAAAGATATACAATAATAACAGTGATCTTGACTTTCACATATCAAAATGTATATATAAAATAAAATTGGTTTTCTGCCATTCATTTGCAGTATTAACAGCAAAAAAGACCAATAACAACTACACCAGTGTCGAAAGAAAAATAAATTTCAAAATAAAAATCCTTAATCAAAAAACATTAATCCATGTGGTTAAAATATTGATTACGCTGACTGATGTTGATTAAATCATTAGAGAAGGAGTCTCTTTCTGAAGATTTTGATGGTGAATAAAACGTTGTAATATCGAATACTATCAACGTAACAATATTCAGAAACAAAATAGTATACCTACTCATAGAACACCCTGTTCCTAAAATCCATTATCTCATTTTCTGGTTTTATAAATTTTGAAAAAGTACATAAACTGCCTACTAATCATAAACCAGTTTATACCGGCTATTTTTTATTTTTTTTTTACATTTGTGATTTAATTCCATAATTAATTTTTTTTTCATAAATATAAATTAAATTTAGTAGACCCAAGCTTCAAAAAAAAACATCTCACCCTTGATGTATATAAATTAAATTTAGTAGACCCAAGCTTCAAAAAAAAAACATCTCACCCTTGTAATAAATGTTAAGAATTTTAATTGAATTTTCAAAAATAGTAGCACGCGTTGCACCTGGAATAATAAAATAATAATAAATTTAATTTTTCTCTAACAAAAATGAAATTTATTGTAAAATTTTTCGCCCGTATTATACGTTCCTTTAAAATTGTCATATAATAATAATAAATTTTATTGCCTTTCAGACAATAACAGAAAACTGCATATAACAGCAAAATTGCTGCCTTTTTTTCTCCATTTTCGTTTAAAACTAATAAATTATTGTCGTAGTTTTCGTTGTTTTTGGTTTCCCTGATGTTATTGTGAAATTGTGAAGCAGATCAGGTGATGAGATTCCATATTTAATAGTAGCACATATCATCCCTCATTGATATAAGATATTTTTTGGTACGTTATTCATTTTATATCAAAGATAATATCACGGACTATAATAGCAAATTTGCTATTGAACCATTTTTATTTTAGTATTTATATTAGTTTTATATAATTTTCTGTACACCAAACTAAGTCTTTTTGTTCAAACACTGGAAATTCTGCTTTTTCATTTTTCTCTATCACCGTGATGATGACAAAAGATATTTGATTCCTTTGGAGGAGCCAAAGGATAAATATAATTTTTTAACTGATTAGTCAGATTGTTGATGAAAGTTTTTTTTTATATGTGAAGTGGTTTTGGAAAATCTGATATATATGCCAGGTGGTTCAGAACATAAATATTCCTTGGCATGTGACAAAAATGCATGGGTGTCCCCTCCATTATCCAATGCCCTCTGCGTTTCCATCAGCATTTGCAATTCAAGCAGTTATTAAATCAGAGCGTCTAAAATAATTAAGCTAGACCAAGCAAAATAGGTAATTGATTAGCCAATTTCTAATATATAAGGACATATTTTTTATATTTCTCAAAATTATCCAAATGTTAAAATAAAAATCTCATAGTCGAAATTAACAATGAAATTGATCATTGGAACATACAATTCATCGTGTGTGTTTTATAGGATAATTGCAGAATTTTTTTTTCTCATTGGAAAAATATAACATAAAAAGAGCCCGCACGATTGAAACATATGGGCGAGATTTTGTATAAAAGATGTTTTCAATTTTTAAGATTTTCTTATAATAATACTTTATACTTTTATGATGGTATTAAGGATGTTAGTTAATACTTTATACTTTTATCATGGTATTAAGGATGTTAAATTTTTATAGTTTTATAATTTTGCGATTGAAATTTTTCAGATTTTAACTATAAAATTTATCATTATATTAGTTTTATTAGAGTTCATTGGAAGAATTATAATATACACCACGTGGTTGTAAACTGTGGATTTATATTAATATAGGGGTCGTCAAAAAATAATTAAAGTATTTAGAATATTTAGAAGGGAGTTTTTGTGATTTTTTTATGTAAATTATGAAATCTTTTTCGCCTGAATGTTTATTTTACACTTATTGCAAATTATCCTTTATAATTTTTTTACTCATCCTTTTGTTTACTTTAATCAAATATTTTATAAGATTAATAGACTTTCCAGTCATATATTTTTGAAAATTCAATAGAAATTCTATAACTATCGACGTAAATTATCGAAATCACTCTTTTAGTATCTTATACACTACTTTAAATATTGCCCTTTTTATAAAATATTTTTGAGATTTCGGAAGTTTTGAATGGCACTTGTATAATTTAAAATTCTAAATTACATTTTTTTGGTTCGTGAATGACTTAATAATTGAAAATTGAAACCAATTATATTTTTACTTTGTAACTAAAATAAAAATTATTATCTTCTTTATCCTTTAAAAACTTGTAAAAGTAATCTTTTTGGATACACATATATCCCTTTTGCTTTTAGAAAGATGTTATTTTTTATTATAAATTTCGTTCTAAAACGATTTTTATAATAAAATAAAATATTTTTTTTTTGTTTTTCAACTTGTTTACATTTAAGAGGAAATTATATATTTTATTTTGCTTCCCTTTTTGCTGGAGCAACGTCAACAAAAACCATATTTCTAGTATTTTATTTTTTTTTATTTATATTTAACAAAAAAAAATTCAAAGGACTTGATGCAATTACAAAAGCGGAAAAAAGGCTCAAAATTTTACTCATTACAAATTTTTGTTTCAAAAATTTATATTTTAATTTTAATGATTTTTTTTCTCGTAATATTGTCGTGGTAAGAGAATATTTTGTGTTTAAATGAATGTATATCAGGATACAATAAATGAGAATGAGACAGTCTAGTCTAGACTCTGTATATTTTTTTTATTTGTCCTTTTTTTTAAATTACAAAAAAAGCAAACAAAATGAATACATACATATTAGAAATTCAGTAATTTATCATCAGGACTAGGATTGCTTAGAGGGTATAAAATTATGATTCAAGATTTTATATACTATTTCAGAAATTTGGTTTTTAGATATCAATCTATAAATTCTTTTAAATTTTTTCAAGAAATTATTCTTGACTTTAAGGGGGAAGTAATTATTATTAGCTATAATGAGTATCTTTTAATTAAATCTTAAAATTAGAAATTTTATAAAATTTCATTCCCTTGCAATAGGGTAATTTTACTTAATAGAGATGAACCGAATCTCACTAATATATTCTTGTTTTTTCCAGTAGTCAGATTGCACATGTCACGGCTAAATAATTGGTAACGCATAAAAATTTATTATTTTCATATGTACATATTTGCATTTTTCAAATTTTTAGTAAACCGTATAATGTAATTTTTCACTAGCAAAATTTAAATAAAAAAGTAGCGAAACGTTTACTTGATGACGAAAAACTATTCCAATTTAAAGAAAAAATTGTGTAAAATACTGTAATTTCATGAATGTTTTATATAATTTATTTCAAGGATTAAGATCTACAGTAATAGTTTATACTTTAAAGATATATTAAATATTCTCAGATATCCTTAGTTTAAGAGGATGAATGTTGTATAATACTGATGGTATTTTTAAATTTCTTATTATTTTTGTTGCAAAAATAATTTCTAATATTTTTTCTTTTTCATTCTGGAATTCTACGAATTCAAATTTATCAATAAATATATGAATGAATTGTTTAACAAAAAATGTATTGTTTCTTTTCTTTATTACAACCTGCAATTCTTTACCTGCAACTTGCAATGAAAGAATTAAATGTTAAGAAAGATATTTTCTTGATAACGAATATCATACTAAGAAATTCTTTATACATACATATAACATAAAATATATAATCTCTACGGTTTAAAAGAGATGATAATTTCTTGTCTGAATTATCTCATATGTAGTATAATATTAGTACATCCTTTTGAACTATTATTTGAAGATTATTGTTAATTTTTATGTTAAAAAAAATTTAATATATACTTTATTCTATTTTGAAAAACAATGACAAGTTAGGACAAGTTTGCTTCCACAACTAATGTACAGGAATGATGTACTAAAAAAAATCGTTGTATAAGAAAGGATAATATTTGAGTGTAAAAAAAAAAACTAATAAATTTGAACAGATTTGAATTTGTAAAAATCAGAAATTCAGCTAATTTAAATCTAAAACAATATAATTTCAAGCTGATTAATTGCAAAATAATATTCAGCCGTTCAAAAAATTAGTAATAAAAAGTTCTAACTAGTTTGTAAACTTTATTAAAATTTTTATGAAACTTTATTTCTTTGTAAAAACCATTAAATTTTTTGAAAATATGAAACTAATTCAATTTTTGACTATAAATGACATTGTAAAGCTTTGCTTGAAATTTGTACAAAATATGCCATTCTGCATCATTATCTCCGTCTAATATTGAATTTAAACCAACCAATAAGCCATAAATTTTAAATGTATGATTTTTCCTTTCAAAAACTAATCTTTAATAATTTTTTATCCTTCTTGAGCTTAAGTTTCCTATTTACACAAAATATACGTTTAACAAATTCCAGAAAATCTTTTTTTTAAATTGGTTTTACTTATGTGATTTTAGTTTTAATAATTAATTCTTTTCGCTAATGATTGCTTTGTAATTTTTCGTTAAGTTGTATATATTTCTCCGCTCATTTGATAGTATAAATAAGATATGAATTGTAATATCTAATAACATTCCTTAACATGATATAAAAATAAAATTGTTGATTAACAAAAAGAATTATAGTGTTTATTTGCAAAAGTTTTGCTCTAAAAGTAATTGCGCAAATATTCTGATGTTATCATCGCTATAGTAATCTAAAAAAAATCGATTGCGGTTGGTTTGATATACTACAATTATTTCTGTTGTGTAGATAGAAATTTCTCCACAGTCAATAAGGGCAAAAAAAAATTATTATTATGGTCTTCTTCGTTTCATAACAGAAATAGGAAAAAAATATCTATGGATATAGAATCTAGAATATTGTATTATGATTTTCAGCAAAAGTATAGCTATATAATTATAAAATAATATAGGAAAAGTTCATTGTACGATAAATTCATACCCTAAGACCACAATCACTGACGATAGTAACAATCTTTCCATACACACTTTTTAGAATCGTTCTTGTTGCTTTTTTTGGTGCTATTAATATTGGTTTGACTAATACTTGAAATTATTAAAGAACAAAATATTGCCTAATAATTGAGTTTGTTGAAGATATATGACCAAGAATATTCAATTACAAATTTTTTTTCTAAATTGCAAAAGTTAATAATTTGTCAAATTTACTTATGTATGTGGCATTTATCTTTGTCTTAAATATATGGTTCAAATAATTAATTAACTTAATTCCGTCACATAAAAGTAGTTCATGTCCCAAAATAGTCGATGCCTCATTTTCGGAAGAACTTTTTTACGTTTCAAGAGTACGAACTAATAATCAAAACCGGTTCAGAAAATGGATGTCTAAAAAGAACAATCCGATATTTTTTATATCGGCTTTAAATGAGTGCCAGTAATAAAATTACAGTAAAATATAAAATATAATTTTATGACTGGGAAAAATGATAACGGTCGAGGCCATTTGCTAACAACAATATGTCTCACTAATAAAGCCATTAGCTTGGTTCAATTAAATTTTCTTCAGTACAAAGAAATGTAGGGTTCGGAATCCCTATCAAAATAAGGAATTCCATGTCGATGTTTAGAAACCCTAAGTGGGAGGTCTATTTTCGATTTAAGGTTTTCCGTCATGGCGTGGATCTCTATACGACATTCAGTAACAAATTTTGTTCATTTTTTTGACAGTTGATCAACAACGCTAAATTTAAATACTAAAAATATGCTTTTATCCTGTCTTAATATTAGATTTAAATCTAATATGTACATTTCATTTTCTATTCCAAAATATCCTTAAAATATATGTTTTATAAAAAAACACATTTGCACACTCTAGCAACTTAAATAGATTTATTATATAAAAAATTCCACTACTGTCACAAAAAAAACTTTGGTAAACTATGTGAATATCCGATTATGGGAATTCAGAATGGTAAAGTGCAGATGTCTATGACTCCTTTTCGAACTAAATATTTAATTCTAATATATTTAAAATAAAAGTGATTGGGAAAGTTAAAAGGAATATTTAAGTTTTATTATTCTATCAGGAGTAGAGAAAGAGAGGAAAAGAAGTAAAATTAAAATAAGAATAGAATAAATGAAGGGTAACAAAACGACATTTTAGATATATTGGATAATATATTTCACTTAGGGATAATTATTTTGCACTTGTTTACTATTTGTCTCAAAAATTTTTATATTATAGTCTTTTACTCTTGGTAAGAATTTTTGTATGTGTTTATATTTTATGAAAATAATAAGAATGTGTATAAATTTTTATGTTTTTTTCTTTGTGTGTTTCAAGAATATTTAAGGAAGTATTTGCTTTTATAAGAAGCTTTTTATGTAAAAAAAAAATTAATGATAAAATAAAAGTTTTATTAGTTACATTGTTTACAGTTCTTTGAGAATGTAAATTTTTAATGTAATGTTAATATAATTTCTTATAATTAGAGTACCGAAATCCTTAGAAAATCAACCTGAATATTATTCTACTGCTTTTAGATCTATGTGTAGATTAAAAAGATTAGTTTGTACTTATTGGAGGAACACAAACAATTCTTGCCACCACTGTCATTTGATTTTTTTGTAGTGCTCTTTTAAACTAACATATGAAAAAAAAATTTAAATTTCATTTCATTCAGAATATTACGCTCCTGACATTCATTTACTTGTTGTTGGCTATTGTCTAATTTCTCTTCGAATTTTTATAAAATTTTGTCAGATTTTTAATTAAGATTTTTTACTCTTTTTTACTAATATCTCAATTCATTACATTTTATACTACTGCCTTTTTTACCATAATTTATGTATTAAAAGTAATAATTTAATTTACAACAAAAATAAACCTAACCAATTATATTTAAATTTTTTTTTTCTTTCAGGTAAGTGAAATCTTCTTTTTTATTTCTATAAAAAAAATGATCAAACCAAAAAAATGGCAATTACAACACATAAAAAAATTATAAAAGAAACATTGTCTTGGTAAGTTGTCCTGAAGCAAAACAAAATTACATTTAATTTTAATAGTCAACAGTAATATTTTTAAATGGATCATAAATTTGGCTGGCAACCCTAATTATTTAAATGTTTTTTATTTATCAACTACAACAAATATACACAAACGTGAAACCTTTTTGTACACGACCAACAAAATATCCTAGACTTATATCTTACCACTTAATTGTAAATTTTCTTCACAAACATGTACGATAAGTATACGTCCTTAAAAAATTCCTATTTTTTTGTGTTCTGTACAAAATTATATAAATAAATAATTGAAAGCTATGTTCAGAGCTACAGGCTGCTAGTATTTAAAATTATATAACATTTAATTTTGTACATAAACATTACAACATTCTAAAAAGAAAGAAAGAAGGAACGAAATTTTCCAGGATACATATTAGAAAAAAATGAACCAATTTATCAAAAAAAAAAAGTTGAATAATAAATTATGTATTTTTTTTTTATAGAAGGGAGAAAAAAAATCCAGACAACTAATACATTAAAAATATCTGGAAGATTCGTTTGCATGTCTTTAAATGTTTTAGGAGAATAATTAGAAAATTGGTGTTGGTGCGCGTATGTATTAAAATAAATTTTCTGTAAAATTTATTTTATTTGTCATTTATTGTAATCCTTAGAAAACGACTTAATTCAAGAAAAATCTTCTCTTTTCGTTTCTCCAGTCTTTCAGAAGTTTTCTAATTTATTTCAATTTTCCGTCTTACGGACATGCGTATTAAAAAAGTTTTTTAATCTATTTCAAGGCGAATCATTTTATTTAGCTAGACGCTACATCAGTTTATTTACAAAAAAACATACAAATACATATAAATTTAGTCTGTTGCTTTTCCAAAAAAAAACATTTTCCGGAAAAAAAGGATAAAATTTTCCATCAAATTTCCCCTGTTATATATTACAAAAGGAGACTTTCAACCAAAACATAAAAAAGGGAACCTTGTTTAAACTACTAGGTCTTTAAAAAATACCTTTAAAAATTCATATGTGTATATCATTTTGTCTAAGGATTTAACTTGTATTTGTTATTTACACTAAAATTTCGGGGATAAATATGAATTTTAACTATGAAATATTTTAAATGTCTGACTCTTTCCGGATTTTTTTTTATATTTCTATATCCTTTTTTTTATCCTGTAATAAAACCCGGTATTTTATATTATTTTTGTTGATGTTATTTATACCGGTAGTTGTCAGACAGCCTGTAGAGCTTTTCCAAAAATATATCAAAAAATATATTTTATATAATACACATAAATAGTAAAATATAATATGGTTTTAATATTATTTTTCCTTGGTAATATTCTGGGAGTTAACAGGACAAGACGGGAGGGACAAGACGGGAATAAATTTTTATCAATGTATTTTAAAATTGTTGTTTATCCAAAAAATTGCTATTTTTTTCATTAAAGTAGTATTTGTAATTTTATATTTTGGAGATAAATGTCCTTTTTTACATATAGAAATATATTAACCAGCCGCCGCCATTGTGATAAATTGTAATTTTTATCGGAATTTTTTTATTAGTAATTAATAAATTATTAAATAATACTATTTCGAAAAAGTTTCACTTGTGATGTTTAAAAGTTATATAACAAAAATTAAGTATGAATTTCATAGAAATTAAACATATGTGAAGTGTTAATAAATATGATTTTAATTCCAAAAAAACATAACTTTGAATAAATTGAAATAAATAAATTAAATAAAACTTAAATTATTAAATCATAATAAAAAATAATAATAATAATTAAATCCTTTAAATATAGAAATCAACTTCTTCTCATTCAATTATCCTTGCCGGCAAAATAACAAAATATTTAAAAAAAAAAATTTAATAGCGTCCTTTTTGATATTTCACCTCCCCTTTTGAATACAAACAAGATTTTATATCAAAGTAAAGGGTAGCTTTATTTACAAGGGAGTAAATGTGGTTTAACATGGGAAAATTAATGGCGCGCAGGTCTAATAAATGAGTTTTCATTTTTTTTGCATTGTTGGCAATTTTTGTATATAAACATATTTGTGATGGTATTTTTCTCGGGTACCTTTATACATCCTCCTCCATTTTTTGTCTGGTTAGTCAAAAAATTAACCGAGGTCAGGATAATAATATTTTTGGTTATGTTTAAACGCACATAGATAGAGAGAGAGAGCGCCGTTGAAAAAAATACGATTTGTAATAGTCAGGAAAAATTAACAAACAATGAGTGCAGAAAGAAACATAGAAAATTGTATAAAAAATTCAATTTAATCAACATAAAAAATCGGAAAATTATCAAGAAATTATGAAGACTGAAATTATAACAAAACATGATATGAAAATGTTATTAATGAAAAAAATATTTAATGTATATTTAGTTCAAGTTAGGGTTTATAGAAGCAACAAAATAAAAATAATCTTTTTTATATTTTACCATAATTTCTTTGACTAATAAAGTAACGAAAAAAGGTGATGACAGGCCACTAAAAAACAAATCCTTTTTCGCTATAAATTTTAGTCACAAAAATGATTGTTACATTTGATTCATGATTTTTTTTTGTAAGATTTTAATCATAGATTTTATTTTTACACATAAAATTATGTTAATTAAGTTTTTATTTTTTTTTGGGAAATTTGTAATTTTATATAATCATGTAAACAAAATTAAAAATTTATTTTTAGGATTAATGTTTAAATAAGGATTTTCCAAAAAATTAATTACTTTAGGAAATAATTGTTCAAGTTTATTTGAAGGCATTTTAGTAAGTCTTTTATGAGTCAGATTTTTCAAATATGAATAATTGATGGGGTGGGGGTGGTTGTTAATACAATAGTAAATGTTAGTTATTTGAATTTTCAATTCAATATAAATGGCGACTTATAAGGTAGACGTCCTATTCGTGAGCAACAAGTTTTTTTAAAATTCTTTTTATGTAAATAATTTATGTAGAATGTCATAGAACATGACAAAATAAAATGGACAGAAACATGCTACAAATAATATTTATTTTATTTAGAGAAATAAATGGGAAAATCAATAAAATCATTAGTATTTTTCCGATTGATTTAAAACACTTGAACATAAATATTTAATTTGATAATTTGTTGTTTTATTAGCCGGAAAATTTAATTTATTACTAATGGATTTAAATAGTGTTTTTTTGATTAAAAATTCAATTTATTGTCTATTTAAAGAAAGGATTTAAAAATGGCTGTAAATGTTAAATTCAAACTGAAGATTGAATAAAAAAATACATAATTACTGGGAAATATTTGCAATTTACTATTCACTATAATAGAGAAAAAAAATCAATTGGCATCATTAGCGTATATTTAGGTAGATTTTGCCTGGGAATCAGCACTGGGGGACATACATTATACGCGTAAATTTTGGATACATAATTGTAGCGTGCAAATATTTTAATAACAACTTTGAATTAAAAAACATCTGAATAGAATTCAGCCCATTGTAGAAGGGAAATAATTCTGTTAAATTTACGTAGATTTCTTTGAAACGCTCGATTCTTGGTTCATTTCGAAATACTACAAATGCTTTAAATAAATAGTGGGCTAAATTAAATAATTTCTCATCGGGAGTTTCAAAGAAATCTACGTAAATTTAACAGAATTATTTCCCTTCTATACATGTTTTTTCATTCAAAGTTGTTATAAAAAGTGATTTTTCCATTTTACAGACATTAACTTAAAATTTATTTGTTAAACTGAAAAAAAACTGTTGAATTTTAAATTTTTTATCAATATTTTTATATTCTGGTAATACTAATTATACACATTTATTTTTTTTCCTCTTATCTAATGCCAATGGCCGACAAAAATAACACTTCACAAAGTTATATAAAATGGGTATCATATACATTTTTCCATATTTTATCAATTCTACAGCAAAATATTATGGAATATAGAAAACAAATGTGAGTCCTTTTTTAAAAGGGGAAAATTTTAGTGGAGAATGTTTTAGTAGCCGGTCATCATAAAGCTATACCGCCATAAAAAGTGATTTTTACATTTTACAGACATTTTCTCCTTATAATTAAGAAAAAATATTCAATTAAAATATGCTTTTTTTTTTGTAAAATTCTTCAATGAATCTTAAAAAAATTGACTTGTAGAGTCTGTGAGAAATCAAAGTAAATAAATATATTTTTTCAAAATTCCATTTTTCACAGCGAATTACTACTTCTTTTTTATATTTATTTTGGAGAAAATTTTTCCCCAATTATCTAATTTTAAATTTTCCTGAACAAAACTTACAAATGAATTTTTCTCCAAAATATATAAATTCTACTTTTGTGAAAAATATTCTGTCTGCCTGGGATAGTTGAATGAGAATTTTTGCCGCCGCTGTTTATGTATTAAATTTTTTTTTTAGTTTGATTAAAGAAAATTTATTCCGCAGGATTTTTTGTTCTTGTATATTTTTGTAGAGGAAAAATTATGAAATTTATATAAATTTATTCAAAATTTTAAGGATACTTTCTTATAAATTATTGAAAAAAAAAATTTAATTTAAATTTTGTAATGGAAAATTAATCTAAACATTGTTTTTGCAAAATTAATCTAAAAAAACAATAAATTTCTAATGTTACAATAAAATATTTTGACCAAACTTTTGAAAAAACTTAAAAGCGTCGTATTTTTTTTAGTGTAATTGTAAAAACTTAAACTCAGAACTTTTTCATGGAAATAATGAATGAAATGAATTAACTATAAATCCTTGTGAGTGTAATATAAACCAATAAAAACTTTTAAAATAATATTTAAAAATGTTCACCATATAATAGTTTAAGACCATATTTAAATATAATAATTAAGTGTTACGAAAATTTGAAGTTTTTCAAATTTATCCACAGAAAACAAACTTTTATTTTACAGAAAAATTATAATTTCAAAATATTTTGATTGGAGAAAAAAAATTATTCATTTTAATTATGTTTCGTCAATATTATTGTCTTCATTATAGACCGTAGTCTTCGTCGGAATTTTTTTAAACTTTAATATTTTTTTTAACTTTAATTGGGCATAAATTAATATGTAATCAAATTATTTAAAAAAAATTCTAAAACAAAATTATGAACAATATTAATAAATAGTATAAAATTTAATTTAAAAAAACAATTCCTCCTTCATCTTCAATCAAAAATAAAATTATACAATTTTTTTTTCCATTATTTTATATAGTCATAAAAAAGCTAATATCCTTCTTTGTCAAGGATATTTCTCTTCAATGATATATATATACATATATAATTATATATATCTATAATTGAAGAGAAATATATATGTAGAAGGAAAGTTATAACTTGATTAATTAAAGAAGAAAATTACATAAATTTATTGAAATTTTTTTGTATTTATTGTAAATGGTGTTTTATTCTGTGTGTGAAAGCACACGAATATCAATAATATTTTTTTTCCCTTTAGCAAATAATTATTTTCTTAGAAATTGGGCCAACAAATAGAAGAAGTGAGATTTTGAGAATTGGTGTTTTTGAAGATTTGTGGTAATATAATAAAGAAGGCGTAGAGACGAAAAATTTATTGGTAAGCCAAATTTTTTATTCATTTTCTTAAATATTAAATATTAATAGAAAAATATGCATTGAAGAATTATTGTTGAAATTGTCAAAGAAACATAAACTTTTGTAAAATTTCTTATTTGTTTTCTTACAACAATTACAGTGCAGTGTAGCGTACATAATTGTTGTAAGAAAAATAAATAAACCAGCTCTTTAGCTGTTGTATTGGCTGTATTTCAAGTAGTAGTAGATACCACCTAACTCTCGTTTATCATTTGCTCATATTACCATTTTCGAGCGAATCGTATCTCTACTGAATCTGAAGATTTTCTTTAAGAACTCCCCACAACTAGGTCGTTTTTTCGAATCTACAATGAAGTGATTTTTCACGCGAATTTCGTACATACCGAGATAATTTATGTGCATTAAAAATATCTTCTATTAAATGTAGGATGTCGTAAACTCGCGAGAAAAAATAATGTCGAATTCTAAATGAAAGGCTGCAAAGTATTGCGGATATCGCATTAGTTTGAGCATTTTTAGAAGCATCTATGTCATTTAACTTAAACGCGTGTCGGTATGTTTGTTTGTATTCAAAATTAGACAGATTTTTCAACCTTTTTTCGTATCGACCAAATTTGTTTCCGTATGGATTGCATTATCTTCTATGTGAAAGAACGTATCTTATACGGCGGATATTCGTCTAAAAATTATCTCGCTGGTCACTTTCAAGTATATGAGCTTGTTACGATACCAGCTTGCCTGTGGGATAATATATTGTCTCTTTGGTTCATATACATAGTGAAACCGGACATAGAGAAACCTATCTAGTCTTATAATATTTTGCCATTAATTAAATATTTTCAAAATAAATTAATTACAAATATCTATACTTTTTTTAGGTACTTTAGTTTTTTCCACCCTAAAAGTCACTTTCATTTTTCACCAAAAGAACCCACAAAATATGATATAAAAATTATTTTTTTAAATAATTTAATCTTTAATTAAAATATTACCAAAAAACATAAAAATATAATATACCACAATTACGAATTTACGGTAACCATTAAGCTTTTTAAATAATTTATATCTTATTTTGACATTGATAAATAATAAAGGTTACCTAATGAAAAATTTAAGAATAAAATAAATGAATGGTTATGTATAGCTAAAGATATATTCCAATTTTTGATTTTTATTTTTGTTACTTTCTTTTAAGATCAAAATCTGTTTATTTTAAATATGTCTTACCAAAAAACATAAAATTTCCAATAATTTAATTAAACCAAAATTTCTATTCCAACAAAAAACCAAAAAAAAAAGGAAATGTTCAATAAAATATTCTTTTTCACCTTCCCGAATTCCATTATTAATTTTCTTCTGAAAATTCTTTTTTTATTATATTTTATGGTGATTTTTTTTTTTTATATCAACATTCCATGAATTTTATTAAATTTACTGAGATTTTCTTATAATTTAATGAAATTAAAAAAAAAATTAAATAAATTATTTTTCAATTAGGAAATTATACGAGTCTATTATCTAAGAGTCTAGATAATTCGTGGGAGTTTTAAAAATTGAGATATATTTATGAAGGTTTCTTTTCGTTTTCTATCAAAATTAGGTTTCCCATATACATTTTGTATTGTAATTGTAAACGTCGAAGTTTATTCAACTTCTAAATTTTAACTTGTGTTTTGATATGAAGTTATTAAAGGGGGCATGATTTTTTCTGGTGAATTACGCTTAATAAGAAAGTACATGCATATAGGTAGATACAGTGAAAGCTGGTCTAACCTATTTCTAAGGGTGTACCAGAGATAATAATTATCTTTGAAGTATCTGAAGTATTATCCTGGCGGAACTAACAAAATATAATTTTTTTATGTCTGTTCTAAAATATTCAGAAGATTTGTACTCAAACTATGCGGTTTCTAATCTGGCTTTAATTTTGAAAATAAACAATTGTAAATCGGGCCAGATCTTGACTATATGGTCTTACAGAAGATACCTTTGATCATCTTTCCTGTTACTTCTTCATTATCATAATACATTAAATGCCCCATCATATTGACTTCATGGAAGAATACCTTGGCCATTCCACTTTTCTTTTTCTTTTTGATTTAATAACTTTATGCTTTTATCTGGTCCTTCTCTGAGAGAAGAATTCCGAGGTCTCTTTTCTGTAGCATTATCTTATTAGAGAATACTTCATTAATCTCTCGTTACAGTGGACTCGTTACAGTGCCCTCCTTTCACCACCACAGACGTTTTTCTTCAATGGATAGTTAATGAAAGTTCTTTGAAAACACTGCTGATACCTAATACATACTATAATTTTTTCTTAATTTGAGCTAGAATTATTTCAGATCGGGCTTCACTTGACCGACCAACGTGGTTTATAAATTTAATTTCTTTTTTAATCAGATTAAACTTTTCCATTTAACGAAAGTTACAAATAGCCTCAGTTTTTTTATTTTTCACTATTCTCATAAGACCTATTAATATTTCCGACTATGTTGTTATGACTTTTTTTCTTTAATTTAAATATTTAGATATTATATTTGCCTACTATTTTATGATAATATCATAAAAATTTTATAAAATAGTAATTTTATATGTGTAATAAGTTCATTTTAGTTACATTATAAAAGTCATTCATCTAATTAGCAACGTCATTAAAATTATATTTTAGCCTTTTGTGGCACCTGTTAAATATAATTATCTCTATAAATATATATAGTGTCTGTATATGATGCTAAAATAGTTGGTAGCATACATTATAGTCATAAAAAAGAATTATAAAAGCTTAAACGTGATGAAAATTTATCTAGTTAAATACTTTATACCCAAGCGTAATAATCTTAGTGTTAAATGCATATGTATATAAATGGAAAAAAGTAAAATAAAATTCTTTCTTCTAATTAAACATTTATGTAAAAATTTCTATACATTTTTTTTTGCATACTTTAAATGCTTTTTTTTGCCTAAATTGTCGTGAAAATAGTATAATATTGTGATTATAGTATATTTACTATTTAAGTTAAATGTTTTTTGAAAATTACTTTTTGTAATGACATTATTATAATTACTTAGCTGTGCTAAGCAGTTTAGATACAGTTTTGTGCCTGATTTTAGTTAAAAGGTCTGAGTTTTTTTAGACAACCATAGTCAGGTTTTTTATGATTTTTCTGACAATTGAAAGTAATATTTGTGGCTTAGTTAATGAAAAATACTGAATTGCAACAAAATACAATTTTTTTCTCTGATGGTTCCGCGCCAGTAACACTTGGATTCAATACTGAAATTAACATTCAATCTTTTCGCGCCTTTTTTATTACCAAATTTAAATATTGTGAACGTATAAAGTTTTGTAAATTATACAGACTAAATGTTAACAAATTATACATTTTTTTATAGTCTTAAATGTGATACCGGGAAAGAACATTAAAAGATAATTTAAATTTATACGAATTTTACATAAAAAAACATATAAATTTACAATTTTATAAAAAAACATACAAAAAAATCGCAGTTCATGGTCATAAATAATAATTATTTATTATCCTTGATGTACTTATGATTAATAGCAATCGTTAGAAATATATTTCTTTCTTTTTAAGAACTTAACTATTAATTTAAGTTATGTGCTTTATTGGTCAATTTGATTTTTAACAAATGTGCAAAAGACTGAAACAAAGATATTTAATATTCTTACTAATTATTTACCTATAAATAACGGTACAATGTTTAGCAATTGAATGGAAATTAAATTTGTTTGAAAGTTTCAGTTGAAATTGCAAAGAATGTTTAGTTTTAAATTTGACATGCGCTCTGTTATCGGTGGTAGTACGAATGTTAATTCCTGAACTTCTATTATGGGATTGGATTTGACTATTTAGATTTAATGTATCTTATGCATCAAAATATCATAAGTTAATGTCACCTGTAAATTGTGAATACATTCTGGTAGTTACGGCATAAATTACTCTAATGTCAAGCATTTGATAATATTACGATATACAACATCTCTAGTTTCAATTTTTCCACAGCATTAAAAAGTAACCAGATAATAGTTAATCTTTTTTTATCAGCGTTTGCCATTTCAAATAATAAAAACTTATTACTTTCATTGAAGGAGTACTTAAATAATATATTATGAATAATACACTATTAAGTCGCCCTTCACTTTTCAATGCAACATTTATTGCCCACTTTTTTTAAAGGCATTTTTTGAAAATAGCAATTTTTTCATTGTGTTGAAAATTTTTTGAATATAATTTTTATTTTCCTTGAAAAATTAAATTAAAAATATAAAAATTTCCAAAAAAAACATAAAAATTTTTTTCAAGACATAATATTTTGTGCTTTCCGTTTTTGTTACATTTTTGGTTTTTCTATTTAATATTTTTAATCTTTTGGGTTTTAATTAAGTTGAAATGAAGAATTTTTTTCAAATTTTTTTATCATGTGTAGCCTTTCAATTGTTCTTTTAGTTTTCTCATCTATTTTGTTTTCAAGCATACCTGCTTGAGGCAGGATACAGTAATCAGATAGCCCGATATCTGCATCAGAATCTTGTAATTCAAAAGAATGAGACGACTTTGAAGATTTAATTAATAATTTAAAAATATCGAATACAGCGAATATTTCCAATTCAAAAAAGATTAGAAAAATTTTAACATTTCTACGGAAAACTTCCACACAACAGAACTTTTCATCTTTCAAATATTTTGAAGAATTACTTCAATTTATTTATATACTCTAAATAGCCTCCTTTTTTTTTAAAAAAAAAAAACAACATTAAAATAATACTAATACGTTTCATTATCTTCAAATTATTGACTATTATTATCAATCAAATATAATGAACTTCTTTTATATAAAAGTCAATTCTGAAAATCCTTCTATTTTACCATTTATATAAGCCAAAAATAATAAATATACCCATTATTTTCAAATTTTCTGATATATCCTCTTTAAACAATATATACATACGTAAACATATATCCTATAGTATATAATATTATTATCTATTCATGTCCTTATTATTTTGTCATTTTTTTTTTATGTGGAAAATTGTTCTTTTTTCTAAACTTTTGATATTTAAATATACAAGAAAAAAAAAGGAAACATATATACGCCCACCAAAAGGATCTTTAAAAATAAATTTTAACCAAAAAATATATAAATTGTTCTTATAAAAAATTACAATTTTTATTGAATTGAAAACCGAAAAAGTTTAAATTTTACTTTTGCAAAAAAAAAAAGTGTGCGTATTTATATATTTGTCTAATTTTCTCGAAATGAAATTGAAAATAAGCTTATAAGGATTTCCAGAAAAATAAAAAAACGAATTCTTTAAAACAAAAATTGTATTTTATCAAAGACGAAAAACGTATTATTAGGAAAATGTTACTTTTTTTTCGAAAAAATCAAAAAACATACGTCTTGTATGATTTTAAGAACAAGAAGAAGTTGAAAAAAAAAATCTAATTCTGTTATTTTCCAGGATAATAATTTGGATTTTTATTTGCATTTTTTTTTTGGTTATATTTATTTTATTGTAATAAGGATTTTAGATAATTTTTTTTCCTTTTTTCTTACGTATATTTTGTTTGAATTTCAGTTAAACAAATAAAGGATAATCTTCTATATTTTTAAGGGAAAATTATGTTTATATTTGAAGTAAAGCTAAAAAAAAACTAAGTAATTTTTATTTAAGATGTTGGTGTGTTGGGAATTAAAGAAAGTTCGTTTGATCATTTTTTTAATATAATTTTTTGTAATATTTAGTTTATTTGAAAGATGAATTTATTATCATTTTTAATAATCAAATGAATTAGTTTTTTTGATTAAAAATTAGAAGGATAAATTGATTAAAAGTATATTGAAAGGAGACTGGATTCTATACTGGAAGTACTATATTTATTTTTTATAACTAATTTCTGTTTTCTCTTGAATTACTGGGTTTATTGTCAGGATTTTCTTTTATTTGGCTGGCATATTGAAAATTGAATCACAACTGAACAAAAAGCAAAACAAGTTTAAAACCGTTTAAATTTAATGAGCCAATTGTTGACATTTACAATAACAATGTTTAATATGTAAAAAAAAGTACAATGTTTAATATGTAATTAACCTTTTAATTGTATTAGTTTTTGGGTAGAGTCGAATGACTCTGCCCAACTGTATTACTTTTTGGGCAGAGTCCAAAAGATATACCATATTTACTTTACATATAAAATAAATAATGGTTTCTATGTGCAGACAAGGAGCAATTTTTCTAATAACAAAGGAATTGATGTTTATTTTCGGAAATCTTTAGCATTCTTCATTTTCTGGAACCCTGCTTTTATTTTCCAAGAAAACACTGTACTGAAAGAGATCTTCCAATTATTTTTACATCTATAAAGGTACACACCATAAAAATAACGAAATTAAGTAGAATGTAAATAATTCCAACAAGAAAAGCAATCCTGATTTAGGTTCCATACAAGTTTCCGGTTTGTACTTGTATTAATCAGTATTGATTTTGTAATTGTCTTTGGTGGCTAAAATTACAAAAATTTCAATTTCATATATATTATATATAACAATAATTTCTACAATCAGTAAAATTATAGCGAGAAAGGTTCAAATAATTCTCAATTTATAATAAAAATACGTTAAAAATACTAATCTTTATTATATGACTTTAAATATCGGAAAATTGAAGTCTGGCTATTTTAAATAGACGAGGCTGTTCCACCATATTAGATGTCCTGACCGTGAGTATGGCGTTGATTTCAAATCACGATAAACATTTGTATCACTACACTAACGGAAAATATACAATTGAAATGCTAAAATCTGTGATTAAACCAGTCATCTTTTCGTCGGTTATAGCTTGAAAATACCTGGTCTAGATATCCTTTTATGTTATACTCTTTATTTTTATTTGCTATTCAAATCTGTTTTTTTTAGAATTGAAAATTTACGTAAAAAAAATAACTTTGAAATCGGCCAATTATTTCTAAAAACCAATTAGAGCATAAAATTGAACATTACATATGTTACTAAATATTTTATACTTATAAAAAAAAACTTTATAAATGGAAAAAAATTAATTGCTTAAAAGTTAGAATATATATTTTTGACTTGAAACGTAAACAAATTAAAATACCAAAAAATTCAAATACCTTTTATGTTATATGATTCCTTTTACAATAAAAAAGTTAAATACATAAAAAAAAAATATTTTAATATTTTTTTATTTTAATTAAAAAGGAAATTTTTGCATGTGCACACATTTTTTTTCAATTAAGAAGTAAATGCTAATTTTCCAATTGTAATAAAATGAAAAAGCAAACCACAAAATAAAAACTTGAGTTCAGTTTCTTTTGTTAATTTCATTTTCATTGACTTTTTATCAATTCTCTTTTTATCAGGATAACCAAACATTTTTATTTTATGTAAAACTTTTTTTTTTGTTCGGGAAGTGAAATTTTATGCATTTTTCAACAAAAAAAAACCGAAATATTTATTTCTTCTAGACAAAAATTTGCATAGTCTTACAAAAAGGAATTTGTTTTTTGTATAATAAAATTGCTTATAAAAGTTTATTTTTTAGCGTGTAGACGGTAGAAAATAACAAAATTAGAAAATCTTTGTAAAACTTTAAAATTATTTGTTATTGAAGATAGTGAATATATAGTTCACAGGCCTTAGCAAGCTTCCTTAACCTATAGATGATCCCAAGCCCAAGTAAGAGAAAGGCTGTCTTTATGATACTTTAGCTCTGCAAGTTATAATATGTATTTTAGACAACTAGCTATATTCATACAGGTGGTCTTTGCGGTCGATTAAAAATGTTATTGAAAATTGAACGGCTAAGACAAACAAAAAAAAAGTTAAACTACGCATATTTTTTTTATGCATCAATATTATTAAATGAATAATCAAATTTATCTTTATTAATGAAAGTTAAGATTAAATTTATCTTAAACATAATTCAGATTCATTAAATTACATTAATAAATTAACTTTCCTGAATTATAAATTAACCATAAACTTTCTCAAAAACCCTTAAAATATTTTAAATTTTCCAAAGTAATCAAAATAATCATATACACACACACTCAACACAACCCAATTAAATATTAGTATGCACATAAAAAAATTTACCTGGGTTAAAATTTATTTAAAAAAATAAATATAAATTTTCTGAAACTTTTTAATGGAAAAAATACAAGAAAATGCAAGAAAAGTTTTCCCAAATTCACTTGGCAAAAAAGATCAAATTTTCTTCCTTTTAATTTCCTTGTGCAATCGTGCTAACATAATTTTTTTTATTATTCAGTTTTGTTGTACTTTATTATGTCTTCTTTTGCAAGTATTTTTTTTACTATCTATATCTGACATTCAAAACTATATAAAAGTTTAAAAGTATATATATTATTAGTTATTTGAGAATTTTCTTGATCACAATTTGTGTACGTAACCATTTTATTCATTGAATAATTTATGGATAATATCCTCGGAAGAATATTTAAAATGTTTAAAAAATAAATAAAGTATTTTCAAATTTTTTTCATTATTTTTATATTTGGTGGGAAGGAATTAAAATAATAATCATTACGTGCATCATACTGCAAGGATATTATTTAAAAAACCTTGTAATTTGGAGGATAAAATTTTTTTTTATGGCAAAACTTTTCATTAAAAATTAAGCATATTTAAAATCGGATTAATCAGACAATTTTTTAGGTTCAAAATTTTCGTAAAATTTAAAATTTAATTACTTTAGTTTCATTTAATGTCATATTCGTACAATTTTGTCTTTAAACTGCAATAATTTTATAATTTATCAAAGTTGTACTTATCCAACGAATAAGGTAGCGATACTTTGTTGTTCATTGATTATTTCTTGAAACGAAAATTACAGTAAACTGCAATTTCTCAGACAATTTTTCTTGGTTATCCAAGATTGCTTTTAATATTTATCTGAATTAATTACTAAGTTGTTTATTTAACATAATCGACAGACGTTTAATCAGAAAACTCTGGAAAATTCAATTAATTGAAAATTACATTTTTTTGGGGAAATGAAATAATGACAAACTTTTTTATATGCAAGGAACTACAAAGGATAACCTTAAACCAAAAAATAAAAATAAAGCCATATATATTATCCTGAAGGACACACAAAACCAAAAAACCACGAGTAATTTAAATGAAGCCAGTTTAGCTGATTTGTTTTTTTTAGAAAAAGTCTGATTAAATTGCTTGAAAAGACATACCATCATTATGTTTATTGAAAGGACGATTATTCCTCTTACTAATACCATTCATTTTATTTACCTAGATATTTTATATTTAATTAAAACCAGAAACATCCAATAACCAAGAAATAAACCAAGTCACAGTGAATGGTTTTTTTTGTTGTGTCCTTACTAAGCCACCCACAAAAGTCTGCGGAGAAACTATTTAATATTTTTCTGTTTTTTTATATATATAATATTAGTAGTTTTTGTCGAAACTTTTATGATTTCTGAGTGTTATTTGGTTCAGTAATACTGTGTTTCAGGATATGTTTGTAAATGTTGTCTGTGGTATATAAGGAAGAATATGTTCTTTTAGCATTTCTACAAAAAAAATTTATGAAACATTGCAGACGATGAAATATACTAACAAATGACATCGTTAAAATATTTAATAAGTTTAGTTTAGGAGAATTTTAAAATATTTAATAAGGAAAAGTTTAGTTTAGGAGAAAGAAGTTTTTCTTGCTATCATTTCTTTTTTTTTTGTTTTTTATTTTAGAGAATTTTGTTCAAATTGTATATTTTTATTGGAAGCTAAAAAAAAGTTCTGTGGGGAAAATAAATTGACTAGAAGTATTAATAATATCATAGATTTTTTTTGCAAGTTACATATGTACATAAATGCCGATTGAGAGCTTTTGCTGTTTTTTTTGTACCTTAAACGTCTGGAGAAAAAAATTTTTTTTTTGTTGTACTTAAATATTTTAATAGCTAATTTAGATACATAGATTTTAAAAAATTCTTTCGTTTTAATTTAAAATTTATTATCATTAGTGGCAGGGAAAATTGGAAAAATAAGAAGATTAAGTAAGAAAATTGATTGGAAAAAGTTTATTTTTAATTTATATAATTTATATAAATTTTTCAATAAAGGAAAATGTAAAAAATTGAATAAAGAAAATTGGAAATTTAAATGAAATTAAATTGAATTTAAAATTTGGAGTCACCTCAAAGATTTTGTACATTGTGCAAGTTTAACAAACATTTGAAACAAATGAAAATTACTTCTGATTAACAAAATTAATTTTATTTTTACGGTGTTCACTCAGTGTTCCTTGAAATTAAGAGGACGTAATTGAATTAAAAATGGCTTAACACTTTTATTGCATTTAGGTTCTATTAATTGTAAAACACTATTTCATTCTACTGAATCTTAAATCCTTATAATATTTTTTTTTCAATTAAAGTCGGTTACCCGGCCTCCCAATATGAACACTTGATCACTAATGCTCAAATTTTTTTTGACTATTTTCCTAAAATTTTCTTTGTACCATTTTTTTTTTTATTTATTTAGGATAGGAATTTTTTTTGTCGTTAATTTTATCTCAATTACGGTAGTAATATTTTACTAATTTAATAGTAAAAAACCAGCTATACGTGTTATTTAAATGTAGAATTAAAACCTTAAGTATTTTAATTAAGATATCAAGTGTTCATCTTGTAAAAGTTATATAATACTAAGATGTGGAGCATGATGAATCGTAAAAACACGATTTTTTACTTTTAACCATTTTTGTAAAATGAAACCTGAATAAATTATGCAATTTTTTTGCCATTAATTCACCATATTTTGTTCATATTATCTTTTGATTTTTTTTTCTTTTCTTGCTTTTTATTATGACTAGAATCCTGAAGGATATACGAAGAGTAATAAAAATAATTTATTCAATTAAATAATTGCTATTCAATACGAAACTCTCACATATTACATTGAATTTTCCAATTTTCTTGCTTAATTTACTTAATTTACTTTTTATATTACACAATAATTTTTTTTTTATTGTATTTTTCAAATTTTCTTTATTTTCTTTATTAGTAAAACATTTTCTGTTTTTTATTTTGGAAAAATTTTCTTTTGATTTGTAGAAACATTTTTCAATCTTTGCAAACAACAAAAATAAATCTATAAAATCAAATTTAATCTGGAGAAACAGAGAAAAATCAAAAGTTGAACAGAAGAAAAGTCAAGGATATAATATACTTTTTTTATTTAGTATAAAAATATAGATTTTGTCTAGTTATTTATAATCTATAATAGAAACAAAGACAAAGTAACGATTGTATAAATAAATTTGATAAAAAAAATCATCTAATAAAATTCCCTTTCTTAAAAGATTAATGATATTATAAAACATATTTTCATTGAATTTTCAATGGGAATAGATCTAGAAGACGGAGCAACATCTAAAAACAAGGACATTCAAAGTTGATAAGAAATATTAAACCATTTCAAAGTTGATAAGAAATATTAAATCAATATTCGTATTTACAAATGTCAAAATCAAATATATTGCCATTTAACATAATTTAATAACCTATTCTTAATAAATTAATTTAAACGAGTTTAATTATTTATAATTTAAACGAGTTCAGTTTAAACGAGCCCCCGCTGAAACTCCAATTATCGCAATAGAGCCGTTTTGCTATTACCGACCCTCGTGGGTTAATAGCAAAATATGCAGTTTATTAGATCCCTCTCGTGACAGAGTCAGTTCGCGGTTAGATCATAACCTGAGTGGTTGCCAAGAGATCAAAATCTGACCCTATTGGATACTTACACCGAAGTGTGCAATTGCCTCTTTTTCATTTGGCTCTTTACAGATGCTCCATGATTGGTTGAAAGGAAGTCCTGGATATGTCGTCACAGAATAGCTTTAAATGATTTTTCACGTTACGTCTTCATCATAAATGAATTGGTCAAAGATTTTTTTAATGAATAATCACTAAAATTGCTAATCGTATTTACTGTCCAACTGTGTTGTACCCCTTGAAGAAGAATCTTATGCGTCGTAATTTTTGTTTTCTGTCCTTACACACACACACCAAATCGGTTAATATTTTTTTCTTGCGGATTAAAGGAAGGAGAAAGGATATAAAAAGGATAATATTACTTTCCAAGCCAGACAAAAATGTAATAAAAAAGAAAATCATATATTGGGTTATGTACTATATTTATATAGATATTTTTATAATATTTTTGGAAATGAAAAATCTCCATTTAATAGTCTCTGTGTACTTTAGCAAACAACAAAAAACGGAAGATATTTATGTACAAAATAAAATTGAATATTATATTAGATTTTTAGAATATTATATCCCTTTTTTATTTAGTTACCTATATTGAATATTGAATAAAATAAAGATATTTTTATTTATATTTATATACGTTTTAATGATGGAATTCGGAAACGTGAGGATTTTTAATGTATATATATCATCATATAGGAAAATTATATAAAAATTAAAGTTTCTATTAATAAAAAATTTATAATTTTATATGTTATTTTATTTAAGCTTTAAAAGTTATAAACAAAAATTCTAAAAATTTCAGAAATTAAACTATACAGAAAACAGAATATGAAATTTTGACACTTAAAAACTTATAGAGTAGATGAGTATTTTTCCACTGATTAAATTAAAACTTAAATTTTTTCCTAATGTTAAGAACGCAAATAGTCTTTTTAAATGATTCTTGTTATTTTGCAGAGCATTCAGGTTATGTTATACCAATTTGGAAAAAAGTTCCATTTAATAAATTCTTTTTAATTCCTAAAATCCAAAAAAGAATGATTGATTAAATAAGAATTGTAATAAATTCTTAAGCACTAAATTATTATAGTCAATTTCCTGGAATTTTAATTTTCTTAATTTCTTCCAGATTTCGTAAAAAGTGACCTCAATTAATTTAAAATAATAACAAATTTTTCCACAAAAAAAACACATGTGATAAGTTCAGATAAAAGAATTTTCATTAACAAAAAAATTTCGTTATTTCAAAACAAAAAAAAAGCAATCTTAATAAATCACATAAGAAGATTTTCAATATTTCAAAAGAAAAACAATTCACGTTTTTATCATATAGATTTTCATTATAATTTTTACTTGTACAGATATTTTTGTTTATCTTTTCAAAAGATTGTTAAATCAAAATTTTTCTACATTTAATAGAAAACATTAAGATATAAATAAAATTAGGACAACATAAAGGACTTATCGTCACTTTTTTCCCTTTTGACTGTGGATATATGTGATTTTGTCCTTATCTTTTATTTTACTGTAAGCCAGACGGTAGGATAATAAAAAAAATATTTGTCTTTTGTAGAAAAATAAACTAGAAAATATAAATTTTCCGAATATTTTAAAGTTAGACAGAATTTGGTGAAAAATATAAAATAAAATTTTATTGTGAGATATTTTTAAATGAAAAATGTATTAATTATTTTAGATTAATATTTTCCTTAATAAAATATTTATATATTTTAATAAGGAAAATATTAATCTCAAATAATTAATACACCGAAAATGATGTAATATTGTAGACTACCGAAATGATCCAAATTGTTAATCGATTTAAGGCTTTTAAGTTTCATATTTTAATAATTTCTTATTGACAATATATTTAGTTATTTTTGGCACATTTTTAATAGCTTTTTATAACCAGCTAAATTGGAAACTGATATGTCTCATGAACCAATGTATAGCCTTAACGACAAAATTGGACTGAATTAGAATATTTGGATCAATTTTTGATCACGTTTAAAAATATTTAAAATTGATTTGGATCAATTTTACATATTTTTATACGTTATTATTTCAAATTAAATCACGTAATTTTTTTCTAATTATATGATAGTAACTAAAGCATGTAGTACCAATAGTTTTTTTCGATATCTGATGTATATTGATGACTTGGTACCATATTTTTAACTTGGTCCACTATTATAAATTATGACTTAATTTAAAATAGTGTACCACTGTTGAAAAAAAGTTCAAAGACCACCTTAATATGAATAAATTTAGGGTATGAGATTTAGTGCTACTTCATACAAAATAAAAGCATCTGCACAAAATAAAATAACATCCAAATTACTTTTTTCGATTATAGTAACCCGAAAAGATCTTTTATTTTAAAAACTTCAATTTTTCAAATAAAATTAACTGAACATGTAATTTCAAAATATTACTAAATTATGTTAAAATGGATGAAAACTATAGTTAAAATTTTGACTAAAGCTGTTCCCTGGTCAAAACTGTGCACCTACACGTTTCCACAGACACAATTTTTCCCTCAATTTACACTCACTCACAAGTAATCTACCTCGAGGAAGAAACACTTTAGATTTTATAAAAACTTGTTAAAAATTTCACAATTCCTAAACATGTAATAACCATAAATATTTTTCTTCCCTTACAATTTCTGTTAAAAAGAATTATCCCGCCCTTATAATATACTACCAAAAAAAAATATAACAATAATGATTTTTAACTTCACAATAGCTATACACATATACAGAAACTTTGACAAGGATTTTTGTATATTTATATTATTACGGGGGTAATAAGGATCTTCTTTAGATCATCTGTAAAACTTTTAGCAGCAAAAATTTATTTAAAAAAAGAAAAAGACATTCGAAGAACATATTGCGAAAAAAAAAATAATTTTTTAACCTCACTTAATATTATGTCTAACTAAAATAAATTGCCCGCATATTTCCATCCATCAAAATTTCCATTATGATGAAACTTGTATCCATTATTAGCTATTTATAAAATATAAACATTATGAAATAAGAAGTTAGAGAAGCCTCAGAAATGTTTTCTTATTAAAAACCTTCTATACCAATTATTTCCTTTTTTTCTATTTTGAATTTTAGATTTGCAAAAAAATAATAAACAAAATAATCCTTTTTAACGTTCCCACAAAATAGGCTATACACTGACATGTCAGTGGTATACACTGACATAAAAACCATGTAATTGTCGATCCTTTTTAATAATAACGAACAAATACCTTTTTAAAATTGTTCATTTGTTAGTTTCCAATTCTGATGCCCAGCGGAACTGTGTTAGGTTAATGAGCGTTTGCCATACATTCTAATTTTTCATCAATTTATTTGACATTATTGCATTGCATCTTTAGTTAATTTTTTTCTTGATAATTTTTTCATTAATGTTTCTCAAATGTAACTTTATGATCGTCCTGCCCTAGGTATTTATAGTTCGTAATCTTACTTTCACATCTGGGTCTAGCAAGTCGCCTATATTGTGGATGTGTTCAGCGATTTCATCTTAATGTGTACAAATTCTACAGTTGATAGTTATTGATCTGCCAAATTTGTTTAGATTATAATTAAGGTGACAGTGACCTGTAAGAAATTTATTTTGAAACTGTTAGTAATATAGTTTTTTGAAATTTGAAGGATTGTGGTAAGTTTTTTTTTTAAAAAAATGAAAATTTATATTGAAAATTTATATTCCTATTGTAAACTCATCTCAGGATCCTCTAATGTAATTTTCCACTTTATTTTGGTTTTTCCAACACCAAAAAAAAATTGAAGAAGAAACAAATCCGAGATGAAACAAAAATATCACAAAGAAATTATTTTTAATGAAAATATTGTGAAGTTAGTTAGTATTTTCCATTATATTAGGTAATAACTAGTTAAAACAACCAAATATGAGAAGGAATATAGAAAAGTTATTTTGATTATATAATCCTTATGGTTTTTTTTATAAGGGGTGGTAATATATGAATCCTCAAAAATTATCTAACATCATTTTATTAATTCTTTTTTGTTTGTTATACTTCTATTTATACTGATTTTGAAAACTTTTTTCTCCTTTTATTATCATCACTTAGTTTTACTTTCAAGGATATTTTCCTATTTGTATATGTGTAGAATATTTTACTATTTGTAATATGTAGCTAAAATAGTAATAATAATAATGTAAATTAAAAGCTTTTTTTTCTCCAGATTTGACAAACGTATCTTAAGAAAATTTAAGGATATTCAAAGTTAAAAGGATATATGTTTTTATTTTATTTTTTTGTTAGAAATAATTATGGTTTTTTTATCCTAAAGTGAAATCTTATATTATATAAAGATGAAATTAAAGGTGGGAGTTAAACTATGTGTAGGTGTATTCTATATATTTCAGAATAGATTAAAACATTATTACGTAATTTTCTATGACATATGTGTAGAGTAAAGTTTATGTCGGTAAGCTAAATTTTCATTATTTTGTATAGGAAGGATGTTGGTAAGTTAAAGTTTAAATCAAAATTAATATCAGTTTGGTTGAAATTTAGAAGAATAATTGCACTGAGGGAATGATTGTATTATTTCAATATGGTGAAGTTTTATAAAATAAAATATGATTTTGTTATGTAAAATTGCTTGAATATTTTTAATTTTCATCACAAAAAAAAAAACTGAAGTACATTTCAAAATTAATTAAAAAATATTAATGGAATTAATTTGTTTGAACTAAATTAGTAATAAAATATAATTAATTTCAACTTTGATAATAGAAACCCTTCATTAAAAGGCTAAGAAAAAATACCGTGTTACAAAATTATTGTGTAATAGTTCCATAACTATACTTACAACTATATTTACAAGTTATATTTGTTGTGTAAGGATACATGTAGTTTATGTCAATGTGAAATCGATTATAAAGATCTTGAATTAATAGTAGAACACTTGTAGAAATTTAAATGTTATCAATTTTCTTACAAATATTTCTCTTTAGTTTACTTCATAGTAAACTAAAGAGAAATTAAGACTAGGGACGTAAATTAATAAATTTATCTAAAATTTTAAGTATAAAAAATGTTCCTAATCATAGTTTAATTAATTCAAGGTTTAAAATTTTGTATTAGAATCGTTTAAAATTAAAATTATCTCTTTAAAGGTAACTTCCATTTAAGATAATATTATATTCATTTTAAATTTATTTAAATAATTTTCTAAATATGAATTTAAATAATTTATAACTTATGAAAGAAAAGTTTATCTTTTTAAAAAAGGGGAAGAAGGGATAGAAAATGACTTGAAAACATAAAATTATTAAATATTTTATTAAATAGTATATTTTTGAAATTAGTTACATAATAGTGAACTAAATTATTTATATTTTTTTATAAAATTTTACAATATAGTTAAATAAACTTTTAAATTGATGTTAATTAAAATAAATATTTTAATCAACACAACAACAAGACGAACAATAAAGTCCCTATGAATTTATGTGTACTTAAATTGATTGGTTTTGGGAATTGTGAATCATGATAAAATGGATAAAATATGTTTGCAATATTATTGAAATGTGAATTGTAAGAAAATAAAAATAGTTATTATAAAATGAAATAGTTTTTTTTTGGTTGAACAAATGAAATATCGTAAAATCAATATTAAGTTCCAATATTGAGTATTGTATATTGTGAAACACAGGGGATTTTAAATAAGGAAACGGAAGTACTTAAAGAAATTGTTGAAGAAAAATCTTATTTTCAAATAAAATCTAATTTCCTTTTATATTTTTGGAAATTGATACGTAAAAAGATGATCATTTTGAAATGACAAATTTAATAATTAAATGAATTTATTCAATTTTTTAATATATATAACTAATATGAAGAAAAAATTTTAAAAGTGTCAAAGTTGATATATATATCCAAATTTTTCTTCTTTGTATATCGTACTAGTTATAACAAATGGCTGCTGAAACAAATATAGATTCACTGTCCTAATTCAAAATTCATTCATTAAAACTTTCTAAATTAGGAAATAAATTTAAATATAACTTTGACTGTGTTCATAAATACTAATATCCAATTTTACCGCTCCTCCAAAATAACCATTATACCACGTGCTTCTTACAAATTAATTCCCACCGCCACTCCACAAGTAAAAAATAATTTTTGTTTTTTACTTGTTACACTCTCCATACCTGGATATTTTAATTCTGTGTACACCTTTATATAATAAAAGTCATCTAACAAATTAATTATTATGGATAATGCGTAACAGATTTTTTTTTCAAATTTTGTGTAGCCGTGTTTATTATAATCTTTTTAAATAAATTTCCTTAAATTAAATTTAAAAATAATAAAAAATAACTGTGCGTATAGACAAAAATCTATGACTTTAGGAGAAAAAAACATTATAAAAGTTTTCAGTCAATGGAAGTGTGTTTTTTATAGTAGCTCTTGCGCGTACATTGACGACAAACACCAAATAAAAATTAGAATTAACAAATATCTTTTTTTTGTAGAACAAAAAAGGAAAAGATATAAAAAAATATTATTGAAATTTATTCAAAAATCGTGAGTAAATTTCATTATTAATCAAAATGATTAAAAGAATATTGGTGCCACTTTTGAAGACACTATAAAATGAAAATTACATAAATTAATTAGAAATGTATTTTTATTATTTGAAAATAATATAAAAAAATTATTCATCTGTGATTATAATCTGTTTATCAAATTGAATTTTTATCAACTTACGTAATTGATTGAGAGCGAGAATCATCAGTTTTATTAGATTCTGATGAAAATTTGTATCACTCTTTAAATTTTAATTTAGCTTTATCACTAAATAAGTTTTTTAATTGTAAAATTTTAAATTTTTAAGATTGACCATTTTAAAGTTTACACTAATGAATTGTTGATATGATTTATTGTGATTTGTACGGGATCCTTATTTCTAATGGAATTATTTCAATGAACTGAATATATTTCAAAAATTAATTGTAGTATACAATTTGCTTTTTGACATAGATAGATTGTTACGCTGACAATTGGACAGAGAACATTTTACTAACATATAACAGTTGCAATAAACCAGACGGTCGATTTCGATAAGTATCCCGAAACCAGACCATTTACATCCTTCTTATTTCATTCTCAAACTTTACTAGTCACTCCACTGTTATGTACTTTTTATGATTCTGAAGAATCATCCAAAAAACCACTTTCATAAGATAATAAATTAAATTTTTAAAAATTCTCCATGAAATAAAATATTCATATGATATAATAATTTAATTAATCAATAATTTCAAATTTTAATTATACAAAATTTTAGAAAAAAATTAATTTTTTTTTTAAATGCTATGAGTTTTAAATTTTAATTTATTATATTTTTTAAATTTAAATAAATTAAATTTTTGGAATAAAATTTAATATTAACTGAAATATAAAAATTTAAATAAATTTTTTTGAAAATAACGACTTTTCAACAAAAAAAAATAAACTCCTCCTACTTTTGATTTTGTTAAATTATTTAGTTTTAGTTGCATTTTGTGCGTCGGTAGATTAACTTCTAAGAAAAACTTTCGCGATATTCTCGGTTTGTGATTTAATATTTTTTAGTGATTTAATTAAATTTAATTAAAAATATTATAATATAATATTTATTTTAACAATTTATATAAATTAAGTGAAGTTTATAAGTTTAATTTTAATTTAATTGTATTTTAAATTTTGTATAGCAATTTTTTCATTGCAATTTTACGTCGCTTTTTTGTATTTTTTTTTTGTGTGCGATATTTGTTTTTGTTGATGGTGTAGTGCAATTAAAATTAGTATATTTTTTTTCAAAATTATATAAAGAAAAAATGATCTGTTATTGTGTTATTAAAAAGATATAAAAATCAATTTATGTATACATATTACCAAATATAATACTCTATTATTTTTGATACTACATATACTACATAGGAAATTTAAAAAAAAGACCATCTAAGGTAATTTTTTATTATAGTTTTTAAATTTTTGTTATATTTTTCGATCTTAGTTTTAATAATTGATAATGGCTATTCAATAATGGCTATCCATCTTAGTTTCAATAATTTGAAAATAATATAAAAAAAATTATTCATCTGTGATTATAATTTGTTTATCAAATTGAATTTTTATCAACCCATGGAAATGATTATTTTCAAACTTTTAGAGTTTCACAATGTTAGAGTTTTTATTTTTTATAATATTTTTCATTCCTTTGAGTTTATTAAATAATCAACCCCAAAAAAACTTTATATTCTCAGTTTTAACCCCAAAAAAACTTTATATTCTAAAGTGGAATAGAATATAAATGAATGGTATATTTATCTAAACACCAAAAAAATTATTTAGAAATAGTACGATATTAGCGGTTATCCCCTAAATTAGGTGGCTAGCAAATCTTACATTCATAAAAGAGTCAAATACTCATTTTTCGGCTTAAAATTACACACTGTTGTGCAAAATTATATAATACATAAAACATGCGTAATTTTCCCATATTTTGGACATTTTATGACAAAATTGTGTAAATTTCACTCATTTTAAAAATGGAATTTTACACTCAGTTTTTAGAGTGTCAGTCAGATTGCAGTAAACAACGAAAACGAAACCACTGAGATTTTGGGTGTCAATCATGTCTAACACTTTAATATATCTATTAGAATCCCTGAGATTTGTAATTTGCTAACTAAAATTGTAAGTAATTGTAAACTTACTGATATGAATCTTAATTTTGAAGTAGTAATTATGTTGTAAACACTAATTTTAAGTACATATTTATATTTTTACATTTGCTAAAAGTATAAAAAAATCCAAAATATTGATGAATTTAAGTTGCAAATATTTTCTTCAACTTTTCTTTATATTTCAAGAATTTCGCAAAATTACCTGTGCCAAATTAATTATTAAAAACTTTCAAATTCTATAATAGGATGTTAAATTGCAATCATTCAACATTTATAAAGAAATCTAATTAAATGTTTAATATTTGGGTATTTTGCACGATTTCATAATGAAGAAAATATGAATAGTCATTTTATTAAAAAACTATTATTAATGTGTCAAAAATTTAAATTTAAAAGACAAAAAACATATCGAATCACGAACTTTTTTAGTTGTTTTTTAATTTTTGTTTACGATTCCGTCCAGACAATAATTTCCAAAAAAAGAAGGGCCATTGACTTAATTTATTTTTGACAAATTTGAATATTATTCTATGTTTAAAAACCAATAGTATAATATTTATTAAAAATCGAGTTTAATTAATGTTTTTATTTTTATTTTGAAAAAATAACTAATTACTATTTATTATTCCACCAAATAAAAATATTAATTTAAATTAAAGCAAATAAAAATATTTTGAAAAACATGAATATTTTTTTAGTTTTTGTTGTGTCTGGTATTTTGTACAGGATCTTCTGGGAACCCAAAATAATATTTTTTTTTTGTTTCTTGGAATAATTATTAAATTTAAGCTTTTAATTTGCATTTTTACATAAAAAGCTTTTTCAATGATATTATAATCTAATCACGATGACAGTTTTATTAGATCAATGTGGAATTTTTATTTAATAGAATATGAACATTAAATTTTAATGTTTATTCAATAAATTCTGTAAATAATTTTGATATTTAATAATTTAATTATTCTAAGAAGATCATGAAAAACTAATTCTATTAAGAGGATTTTAAAATTTTTAAAGATTAATATTTAAATCGTTTTGCATTTAAAAATGTTGTTACTTAAAAAATTTAGGCTCGTTTTTATTTTGGAATTTAGTCATTTCGAATATTTCGGTAACAAAAAATTGTTCTAAGTAGAAATTTTTATATATTACAAGAAACTTGGAGAATAAGTAAAAAACTATTCGAAACGTAAAAATTGCGAATAGAATTTGATATAAATTTTATATAAATACAGTGTACATTATTTGTTTTAAATCTAAAATTTAAAAACCAATAATGTAGTAATTTACATTTCCTTATATCACTGTGTTTACATTTATTCATTTCAGTGCGAAGATGGAATACCAAAAGCTATATATTATTTTACTATAACCAAAGAAAAAAAATTCTCCAATAATACCATAAAATCTTCTTTAAATATTAATTTTAAATAAAACTTTTTTTAACAAAAAACCTGAAAAGGGAATATGTTATAGTCTTATATTGTCCTTATACCATATAACTAACTACTTCCAAAAATATATCCCAGTAGCTAATAAGTTTCAGATCCAATTTCAAAAATAATTGCAAAAAAAAAAAAAAAAAAAAGAATTCTATCCTAACCACAAAATAAAATTAAATATAAAAATTTTCAATGTCGGAAGTTTATTAAACTTTTGCATCTTTTTGATATTAACATACCAGAGAGCATAATGTCATAACTAACTATATACATAAAAAATTTTATCGTTTATTTTTAGAATGCATGTTTTCAATTATATTTTACATTTTACATATTTATATACAGTATCTTTATAGCAGTTTTTCTTTAATATACATATAATTATTTATATTATTTTCTGCTGTATTAAAGAAAACCACAAAATGAATAACAATATTTTTTTTATCCTGTTTTCTATTTATTAATGAAAATTTATAAAAATTTACCAATACACACACCAAAAAAAATTAAATGTTGTTTGGTTGCATATGCGATAATAATAAAGGAAATGAAAATTACAAATTACAAAAATATATGATCAACAAAAGTTGGGGAGATATGCTTAAATAATTACACAAAAAAAAACACTACCAACTAATTCAGAAAAAAAAAGAATATCTCGCAACGTCGTAACATGCTGTGCAAGTCCAAGTTCCATATAGAAATATATAATTTTATTTCACACCGTGTTGTATAACATTAATGAAAGGAAAATTAGTTTTTAGCCTTGAGGGAGTACTATATTCTGATCGTACAAATAAATAATTTAACATTTATGGATATTATCGAGCAGCAGCCGACAGCGGCATCCAAATATAATCAATAGTTGAGAAGATCAGCAAAACAATTTTTGTTATTTTCATTTTTTTTGGCTGACTTGGCAAGTGTAAGAATAAATATTACACTATATTTTATATTGCAGCAATATTAGCCAACATATCAACAGACCATGGAAAGAACGGCGCATATATAATACAACATCATTAATTCACAGAATGCCTTTATAATAACGAATAATATGCATTGGTCTGTCTGTTCATGTTTTTTTTTTTCATTTTTATTTTATACGTACATACATATGCATTGCACGCAGAGCCACTCATAATGCATACATAACCTTCAATATCTTGATTTTAATTTTTATTTTGTTGTTTATATATTTTTGAAACACTGACGTTTTGTTTTTATTAATTTTTATTGCGTGTAGATTACATTTTTTGGTGGACGAATTTTCTGTTTTACTTTACTATATGTTTTGAAAAATGTAAAAAAAAATTCTGAGGATTTCTGTAAAAAAAAAAACATTTTGTACGAAAATAAATATGTGAAATGAACAACAAAAATTGAAAGTTCAGGGTAAAAACAGTCATGTAGTTAAGTGCAAATATCTGAAATATTTAAAATAGTTTTGCTGTTGTTGTTTTTTTGGGTGCAATAAAATTGTTACAGCTGCAAATATATGGTAATATAGAAATTTACGTCTGTAAATACAAAATTAAAATTTAGTTTTAAATAGTTTTATATGTACGTAACGTATGGTTTAACTTTGACCTTTACAATTGTTAACATAAAAAAAGTATAAGCGATTCTTGAGAAATTCCTAAAGGTACAAGTGAATTTCTTGAGAAATTTCGAAACAGAACAATATTGCTTTGAAAAATCCCAAATATATATTTTATTTGATTATTAAAATATTTGTTAGTCAATTGAAATATTTTCATCTTCCACTGCAATTAAAGTTTTTTGGGATCTTGTATTTTTTCCAATTTGCTTCTGTATTTCAACATACCAAATAAAGACCTTGGCTTGAAAGAATAATTATTAATAGAAGAAATGATATTCAACCATTTTCTGTGAACCCTTTGCTCTCCAAATATTTTTTAAGTCTATATACCTTTATATACAAACCAAAGAATCATCAACATGTAAACAAAGAATCATTAACATAAATCAACAAATTGAAACAAATATAACTTTATTTGTAATTACATTCCAATTTAATATTTCTTTGAAAATATTAATTTCTTCAAATATTTCTTTGAAAATATTAATTTCTCATAATTTGTTAAACGAATTTTTAATTGTCAGTCTATTTCTATCTAATTATCCCTTGAGTTCCAAATTTATTTTCATTATCATACAATATTTAGATATTGTTAAATTTTCTAAATTTTACTATATACCTACCGTATTAATTTCTCCAGCATGCATATATTGTTTTAAAACACAAAAATTTCCATATAAAATTGCTACACATTTTTTGTTTCGATTGGAATATTTATTTGTATACACATTTGCATTTTTATGTGAATTTTTAAAATTCTTTCATTTTTTTTTAGTTATTCAGTGCTATTTAGAGGGAAAAATCATGATTTACTTTATATTTACATTACAAAAAAAAAAAAAAAAATTGTTACTCAACACTTGAATAAAAAATTTGCACAAAAATTTGTTACTTCTTGAATAAAAAATTTGCACAAAAATGTAACGATTTCAGAAAAATATATTTAATTTTATGTATTTAAAATTAAATATACTTTTGATTTTATGTATTTAAAAATGTTGAAAATATTTTAAAATTTCACTTGTTTTATGGAGTTATGTAACAGAAATTTAGGAAAATGTTACAATCTTCAGGTGCTGAAAAATACTTCGCAAAATAATATGATTTATTTAACATTATTATTAATATTATTATTATTTATTCATCAATTTCATATTTATTTACAAAAGATAATTAAACCACTTTCCTAATCTGGAAACTGTTAATTAGACTGTCAATAACTCAAAATAAACTACAAATTTATATGAGTGTTATTCAGGCGAATGTTGAACTGCCAATTATATGAAATTTTAGTTAAAAATTTATAGTGTATTTTTTTTGCTTCTACAGTGAAATATATTTCAGCAAAAAACCAAAATAGTTAAGTCAAACATTTAATTATGTCATATAAATTCTTCATTCTTCGAATTATAAACAATTTTCAATAAAAATCTTTGCCAAAATAAAAATCAATAATAAATTTATTATATATTTTCACAGAGATTTTTATTTGAAATCTTTCTCACTGTGTGGTCCTTAGCACACAGTCAGATACATAATATTTAATAATATTCTTAATATTTTAATTTCTTAGTCATTCATAACCAAACAAAAAAAAACTTTCGACCCCCAAAATTGCAGCCCGCAGATTTATATATTAAACTTTAAATAAATCTTCAACACTGAAAAATTTCAAATTTTATTCAACTGAATTTGCAAAAACCAAAATTAATCTTAAAACAAAAAAAGCGGCAAAATTTCTTGGAAACCAAATTCGAAGATTTTTTTTGTATGGGAAGTGAATGAGATTGTGTACTGCCCCTACTTAATATTCACACGGGGTCGTTTATTTTAGCCTGTTGTTTTTGTTATTGTATTTAACAGTCGCACTTAAGATGAAATTAAAATTCATTTATAAACACAAAAAACTTAAATACTGAATCAATAAAACAGTCATCGTACCACATATTAATATTTTTGAAGGCAAAACAAAATTATTATAATATTTGCCAGACATATTTATTATTGGACAGAGACTCAATAACTGTTTTATAGTGTAATATTTCTTAGTTATTTTATTTGATAAAAAAAAGCAAAAACAAAAATGTATGCTAATTAAATTAATAAAATTCTCTTAATTAGTTAATTGTGTATATAAGTATGTGTAGGAAAATTATGGGTTAGTAGTTAAGATTTTTGATTTTGTGTTTATTAATTAAATTTAAGTAAATACATACACTTTTTGTACTAATTCATTATTAGACTGGAAAATATTTACAGAGAATAATTTAGTGCTATAGTCCAAATAATTTTTGTTTTTGGAAATATTTGTTTATTGCTTTCGAATATATTAGCCACAATTAATTTATTTTAATACTAGGAAGACAGGTTAAATTTCGTCTTTTAGAAGAAGACGAATTTTTCACATGTAATCCTAGTATTCGAATTCCAATTTTTTCGAATTCCAATTTCAATAAAAGTCCAAAATTGTACTCATAAATTAGCTAATAATATTGGTTGGTTGGTGTCTAGTTAATTCGTATTAACTACACACGAACGCCAGTTATTATTCTCAGAAAAATCGACCCCTTGTGCAAATGAATATCCTAAATTCTTCAAATATGAAGAATTTATGATATTCTATTGCAAAATTGACTGTGCATTTGCTCAAACTCCAAAAATAAATTCTTTCTAAAACTGTAGTAAGAAAACTACAAATAAATATGTAATAACATTACCAGAAAATTTTCCAAATGAAATAATTGAAATAAAAAAAACTATCAATAAATTTTAAATTCAATCCTTAACAAATTCATTAATTTTTATGATTTCAATGGTACAACTTAAAACGTACTTCATTAACACCAAAAAACAATTTCTTTTTTTGTTTACAAAATTAACACTTAAATATTTGTAAAACCATATTTCGGTTTCCTGATTGTTTTTTTCATTACTTTTAATAACTCTATCCTTGATTTTAATTTAACGTTAACGTTTCTGTATATTCTGTTATTGGTTTCTTCAAAATTTATATATTAAAAATTATTTTTAAAAACTATTTAAGTTTTTTTTTTACATTATTTACCTTTTAAAATTAACACGCTGCACCTATACAATTTTTTATAAAAGGATACACAACTACCATCAGAGTAAAAAATAATAAAAATCTACCTACCTTAAAAATTCAATCTTTTGTTGTTAAAATTTGTGTTGTTACCTGTGCTGTTCTTTGGTGGATAAATTGATGACGACCCCCATTATTTTACTTGGAAATGAATTCTTCAGTTATACAAAAAAAAACTTCAGTTGTATATTTTTTTATTTTTAGTGAACAAATTCCATGTGAAAACAATCAACGTCTCAGGTAACCAATTTATAATGTCTCAAGGTAAATGCCACCACCATGAAATTCACCTTTTTTTTAAGAAAATAATTTTTTTTCTTTTTTTTTTGTGATTCTTTTGTTGCTCCGACATTCATTTATATTGCTCGTCAAATTTTTTTATACATTTTTAGACTGTTAAATAAGGATATTTAAACAAATTTTTATAGGTTTTTTGAAGAAAAAAACAATTTACTAGGTTAACGATTATAAATTTATCCATTTGTCTTTAGGTAAACATTTTTATTTTTTTTTGTTGACGATATACATACATAGAATTATTGCTGGAACAGTCTTTGGAAAAGTTAAGCGAATTATTTATTTCATTTCAAGTTTCTATCGTTAGGTTCGTGCTGCGCAGACAAATATCATTTACCATATAAGTACTTGGTCATCAAAGATTGCTGTTACAATCATTTAAGATTTAAGTAATGAAAATGTCTCAACAACTTGAAATTACTCTACAGTAGTTTTGCTGCACATTATTTTATAATAAAATATTTATTTATAGATTCTTTACTATTATAAAAAAATTTATTCCTAATAAAATAATTTAAATGTTATTTGAGACACATTCTCAAAGTCAAATCAACTGAATTTTTTTTTTCTTATTACGCCGCGAGTATAAATAAGAAAAAAAGAAATACCAAATTGGAGCGGAAGTTTAAAGAAGTCGCACAAATGTCTGATAATACAAAAAAAAATAGGAGACGAAAAATGAAACGGATATTAAGGGCTGGGGACAAAATCATTATTATACAATTTCTTTCTCAATATTTTTTTTTTTTTTTGGCAAAGTAAAAAAAAACTTGAAAACAATTCATCTGGAAAAAGAAATATAAGAAGTAAGTGTTTCTTTTTTTGTGTATTTTATGGAAGTAGCCACTTAACCATCACCGAAAAGTAAATTTTGTATTTTTCCGTAATGTGAAAAAAATAACTCTTTGAATAAAACAATATTAATAAAATATACTGAGAGCTCATGTTAGTTAAGTAAATACACTGTCAAAGTTAATAGTATATGTATTTGAAAATAGAATTTTATTTATTTAGTTAGCAATATTCAGGATTTTTATTACCTAAAATAATTTCTGTAAATTGACATTTGCGGATACACGAGTAAAATGACACTTAAAATGAACTCAAATCAAAAAGCTTCAATCTAGGATAAAGCAATAAACACGTCCTATATATTGTTTCAGAATTGAAAAGTTATTATTTGAATAGAAATTTTTTGTCAAATTTGTTTTTAAATTTCCATTTATTATTTGAATAGAAAATTGCCAAATTTGTTTTTAAATTTCCATTTTAATCTCTCAAAAACGTTAAAGAAAAGGTCACTGAGCCGATCAGGCCAAAAAAACCTAAAATATCTCGTAAATCACTATGCGCTTAGAGTTGAGTTGAGAAGTACTAGTGTAGGAGTAAAATGAATAACTTTTATAACTTATAACTTTTTTAAACTACAGAATTTTGGTCGGTTTTTTCGCTTTCTTCAATTATCTTGTGGTACTAAAAGGGTTAAACTATAATAAAGCAATTATTTTTTTACTTACAATTAACTCTTCTCCGAAGTTTTCTGAAAATTTAAAAAGTATGCTTCGAAAATATGGTAATTTATAAAGAAAAATTGGCAATTTTTATTAACAGTGAACCAAATTCATTTTATATTATGTAGAAATTCGAGTTTCTTTTCAAGGGGGTAAAATTTCGGCAGACTAAAAAATACAAAACTATATATTCCGATGATGGAAGACAAAGAAACCCTGTAGTAGTTTTTTTCCGTTGTTACAATTTCGATATTTTTTTACTCGGTTCGTATTTATATTTTATAAATATGAACTTGGGGGAAGTTTTTGGTATTCTTTTCAATATTTATTTTGTTTTTACCATCCACAAAATAAAATGAAGAAAAATAATATTCAAGGAATAAATAACAATGTGGAAAATATACAATAAAAAAAAATAAACAAAAAAAATATGTAAAAGCATAAAAAAATCGATATCGTATCGAAAACCGATCTTTTTTTAATGTCGAGCCTTTCATGTTTTCATTTATTTTTGTTTTATTACACAAACAAGAAAAAAAAATTGTTTTTCTCTTCATTGCTCAGCTCGGCACACCATAACAACAATTTATTCAAACATTTACTTAACCGACAGAACTCAAACAATAACATTGTATAAAGTTTCATGATTGTTACTATTATATAACAATCATGAAACTGGCAAATATCGGAATTGAATTCATTTTGAATTAAAATGTTATTTGATGAGTACAAAAATTGATGGTTGTGAGCTTTTGCCCATAAAATGGATGACACTGTCAGCCACGAGTCAACAATGTTTGTTATTATTGCAAAAGTAACAATCTGATCCGTCTATAATTTAATGAAACTGGAATAAACTGAAACTTTCGACTTAAACATCTAGGTCACGTACAGTTTTACAATCATATCATAATCGATTATTTAAAATATATTATGTCCTATTTCTCGTCTAATCGATTATTTAAAATATATTATGTCCTATTTCTCGCTTCCAACATACATCAACATTAAATATTGGTAAAATACATCAACATTAAATATTGGTAAAATTTCTAACCAAAACAAATTCAGTAGTTATACATACTTCAAAAAAAAAATGAAAAAAAAGCAGTTTCCTAGTAACAAAATTTTCTATTATAATGAAATCAACATTTTTCAGAATCCTTAAATATGTTTCCAAACAAGACAAATTCACATCCCTGATTTTTAAATATAATTAATTGTAATCGGGAACCATTCTTTTTTTGTTACAGGTAATAATTTGTTCAGTTCTTTACTCATTTCAGAATCTATTTCCAGAAAAAAAGGAAAAATATACAAAACGCATAAAAACATAATTGAATTTCAAATGAAAATTGAATTTATAAAGGTTTTTTTTGCTTTTGTGAAATAAATCCTTATTTGTTAGTATTCAGAAACAGAAATTCTTTTGAACTAGTTTACATTTAATTATCTTTTTTTTCCAAAAAGGATTTAAATAAATATAACTTTCATTAGAAAAACATTTACAACATTGAATTGTGGTGGTGGTACATAAATAACAATCAAACAAACAACGCGAGTAAATAAATAAAAAACAAAAAACCCACAGGAAATTTTATTTCATAAACATTTAAATATTTTTTTTGTTATAATTAATAATTGTTTGATTTTAATGTTTCGTATTTCATTTTGAAATTTCTTGTATTTAAATTTTTTGTTGTTGTTGTGAAAAGGAAATGTCTTTTTCTCATTTAAAATGAAAATTTCAATACCGTATGTATAGGTTTTTTAGATCTTTGTTTGTAGATTGTTATTTAATTGGAAATAAAAAACTGAACAAATAATTTAAACTAAACATAATTGGATCTGTAAGATAACAGCAAAAAAATAGTGGTATTTTCACTGATTTTTTTATTGACGAAAAAAGACAACTGTTTTTTGTTGAAATAAACGCTTTTTTAAGCAAAGCTTAAACGTAGAAATATTGACGTGAGAATCCATTTTTCAACATATTTTTCATAAGTTTTAATTTTCACATATTCTGCTTGTAAGGTTAAATTTTACCATACTGTGCTATTTTAATTTCAAAATTTTATTCACTCCTCTTTTCTACAAATAAAATATTATTGAAGAGAGAAATTATTATTTACATGTTAATTATAAAATTATAATTAAAATAAAATACACAAGTTTTAAAAAAAAAAATTAAAACTTATATAGTGTTTTATAATTAGTTTAAAAAAACATTAAATACTGCATCAAATCAAGACATTTACGTCCAAAGTTTAAAAATAAATTTTCTTGAAAAATAATCCTACAAAATGTGCTAACAAGGGCAAAAAGATCCACAAAAAGAGATCATGGTAAAAACGATTAATTTATCTTTTCAGGTGCATAGTTAGTGGTTTTCTTTAAAAATTTCGAAAAGTGAAATCTTTTATGATAACCATATCTCCCTTTCTATATGTAACAGCCGGTAAAAACATTAGTCTAGAATCTAATCACAAAAATATATGATTCATCATTGTATATAAATGATACTCTAATTATTCTATTTTTATTTCTGATTTATCAATGTCGTCATGGCTGACAGTAATCAATTTACGTATCTAAAAATATTTAAAAAGCATCGTTAAAATACATAAACGAAAACAAATTAAATTTCTTTAATGTGTATTTTTTGTAAGATTTTCAAGATAAAAGACCACACTGACATTCAAAATATTTTCACATCCTCAGAGAAATGTATGTTTTTAAAATATACAAAGAAAATGTAATATTGTTAGCGCAGTTCATTAAATGAAATTAAATTGATGTGAGATACAAGAGCCTTCACCAATAATTTAATTATATGTTTAAAGTTAACAGTAAAGAAGGTGTCAGTTTTACACTAAATTGCACTTAAAATGGAATTTAATAAGTTATTTCAAGTTCTTTTATGTATGATTAAGAAAATAATGTTTAAAATAATAAAAAGAAAGGACATAGGCATGCCAAAACCAGTGATACGAATAGTGCAAAATTCATAAGAATACAAGATATTTTGTCAATTTGTAATTGAACAATGATAATTATTTAGATTTAGAAGCATCGATGTTGGTACAAGTTACAGCTAAGTACTTTAAATGAGTACCAGTAATAAAATTACAATAAAATGTAATTTAAAACTGAGAACAGTGCTAAAGGTCGAAGTCATTTCTTATCAAAAAATGTCTCACTAATGAAAGCCATTAGGTTGTTGCAATGAAAATTTATTTCATTATAAAAAAATTTTTCGTTTCATATAATATTAGTAGGTCCAAATTGGAATACCATGTTAGGAGATTCTTTAGTTGGTAGATTCTACTCTTCGGTGTGCCGTACTATCGTATCGATAACCTTAATTTTTTCCTCTCCAGTCAACACCGCACTATCGTATCGATAACCTTTATGAACTTGATCCTATACACCCAGCCAACCCATTTCCTTAATGAACTTGAATGCATGCTTCAGAGAAATAGCAGAGGACGTGCTTCAAGAATTTCTGTAGGAAACTCGCTCGTCAGCTTATCATGAGCTATCACGAGTTGTAGCTCCAAAGAGAAGAAAAACTTTATATAAGTTAGTTTTCAATAAATTAAAATAGAGATTACAATTTAATTACATTCGGCGTTAAAGATTGTTATAAAAGTTTAAAGACATTGAAGAACTAAATTAACCAAAATCCCAGACTTATTTGGCTCATATAAAAACCGCGTAACTTTTGAAGCCGTAAGGTTACAAATATACCACATATCATAAAAGTTGAAATTAAATGAGTGTAAACAAATAAATTATTGACATCCAAATAAACGAATATCATTAAATTGAATCTATAATAACTTGAATTGCCCTTTTCTCTATTTAACTTCAACAACGTTGTTTTAATTCTTTTGTCGGAAGATTTTGTTTTTCCTCCATTACATACACCACCATCGGCTGCCCTTAAACTAAGTAATTTTTTATATTTCTTTACATTATTGTTGAAGCCATCAATCTACAATAGCAAAAATATCACATAAAACATTATCATTCTGACTAAAATAATTTCTTTATTTGTTATTATTATTTGTCTCTAATTATTTATCTTCCTTGCCTTTCATTAAATGTTTATATATTTTGAATGCGTTTGCATTCTTTCAATACGTAGAAACAGAGAAAAAGAACAATTATGAAAAAGATAATCCGATAGCAGAGACCATCATCAAGTAAGGTTAGGTTTAATTATTTTTATACCACCATCACTGCTTCGATACTCTGATCATTATTCTACAAAAAAGGCAAATTGTCTTTAAATTTTCACATTTTTACTGCTCCTTTTTTGGTGTTTTTGTATATATCTTTTATGAAATTCTCTTGAAAAAACACCTCCAAAAAATACCATTTAGTTTAAATCCATAAACAAGAACCAACAACAATCAAAGAATGAAGATATTTTAAAAAGCCAAGGACAGGCAAAGCAACCAGGCAATATTTTTATATATATTTCTGGTGATGGCATAGTCACCAAAAAAAGAAAAAAACATGGATAAAAAAAGGAAGATAAAAATAAAATCTGTTGGATATAAAAGTAGAAAAAGAAGAACATCCACACAAGAGCAACAGCTGATCTATTTATAGAACCCATTGAAAAAAAAATGAAGAACCAAGAAGAAGAATTTTAAGAAACTTTTATGTCGCAGGATATAAAAACAAAATGAGCAAAAAAAAAACACTGGAATGCTTATTGGAAACAGGTTCCTTTTCTTTCAGTTTTTTTATGTACATATATATATATATATATATATAATATATATATATATATATATATATATCAGATATAGGCACGTTTGTATTGTAGAAAACAAAGCCCATAGGCTATAAAATTATACAAAAATACATATATATATATATATTTACATATATATAAATATATATATTTGACATTGTCCTTTATCAATACGGTATGAGAATATATACATTTTTTGTAGCCATAAGTTGGTATCTTATTTCTAGGAATATGTTGAAGTGAAGAGTAAAGAAGTCGTTTGGATGTAAAATGTATTTTTTTAAATAAAATAGATTTAAAAAGGTATTAATGCGAAATGATAGTAATTTATCACACATGTATATCTTCAGTGATGTATATTTAGAGATTGGGGAAAAAAATATGTTTTTGTTTAAAATACTATGATATTTCCTTTGTAGAGTTTAATTTAATGTCTTCTTCATGATCTACAGAAACAAATATTTGCAACAAATTGTAAACTGTTAATATATTGATTATACATTTAATGTTGACTAAATAAATTTATTTAATTCACTACTTTTAACGTAACTTATGTTCAAGAAGAGTTTCTTATATCTATTGCTCTGTCAATAGAAATAGGAAGATCTACAGATATATAGGGCACTAACAGTTTTCAAATTTAAATTTCGACACCAAAAAAGCAAAAAACTTCAATCTCATTAGTTCTGGATTTACTGAAAACTGAAAGTATACTGATTTTAATTGAAATTTTGTTTTATAAATTTTACTGCATATACTGATTTTAATTGAAATTTTGTTTTATAAATTTTACTGAATTTTACTGCATTGAATTTTGGCAAATATTTAATACTTTAATTTTATTGAAATGATATTGGGATATGTGAGTTATAAAATAGTGATACGAAATATTACATTCAGTTTCAGAGTTTTAAAATTATTTATGAACATAATTTACAATTTTATGGAAAGAGTTGTTTTACTCATACTAAGGAACTGGTTAATAAAAACAGACTTCTTGAACATAAGTTACGTTAAAAGTAATGAATTAAATAAGTCCTTGGATTTCAAGATATACTAATTACTATCTCATAACTTATTTGTTGGGGGCATTTTTAATAGAGTTGATTAGAATGTATTTACTAAATTGCCTCAGTATACATAAAGTACAAAAAAAAAAAAAATACACAAATATCTTAAAATCTAATAACTTTTAAAATATTATTTTCCAAACTTTTAAGAATTTGTTACAATTCGCTGTCACAAACACAGGAAAAGAACTGTCAATTATTATAAATGTAATTAACATTTATTTCACAACTTAATAACAATCATAATGTCACCAATTATTTTATTTACTAGAAGGATTTTTAAAATTCGTTTCTGATTTATCAATTCTTAGTATTTATATTATACATAAATACTAAAAATTAATATTTATTTTTTTCTGTATTTTTCCATCATTTAATTTTCAAATACATACATATATATTTTTTTTTACTTCACTTTAATTTCATCTCATACTGTTTCGTTTTTATCATATTTATACGATAAAACATCTACTTGCAAAGAAAAATTTGACAAGCATATTAAAATTGATTTTCTCTTTTCTGCAAAGAATAAATAAGGTAATTTTTGTCGGCGGAAATATGAAATCTTAGAATATTTCAATTCCTTCAATAATAATAATCTCCGACGTTGTCGTCATCATCATATCGGCATCTGTAATAACCTAAATAAATATGTACTTAAAAATATAAAATTTCTTTAAAAAAAATGTAGTAGTAAAGTGTTTTTTTTTATTTTTCTTGCCATCTTAAAAATTATATTAGTCCTTGGAAGGCTGTTAACTTATATATAAATATATATACAATGAAAAAGTCGAGAATCGCATTTTTACGGCAAAATATCGTTTTAACAAAAAAAATTATTTATGTGTATATGTATGTACTTACATACAATCTTATATATTTTCAAGGATCTCATGTTTCAGAGAGGTCCTTGAATAAAACAAAAATATATTATCTTGAAAATATTTAGGTTTTTTTTATTAATTTTATTTTTTGTAGTCCCTTTTTTGGACTATTTATTTTTTCGGTTGGCGACAATCATCAATTTTAATTTTTTTTCCACAGCCAAATATTGCCATATTTTTTTTATATTTGGAATATAATCTCTAGTTTTTTATGGATTTCGAATTTGAGAATATGTATATATGTACTTCATTTGGAAAGGATAATACCGTAATAAGAAAAATGTTAAAAGGTATTATTAACTAGAATTTTGTGTCTAAATAAAATTTGTATTTTTGGATTTGATTATAAATAATTGAATTTATTAGATTTTATTGGTCTTGTGGACAAAACAACAAAAGACATAAAAACATTCATTTACATCTCTGTTTGTTCATTTCAAGATTTGGACTCGCATATTTCTGAACTTGACAGACCCTGTATAGTTTTTTTTCGTAAAATTCATATTAAAGTTAAAATTGGAGAAAGGGAAAAAATCAGTATGCCTTGTCAATTTAAATAAATTTCAATAAAATTCAAAAATAAGGATTAAATTTCTTTTTTCATTCTCTTGTAGGAAAAAATGAAAAAGTTCCTTTTAATTTAATATTTTTCGTTTTATAGAATTTTGGGAAAAAAATTTACATCCATTTTTGTAAATATTAATTTAGTGATGATCAATCATATTGCAGGGATTTTCATTCAAATTTTATGCTTATTTTTTTTTTTGAAATCTTGCTAAAAAAAAATAAGTTTAAAATTTAGCGCGCTGTAATATCGGTAGATTTTTCCAACTAATTTCGTTCTGATAGGTTATTGATAATTAAAGAATCCCGTCTGTAGTAAGTTAAGCCTTCCATTAATGATATTGTGCAATTTTTGTTTTCCGCTCTCACGGGCCGAAAGGGAATGTTTTATACACATAAACTGTCAACTAATAACAATAAAGTATATACTTAGAAAATCATATCCATATGTTAAGTTAGCAGATGTGTGATTTTAGATTAAAACCAATTTCGTTACAAAAATTTTACGAAAATTAAACATAAAAATTGACCTTAAACAATAAATTTCGTAATAAATATTTTTAGGTATATTTGTGTAAACATTTCTAATGTTAAAAAGGATCCTGCCTGCCATTTTATTTGTATATTAAGAATAAACATTTTTATTGATTTAGTAGAGACAACAGGATTATTTTTAGTCTGATTTTTTCTGATTTAGTATTACAATTTCTTAGAAAAATTATTCAAATTTAATTGGATATATTTTCTATTTTTAGTTAAATCCAAAATAGGAAAATTTCTCTTTAATTTTGGTTTGTCTGGCTTTAAAAAGATTAAAGAGTGTGTTTTTTTAATTTAATACCGTATTTTATTTTTAGGATTTACTTATAGTTTTTTTTTATGTATACATATATAGATACAATAAATTAATGTGTACAGATTCATAATTTTATTTTTTATGAACACGTGTTTTTGCGGTAAAATATACTAATCAAAACTACAAAAAATATGTAATTTGATACTTTTAAAAAATTTAGGAAATGTAAAAATTTCACAAGATGTTGTTTTTTAAAATTAAAATTTTTTTTTTGATAAATTAACTTACTGGAATAAGAATTATTATCAGTTGGCGCCTAGCGCAGCAAAACAAACAAGTTTTCATTTACATATAAAAGTTTTTCTTCACTTCTCACTTTTTTTTATGGTTTTTTAGTGTGTGATTTTTCTCAAGTGGAAGTTGTCCTTTGTGACATTTGTGATTAGTGAGCGGTGTAAAGCAGTCAAGTGTCATACTATTTTGCAAAAGAAATTCAAATAAGATTTTTTATAAAATTTCTAAATTAAATTTAATATAATTTTAAGTATAAATTGTAAATATTTGAAAGTTTTTGTGTAGTAAATGGATCAACGTTTTGATAAAAATCCAAAAAAATTAGCTGTGTTAGCTTTAATTAAAGAAAATCGACATAAATTATTTGATTCGTTTGGTCAATCTTTAACCAGAAAAGAAAAATCATTAGCATGGCATGAAGTTTTATTAAAAGCACAATCAGTTCAATTAGCTAGTAATGAGAAAACGTGGATATATGCTCGGGATAATTTATTTTCATTGTGGAAAAGTCGTACATTGGTACGGTATTATTTAAATTTTAAATGTTGGACAGTAAAATATGTTAAATTTTTGCTAACTTTTAGTCAAAATTAGATAATGCCAAGAGAGCTGAAATTTTTGGTGGTAAAAAGAGACGATTTGATGATGTAGATAAAGCAATTTTTGATATTTTAGAAATTGATTCATCAATTGTTAATAGATTGAGTCCATCATACAGTGGATGTAGTAATACAAGTTCAAATTCAACTAGATCGTTTTTCGGAAAGAAGGAGTATGATTCAAGTAATACTTCTACTATTAATAAATCAGAAGATTTTCAACAAAGAAAGACATTGACAGAACCAACATTCGGTCAATCAACAACTAAAATAGATGCTGAGAAAAAATTAAAATTAGAATTATTATCTGTTGAAATTTATCATCGTAAATTACAAATTTTAAAAATAGAAAAAGAATTACAATTACCAACATCCAAATTTACAAAGGACATTGAGCGTAAATTAGAAACGAAAGGTAAACATTTTGATGAAGATCGTAAAGTTGAAGAAACAAGGAGTATTGAAGATGCATGTTTAGAAGTTGAGAAAATTTTAAGTTCTGCAATCTATTAAATTTATTTATTTAACAAAAAAAAAAAAACGTAAATGCAATAAAAAGTAATTTATAAAATTTGAATAAAACACTGAAAATTTAATAATTTTTCTTTTTTATTTACATTTTTCTTAATTTTAGTACTGATTTGCATAAAAATCTACATCTTAACCCTATAAGAAAAGGATTTACAATTTTTTCTTCTTTGTGGATAAATTTTTGAAGAAAATGTTAATAAATTGGATCGCAACCAAAATATTTAGTTATCTTTTTAGAATATATTGTGGTGGTAGCCGGAATCCAATTTTTTGGATAGGCTCCTTTTTTTATGTGGTGGTAAACAGTAATTATTAATTTTTTTTTAGTTAATGATCATTTAAGAACTGGTTTGATAGTGTTAAGAATTCAAAATGAACAAGAAAATTAATGATAATAGTTATTCCATGGCAAGATGCAATAAATATGTACATATATCATTATAACTATGTCGGTACTATACATAAATAAAAATAAAATCATTCAAAAGTGATTACTAGCCTCCGGATTGATTGAGTGAATGTGGTGTGTGTAACAAATTTTTTTTTAAACCATTTGTTTCATAAAGTATATATACGCGAAATTTTCGTGGTTCAATTCCTCATAAAATTGTATGGGTGCTGGATATATTTCCAATAACCGTGAGGTACAGAGTATTTAAATAAGTTTCTTGTTCAGTTTAACGTTAAACATTTATTAAATCAGAACTTCTAAAATATGTGCAACTGGTTTAAGAATTCTGTTTTACAGAGTAATTCTGTTTTACAGAGTAGTTTTGAAATGCTAGTTTATTGAAGAAAAAGTTATTTGAAGGTTTTTTTTTGTAAATTCCCTAATTAATCGTTCGTAACATTTCAATTAATTATTGATTCACAATCTCAATTATGTTTTAACTTGGTTCTAAATTTAAATTACTTTACAATATTATCAAGTTATTTACCACATACATAATAAATCTGCTTTATTAAATTTTGTACTGAGATATTTTTTTATTATTATTTTATGACTTTAACCTCAATGAACCTTTTTTCTGGAGATTTGAACTTTAATTAGATTTAATATGTTGCAAGAATAATACAAAAAAAGCTCAACAACATAGAAACCCAAAGAAAATAACCTGAAAACATAATTCAATTTAATTCTAATATTTTTATGTTTCATGCTTTATTTTTTTGGCAAGTTGTGTACTATCTATATGTTGATTTCACTGTATATAAGCTAGTTATACATAGTGAAATCAATATAGTACACAACTTGACAACATTTTCACCAAAAATGTATTTTGCAAATTAAAAGCAGATTTTTAGAAAAATACATTTATTTTTCTTAGCAGAAAAAAAATCAAATATGTAAACATTTATTTTTCATATACGTTGGTTATCTGCTTAAGGCAATATTTAGGGTTGGTTAAGTTTCATATTTAAAAGTTTGGTTCCCCCTCTGATTTGTTATTTTTCAAATTTATACAATGTCTGATATGTGTTTAAATGAAGCTATATAATCAACACAGAAAAAAGGGATAATTTAACCCTTTAATATTATTTATGTCTTGGTGAAATTGTTGTACCGTACTTAATTATAATTTTTGTTTTGGTTGTAAAACAACTGAAAATAGAAGTAAAAAAACTTATTAAAAAAGTTTTAAAATTTCATTGTTGTAACATGTGATTTGCATTTTTCTTTTAATATAATTATTGATATACGTTTAAGTGCGTATGAACCATTCCTACAATATTTGCCCAGAAAATGAAAATTATGTGTTTTAATTAGTTACATCAATTTACGAAATATAATTTAATAAAAGTCAGCAGCAAAGGAGAGTTGTGAAGTTTTTAATGCGAGGGTGATGGTACGAGAAGTGTAATATTCCTTATAAAGTTAAATATAAAAATGGCGATGTATTTTTTTCATCTTAGTTTCCTAGTGTGTAATGTATAATAAAATTTTGGTAGATGTAAGAGATTTATGATTGAATATGGGTCCATATGGGGCTATTGAAATCAGATTAGAATTCTTCTGTAAGAATTCTAATCTGCTTTCTTTTACTATTCTCTAGCATCTCGATTATATTAAAGATCTTAATTGAGCTCGTAATATCATCCTCTATTATAGTTTTTTGCTGCAAGCTCATACAAAGCGTACAATGATCCTGGGTTGCCATATATATAAGATATTAATTTAAGTTTTAACAAAAAAAATCCATTTCCAACAAAGAAGAAGTTTTTTTTGAAAACTTTTCTTTTCTTTATATTTATTGTTTATGAGTGGTAATTCCACATTTTATACTAAAAACTCAAGCTAAAATAACTTATGACATGTTTTAACATATTATTTAAGGATCATAATATCGTCTTTTTTCTCGTCAAAATAAAAATTATTTTCCACGTAAAAACAACATATTACTTTTAAGGATTTCATTTTTCATCTCATCAAAAAAAATTTTTTTTCAACTGTTCATAATTTCTAATTTCTTTTTAAAAAAAGAAGAAAATATGAAAAACAAAATTTTCCATTTCAACATATTTATGCTATTATTTTCACTTTATCATCATCATCATTTCGTATATTAGTGCAAATTAGATTTTTTTTTAAAATAATATAATAACATTAAATATAAAAACACGTAAATAGAGTGATATTTATGAAAATTTTACCCTAAATTTTAATATTTTTAAGGGTTATAAGCTTTTGTATATAGAGTGTTTTTGTTATTAAATTTTTGTAGATAGAGAAATAAGGACATACAACATATAAGGAGTATTGTTTATTTGCATATTTTAGGTTATAGAATAATTTTCGTAGAAAATGAAAATGTTTTAATGGAAATTTAATAATAAAACTTTATTTTTCTGACCTTATTTTGAATGAAAATTTCTGAAAAAACAAGGGTTTAAAAAGTTATTCGATTTAGAATATCCTTTAAAAAAATTGTATTATGAAAAATAACGTCAGTAATAAATAGTATTCGAAACTATTTTCATCCAGTTTCCATAACACTTTATTGGGTAGATTATTCGAACTTTAATTATGTGCTATTTTTTTTAATGAAATTCATACCACAAGTTAGTAGAAGGCAATTCCTTTTATAAGCATTTATTACTAATTAGTACAACTTTCTTACCAATAAAATTTTTCCGCCTTGCGCATACATATACGTTCCGATGATAATACCTATGAAAATACGCTAATGATGCAAACAGATTAAATTAAATTAAAGTGGAATTTAATGTATCTGCAAGGAATCGAATTGGGACTAACGCCGTATAATATTTAAAATCAAAACTGATGTTTTTACTATATAAATAGTAATTTTTATAACATAGTCATAGATGTAATTTTATTAGCAAATGAAATATAACACGAGGAAATAAAAATCATAAATTTTTTTCCTGTATTTTAATTTTCTTACATCACAACTTTTTGACATTTCTAAATAGACAAAAGAATCAATTCATTGATGTAAGAAATATTTTGTAAAAATACTGCAAATAATCACTTTTTCAGGCTATTAAGTTTTGCTTTGTTATTGTACAGAATTTTTAAAAACTGTGAAGAAATAAATTTCAAACTATATAAATGCAAATATTTTCCGCATCATAAATTCACGTCAACTTAATTTACGCAAAAAACAAAAACACTTTTATTTTCTGCCACCATAAAAATAAAACAATTTTTTTCACTTAAATTAATTAAAACTTATTGTTAGTTAAACTAAACACTTACCATTTTTATATTATTATTTATTTTGTAACATTTTATTAAAATTTTTATGAGTTTTCTCGACTAACTTATAATCCAAAATTTTTCTCCAGTAAATTTAGGTTTTATTGTAAAAAAAGAGTTTAACAGGAGAGACCGATAACGATCAAAGCTGTTACAGTGTTTTTAAATACGAGAATAAAGAATGAAAATAAATTTTGTGTTTCATGATATTTTTCATCATTATGTTTTTAGAAACTAATTTTTGGTTACTTTTTCTTAAGTTTAGAGTTTAACATATTGCCAGACCAATAAATTTGTCATAACAATATTCCATAAATTTTTTTAGTTGTCAATTGGATGGATTTTGCAATTGTGAACTTGTATAACTTTTACATTACATTACATCTGAAGTAACACTATCAAATAGTTTTGTGTATAAATTCTGCTTGATTGGGTTGTTCAGTCGGAAATTTGAAGGAAAAACCTGCGTTTTAGGACAACTCCTTTCGGCAGCCAATTGGTGTTTCCTTTATATTAATCCACTCCACTCTTTTACTGAAGGATATCAATTTGACTGGCCTTAACTTACTTATACCTTGATCAAATTATTAAGGAAATTGCTGTCTTGCGTCATTAGTTTCCATTCTCCCATAGACAGGACAGTTGCAGATAATGTTGCATGACATTTCACTTAACTGCACAGCTAGGTCTCATCTCAGACTACAGACAGTCTGAGATGAGACTTAATTACTACAGATATAAAAAACGTGTTCTAACCAATGTGTAGTTTGATCCGCAATTGGGGACTTCTGTTATTTATTATATATTATTTTATTATGTTGGACAAAACTTATAAGCAATTCAAAAAAACATAGTTCTTAATATTCAAAATATTTTCAATATATGTTAAGTGGCAAACTATTCATTGTACCTTCTTACTTTGTCCATCATTTACTCTATTTTGGTTCTGGATGTTAAGTTCATTTTAAGTTATATAAATTTCATCAACTTTAGTTTTTTTCTTATTTTTTTTTCAAAGCTGCTTAATGAAATTGTTTGCTATCAAATGAATAGCAAATAATCGATTTTTCATAGTCATTTGGTTTTTCCCTTTTAAATTCTTCTTTGTAGCTTCATATTATTATAGCTTAAGTGATTCACGTACTTGTTCACTATAATATTTTTTATTGAAATTAAATTTTTTTCTTCCAATACATTTTTTTTTCATGTTATGAAAATATAATGGTATTTTATATGCTTTTCAGTATTTTTATTTTCTTCTTTTTTTCATGGTTTTTTTGTTTTTGCAACTTTTTGATCTTTACAGCATTTTCTTTATGCTTTGAAAAGTGTTATAGCACACTGTAATATGCAATTTTAATATTTGTACAAAAAAAAATGACTAAAATATGAAAAGATTAATGGTAAAATTCGTCTGCAGCTTGTCTTTAATGGTTAGGTAATATTGAAGATGATGATAGTTTTTTTTCGCTGTTGAAAATTTAAAGTGATTGTTTTATAGAAAACAGAGACGTATTTATAGTAAATTGACAATGCAATTTTGTAATTTAAATATTTTATACTTTAATTACTATTTATATATTAATTAAAGTAAGAATGAAAATGTTGCGGAATTTCAATTAGCTTGTCATACATATTTTATGTAATTGGAAGGTCTGGGTCAAAAACAGGTTACGACGGTTTAGTTATATTTCTGTAGAAACCAAGAATATCATATCCTTGTCACTTAACAACAGTTTCGATTAATAAAAATGTAAAGAGGGAAAGTTAAGACAATTAATATTGGGAATAGGATTAATTTTAAAATTTACCTACTTCTAATTACTGCAATACATTTCTGTGATTTTTCTTCGAATAATCCAATGCCACTTGCATCATTTGTGTTTTCAGTCGAAGTTAATGTAAAACAATAATCTTTAATTTTTATATGCTGAAGATACAAAATCCATTTTGAACATTTGAAAAATGGCACATAAAAATAATAATATTTAAAAAGATATTATGATGACTTTTCTTTATGCAATATTTTACTAAAAACATTTAATATTTTGGGATTATCCACAGAACAATATCCAAAAATCGTACTTAACTTTTAAAGTTTATTTATATATTTTTATTTTAAATAAATTTTACTTTGATAGTTTTGTGTGGATTTTTAATGACTGCAAAATTTTTGTATTTTATGAAAAATTAAACAGCAATTTACAAAAACATTATTTAAATATTTTTAATTTAGAAGAGCGAGCCATTCAATTAAATATTCTTTATTTATATTAATAAACTATTTAAAAAAACTTAATTTACAAAATATTTTATATAATTTTTTTTTATACTCCTGGAATAGGAAAATGGAAATTTAATTTTTAATAAAAAAAATTACCTTGAAATAATATTTTCCATTATACAGTAATTGAATATTTTTTTTCGGTTATATGGCTTTAGCTTCATTCGGAATATTCTGTACTCATAAAACAAATATAAAACTAGGGGAAATTATTTATTTAATAAAATTTTCCCAACTTAATAGCTTTTTTTAAAAAAAAAAAAATTCCATGATCCAGATAGTCAAGATAGTTTTTTTTTTATTAAATAAATAACAAAAAAAAAAAATTTTTAAAGCTCTTGTCAAACATAAATAATGTTTCTCAATTTGAAGGATGATAAAACAAGAAAATATAATTTTTTTTTATTTAATTCTTAAATAATATAAATTTTCCGTAGAAGGACATATTCAATTAAATGCTTATTTTCTCCTCTATATCACAAAAAAGTCCTTGGCGTTGATGATAAAATCCATTTTCCTTTTGCTAGGATTATTAGAAAAGTTCAAAAATTAAAAAAAATATTTAAAGGGAAAGAAACACGTTAAAAAAAATAATATCATTCTGAATTTTGTTCTTATTTAAAAAAAAAAAAACTTCTCTTTTTCGTTGTTTTACGAAAATAATCTTAAAATTATATATATATATATATATATATATATATATATATATATATATGAATTTGTTAATAGGATATTCTTTCAAAAAAAAAACTATAAAGTGCACAAGAAATTTTATTATTTTAATTAATGGTACAAGAAAAATGTATATTTATTTTTCGGAAAAAAAATTTCATTTAAAAGAAATATTTTTTAAATTTATAATAACTTGTTTTGCAAAAATTATCTACAGTTAAAAAAGAAAATCTTCTTTTTTTTAAAAAAAAAAGTAATTTCCGGAATTCCAATTTAAAATATAAATCGGAAAAAAAAATTACTTAAACTAAGTTTATTTAATTTCTTAGCTTCTTGACTAAAATTGATTAAAGATTTTCAGTTTTTCTAATTAAAATAATTATTTATTTAATACTGAATCATTTAAAAATGTCAGAATTAGTGTTGACACTGTTTGATTATTGTAGATGCTAAAATACCTAAAACGTGAAGTGTTCACAGAAGTTTCTTTAAAATTATTTTCATGAACTAATGTGAGAATCTAATTTTGAACTTGATTAAGCTTATTTTTCAGAACATTTCTTTTAAAAATAAACATAGTAAAAATATTCAAATTTTTGTGATTAAAAGTGTTTTTTTAATTTTTAATATTTTCGTATTTTACAACGCGCCTAAAAAATTTTTTTTGCTATAATTGCACTGAAAATTGGGATTTAATTCAATTAATTTTATATTTCATATTTGGCGCTGAATTTAATAGTTTTCCATAAATTATTAGATTATATAAAAATATAATGTAATCTTACATACAATGAACGTTGAAGCAATATTTTATTGAAAATTTTAATTAAATTTTTCCTTATTTTTATTCTATGTTTATTTTATTTTTTGTAAATACGATAAAGTTGAAGGATTTCCTATAACTTAATACGGTAACATAAAATAAATAAGTTAAGGAATTTTGCCAAAAAAATTAATTAGTGAATATTCAATACAAAAAAGGATAATGTCCTTGTAAAATTTTCATCACAGAACTTACAAGGGTAAAAATTTTGATTTTGTATTTTAATTTTAAAATAATTACTTACATTTTTTTTTACATCGTTTGCTCCAAACAAAAATTTAAAAAAATTAATATAAAATTTTAGGTTTGTTAAACATGAGTAGAAAAATACATAAAATTATAAATATGTAGAAAAGCTAAATTACAGTAATGGTGAACGGTTTTTGTTGTTGTCATATTATTGTTATCGCGAATAAGTGCGCCTAGTTTTTCTCAACTCTTAAAATTATAACTAAGTATTATACATTTTAGAAAATTTCTTAAATAATTTTAAATTTTAATCTATAAATTTTTCAAAATGATATTACAACTTTAAAAAATAAAAATACATTTGATTATATGCAAATTATACTAAAAAAAAGAAACTCATATGCAAATTCTACAGAACTTTTAGAAAAATAAAGAATTTTTCATTTGAAAAAATATATCCCTAATAAAAATTCAAATAATAAAACTGAACAAAAAAATAAACTAAAAATTTCTGGTCAGTGAATAAAAATTTTTCATTGGTCACATCACATATTTAAATTATATTGTTTTAATTTACATATTTTCTCAGAACAAGAAAAATATAAACACAAAATTTACTCGTATACAAAACTAGAGTTAAATGACTTCAAATTAACCACAAAACATGAGAAAATTAAACTTTACCTTGAACAACAATGCTTTTCGAACAATTTTTTTTAATACAAAAAAGAACTAATTTACTTAGAGACATTTATATACGAATATTTATTTATACAAGGTGATTTAAGACAATAAAACATAAATGTCATCTAAAAAAATTGTTTAATTTTCTATATAAAATAACAGTGTTTTGGAAATAAATGAAAATTCCTGTTGCCACTAGGACGAAAACTCGCACTAGGGTTCCTTACAGAGCACTGCGAGTTTAACAAGCATCTGTATTATCTTCACCTATAACAGCACTGTATATGTTCTGCCTCTGTGAAGATTTTGTTTCGGTTTCTAAATGGCGGATATCATACTACTACGACGCTTGAATGTCTGTATGTCCCAAAGACGTTTCTGCGGGTAAACCGCCGGAAATTTGGAGAGGTTGTACAGAGTACAACTTCAGAAGCAATACAATTCTAAGTAATCAGTGTAACATAATCAACAGGATTTCAATATAAGTTGTTCCCTAAAATATCGCTTAGAAATGTCAAATATTACTTGCATTTTTATTATTTGCTATCCTCACATATACCATTTAAAAATCTGCGAAAAATTTAATCACTTTTCCTTTTTAATTGGTCTGATTTTCTGTAGATTATCTAAAATATTCTAAAGTTACGTGTAGTGTATATAAAAATTACCATAATATCCTGTTATCACTTTGTATTTTATATTTTAAATATTTTTTACCTTTCTTTAATAATTCCATTTCAATTTGTTTTTCTTTTTTCATTCACTCTACTATGTTGATATGTTCACTGTCAGTTTACGTATCTATCTAGGGTATTTTGTTCTTAGATCGACCTTTGGCCAACAATTTGCTCCCGTAACATCCTCCAATCAAGTGTTTTTCTTACAAATTTTTATTTTTTTTTTACATACTCAACAGACCTCTTCTTGATGGGTTCACATCATTTTATTTAAATTTATTTTCTATATGTACATGTATATTTATATATTTGTTTTATGGTTATATATATATATATATATATATATATATATATATATATATATATATATATATATATGCTAGCATAGCTTATGCTTAACCAACCATTAAGCATAAAGGAAAATAAATAGAATTGAACAAAAAAAAATAATATTAAAGAAAAAATAACACAAAAAATGAAAATAAAGAAACATAATAATATTTATTATTTAATCAAAAACAACAAAATGAACAAATAGAATTATTTCATGGTTAGAAAAATATGATGTATGCAAACGTATTTATGTTGCTTCTTCTATGTTGTTTTATTGGTTTCTGTTTTTTTTTTTGCTACAGGGACACAATATAAAACATCAAAAAAATTTCCTATGTTTTATTAAATCATGTACAATTTGTTAAATAGTACATCATGAAAATAATTAAAATGGTGACCTTAATAACGCCTAATCAGAAAGAAAATAATTTCCTTTTTCTGGCGAGATAATTAATTTGTCAAAACACAAAAAAACAATAAATTTTCTACTGGGGGCTATTAGTTTGCTTGTTAAAACATTTGTCATTGATTAAATTGGCAACAAAAACAAATTTCCACAAATATTTTAAAAGTATCATTTGTGTGTTGGTTGTGTGTTAGTGTTTTTAGGGTATAGCAAAGATTTATTGGTTTAAGGATAAGGAAGTTTTTTTTTTGTGTATAACATTTTTTTGCCTTTAAATATTATGGGTTATTAACTTTGTCTCAAGGTCTCCTTGAATTTAGACTAAACTGAATAAGATTAATTTAATATAATCACAAGAATTGCAACAGGAGAAGATGCATTTTAATGTTTATTTAAAATAGACATAAATTTTATAAAATTTGTGTAGAATTTTTAAAGTATTGTTAAATTTATATTTATACATAATACAATTTATAGTACATTCAGATGATTTTTCCTAATTAGTATATCTATCATAGTATTAGTTGAGTTTTAGTGTCCATTGCAGAATCTCCAACAAATTATCAACTCTTTTTCTAGTTTTTCGCTTAAGCCAGTTTTTAGTTGTAAAAATTCCAAGAAATCATTTTTGTGATTTATTAATTCGAAATCAACAATCAGTTTCAACATTTTGATATGCTGTAATAGAAAAATTTATCATAATTTTAAATGATAAATATCTCAAATTGCAATTTAAATAACTAAACTAAATCCTATTTAATTTATAATAAAATAATTCTAAATACATTTATGTCTGATTATTATTTCTTATCTTATTTCATGTCAGATTTCTTAACTAATTCATCTTCTCACAAATATCCTAATATATTATATCAAACCTTAGCAAAAAATTACATTATAAAACCACTAAATCAAACAGTTCCACAAAGATTTATTTCAAAATGTACCCAATATGAAATCGGGGCATTAAAATATTTGGAAATATAAATAAATGTTTTTTTTAAAAAAAAAACTGACCAATATAAAAACTATTTTTTAAAAGTCTTTTTATTATGATTTTCAACAGAATATGTCAATTAATTAGCTTCTCAAAACAAAAAAATAATAATTCTCCTAATTAGTTTTTATGCTTTTCTAATTTTCAGTCAAGTTATTATTAAAATGATTAGACAATAAAATACACTTTAATAGATTTTCTAGAAACAAAAAATGTTATAAGAGAATTTCGATCAATGACACTGACACAAGAAGACATGATTATACAAAAAAAAGACATAAACTGTGCATTAGCATGTGCATATTTATTTCCTTTGTATATTGTGAATAGTATTTAAAAAAAATCTAATTTGGTTAACTAAATACATATTATATATGAAATACTTAATACATTTCAAATGAAAATTATGACTAATCAAAATATTTATTATAAAGTATAGAAAAAATTTAAATTTTTTAATTCTGCAAAATATTAATTTCCACACCAGTTGGCACATAATTAAATTTTCCCACACCCACTCATAAAATATTTTGAATTTATATTATATATACCAAAATTCATACCAATATTTATTAATATTGGTATGAATTTTGGTATATATAAGAGAGTTTAGAATTTTGAAGGCAATGATGTAAAAAAGGGACTTTTATCAAAAACTTTTATCAAAGAAATATATATTAATTATAATATAAGAGAGTTTAGAATTTTGAAGCAATGATGGAAAAAAGGGACTTTTATCAAAAAGTTTAATTAACACATTCGTAACCTTTGATTAATTTTCATTACAGTAAGTTTTGCTGATCGTCTCGTCAGTACCTCAGAATTTTAGGCAATTAAAAGTTGATTTCTAACAGCAATAATCATAAATTGTTAGAAATATAACCATAATGAAAATATTGTTTAACTAGGTTTAAATATTCCATTTTCCAACAGTATCTCCTTAACATAAAACTCTCCAATTCATATTCATATGCTACATTTGCATTGCTTATGATTATATAACATTGATATTTCTAAAACCACTTATCCCAAAAGCATATCACCATATTTATGCATACAAAAATGCTTATTTTAGAAATTGCTACAAACTTGTATTTAAACACATTATTTTTTGTCCGTATCCATTTCCTATAGTTATCCCAAACTTTAGAAAATATTATTTAACCAAAAAAAAAACCAAAAAGTGACTATTCCAGAACTTACTAGACTAGAAAAAAAGTGGTTATAATGTCATTTATTTAAACTATGTATGTATATACACAAATTTTTGTTTTTTATAGTGAACAATCACAGAATATAAATTTTTCATATTATTTTATATTATAATTATCATTTTTGCTTTGGTCATCAGCAAAATTAACATATTATCTGTAAGCAACAATATTTAAATTATATTATTTATGACGAAAAACCTCAAAAGTGTTTTTTTTTTCATTTTGAAAATTTTCAGTTTTGAATAGCCCCTCAGATGAGATATTTTTTTTATTATCGTTAAACGGTCAATCGTCAATGCATAATTGATACAAAATGAAGTACATATATACAAAATTTTGAACACATAAAAATGGATATGGGAGAAATTAATTTAGTAAAATTTGGAAATATTTTCCTGTAAAGCTATAATTAGATTTCTATAAATTTTTCTTTTTATTTTTCTTTGCATAAACAGACAAAAAAATGCCCTGCAGCCGAACTATTGTTAAGTAATTTCATACAACTTGGATTCCTTGCATGTGTATACATTCACTTTATGCCAATGTAAAATCAACCATAAATATGTTGTATTTACGTTTTTGATCAACCATAAATATGTTGTAATTACGTTTTAGAATCGTATAAAAATTAAAAAAATCAATTGTGATATTTTATAGTGAAGCGTATCTAGTGGCAAAATCAAATATTCACAACGTTTTATTTTTTAATATCGTTCAAATGGGTTGACTCATATCGTTTTTGGTCAATATATATTTGTCCGTAACTTTCTCAGATCATAATTTGAAAAAGTTACCAATAAACAGGCGGACAGCAAAATACTAACATATTTTGTAGGATTTTTAATTTTTCTAAAAATCCGTAAAGAGTTGTTATAGAAAAAAAAATATTCTCATCCAAAATAAGCGAGGTGATCAGTTGAAGCAAAATTCTATTATTATGTCAGCTAATATAAAAAAAAATATTCTGATGACAGAACTATAAATTTTTCTTAGTTCACATTTTTTTTGGTTAGTTTTTAGCTATCGTTTAGAAGAATATGTAAATACTTATGAGAATTTCTTGATAAGTATACATAAAATATTCAACGGAATTTGAATTTTTTGTCTATAAATTTTGAATAAATTTAATGTGCAATATTAAATTACATTAAAATTTAAAGCAAAATGATTCTATTACAATAATTAGCTAGAAATATTAAATAATTTTAATTAAATTGCAAAAAATTATTATATATAAAAAAGTAATATCAGGCCACACCATGGTTAATATTCAATAAAATATTGATAAACTGCAAGTATGTCCGCACAATATGCTCTGTATCTGAATTCCTTAAAAAGTTTTTTCTCATTCTCGATATCAAACTTGAACTTACAAAATAATTGACTGGTTATTTAGAAAAAGAAAATTTCCCATAATTTCTGTTCAAATTATCTTTAATAATAAAACTATGTTGTTATATTATTATCATTAAAAAAAATCTTTAGTTATTCTCTTTAAAATTCCAAAAGTTTTTTGTTAAATTCCACACTTTTTCAAGTAATTATTTCCATTTTTTTATGTTGAATATCGAAATTATTCTTTGTTTACACACTGAAAGAATAAAAGACCGAAATAATATTTAAACTTTTCATTTACAATCTTAAAAAAAGAAGAAAACAAGTTATCTGTTCTAGTCTACAATGTTTTTGCAAAATTTACATATTTTTTATGCAATAGAAGAAAAACTTTGGTATATAATAAAATAAGATCACGAAATACGTGATCGTTATACCATTTTTCTCTACAGAAACGAACTATAAAGTAGAACTACAAAAAAAATGTATCCTTCTAGAATTTTTTTCTATTCAAAATCATTGTTTAAACGGACGATAGTAAATTTTATGGTTATCGCATTAATTTGCATAAATTTGAAATGAACAAAATAAAATACTAAGGGTTTGTTTAAATAGCGAAGTGATAAATTAGAAAATCAATTGAAGGAATAAAATATCTACGAAAATTATGCAGTACGCACTAAATTTACTTCAAATAAATTAAAAGAACTGACATTTAAATAAAATTTCAGTGAATTTTTTCCTTCTAGTACTTAGGATAGTGTCCAATCTCTTGTTCCGTAGCGATAAAACTTGTAGGAAAATTTAGACAGCTGTAACCACTAGATATCCTTTTTTAGAAGCTTAATTTACGCGTTATTTGTCCTTCTATTTCCTAGACATTAATATATATTGGAATTTTATCAAGTTGATTTTTTTTAGAAGAGAGTTTTTGTTGCAGATTTTGCTTTTTTAGGTTCTTGAAAAGAAAAACATCAAATAAGTTTAACCAAGAAATTATCATACCGAAGTAAATATATTTGAATGTTCTCATTTCGAAACTAATTTCCAAAAAAAAAGAAACAATTGGATTAAATCGTTCCTCTTTTCTGCATACAAAAATTCTTTACATTTTCAATAACAAAGTTGAAAATTTACAGCCAAAGTCGAGAACGAAAAAAAAATCATTGGAAAACATTTCTGGAAAGTTTTTGATTGTCACGTCTTTGATTTATTTGATTGCAAAATGTACGAATTTATTAGAATTATTGATTTTAATAATAGTTTTTTTTTTGTGCGTTGAGAAATCAACACTTTTTTAGAATAAATTTACCAACAATAAAACACTAGTTTTCAAAAATTCTTTTTTATTGAGAAATGCATTTTCCGAATTATTAATTATGTTCTGGGAAATATTCTAATCAAGTCATTCAACATTTAGTAAATAACGAGAATTTTTTTTGTTTATATCGAAAATAAGCGAAATAATAATTTCCATTTATCTCAATATTTCTGACATCTATAGAAATTAATTTAATAATAGTAAATACTAATAAAATTAATGATCGGAAAATGATTCATAGGTGTCAATATATTTCAAGAACATAGAGATAATTAAGCAATTTTATGCTTTTCAAGTTCAAACGCTCTGCAGTTTTTAACCAATTATTAATAACGGAGTTCAACAGATTATCACAGAACGTTAGGAAACCATGAATTGCTTTCTAATCCTTAAACATCATCACAATATTGCTAAATAAACTGTGATTGCTTTGGCTACAAATGTTATAAAAATATGACATTGTTCTATTATTTGGAGGTGCAGAATCTACTACCTAGTATCCTTAGCTTATAATAATATTGCAGTCTTTAAAATAAAACTTCCAGTAATTTTATAACTCTAGACAAGATACCTTTTTCTACAATTTCTATTGTACACATAAAATTATATCTGATTTTATATTTCTCGCCTATTTTTTTTTTTTTGTAAATTTTTATTCAGTTAATCAGAAGTAAATCTGACTACATATGCCGTCATGGTCCAACTTTACATTATTTTACCTGACTATATAATATAAATGGTGAATTAAAAAAACTATTTTCAGATAATCACTAAAACAAAACCAAAAAAGAGAAAATCCTCGCAAGGACAAACAAAAACAGAAATTATTTACCTTAATGTGAATTTTTTTTTATTTAAAAGGTACACTTGCAACCAGATACGTCTACCTGTAACTTTAAAAAGTGTATTTAATATTTTTTGTGTAACTATGAAAGGTTCAAAAAATTTTTTTTTCATTCAATATATCTTTTTTTTGGTTTTTATTTTCTTAAAAATTACAAGCACTTTGATGGCCACAAAAGGATTTATTTTTGCTCTGTGAAATCACAGCTAAATAGCAAAAGATTTTTTTTCATGTTTGTAATTTTAAATGCAAACTCATCGTGACTTTTATAAGATATTTTATTTTTAATGTTTTTCTTTCTGTAAATTCATCTTAAGTTTTAAAAAAGGTAAAAAATCAATCCTAGTTTTTATCCTGTTTAGATTTTTTTCAGAACGTAGAATAATGGAGTTAATGGACCTTGGGATCTTTGGTTTCGTTTATTTTTTTCTACATTTTGTTGATGCTGATTTAAATGTTTTCTGTATAAAAGTTAACTGGCCATTGTTGGAAACAAAATTGACGTTTTCTACTAAGGGAATAATAATTTTTATAATAAAAACTGAAAAGAAATAAAAATAATATTTTTTTTTTGTAAAATAAAGTTACTGAATGCCTGCTGCTGTTGGGCAAAGTGCTGTAATGTTATCCATGGAATAGAAATTATTGACTATGGTCAGAAATTTTATTTTGTAAATTTTTATATTGAAGAAATTATTTAGAATTTTATTTTAGTTTCCGCAAAATTATTGTTTAGGTTAGAAAATTATGATAAATGAATTGGATTAAAATATCAGCTTTCTTAGGCTTATAATAGGAACAGAAAAACGAAGGGATACCTAAGGGCTCATTAGGCCACTAATGAGCTCTTAGGTATCCCTTCGTTTTTCTGTTCCTATTATAAGCCTAAGAAAGCTGATTTTTTGATCCAATTCATTTATCCTAATTGCTTCTAAATTTGCTTTTATCCATTTTGCAGGATCCCAAATGCAAGAAAGGGTTCCTTCTACGGCACACTTCTTTATCATTAATTTAAACTTAGTCAAGCACAGTATGTTGGAAAACTGTGATGGCTCACACAATAATGCTAATACGACCTTTAAACATTAGTTAAATTCCTCCATATTCTACATAAGAAATGTTATTTATTTTCCAGGTTCATATTTATAAATTTTTGTGATACTATTTCAAGGATTACATTTTATTTTCTATATTTTGCTTATTTCGCTGATAATGCACTTTATAAAGAAAATGGAAAATTAATGTTTTGATTTGATTTTTGAATGAGAAAAATAATGATTATGATAATTTCCATGATACAGAACAAAGGAATAATATTAAAAAATAAAAATAATAAATAAATTACATTTAAAAATATGCTACACTCCTTAAAAGTGTGGGAATAATTGGTGAAAAAAAAACCGAAATCTTGTTCGTAGAAATAATAAGATAACACTAAATATGTTAACCGATAAACTACTCAGGTTTTTGAAATAATCATTTTGTTTTACATATAAAAAGAATATTTTTTCATATGTAATAGTTTTATTAAATTGTTAATTTTACTACTTATACTGTCATTTAGTTATTGTCTACTAAACTGTCATTTTGAAGTCATTATATTTAATAATTTAAATTCAATTTTAAGAAAATCCCACATCAAATATTTTTTATAATTTACAAAAACATTTTTTTCCTTTGATTTATAGTTAATTACTTTACTGTTTATAGATACAATATTTTCCTAATAAAATAATTTTCTTTCATAAATATCCTAAATATTTTCTGTTATTTAATATGTAATAAAATTCCTGAAAATTTTCATTAAAAGCATTCTTCATTTCACTTCATAAAAACCGATATTTGACTATATTAAAATAAAATTCATTTTTCATAATCCTTTTTTTTATACATCATGTGGGGATTGCCATTGGGGTTGAAATAGTATAATAAATATAATAAACATTCATATTTTTAGAAATATTATTAAATTAAGTAATTCTAAAAACTTTTTAATAAACTAAAAAAAAAAATATTTCTACAAAAATATCAAAATAATAGGAATATTATGTATTAAAATATGCTATTTGTTTTTTTTTCTGTTTTGTAAGAAAAAGTTATTTATGTACAACAAAAATGAAGAAAATTTTATCTCGGCCAAGGAGATTTTTTAATATTTTCATATTACATTATACCAAAAATAAAAAAATAAAATTAACAGAATATGTATGTACAATCTATAAAAATAAAATAAAAAACACTTAAATGAAAATATCCTAGATAATCCTTAACAGATAATCTAATTTTATTCCACTTGTCTGTCACATAAAAAAAATATCACCAATTTTTATGAAATATGAAAAAAAAATATTAAAGAAGGAATATTACGTGGTCAAAATTACACTTTATTTATTTTTTTGGGTTTTTTTATGAAATATTTGGGAAAAGCTTATTATTTAAGATTTTATTGTTAGTAAGACAAGTAAATAAAATATTAGTCGAGGAGAAACAAGAAAATGTTTACAAGTTATTTAAGATTTTCGGGTTTTACAAATAATACTAGAATGAAATATTGAAACTTGTTAATATCAAATCATGTACGTCAAAATTATACAATCAATTTTATGTTTTTCCATTCAAATTTGGCAACATAGAGCCGCAATTACAGAATTATCTGTACTTAAAATTTCTTAAGATAGCAATTTAGACCTACTAATTTTTATGAATTCCGAATCATAAATTTCTTTATAATGAAGAAAGTTTAATTCTCAAAATCTGCTTATGGCCAGTACTAATAATGTAAAGAATTTACTTTAATTTTCAAAAAACCATAATGACATATTTATTTTGTAACCAAATTACAATAATAAATAAAATAAATTTGTACAATTTCCCACAGAAATTAACAAAATTTTCCAATAATTCATTTTACGTTTGGTTAATTTTCGATATACTGCATAAATTAAAATTTATAAAAACATATATATTATTTCGAAATTTCAATGCATATTATTCGTATTTTAATTATGATATAAAAATGTAAAATAAAATTTATAGTAATGAAAAAAATTTTCTCTCTTTATTTTCCAGATGAAACAATGGGCAGAAGGTATGTAAATTAATTTTTCCTAATTACTTTAACAAAAAAATTAATTTGTAAAATATATTTTGTTTTAAATATTAATATAAAAATAAATATAGTCGTCTGCTGTGTCGTGCGAGCTTATGGAAGAATTTTAAAACTTAGTATTTTCAGTATTTGATTATTTTTGGCCATATAGTGATCCTGAAAAGAATTTTATCTTGTATTTCACCTAAATTAATATTTTTTTGGCTAGTCGGTATTTCAATTATACATTATAACCACGTATACCTTAATATATTTATCCTTTCGTGATTCCTAAACTGAATATATTTGGAGTATCAGAAATAAAAAAGGATATTCGTATAGAGTGGAAAAAATAATGGTTTGTCTGAGCGTTGTGCAAAAATGTGGACAAAAAAAATTCACTAAAAAATTGAGTCCTTAACCTAAATTTTATAAAATTATTGGAAAATGTTTGTTACTGAAATTTTATTTAAAGAGATTGTACAAAAACACAAAAACCATATACGACAATTATGTGCAATAAATATCTCATTAAATATTTCCCTGTGAATATAAACAAAATATACTTACTTCTGTATTATCGTTTCTTCACCGTTCCTAACTCTCTTAGCATAGGTTATTATAATAGTATCGTCTACGTTTGTGAAGGTGTTGATCCATTATGTCTTTTGTAATATGAGAAACTTTTGTGGAGGTCGTGTAACAAATTTGCACTTTATTTTCGTTATAAACTTGATAATTGATAATTCCATAAATACATTGATAATTCCATAAATACAATATTGTATTATCTAGGAGGTAAAGTGGAAGGATATTTTTCAACAAAAAAATAAAATATAACAAATATGTCCTTAATTTCTACATTTTTATTGATGTGTCATATGAAATTAATCACGCTTTACAAGCGATAAAAAAACGATATTTTTCAATAAAAAAAAAACGTTATTTTTCCCAAAATACTAAACTTAAACATAAAAAAAATCAATATAAATCCATTAAGGACTTCAATAAAAAAAAGTTTCTGTTTATATTTTTCTGTTCTGCTGTTGTTTTTTTTTAACAAACAAGGATCTTTTAAAAGCATTTATTTATTTGTTTCAATTTCAAAATCTGTTTTTTTTTTTGGATTTCATTTATTATTATTTATTTATTTTTATGCTTTTATGTTTGTTAAAATTTCCTATTTAAGCAGATTATCAAAAACAATTGAACAATTTCAAATGATTTTGATTTCCTTTATTTTCGTTTTCTGTTTTAGAGGAGGAAATGTTTTTGATCAAAAGCTTGTTTTGTTGTATATTGAAAAATTGTGAAAATAAATATTTATATTTTGACGGTTTGGTTTTTTTTAAAAGAAAATGATTGAATTTTAATTGCTAGAATTTTCTGAAATTGTTGTAAAATAAAACTAAAGTGGTTTCTTTTTTTTTCTCAGGATTAAATTATATTTTTCTATTATGTTATTAATTGTCATGGTGTTAAAGATGATATAAAAAAAAAATAGAATTAGATCATACAAGATTTAGTTTCATATGCATTCGAAGTAGCGCTCATAGAGCAGTGATTGAGTTGCCATTTTTAGTTTTTGACAAAGTTTGATAGTTCAAATTTTATTCTTGAAAGATTATTCCTTTCTTGATTCCTATTCAAGATTAATAAGATTCATCTACCTATTATTCTGATGTTTCTATATTTTATCTAATATAGAAAGATTTTAAAATCCTTGGAGCGTGAAATCGGAAGCGTTTGCAGTTGATCTTCGCAAAACTTTATTGACTATAGAACGTGTTTAAGAATAATAGTTTCAAATCTACCTGAAACTCATTGTCGTTTCGAATCTAAATTCCCACAAATCCCCGTGTTTCATAATTGATCTGATTTTTTGAACTAAAATTAGTGTTAACCTGCAACACGGAGCACATGAAATTTTACAAAAAAATTAAAGTCTTTTCAATGGAAATTGTTGGGAGGATTGTGACCAGTAAATAAACACGCACTAATTTTTCATCTTATATGAAACCATTTTATTAAAAACAGAAATGCGTTTATCATCATTTCATGTCATGTAAACTTAGAATGGTGCAGTCATTTCCTATTCTCAACTCTTTTGTCTTTCGGAAAAATAGTAATTTTTTTTAATTTTTTGAAAAATAATTAAAATTTTTTTTTTTTATAAATATATTAATATAAATAACAACAATTATTTTTCTCTGGAATGTTTTTATAGTCTGGGGTTTAGATTTCTAGTTATTTTTATTAAATTTCATTTTTTTTCTATTTTCTTTAGAAATATTCTTTGAGGCTTTTGAAATCTTGTTTCTTTCTGTACAAGAAGTTTCACATAACAGCAACAACAATGTACCCTCTGTACAAGTCTCATTATTTATAGAAACAAATTAAATCGTGATCTATTCCCTCACATTCCTAAATACTTTTTTAAGGACACTGTAAAAAATTACAAAAATATTAAATTTTATTATCAAAAATTAGCATACATTTTTGATATTTATTCTAATTGCACTGTTGAAGTTGTGGAAATTCTATATGCTAAATATGAAATGTTTACGTGTAAGGGGATTGTTATATCTTGACAAATATTTGTTAGTATTACTTCTTCTAATTCCTCTTAAATAGTATCAGGTGAATTTTTCATGTGAATATCGCATTTATTGGCCTCGTGATCCAAAGTGTTGATCCCAATCAATTTATTTCTCATGAAAATATCAACAACATTTTGAAACTGAATACGAAATTGTCAGTTAAACAAAAAAGTAGCTAAAATTTATTTTTATTAAAGTATTCTTGGAATCAAAAAATAAATCAAATGTCGTAAATCCAGAGAATTCGTATTAAATTTGCACTCATAAGTTATGTCGACACAATTCACTAAAATCGCTGCAAAATAGCGCAAAATTCGCGGTAATTAAACTACCATTGGGCTGTCGCTGCCATCGGTTTGGAATTCTTTATATTAATTATTTTTCTAGAAACTAATTGTCGTTTCTTAACAGTGTATATTTATGAGTTCAAATTTCTTCTATTTTTTTTCTCTTATTTATATATTATTTCTTTTAACTATATTTTCGTAAAAAACCCATAATAATCAGAAGAATTCTGAACCTATTAAAAAAATTGATGGGTTTTGGTATGTGGTTATGGTAACATTACCACCAAAGAATAAAAATATCAACAAAATAAAGAAAAAAACAAGAAATATTCTTCAGGTTTGAAAAAAAAAAATAGTTATTAATAAACCTAACTTTTATTAAAGCAGAAGAAAAGTAGAAAAACAATTTTAATGAAAATAATAGTAATAATAATAATAATAGTTTCTGTTGCTGGTGGTATTGATGTAGTTGAATAAACGTCTAGAACAGCTATTTTCAACCTAAATGGCTCGCGAACTGATAAAAAAATGTTAAAACTATTCGAGAATTTTAGATTTTTCATTGGTCAAGTTTTTTAATTAGTGATTGTTTAATATGATTTGAAAGAAATGTTATAGTCTCGACCAGGACATCCTCTTTGACGGGATAGTTATTAATCAATTCTAACTAATCTAAATTCCTGTATTTAGATTAGTTAGAATTGATTTTTTAGACTTGATTCTATTTTTTTTTTTTTAATGAATACCGGTAAAATCAAAAAAATAAATTTTGTGGTATTTTTATTATAAATCAAAATCATAAATTTACCATAAATTTACAAAATGTAGAAGTTATTATCACACTTGCATAATTTTATTTATTTATATAATTATCATTGACCCTAGTAGCATAGGTTTTTCAAAATTTAATATATAGGAATTTGGCTCGCAGTACTATTTTCTAAATTTGGGTTACACGGTCAATCAGGTTGAGAATGGCTGCTCTAGGAAATCTAGAAAATATAAAAATATTGTTTCATGATTTTTTTTTTACAAAAGATTCGTTAACTCGAATTTATGCCAATTAGAATATAGAATAATAATGTAAGAGAAATTATAGCTCATATAATATTATGCAGCATTTAAATTTAAGGGGGTGCATTAAAAATTTCAAATAATAACAATAAACTAGAATTATAAAAAAAATTGATATTAATTTCAAAATTATAGTTTAATATTTTCTTATATAGTATGGTAGAACTGTCGAGCAGCCCTTGTGTAAAAAAAAGTTACTGTCGTAGTCACTACTTCGTAAGCGGAGCTTGACGTAAGGGCAGAATATCCTAACTTCCACTTAAGCTGGGTAAAGTAAACAAAAATGGAAATCCTTAACCAAAAGAATAATTCTCTGTTTCGGTTCGATTTATTACAAAAAATTTAGTCATTGTACTAAATTTCTGCAGATTTCTTTTTTCTGTAAAAATATTTGTAAACTTTATCCAGTCCCAGGCTATATCGTTTTAAAAGCAATCACGCAGTCATACTAAAATTTGAAATTTTTAATAACCAAACTAGCATCACAAAATTAAGAAAAATCAAATAAACTTTTCCCGTTAAATAATAATAACTCTATTGAATAGTTTTCATTTTCTGCTCAATTTTATTTACATCAATCAAAATTATAGTGTTTTTTTTTCGCTTCCTATTTGGCTAACCTCAGTTTCAACAAAAAGGAATTAAAATAAAAATATAATAAAAAATAAAATGATAATCCTTGTTGTTGTTGGGATATGCTTTTTCATTTTTAATTATTAAAGCTCTTTATACAAGATTAAATATTTATTATTATTGTATTTCAAACCAAAAAGCATATTTCAGTCATACAACAACACAACTATCATCAACAATATATAAATAATAGAATATAACATAAAATAATATGCGATATATTTTTTATGTTATATAAAATGGAAACAAACACCACATAAAATAAATAAATTCATAATTTTTTTATGTTTTTAATTCTATGAACATTTTAATGGACTGTATTATTTAAAATATAAAGTCGTGGTTGTAATATTTTAAAATAACAATTTTTAAAAATAATATTTCAAGAATTTGGAATTTATTAAATATAAAACTCAAAAAAAAAAAATTATATTTTTAATTAATTATTTTCAATTATTTATTTTCAAAAATGATATAAATAGAATTTCAGTGTAAAAGCTATTAAATTATTTCTGTGGAATTTAAAGAATTTTATTGAGAATATTTCAATTGAAATATAAATGGAAATATACGTGTGAAACAAAAGGTAAAATTTTTGAAATATTTAAATGTTCTATGTTGACTGAACAAAAGGACAACTTATTTCAATTTAATCGCAAAATGTCTGTCATCAACAGAGTTGTTTATTTTTCTAATTAACATTTACGTATATCCAGTGAAATCATATTTCTAAAACAAATTATGTTATTTTTCAGTCGTCCTTTTTATTGCAATATTATCTTTGTCACATTTTTACCTGTTTTAAAATATTTGAAAATTTGTCTGCAAAGTCAAAATGTGGTTTTACTTTAATTATCCTGCTTCTTCTTAACTCTGACTTGAATTAGTCCACTTTACGCAGTCATTAAGTTATTTAAAACATTTGTGGTTTTTAAATAATTTGTAATAATTTCTGAATTTCAACTTAATGTTCACAAAATTTAAAGTCTCTAAGTTTAACTCACCACATATAAAAGTGTACAATAGAAAATTACACTTTTCCAGTAGAAACACATATCTAAGATAAAATTAATTTAATTAATTTCTCTTTTATTTTTTGCTGATTGTTGGTAAATAATACCAACAAAAAGTCACGAAATATGAGAATGTCAAAAAACACCACCACATATATGAAAGGATAAAAACTTCCTTCATAATATGGTAACACAATCCAAAGGTTTTCAACAAGAAAATTATATAATTTAATTAAATCTCTTTAGATATCTCATATATTTTTTTCATCCAAATTAAATTCTCATTTATCAAGGAGGATCGAAAGTAAAAAAAAATCTTATAATTTAGTTATCAAACTTTAATTTATTGTCATAAATAACTTTTTTTTAGTACTTTCTCCATGTCGGCTGTTTTTTATCGTTATAATTAATATGTATGTATATGAAAAATGATAAATTATTTGTAAAAAAAAAAGGGTGAATTTTTATATCTTTAAGGGTTTAAATATTTATATTGTAGAATAATTTTTTATGATGACGTTAACTTTTGCTTTTCTTACAAATTTATATAATGCTTTAGATAACATAATTAATACAAATATATTGTAATTATTAATAAATTGAAAGGAAATGTTTAGTTTATAAAGGAAAATTAATATTATATTTACATTTATAGTCACATCAATCAATATTTGAAGTAGAATGAAATTTGAGATAAGAAAACGATATTTAAAATGTTTATTTAATTATTTATTGATTACGAAATATTTTTAAAGTTAGAACAACATAATTTTAATTACATAATATTAAGTAAGCCTGATTCGATATAATTTTAATTCTCTTTGTAAAAATATTCAGCAATAGGCCAAATATTTATTCAATCATATGATTTTTAATTGTTAATTACTTTTTTAACTTATTTGAGTGTTAATTCTTGCCTTCATTCATTACTTTAATTTTATATTTTTAGCAATTTGAACATCATACATTCCTTTTTAAAAAAAGATCACTAGCTTTTGTACTAATTTGAAATTTTTTAAATCAATCGGTGGGATAATTTCAATTCAAATAACCGTAACAGAATACCTTACCTTATAATAATACTTAAAAGGTATTCTTATCACAATAAGAATACCTTTTAATATAAAACAATAAATGCAAATACATACATTTATTATGTTTTGCATTAGCTGCCACATAATTATCAATTTGCATTATTATATTCTTAAACAGATTACATTTCTGTTTATATAATTTATTCCCTTTCTTTAAAGGCTTTTTAAAATACGCTGCCAATATTTTTCCCCGAAAAAGGTGTTTTTTTTTTATAAAATTATGTTTTTTTTGTTAAGCTCTTGAAATTGACATTTCATTTCCCCCGATACCATTATGATGAGTACATGAAAATTCAATTTTAAAATTATTAAATAATTTTCCAAAAAAAAAACGACGAATAACAATTTTGTTACATTCCTGTGACACCTTAACGACCCTGAAAACAATATTTTTGCATATGACATTAATTTTTTTTTGACAATGTTTTTGTTGTAATTTTCCACATGTAAAAGCTTAAAAATTGAATAGTGAGGATATTCAAAAAAATAAATGTAAAAACCAAGAAAAAATTATAAATAAATAAATAAAAGTTATATAACAAAAATGATTTTACTCCCACGATGCTCCCAAATATACGCAAACGCAAAGTCCCAACGACAGATATGTGACAATGAACAAGAAAAAAACAAAAATTCATCCTAAAAATACCTTGCGTCAAAAAACAAAACATAAAAAAAAAAGTTTTTCATTATATTTTCTTCATTTAGAAGAAAATTTTCAACTTCGTTAAAGTTTTTCTGAAATTTTGTTTTTTTGGCTCTCAAATGTGTTGTGTTGTTGTAAGGAATAAAATTTCCCAAGTTTTTGTTTTGTAGCTATATCATAATTTTGTTTTATAAATTTATGTATTGGATAAGCTAATAAAAAAAGGTATACAGAAGCAACAAAAATATCAAAATGAACAACATAAAATAAATGACATACGAATATGTATTTAAGCAAATTTTATGGGATCCTTACTGGAGAATATCTAAAGTGCTAAATTAATGTTGATTAAGATTTCTCATAAAAAGCTGTAGCAACACGACTAACTATATCAACCTTTCGATGTAATTAATATATTACAAATACCCTTAAAATAGTACTTAATGAGGACAATTTCTTGTTAACCATAGCGTGTAAAAGAAAATCTTAACCAACGATAAAGTATTTGAAGTTTGAAGATGTGTAAACAATTAATTATTGAACATTATTAAAGCATTTGTCAAAAATTAACTTTATATTTCCGAAAATAGTGATTTCAACGTCAGAGTTAATTTATTCAAATTGCAGCCTGAAACCCTGTGTAAATATAAGATGTTATACGAAACTGTATGTGGGGAAGTTTTTAATGTAACTGTGTTCGAGAATTATCTATACTATTTATATAACCATTAATTTGTAACAATTATGTTCTTTTCGACAAGAAATACGCAACACTTTGCAATTTCGTTTTTACATAAAATCGTATGTTCTCAAATAGCATTGTTAAAAAATTTACTCACCTGTTGTAATCCAGAAGTCATAAACCAAAAGACAAGTTTGATGCATTAAGGAGCATGACCGCAGTTTTCAGAACAAATCGAAAATGGTTCACAAAATCTGTTAATTATTGTCCACACTTTGATTTACATTTCCGTTTGCTATAATAATTAAATAATTAAATAATAATTCGTTTTTATTATAAAATTATCCTCAAATCAGTTTTTGTTAAATTTTAAATTATTATGCCAAGTTTCATAGATCGTGTTAAATACGGCCTGAACTATTCTTAGGTGAAATTATAAAAAGAGATAGTTTTGTCATATGAGTAGTAGGGTTAGGTAGTGTTGTTCTTTCCTATGGCAATACTGTCGAGAGTTTAAATTCGCACTGTAAAGCTTGTCCTTAATGATATAAATCCGTAAAAATCGGCAATTAATAATTAAATTATTTTTCATTTAAGCTATAAAATTATTTAAATCAACATATTTTTACAGGATTATTAAATCGTATATTTATATAAAAAATAAATAAAATAAAATACTTTTATTACACAATTTTAATTCCAAATTTAATCTTGTCCACCTAAATCTAAATTTATAATATTTTATACATACGTATATTCAATTTCAAGGATATTTTTGTCAAATTTTGATTATATTACATCGATATATGTGTATATATTTTTCATATGTGTATATACGTTTCACCTAAATGGCCTTCATGAATAACTCATAATACGCTAAACTAAACAAACAAGGCAAGAACATTTTTTATTTTCATGTTTTAGGATAATTTAATTTAAAAAAAAAAATATCTGACGCAGGTAAAAAAGGAATATTAAAAAAAAACGTGTCAATTTGCGCCTTGTCTAAATTGAATAACAAAATAATCAAATGACAACAACAAAAAATTGTGTATTTTTTTGTAGGTCAAAATAACATAAATAATATTTTAGTTGTAAATTTTTTATAAGGATATTTTGTTTATGACAAAGGATGGAGACATCCTGTTGAATAAAGTAAATAAATAAATTTATATAAGCTTTTTTAAATAACAAAAAAATAATAATAATTAATATAAATAAAAGTTCGACGAATAAGGAGTGTTTATGGTGTTTTGTAAAAATAAGTAAAAAAATTTTATTTATAATTTGGGTCGTTAAAATATTTTTTTTCAAATTTGTGTAATTGTAAACCAAAATTTATATCAGAGACAAAAATGTCAATATTAGAGTGGCCAAATTCTTCTTCCAGTGCTTATCCACTTTGGATTTTCAACTTATCTATTATAAGTCTATAATAGATAAGTTGAACCATTCGCTTAAGTTTGTCATCCACGACTTCCTTCTTCTTGTTCCTAGTATCTGGCTTTGAAAAACTACTTGTAATTTCCTATACTTACCTGTTTGCCGAAAATCTTAAGCTAATTTTCTTTATTTATTTTGACAGACCTGGCTTGTTCGATCCGTGACTATGCAATTTCATTAAAACTTTTAATTGGGTGAAAAATTTATTTATTTAAAATGTAGAGTCACATATATTTACTTCTGAAATGTCAAAATTAGTATTGCCGTATCAAGTTTTCGAATTGAAGTATTTAATATAATTTTTCGGTACGGTGGAACGTCCTTGGCAACATTAATGTGAAAAAAGTTTCATGCAACAAATTCAAATAAAGTCTATACATAAATTTTGTAATTATTATATTTAACGAATTGGGTTGGTTTTTATGGCAACATGATTATTTTTCAAATAATATTCTGTATCCTATATTTATTTTCATTATTGATTTTTTTGGTATTTATACAATTTGTCATGTCAATTCAATTATTGACACCCATTAAATTAAACAAAAAAAAAATAATTAAATAAACATTATCATTATTTTTCTATTAGTAAAATAATTTACTATCGGATCATCCTGAAATTTAGTAAATAATTTATATTTTAAGCTAATAAAATGTACACCATTTGGTATTTGATATTATTTTTTTGTTAATATCCATTTTTCTAATTAAAGTTTTGTATATATAATTAATATTTTGTAAAATTAGATTACATTCAATAAACGAAATTAATTATTTAAAAGCAGCTTAATTATATTAAATAAAAATTTAATTGGACATTATTTTACATTACCAAATTAATACTAATTCTTTAAAAATATTTTTTATAAATCCCACTTCTAACTTACTACCTCAAATTTGTTTTGTATACTAATGAATATTATATTGAGTGTGCATCATTTTCTATATCAGTTCTCTCTTTAATTTTGTCTGATGGTCTTATAAGGATACAGTCATGTGTCAAACAGTAAATTATTACATTAGAATATTTAAGATCAGCATACAATGCAGAAATAAAGGATATTGTAGAACAAATCTATTTATATTTACTTAACACAATAAAATAAGATAATGTCGAAAAACATGTGTAGGCTTTTAACCGGATAAAAAATTAATTAAAATAGTAAAAACTTGGAAATTGGTCAGGCAATAATAACTTCGATGTGATTGGATTAAATATTTGTCATGTAGGTGCTTGAATTATCCAATTACATAGTGAAACGTTTTAAAAAATTTAAAAGAAGAAAATTATATTAAAATTGAATAATTAATTTTAATTTAAAATTAATATTAAAAAGAAAGAAAGAAATATTTCAAAAAAATTTTTTACAAGTGGCTAAAACCTATTTAAGAACATTCAGCACTTCAACATTTCCGTTCACAATACTATCTTTTTTAACTGCAATTGACAGCAATTCTAAATAAACAGAAATAAATTATTTTAACAATTTTTCTGTATTTGACTAAAATATACATTAGACTTGAACAACTACTTAATCAATTTTTCAATAAGACAAGGGTTAATATTTTTGATTGAAAAAAATTTTTATTACACATATTTATTTTTGTAATTTTTTAGGGATTAAAAAAAAAAAATAAAGTCCCTGATATCAGAACTTTTCTGTTCGTCTGTCGATCAGTCCGTGTGTAAACTTTTTCAAATTACGATTTAACAGAGTAAATATTTTTCATTGCAAAATTTGTAGAATTTCCTTTAAGATAATGGTAAAAATTACTTCAAGATTATTCGTTAGTAAATATTCTCCAAAATTGACACCACATTGAACGGTATTTTGCTTTAATTGAAATAGAGGCGCTACTGTGAAAAATTCTACTAGGTGCGGTATACTATAATAAAGTATCGGAATTTAATATTTTAAATTACTTAGTATATTCCATATTTTCTAATTGATTTTACTTTAAAATAGTGTGGAATATGGATGTGTCTGCACGTGAATTATCGCGTTCATATAAAACTACTACACAGCAGTAGTGCAGGCTATTTTTAACTCTTCGTCTATACGTATTCAAAATTTTCAATGTCAAAAAAATAAAAATTAGTACGTAAATTTGTTCTTTCTTTAAAATCTATCTCCCTCTAGATATCCATAAATATTGATTTTGTGTGCTGTTGTGGTCTTTTTAATCTACGTATATGCCAAGTTCTTCCTGATGTGCTACTTTCGTGGGAATTTTAATCATAGCGACATGGGAAATTATATTTAAGGGCAAAAAAAGGACCACACACGAATTTTATTTGAATAGATTATGCTTGCTTGAAAATTATGGTTATGTATATAGGTAGAAATCTCAAGAGATCCTTGATTTCTTTGTGTGATGTATATATAAATTAATATAAAAAAATTTAAATCAAATTTTATTATAGAGAAAATAATGATATTTTATTATCGAGAAAATTTTGTGGTATCATTTTTGTTGATAGATTTTTCGAACAAAAATTGTGTTCAATGTGACACCACATTGCACACAATTAAAACAATTTTAAACTTAAGTATAATTCGATTTTTTTTAATTAATCTTTCATAGAATGGCAATGGCATTTCCTGTAGTTTTGATTGGACATTTTGTTTGTCGAATTTATATGGAAAAAATATAATTTCAAAAATTTTAATTGTCTAAATATACAAGGAAAGTAGAACTAGTTTAGTAAATCCTATTTACGTAACCTTTTATATTAAAAACAAGTTATTCCATAATACTGGATCGAATCCTGTTCATTTTAGTAATCTAAAAACATTTGTCTTTAATTTTTTATGTCTTCTACGGTTGGTTTTTGATTCTCAGTACTATGCTAATCAGGCGCATCTTTTTGTTAACTTTAGGAAAAATTAATATTTTGTGATATTTCTATCTTTAGCTAGGATTTCAAATCCGCATTTATCAACTATGTTATTATTTTTTCGTGGAAATATAAAATCTTTTTAACTTTTGATGAAAACTTCTTTCAAAGCATATTTTTAGTGAAAGAAAATAGTATTGCAATATCAAATTCGATTTATTTATTAACAAGTAAAACTGAAAACGAAACACAAAAACTAAATTTACAATAAAAAAATTTTTTATAAATTTTTCTTCTTGGAAAAACCCTTGAACTATAAACACGATAAAATTATGTTAAAAACTATTTCAAAATTTTTTAACTGAAGATAATTTTCTTTTCCAGAATTTTCCTTTTGTTTTTCTTTAATTTTTTTGTATCATATCGCAACATAGTTTTTCTACATAAAGAAAAACTTATAATGTTTTCTTGGAAAAGTGTAAAAACTTTTCTATTGAAATATAACACAATTTAATATAATCTTCTTATTATTTTTGTTTTTCTATTTAAGAAAAATACTATTTTAATTTTTTTGTCTTATAAAGGAAAATTCTTTCACATTTTTATATTATTTTTTTAAAATTAATAAATTTTTTATAATATTAAAAAAAAGATTTTTTGTTTTGTATAAAAAAAATTGCATAAAATTTTTTTTCTATTTGTATTTTTGCTGTAACTTTTATTATGTTTCCAAAAATATTATAAGATTTTTTTTTTATTGTTTTAATTGTTGTTTATTTTAGAATTTATTACAGAAAATGGAAAGCTTTTGTAAACAAAAGAATTTTGTTTGCATTTATAGCATAATTTTTGCTTTTTAATAACACATGTTTAGTTTTTTATTTGGAAAAAAAAAAGAAATTCCAAAAAAAAGGAAAATGTGTAAAAAAAATTTAAGTTGAATTATCCTCGTAAAAACGATTTCAATAAAATTCTTTTTATTGTAGATATTTGTCATTTTTAACCTATTTTCGCAGTATGACAATATTGAATTTTCCACTTACTTATATTATATATGCCATGTAACTATTGTGATATACAATAAAATATTTTATAAATTATAATTTTAGACATTTCAGTACAGAATTAAATACTGTTTTTTACTGCAATTTATTTAGGAACAATTTATTTTGTAAATCTTAAAACAACTGAATATAAATTTTCTGACTTCTACTTTGACTCCACTGACTGACTACAAATTCCTCCTAAACTCCGATTTAGTTATTATTACGCCAAAAATAGAGCATAGTAATTTATTTTTTGTAGTCATAGATGGTGTCAAAATGAAGTTTTTATTACAAATTCAATAAAAAATTTATTTTTTCAGTTTTATCTAAAATCCTTCACATAATACTTTGCTATTCAGAAAAAAACAAATTATTTTAAATTTCTATAAAATATTTGCAAAAGTATTATACAAAAGTATTATACATACATATATTCATTCCTGATTTCACAGTAAAAAAAAAATTAATCTTTTCATTTGCTTCAAAAATTTTCCTGGAAAATATAATATCTGAAAATATATTCAGCAAACACAAGAAATAAAAATGCGAAAATCTTCCAATGAAATTACACATTATTTAAAATTCGATCGTTTAAATATTTTTATTAAATATTAATAAAAATGTCTATTGATTCAACATATACCATAAAAAAATTGAAAAATCTCTAAACAAGGACCTTGAGAAAAATACATTTTTTCTTTACTCCCTTTCTTTACAAATTTACCCATGTTTCATTTTTATTCGTGCTTTGGTTAAATCAACTTTTTATTATGTGTACCCAATATTCTCAGATATGATGTTAAAAAAAATTAAATATGTTTATTCATATATGATTTTATTTTTCGATTAAAATTTTAGAATCATATATTTATCTTGTTTTTGGTTGCTTCGTGAAAAAAAATTCAAACAAGTAGAAAATTGAGTTTCAAAATTATGTGTGGACCAGTAAAAAGAAAATTCACTTATTTTTTTGGTACATAAACTTGAAAAATCAATGAAAATTTTTCTTTATTCGAATGGAAATTGATTATAAATCTTTATTAGAATATTAAAATAGTTAGTTTAAATTTATATTGACGGTCTGAAAATTATTTGTCAGTTAAGCAAAACGGTCAGAGTAGTTAATTCAATCACAAGATTCCACTACCACTACTGCCCAAAAAATAATACGCATTAAATTAAAAAAAAGAAAGCTTGCTTTTGTTTTGGATGAAAGTTTTATTTATAACAATACGACAAATCATCCCTAGAAATAATATTTTAACCGGAAAATTCGGCACTGCGAACTAATAAAAGCTCTGCTTACTTTGCATTAACGTTTACCGTGAAACTGGAGTTGAATACTTGTAGAGAATGCAAACAATTACTCCGTCTCATTTTCTCTATTCACAATTTAGAACGCTCACATGGTACTGTTTTCATTTCTGAGAGCAAATGCACGGAAAATCACTACAACAATTCGCAGTTTTCATCATGTAATCATGATGATTAAGTCAAACTTTCGGGAATTTTTTAGGTAAATTTAGAAATGTATTGGTTTAAGGTAGCAATTTTTGATTCTGTTGCCTGCTTGGTTCCTATGAAGGAAGTGAGAAATCCGAAAGAAAAATGCTCACATTAGGCAAATTATAGGACCATAGTACAAGTGTTGTCAATAGTTTCTGTTACTAGCCGGTTTATACCTTCAGTTTGTTTCTATTCCATAAATTTCCTATAATCCGTCCAGTCCCCCCCATCTTTCTCAATTCCAATTTCTAATCTTTTTGTAATACTTTATTTAAACTTAATAAACTCAACAAATTCAAAATTTTCCATCCGTATATAAAATTTTCCATAAATTTTTATATAATACAAAATTACAGTATTATATATTTTTTTTTCGCCCAAAAAAAAAGTGATAACCAATAATTCTTCATTTTATTTTGTAGAATGGGGGTTGTTTTTAGAGACAAGCCGAATTTCAATTTGTATATGTATATATATATATAATATATATATATTATATATATTTTTGCTAATGTACAATTTGTAAGCTTAAAAAAGAGAAGAATTTATATTTATTTTCGATTGATTTTCAAATTTTTTTTTGTATTATTATTTTTGCTTTTACACAATATTTATTTTTACTGTGGAATTTTTTTTTTTCAAAATTATTTTCTTTGCATATTTATTTACATAGTGAAAATGTTATTGGATGGGTGCTAAAACTCTCTAAAGCACACCTGTTGATAAAAGTATCGATTTAATAATATTTTTTTTTTGTAGATTACACTAAAGTTAAATATTTGTGGTAAATAAATAATCAATGATTGCATAAAAAACAAGAATTTTTTTTCTATATTACATATTTTAGAAAATTACCCAAAAGTGTGTGTAGTGTAAAGAAGAGTTCATTTCGAATTTTTATTTTGTGTATTAGCTAGTATATAGCACAAAAAAACGAAAATGATTTTTAAGTAATTTTTTTACCTGAAATATTGTTGATTAATTTTTAGAGTTTATTAGGTAAGCAAGTTTTGTTTGATTACAATTTTATTTAGATATTAATTTAAGTTAATTCGATTATTTAATTATGGTAAGCTATCAGTTATGTCAATATTAGTTTTGTTCGAACTTGTTCTAAAAAATTGTAATAGTAAGTCAATTAACCCTCAAGTGTAAAAAAAAAATGTTTTTAATTTAAAATGTTATTAAATGAATATTACACAAACATGGTTTGCTTAACGATTTGCGATTTTTTTAGCTATTAACGTTATTATAACCTAAAAAGGATTTGATGTATACTGTATTTGCGACAAGAAGATTTTACAGAAAAAAATATAATTTTTATCTTTTACTACATATTACTATTTATGTATATTTTAGTACAATTATGTCATTACAGTGAAATTTAGTGAAATTTCAAGCAAGTATTTTTGTAAATTTCGCACCGGATATGCTCAGTATATAAATCATACAGTTATTAGTTCTTTCTTTAGAACTTATTTTTCGATTAAAACAAATTAATAAAAAATTAAAACAAATTAATAAAATATTTAAATTAAGTTGAACCTATTAAACATTTATTGAACATGAAACTATTAAACAAGTTTTGGTTAGATTCATATTTGCATCACGTTGCAATAAAGGGCAAGTTGACTGATAATCAAAAATGCCTTGCGTTGTCAGTGATTTTGTTGACGTTTACAGTTTTCTTAAGCTGTTACTTCGTACAATGAATGTTAACCTTCAATTCCTATTATACTTCTCTCGAAAAGCTTAATTGCCGCCACTATTAATCTTATTATCTAACTGTAATATATTTAGCACGTTTACAATTAAAAGAGAACCATAAATTATTGCTACTTTGAATGAACGCCTGTTTATTTTTTATTGGTGATCGATAAAAACCATCATGAAATCTAATCAATGTAAAATCTACCAAAATTGATTAAACACTTACTGGTCTATATTATTTAACCAAAAAAACGAACATAATATTAATACTTAATAAGGTATTTCCTCAGATAATATCTAAATTAATTCCACAAAAATCCCATAATTATTTTTTTTACGCTTTATTTCATATTCTTTACCTTGGAAAATCTAATTTCAAAAAACTTTTTCCATTATATAAACATTAAAAAAAAAAGTTCAATTAACTCAATTTTGTTGTCCAATCACAGTTTTTTTATGTATTAATATAATTTATATTTTATATTGGTATTTAAGTAAAACCACACAGCAACTATTTACACATTCTTTTAAAAAACAAATGGTTTTTTTGTGGCCACTGACCTTTTTTGAGCTTTCAGTCCCATAAACAAAATAAAATCTAAATTTCAAATATGACATTAACCTGTGTTTTTAATTCCCCTTGCTAACATTTTTGATTTACCCAAAAAAAGCAACATAAAAGAATTTGTCTTATGCAAAACAAATTAATTACATAGTTTAGAAAAGCTTTATTTTGGGAATAAAACCTACCCGCATTACGTGTATAGTGTCAACATTTATTTACCACCATTCAATATGGTTATCCTCGTGTCCTTAAGAACACAATATAGTAAAAGTTTATTAACTGTGGTTCAAATTGTAGTTGATTGAAGAAAACTCTGCTATTTTGTAATAATTGCGGGGTCTACGTTTTCAAAAAATTTAGGGGTTGAGCAATTGTATGAGATTCAAATCTCATTCCTTAAACAAAATTTTAAAAATTTTAATTAGAATTTAAATTCTTTTAAATATTTTCAATTATGATTTAGTTACTTTTGTATTCTGCAAATCAAAATAAATTTTCCTTAAGGTCTTAATATTGAATTCCAACTTACAATTCATATTGTAAATTTCTAATCAGGGAGGATAACATTACTGTCATCATTCGGGTTATTATAATCGATTCCGTTTAGCTGATAAATTTTTATTGTATCCCACAAAAATGTCAAAATTCATGTTGTCAATAGTAAACAATTAAGTGTTAAAAGCTAATCTTTTTCATATAAATTTCATGGACAAATATTACTTTAAAAAGAAACTATATTTGTATTTTTTATCACATGTTATTCACCCCTTAATTTAATTTTGTATCAACCTACACTATTTTTGTAATGATCTTTATTACCTATCATCATCATCATCATCAACAAAAAAATTACGTAAAAAAAGTTAAATTTTCCATTCAACAAAACATCAATTTTAGTTTTATACAAATAACTTTATGTTTTAATGCTGAATTCTCAGAAAAAGTTTTCCAAAACAAAACAAAAAACTTTTATAGTTGGAAACTCATAAGGAATTACAAGGATCTCATCCTTCTTATATTATAAAAGTTATTATAGTTATTTGAGATGACCAAATTAATATAAAAGGACTGGTAAATGTACTGTTTTTTTTTTTGGGTTATTTACTTATATTTTTGGTACACAAAATATTAACCTGTAAGATTTTTGTTTTGTTTAGTGATATTTTTATGAAAACATCAGAAAAATTTTACCACAAAAAGTCAAAATTATATTATAAAAATAAACAGAGACAATTTTTTGTTTGTATTTATATTTTTATGTTATAAAAAGTATTGACATTTTTCATTTTTTTTTGCTAAAAATAAAAAAGAAAAATAACTAAAATTTAAAATAGAAAAAGTTTTTCGAAGTTTCATAAAAAATTAAGATTTTTATATTTGAAATATGTATTATTAAATTTTTACTTTGTTATTTTTTTACAAAATATATTATTATCATAAAAATTTATTTATCATTATAAATAAATTTTTATGCTAATAATATATTTTGTAAAAAAAAAACAAAATCATTATTTTTTTCTTGGGGAAAATAAGGATTTATGAAAAGGAGTCAAAAAATGGTTAAAAAATTTAATAAAAATTCTTTTTAAACTAAATTATAGAAGTTTTTTTAATTGAATTTTAGGATATTAAAGTTAAAGTCAATTGAATAAAATTGTCTACGGAATATAAATGAGCCTAACTTTAATTTTTTTGAATATCACCATATCTTAAACTATTCTGCAACTTTACTTCGCAGCTAAAAAAAAAATTTAATATTGCTGACTTTATTACCAAAACATAGTATAACTTTAAAATAATTCAATTTCATATAAACTAGTTCAGTATGTATGAAAAAGTTTCGGATACAAAATAAATATCAAATTGTCTCTGTTTATTTTTATAATATAATTTTGACTTTTTGTGGTAAAATTCTGATTGAACTTAACGATGACAAAACACAAATACCTAAATTATTTTTAATAAGTATATGACTGGTATTTGACTATATAGACAGAGGTATATTAAGGATTCAGTCTAATCTAAAGTTATTACACTTTTATGTAAACCATTATATAATCTCCATTTCTCCCAACATAAAACAAACAAATGGTCTATGTATAAAATTAAAAAAAAGGCAAAGTCAAAGTCAGGCTTATAAAGTTCAATTTATCCCTTATGGTTAAACTAATTTCATATGTTTTAAAGTTTGCTTCTTTTTGTACATATTCTTTTTTGTTGGTTAATTTAATTATACATAAAAACCAGAAAAACATTGAATCAACAGCATAAAAAGCTATATTAATTTTGTTTCTATATAAAAACAAAAAAATTTAAGTATAAAAAATGAGGATAATTTTTTTTCACCATTTGAAGATTTTTATGTTTTTTTCAGTTAAACTTTTAATACAAAAAAAAAATATTAAACGAATTTTTATTAAAATGAAAAATAATTTATTTTAAAAAGTGCGATTTTTCTAGCCTCTTTAGGGGCTAATTAAATTCTTGTTATGCGGCGAATATTTAATTTTTTTCATTTTGTTTTTGTTTTTTATAAATTAAAAAAAGTGTGTTTTTTTAGATAATAGAATCTTTTTTTGTTCTTGCTCTTAATTCTCAGTATCCTTGGGTGGTTTATGGCTCTGAATAATTTTAAACAAAAAAGGTGAAAAGGTGTAAGAATTTTTTGCTGTTTTTTCTTTGTAATTTAAAAGAGATTTAATGAAAAAAAAAACATTGTGAATAAATTTTAAGAAACTTGAGTGAAAATGCTTTAGTGCAAAAGAATTGATTTAAAAAAAAATGAAATTTTTAAGATAAAATTAAAAATGTTAATGTTTTTTTTTTCTGAATTTAATTTATTTTAATGAGATTTGTGGTAACAGAAAAGTGATATTAACAAAGGCTTATAAAATAATTGATATAAGTTTTCAATAAATATTGCAGAAGATTAGTGTGTAGAGTGAAAAGTATTTCTATTATTTTACTCTTCATATAAAATTTACTCATTTGATATTTCTATCTTAAATAAAATTAAATTGAGTACAAGTGATTCAGACTCATATTTTTATTAATTGCAAGGAGTTGAAACAAGACAGATTTACGACAAATTTTTGAATTTAAGTCTAAGTTTAGCATACATTTTTAGATCCAAGCAAATATTATTTTCATAATTTCAAATTCAACAGTTCACATATAAATAATCCGTAAATCTGTATAAATTTTAATTAAGCCGCGTCTATCCTAAAACATGTAAAAAAAAATCTATAGAATATTTTTCTTACCAATTTACATTTAGAAGCCAATTAAAAAATTTAGATTAAATATCTTCAAATTTCCCAACATAATAAAACCATTTTGTTTTCCAAAACATTTTTTCAGAATAATCAATCAGCTTTTACTAAATGGATTAGACTACATGAAAGGATACTTAAAATCAAGTCCCGGAATCTAATTAAATAACATAATTATAATTTTATTCAAGGTTTTTTTTTTGTAAATAATAATTTTCGTGAATACAAACATTACATATATATATATATATATATATATATATATATATATATATATATATATATATATATATATATATATATATATATATATATATATATATATATATATATATATATATATATATATATATATAATCAAAATAATACACACATAAAAAAAATTCTCTGATAAAATTTCAAATCAACTTCACAATTTTTTTTTCGATTCTTCCTTTAGTCTATCATCATAATCATAAATAAAGATTATGATCAACAAAATGTTTTGGTTCTTTTTTTTCGCTGTACAAAATCGTATCTTTGAAAATAAATAAGAAAATATCTATTTACACTAATAAATTTTATCCTTCGATAACATAATTTTTTATATGTATTTCTAAAAATTTCTATATAACACAAAATGTCCTAACACGAAATATTATATATTTTTTTAACACTTGGTTTTTCGACGAATTCTATTGATATTATAATAACACGAATCTATTTCGAAATAAAAATGTTTGTTTTTTAATAACTTTCTTGTATGCATTTCATGGGAAAAGGTTCAAATGAAATTATTTTACATTTTACATCTTAGTTAAATGGATTGACATTTCAACTCAATTCCAATTGAATTTCAGAACCTGGAAAAATGATATATATGTATTTCAAAATTTCAAATTCTGACACAGAAAATATTTAAAAATATAGATTCACCTGTTCTGGAACCTAGCAGTTCACTTGAGAGTTTAATCGCATGCCTGTCGATGTAGTTACCAGTAAGAATACTCTGTTGTGCATTGATTTCTGCTCAGTCTGGGTAGGACACAATAGGGGACTAAAGGAAAATTTTTAGGTAATCTTAATTTGAAAGTTTCTTTGGATCGCAGCACATAGATATGTCGAAATTGGTATTGCCTAAATGTTGTAATGCTTAATTACATTTTAATGAATTTAACGAAGATAGCAAAAATAATAGAAAAGACGATAGGAAAATTGAAAATTAATAGAACAGGCTATCAAAATTTTCATATAATTACTGTAGTGATTCATTTAATTTTATTTTTCGATATAAATTAGAATTTATATTTTCGATATTTCGTTGAAATACCATTTTTGTAGATATAAACTATATACAAAAAAAATCCGAAAAATGATTTTCAGAGCTTCCCAACTCGTTTATAATCTGCCGTTTTTCATAAAATACTAAAATAAAAAATAAATAAAATTTTGTTTTACGCACTTTTTTAGTATATATTTACCAATAAATATATCTCATAGATACGATAAAATAGATACATAAATTATTTTTCGGTTGGTTTGGTTTTTAGTATATATTATCTTATTTTACAATACATATATTCTTCGTGTATAAAATTTTACATGATTGCTTACCTTGAAAATTCAACAAATTTTTATTGTGAATATAATTTTATTTGATATATTGATTTTGTGCTTTTTTGATGAATGAATATCTCATTATTCACTGTCATTTTCAAAAATGTTATATTAATTGTCATTTTTATTAGTGCTATTCTAAACTCATAATAAAAGAATATTTAATTATTTGAATTTTCCATTCCTTTCCAAATCATTTCTACTGAGAAAAATTACAATGAAATTAATTACCAATTTTTCAGAAATTTCATTTTCAATTCTGTTACCATATTATAAGTTGTCCAAAATAATAAACTAAAAATATTTAAGAAAGATATTCTTTGGAAAATTCATTTTAAGGTTTTTATGAATCTTGTGATTACTATTTTGACATATAAAAGTATTTGTTAACAAGTTCTCAGTTCAAATTCATGATAATTAGTAGCTGTGTATTTAATATTATATAAACATTTATTATAACTTTTAATTTTATTCAGTTTTAACTTATGTGGCGAAAGCCTATAATTTTTCAAATTGTTAGCAGGGGAAAATTTTTATTTAAACTCTATGTCCTTTTATCTTACAATTATTAACAGTGTAAATCTATTACTGATAATAGTTTTAAAATATTTCCTCTCTCTATTTGTTTCTACTAATAAACTTGAAATGGAAAATAGAGAAATCAAAGGGAGCGTACAACAGGCCCACATGTGGTCACGTCCGAAGTATATACGGTCTCCATCCGTTAAAATCAACCAACCAATCAAAATATAATTTTATAGCTTAGAGAAATTATATCGTAGAATATCCTTACAAATTTATTAACTAGAAATACTGTAGCAAAGTAATACTGTAACAAAAAATTAAATAAAATGAAAAAGTGCGTTAATTTTTATTAGATTAAAAACGTTTTTATTTAATTTTAATGGTCGGACGACTGTATACAAATTAAGTAACGTCATAAAAAGAATTTTTTTGTATATTTAACTGAACCAACAAAAATCATAAAAAAAAAATTTTTTTTTAATTAAAATTGGTGACTAATATATTTTAAGGGGAGGCATTTTATTGTCTAACGATCGTCAATAAAATATGTTGAAGTTTAATTAATTTGTGTATTTTTTTATGTGTAGAAATTAGAAAAACAAATTTACGATAAAAATTAAATATTTTATTAATGGCTTAAATAGTTTTGTGTGGGTCGTTAAAGGTTTTTTTCTGGTTTTTATTGGTTGATATAATTTAATATGAAAATATTTTTAATATCAAATTTAACCCTGTATTAGTAATATCTATACATATATCCATTTTTCAATACCCTTGAAGTCATGTCCTTGACAAATAAAATTGTAATTAAATACACAAAAATCAAAAAAAATATTAGTTCTTCTTAAGGAAATAAGAGGAACTATTTGGAAAACATTGCTTAATTTGTTTAGATTTAATTGATCAACACTTTTACGCAGTGATAAAAGAATTTAATTTACATCAATAACAGTGGATGGATTGTCGATTTTGGGGGAAATATCATTGACAGTTACAACTTGACGCTGTATTCTATTTATTCATAGCATATCATTTAACTTTCAACATAAAATTTGAATATTTAAAGGAAAACAATTCTCAAATTAAAAAAAATACTAATTTTGAGAGCTGTCAATTCAAACTTATATAATATTTAGGCTGTTTGTTTATAAATAGGAAAATTGTAATTAAAAACATTTTTAATTTCATTTGCTGTTGTTTATAATATCATAATTTGTGTTCTAGGTCAGTGGCCCTTTTCAATTAATCCAACAAAAATCTTGCGCCACTGATTAATCTATATATAAAAATTGTATAAAAAAAAACAATATTAATTTCTTAGTTTCATTAATTATCATGGCTCATTGCTTTCCATTATAAAATTTAATGATAGCAAATAAAAAAATTGTATGTTTTTTTTTGTTAATAATGAAATTAAAAATAATTTTTATGTTTTTTTTTCATTAAGCTAATTTTATTTCAAATGCCAATGACATTAAAATTGTTTTTGTTGATATAATTTACTTGTTACAAACTTTAATTTATTGTGCTAGTTTTTGTTTTTTTTTTTGGGTGGGGGAAAGAGTAAATTTAATTCATTTGAAAAAAAAAAATTTATTTAAAATAATTATAACTTTTTTTTTTAAAACAAAATTCCTGTGAGATTAATGATATCACATATTAAGTTCATCGTAAACCCAAAAGACATGACTATGATGTAATTTCATATTTATGGGCTTTTTTATTTTGCGCGAAAGTTGTAAATCTATATTTGCCATCTTAACTACATATGCTATAATATATTTTTCATAATCTTTAAATGCTTTTATCTGAACCGAAATCTTTTACCTTTCCACAACGACGGACCTAACCATAATTTATTTCAAATAGACAAACAAAGAGACGAATAAGAAAGTGCTAATAGAACAATTCCATATTTTTTTTAATAATTTTACTTTTAAATAAGTTTTAATTAAAAAAAATTGTATAAAATCATAATAATATCGTATACAAAAAAAAATTATTAATAATTATAATATTAATCTATAAGATTATAACAAAAAATTATAAAAAACAACTAAAATTAATGTGAAATTTAATTATACAAGATTTTGTTAAAAAACATACATTAATAATTTTATAATTTTTATATATTCTCGTAATTCGTTTTTTTTTTTTTTGCTTTTTTAGGGGAATTTAAATACTTCCAGGTTCACTGAATTTACACGGAAACCCTTTTTTTGTAACTAGTTTTGTGGCCAAAAATTATTTAGTGAAATTAAGTTAAAAATCGCAAAAAAAAAAAACTTTTTAATGGCATCATGGCTAAAAGTTGATTGTACCTGAATTAAAAAGAAATATATTTGGTTTTTAATTTCAATTTAAATGTTTTAGGGGAAAATATTATAAACCAAAAATGGGTTTATTTTTTATGTAATATTTTTGTTTGTCTTTTGCGATTGTGGAACTTAAAAGTTCAAAGTTCTGATAATAGCTATAATTTGTGAAATAACCATAAAAAAAAATAATACAAATTATTTAATATTTTCTTTTTTGAGTAGCTCTTTCAGTTACTAGGAATAAAACTTGTTTAATTAGATTTACTAAAATAATTAATTAGGAAAAAATATTTTTAAAAAAATAAACTTATATTGTACCTTTAGATGACTTAAATCTTAAAACACTAAATTACTGCCTTGAGTCAGATTTTTTTCTTATTGTATTTTATAAACTTTCAAATTGTTAAGTAATTGCCTGTTTATTCTTTAATGAATTAGTCAGACTAATATTTTTTCTTTGAATGATCGATATTTTCATTTCCTCAATAAATTCCTTTTTACTAAATAACTGAGACCAACAATATTCACAAATTACTAAAAATAATATCCAATTAGTTAAGCCCACTTACTTAAAATGTGTTAAGTAATGAGAAGACCAAGGAATTCCATTATCTCTTCTGAATTATTTCGGATATTTACTAGTTTTTAATAAAACGTTGAAAAAGCTTAAATAAATAGAATAATATCAGATTTAACAATAATATACATATAATTAATTAATTTTCATATTTAAAATATTAATGTAAATATATTTAAAGGTGTAACCTTTCGCAATTTTATCAGGTTAAATCAAGGTTAAAATATTTTCTGTTTGTATATAAACTTGTTTTGTACGCACTATCAGGAAATTACAGATTATTTCACATTTACAAAAAAGAAAAAAAAATATTTTAAATACTTCCTGAAATCTCTGTCTTAAAGGAAAATTTATAAAGCATATTTGTTTGTAATTTAAATTTATTGTAGAGGAAATACATTTTTTCAAGAATTTAGTAAATAGAAATTATTCGAACTGGAATTCTTTAATTTCTTATTTTATGAGTTGTATATAGTAAGCATAAAATTTATTTATTTTTAAGTTACAAATTTTTTATTTCCATGATATGATCCAAATTAATTAAAATTAAATATTAAACTTGAATTTTAATTACTTTAAATATTAATTACTTTACAGAAAGATCTTCATCTGCTGACGTAACACTATCAATATTGGTAAGTGAAAAAATTTATTTAATTATAAAAACTTATATAAATGGTCAGCTTGGTTCAAGTTTTATCGGTTCAATAGAATATTGATTTTTAGCCCCTTCGAAAAAATTTAGGAAAGTCATTTTCTCTGCTTATGGCAACAAAAATTTTAAAAATTAGTCTATCAGATAGTTTTAATTATTGTAAACTTTAATTTGTTTGAACGAAAAAAATGGTTTTATGATAAGTAAACTGTCTATATTACACTATAGCTTCTAGAAATATTAAAATTATTGCTGCTACATAGTATTTAGGTTTTATTTAGTTCTATATTTTTCTATGTTAAAAAATATGATATTGAAAATTTAATAAATCAATTTTGTTTTATAAGTATTTATTAAAGATGAAATTTTACTCTTTTTTTCCTAAAATATGTCAAAAATATTTTACTTAAAAATCGCTCTATAACATAACAATGACATCATATCCGTTTAGTTATAAAATATATTTGATATCTCAATAGTTTTTATTGATAGGTAAAATTTTTTCCAATCATTTCACATATTCTTTGGCGACACATATGAAATTTATAATTTTATAAAAAAAAATATAAATAAACTTCAACATTTCGTTGTCAAATCAAATTATATATTTCTTCATATTCTATTTTATATATATATTTTTTTTTCAACAAATATTTTCATATCAATTTATTCGCTTGAATAAATTTTCTTTAAAAAAAATATATTATTTTTTTAGTAATCATTTCTTCATTCACAAATAACAAATTTATTCATAATAAAAATCATAACAAACTAAAAATATAAATTTATTAATGACAATTTTTTAGAAAAAAAGTCATTAATTTTGATATAAAACAGAAGCAAAATATACAAAATAAAATCATAATTTTATTTGTATATTTTTTCTTTATTATTATAATCTAATAAATTAATATAAAGCATAAGTAAATATGTTGAATATTAATAAATAATTATTAATATTTTGTCATAAAATCATAAAATTTATAATTTTAAAACAGAAATAAAGAATAATATTTATTATCTTAAATATTTTTATGCAGAATTTAAAAGCTTTTTGAGTGGTGATAAAATTTTTTTTTATTATGTTGAAAGTTTTAAAACTATATTTACTTTGTAATTAAAATAAATAAGTATTAGATTTCAATTTTAATTTGTATAATTGATCCAGCTATCAGTCATGAATTATTAAGTCATATAATCCTCAAAATAGTTTAGTAGATTTTATAAAATATTCAAAATCTTTGTTTTGTAAATTTTTCTACGGGTATTCATTTAAAGCGGCATAAACTTAGACTATAAATTATGGCTTTGACGAGAGTTAAACCCCAGTACCTACCCCATTACAGCTTAGTAAAGCACTGGTTAAGTGTAGTACTAATTGTAATATGCTTTTAATTATCTTTCACTGATTAGGTATGTACTGCGTGAAGCTGTACATCCGATTTAGAGACATGTAAGCTTTTGACAATTCCACAATAGAAATGAACAATTTCAATAATGTTCTAAAATATATTTAGTCTTTAGAAACTTAGCTTTAATTAATTCTGGTATAACATAGCGTGTATACAATTTTGATCATTAGGTAATATTCATAATTAATGATCTGATCCATTTTTATCATAGAAATTGTATATTTTAATTTACTGCATCATTAGCTCTAACGAAACGAAAATTTTGAAAATAACCATACAAATTTTGTATAATTTTAATTAATTTTCACTTATATGTACATTAGTATATATGTACATAAATGAAAAATCGTCATTACTTTTTAATGAATGCAATCAGAATCGGATTACATACTTCTCATTTTTCTTTTTGCCTAATTATTTCTGAACCAAAACAAAATTCCCCCCACATCTCTCAATTTCATTAATAATTCGTATTTATCCTCTACGTATTTATCCAAAAAAAAATCTAGAAAAATATGTACAAAAAAATTATAATACGTTAAAAATCTTTTTTATTAACTTTTACAGATTTTTTTTAAAACTTTTTTCTACCGAATCAACAGATTTTTTTTTGTGTGTCCAACATAAAAATAATCTGAAAATCATCATCATCTTCTATTGAATTAATAAAATGTATCTTTTTATACAATATGTAATTTGATTTTGATTTTAATTTTAATTTTTTTTTATGAAATGAAACAATTTTATATTAAAAAAAATATAAACCGAAATTTCTTTGAATAATCGTGCGGATGGTTTTGAAAATACAACTTTTTTTTTATTACACAAGAGAAAATTATTGATCTTTCTTTTCTTAAAGAATTGATATCAAAAATTTCAGATTTTGGTTTTTTTTTTAAATATGAAATCAATCAATCATATTTTTTGTCTTCTACATAAAAAAACGATATTTTTTTGGTTGACTTATGGAAAATGTCTTTATGAAAATGATAGCTGACTTCAAGAAGTTTAAAAATTATTTATATAATGTTTCCAATTGGATGAAAAGAGGCAATCAAAGAAAAATTTAAATAAAAAAAAAGAATTAAGAAATATTTCGATTTTCGATTTCCTTTAATAATAAATATTCAAATGAAGTGATTTTTACAATAAAAATAAAACTTTTGAAAAACGTTGTATTGTTTCTTCGCAGCAATAATGAAATTAGAAAGTAATGGGGTTAGTTGACTTTAAATGACATAAAAGTTTAGATAATTTTTTTTATAATATTTAAGGCAAGACAAAAAATACGTAAAAGATTTTTATATTTTTCTTCAAATAAATTTTTGGTAATATATAATTACACCTCTTTGAATTATAGCGTTAAGAATTAAAATCGCCACATTGGAAATCCGTTTAAGGCATTGTTCAACACTATCACCAGTTTAGTCTAGAATCTAGATGATTACAAAAGTTAAGTGAACTTTTTCTTGCTCTCGAAAAATTCTTCCGAACTTTGGTTAAGAAAAACTTTTTCGAGCCTTGATCATTCCTAATAAAGAGACATCAAACTTCCAGTTTCGCTTACATTTTAAATATAAGATTACGAAAATTCTAAGAATATTGTGAGTCTTCCGGAATTCTTTGATTGACTAAGGCCTTTTCGTCCTCTGGAATTTCAAAGACGATATCCTTCTAATGCTGCCGCCTTTCTTTCTGATAACATTGTCGATTAATCAGGTTTTGCTGAATTGTTTCATTGTGAGATCTTCATTTGTTTGTATCCAAAATGCTATAATGTTCCTTGATGTTTCATTCGAATATTTTTCTTGTTGCTCATTGTCTAAAGTTTTTGAAAATCGACTGTAATCCAGGATATTTATCTATGTAATTGATACATTTTTTAGTTTTTCATCCCTTTTTTAATTTTTCGAACACAATTTATCAAAAATCTTCTTTAATTTTCGGAAAGTTGCCATAATTCTTTGATGTTTATAGTGATTTCAAAATTTTCTTAGAATCCCAATAATTTTCTTTTCTTTCTTACATATTTCCTGAATTATTGCTAATATAATAAACCAACTTACATTTTGCCAAAAGTAACTAAGAAAGAATTCCCCAAGAATTTTAGTTAATTTAAGTTGTCGTCGAATTTCCAAATATTTCAATTAAAAACCGTTTAAAAATATTTTAAAAGTCAATTCTATTAAGTACATTTTCTAATATTATTTAAATTTGTCTAATGAGTAAAAATCTATATAAATATTTGAATTTGAAAACTTCAAAGAAAGTTGTTTTTATTTTCAGGGCGGTTATTTCCAGCATACGCATTCAATCGTTTTAAAATAAAGTTTATCTCGAAAAAAAGTGTACAAAAAAAATGTATTGATTTAAATCTTATGAGAGTCATTTAACAATTGAAAAATTTATATATTTAAAAAGTTACATTATCATCAGTCAAGTTCAAAAAGGTTAAACAAAAATTGAAATTCATTGGTATATATTATAAGTTAGATTTTACATAATTATCAATGGATAATTATTATTTCTCGGATATAAATCTATTAATTTCTATACTTTTATAGTAAAATTAAAATATAACTGAAACTTGAAAGATTGCATAATTGTCATTTATACGCTTCTAGCTACAGTAAAAATTTATATGAAAAACGTATACTAACATAAATGACTGTATATTATTTTTGTTATTTACTTGTACGTCATTTAGTGACATGACAGTGACAGTTAAAAAAAATACTACTAAAGAGGATTTATTGACTTGTATTTTACATATAAATTTTTTTTATGAGTTAATATTCCATATAATTTTGAGGTTAATTTCCTGCGTCTATAATCTATATAGATGGTAGGGATACGTACATCCTTTAAAAAAATATATAATAAAATAAACAAACGAAAAAGATTTTTGTTTTTTTGCTCAATAACGTATAAATGAAAATAAGATTGATTTAGGTTAACAATTTTTTAATAATGACAAATGATCTCAAAATTACATACTGTTCACACATTTTTAGCTTCATTTAGTTGTGCTTCGAGTAAAACAAAAAAAAAAATTTAAGGCAACATTTTATTAACATATACGACATACAAAAAGTCATTAGTTGAAAATAAAAATTATGTCAGAATTGAAATAGGTAAATATAGTATAGTATAGAATATTGTATTTCAACCTATATTTTGAAACAGAAAAATTTACTGAATTTTTACCGAGTAATAAAAAATATTGATTGATGTATGGAAATGATAGAAATTACGTAAGATGCACTCAGTCATTAATTACCTACACCCTGTCCTCCTAAATCGCATTAACCGATAGCTTAGCAAAATCGCAATATTTGTACTAAAACGCATGAATTTTGACATACTGTACTGTTTGATTGAAAAGCTTCTTCACTATTTACAGCTCTCTGTTTATGCAAGGTTTGAAACCATATGCAGCATTAGCAGAATAAATACGTTTGTAGTTTAATTGATTTTAATAACTGATGCAAAACTGAGCTAATATTTCGTTGGAAAGGAGGCATAAATTCAGTTCCATTTCCATTCACTATAATTAAAGAGATCTTCTTGATATCGCTTTTGATTATCCTTAATATCCTATTGGCTTATAATGCGAAAATATTCCAAAGTATATTAATATGTGACAATAAATCAATATGTGACAATAGACCATTTACTGATTAAGAAGGAAATTTGTATTTGATAATTGTTTCTTAACCCTTTTTCTTCCGTTTATTGAGAGATCTTTAGATATCCGTACAGTTAATATCTCAACAATTTGTGAGTAACTGCAGTGAGTATCCTGACAATTTCTGGACAACTACTTAACAAGTCTTATATAAGCTGTTGTAGACTCTTGCCTTATTTATGCGATATTCAGTAATTCTACTTTGAAAATTAATATAAATAAATTGCTTATACGAACAAACAACTTGTTGACATTTGACATGTTAACTGTCAAAAAAAAATTTTTTTTTATCAAAGTTATTTACTATATTTATCTGGAAGCTACCTGTTTAATTTATTTCAACAGAACAAAAAAAAACCATTTCTAAAATATATTTAAGACTTTATTTTTAATAATAATATCTTCAATTCAAAATCATGAATAAATTTACATTTTTTTTTGAAACGTTAACGTTCATAACCCCAAAAATAAATTTTTATTTATATAATATGAAAAAGATATAAACCTTGGCACTTCTAGAAAAACTTTTTATTTACTTTTATTTTTTTTACAATTTATTTTCAATTATAAAATTTCCTTTTGAATTTTCTTATTTTTTAATTTTTTTTTTTTTTTTGTAATAACAAAATCTAAGAATAATTTATTTATTTATCGTTTTGTCGTCGTCATCATCATCATCATCATGTGCGTTTTTCAAAATAATTTTCAATTTAATTTTCATTTAATATAAATCTTTAATGCTTCTAAACAAAATCATTCTTTATTATATTTTTTTTTGTGGAAAATTAATAAGAACCTCTTACAAAAATAAAAAAAAATTGAAGCCATTTTTTATTTAAATAAATCGTTCCAAAAAAAAAAATTAAAATTTATGACAAATAAAACAAAAAAGCATTAATAATTATTAATTGAAATTATGTAAAATAAGATCTTAATTTATTTATAAAGAAATTATTTTACGTTATTATGTTTTTTTATGAAATTATATGCTTAAACATATTTATATAATTTTTACTTTTCTGGTAAATTAAACCCTTTTTGTATTTTTAAGAATTGTTATATTTTACTTACATTTAATACTCGATGTTTAGTTGGTTTTTTTGTTATATCGTTTCCGTTATTTTTTTTGCGTATGTTGACATTTTTTAAATTGTTTTAAATGTCATAAATAATAAATTCAATTAAAAGATTTATTCATAAATTAATTTGTTGATTGGTAGAAGATAATTTTCCGAGAAAAATTTATTGAATTTATTTTTGATACATAGCTCACTAAAACAGTTTTGAGATATTACAAAACTGTTACATTTACCTGTACAATGTTACTAAATTTTATTTTTTTAATGAATTTAAATACAAATATTACCAGAATATTATGACAGTGTAATAAAAGTAATTACTATAAAAAATACAAAAATACTTAGTTTAATTATCATAAAAAAAAATTAATTAAATTTTCAGAAATCTAATTAATCATTTATAAAAGGAAGAAAAAAGGGGCAAAACAAGTTACATTTATATCATATTTTCAGTTATCTTAACACAATGTCATCCCTCTCACACATAACTTCATTTTAACAAATTGTGTTACAACTATTTAGTAATTTTTCCTGTCTTTCTTTATTATCATTAAATTTATGATTTTTATGATATCAAAAGTGTATAATAGCAAAAAAAAATCACATAATTTTATTCGATAAAAAAAATTAAATTAAATTAATTCAGATTATTGTTTTCATCCCAAAAAGAGTAGAATCATATAATAAAAGCTCCCCAAGGTCAATAAATTCTAAAAAAAATTCTGATGTTGTCTTCAGTTTTGTTATTTTGAATCGCTACGCTGTTTTACTTTGATTGTGTGCCACAATTTCATGGGTTCAAAGAACATTAAAGAATATTTTTCGAAAATCAGTTTTTATTTGTTCTAGAAAATTCGTAAAAACATAAATTGAAAAACAGATGAAAATAAAAATATTCTGAAATTTTTTTTCATCTTGGATATATACTTGTAGAATAAATTCAAGTTTTTGTGATTTTATGCTACAAGAAAAAAGAAATAGAAATGTTTCTGGCACCCCGAAATTAACTTGACCTTCATTCAGATTTTATAGATCAACCTACAAAAATAAATTTTCTGTAAAAATGTTGAAAAATTCCTTTCTTTTGGTTCAATAAATTCTATATTAATTTTACCACAAAAAGAAATTGAATTTTTTTTGGTCCATTGTCAAATAAAAATTTATCTTTAGTCTATAGAGCACATCAAACTTATGAAGGCTAGCGAAACACAAATTAAATTAATATCGTAATGATATTATAGCATATATACTGAACAAATCTGTGGTAATTTGTCCAAACATGACAAATACAGGGCCATACGGCTCTTAAGAAGCTTTTGAAAATAAGTTTATGATTCGATCAAAAACTTTTCCATATTTAGTAAATTAAGTTTGAAAGTTTATACGGTAACAACTATTACATAAATAATTAGTGTTATATAACCACAAAGAGAAACGTTCTGTAAAAACAAGTTTAATACGATTGAGCATCTGAAAAATCAATCAAGTTGGTAGTGATGTTAATAAATTAAAATCTTCTGTTATTTATTATTCAAAAATACTACTGGTATTAAACATTATTATCAAATTAATTTGTTGCAAACTAATTAATTAATAACAATTTTTTTCATATTTTGAAAGTTGAGAGGAGCGCAATTTAAACCCCCAAGAAGTTTCCTAAGAAAATTAAATTATATTAATAAAACTTATTAAAAATTTTTAAAAATGTTATACAGGATGGTATAACATCTATTTACAGCAATTTATTATGTTGTCATTATATCCATAGTTGAAAAGAGAAAGACAAATTCTAATAAAAAGTGAAAAGAATTGACAAGGTAAACAATTTCTTTATCTTGAACAAAACAAACTCGCTTAGACTTATGTCATTAAAATAGAAAAACATTTTATTAATCTTTGATTTTCCATTTTAACAATATAGAAAAAAACATGTTTTCTCTGTTACATATTTATTTATTTTTTCCAATTATAGTATAAATAGTCTCAGTTTTAACAATTTTTTTTTTAATTTTTGTATATGTAGTTACAGAGAATATTAGATCAATATTTTTTTTTTTTAAATTATATTATTTTTATTTAATTGTATCTCAAAGATTGTTGGAATAAATTTTTTGAATTATATTAATAGCGAAGAAAGTAATTGATTTTTCATAGAATTATTGAATATAGAATTAATCATAAATACATATTAATATGTAATAATAATAAAACTTTTATTCCTAATTTCTAGAAACATAAAAATAATCCTGAGTGGAAAAAAATATGTGTCATATTATATCGATACGGTAACAAATGATCTATAAATTATACAAAAAAAAACGACAGTTATATTTACCTCTATATTAATATAATTTATTCTCATTTACACCTACGTTCTAAGACAATAACATATACATTTTTCCGTCTATCTAAATTTTTCTATAATCAGGTTCTTGAAACCAAAATAATAAATTTTTAAAAAAAATCTATAATAAGGTTATGAAGATTTTAAACACCTACATAATTCCACTTGGTACAATTTCACTACAGAACAATTTAACTTAGATTTGGTTGAATCACAAAAATTTGTTTGTTTGCAAATAAATACTTTGATTTTATTTAAGTTTATTTATTTCCTATAATTAATTTATGTTGTTCTATCCTTACTTTTCTTTCTTCAAAGTTTACAATTAATTTCTAAAGAATTAATTAATCTATTAATTTAAATCTTTATGATAAAATGAATAGGGTTGGAAATTACGCGAGCGCCTTACAATCTCAAATAAGTTTTTTACCATAAAAAGTTAAATTATAGTAAAATTCATACTAGGGAAATTGCACCCACTGGTATTATTGTGCGTAGTTAAATTGAATTGTGGAATCGGCCTAAAATCAGAATAAGTGTTGCTGTTATTATCTTTTTTAATATTTAATTTATATATGTATTTTGAAAATCCCAAAAATAAATTTATTTAGAAAATATAAATTCATTTTAAGAATAATTTCAATTGTGCTGCGGCCAAATCATTAATTAAATGAAATCGAATTATAAAAGATAGAATTGTCAATTTTAGTGATTATTATTATTTGGGGCTCCATTAATTAAATTCAGACGTTCATCATGAATTTAAATATTGACAAAAACCATATACATTTATATTAATAATAAAATGGAGCAAACTGAAAATACAATTTTCCTTTGAAGGTTTTAGAAGAAGACTTCGATTATTCTTCTTTTTTGTACATAATTCCTAATCCTACAATTATTATCAAAATGAGAATTAAAAATTTAATAAATTTTTTTTTTTACATAAAATTCATATTAAAATCAATTTAAAAAATATACAAATTTAGATTTTTGATTACGTCCCCTTTTTTTAATTAAATTCCAGCAATTACCAAGAAATTTATATATATATTTTTAATAAAAAACTATGTATAAAATATTTTTTTTTTGTGTTCAAAAGCACTACACAAACAAAATAAACATGAAATTTTAATTCAATAAAATCATGATCCGTAAAATATCAAGTACTACCAAAAAATATAACAAAAAAACCTTTAAAAATATTTATTTCTAATAAAAATATTTCACATGAGTGCGTTTACAATCTAAATTTTTTCTTCATGTCTATTTCTTTCAAAAATAAAAATTTATCAAAGTCATAAAAGTAATTTTTGTAGGAAAATTCCATTAAAACTTAGCCCTACAAAAAAAATAACTAAAATCTCATTTAACCTTCTTCCCCCGAGTCTACAAAAAAACATAAAATTGAAGTACACAAAATCAAAAAAAAATGAAGAAATATCTAAAATTCTAATCTGTCTGAACTTAACCATAACTCGTCTTTTTTTGATCTCAATTAAAAAAAAAAATTTCCAATTCAACGAAATTAAAATTTTTATCTTGTTTCTTTTAAAGAAATGAAATCATTGGAATTTTAGTGTAAAAAAATGCACACAAAGAATAGTTTCTAAAAAAATAAAATCTTTAAATCACGCACAGTGCATTACTTCCTTCTCAAAAATGTTTTTTTTGTTTCGAAAGATTTTTTTAAGATATAAAATATTAAACCTAACAGATACAGAAAATTTTTGTTTAACAAACTATAAATTCTTGTCAAAAACTGAAAAAAGAATAAATAAAATGGAAAATTATCAATCGATTATAATTCATCTTCATCATTTCTTGTCTGTTCTCTACACTATTTTCAAAAGTATAAAGTTTTGTGTTCTTCGTGAACACAAATTTATCTTCCTTTTTTACTCCGCTCCCTTGATAAGAATTCCTAACAGATCAAACGAAGAATTTCGTCTATTAATGCCCTTTTGGGTTCTTCTTACCTACTTTTATTCCTCCTCAATATTTTTTTTTTACCCAGACTAAAATTATTCTGTTTGAAGAATTTACTTTTCTCGCTTTACTGTGTAAATTACTTAAAATATATTTTGGTTTCGTCTTTTAGATTTGTTTTGAACCATTTTTTTTCATTTACGGAGTACAGAGTGGAGTCGACAAAATTTAACGTAAATGTAATTATTTTGACAAAAATGTTTTACAGAAAATAGTATCTCCCGCATTTTGAAGATATTAGAGTGAAAATATTACTATGTAAACAGTTGGGGTTAAGATCGATCTGTTTATGGTGTAGAAAGGAAATGTCGGGTTATAATATAAAGAAAAAAAAAACTAAATGCCGAAGACAAAATTTAAAATTATAAAAATCTAAATAGAAATAAAATATGTTTTAAAAAAATATATGTAAAATAAATACATTAAAAATATAAATAAGATAATTTTACAGAGAACTAAACCAAAATTGTAATCTGTCTGATCGTTTATTTTCATAATATTTAATTTTTCGATTACTAATTGGTGTAGTTCAATGGATGCGGGTAAAAGTAAAGAGCAAGTTATAAGATTCATTGAAGGCCTACAGATATTAATTTATTAAAAAATGAATTTAACGTAAATGTAATTATTTGAAAATGACCAGCATTATGTTTCGGATTTTTTCTTTTTATTTTTGTTTTATTCATTCTACTATATGAAGATTTGGAGATATGTATGCATGTTAATATCATTACATAAGCCATCATATTAACAAGGCTTTTGGATATTTACACGGTTTTTAGAAAAAAAGAAATCATTAAACTGATCGCTTGCTAACTTCTTTGGTCACTGATATTAAAGATCTTCAATTCCAAAATTTTACACATATTACTGACCTCTTCCTTTAAAAATTTGCCAAAACATGACAACTACTTTTTGACACTTTGAAATAAGTTCTGATTTCGACCGGCAAACACCTAATTTTCCAAAAGACAAAAGTTTTTTTGGTAAGAAAAGGGTCGTTTTGAGAAATTTGAAAATTGTACAAAATCAATTACAAATTCTATTTTAGCCCTATTATTATGAAAAGTAATGTGCGCCCATAAAGTGTTTCTTTGTAGAAGAATTAAAATAAGAGTTCTTATATTTTCCCTATTCGCTTTATACTTTTTATATTATTATAAACATATTTCTATAAAAAAAATTATTTCTAACTTGGTTTTCTTTCATTTTTAATGTTCAAAGTCAGTCAGTGTTTTTAGTTGAATGACCTGTATCCTCATTTAAAAAAAAAGCTTACCATGTTTTAACAACAATTTACCATAAAATCAGAAACAGAACAAACCAAGATTCCTCCCGCACAAGTTTTTATTTATGTTTTTTTCCCAAAAAGTAAAACGTGATAATTATTATTAATCGAAATTAATTAAAATATCAAAATAAAATAAAATATTGCGTTAAAAATGGTTTTTAGATATGAAAATGATCATAAAAGCTGACAATATAAAAATAATTTGTATTTATTGCTTATTTCCAATTTCTATTTCTGAACTTTTTCGCCAACTAAAGCTACTAACCGCACGCTTATTTTCCATGTTCATACCAAATAGGTATATATTTTCTATAAAAATTGTTTTTACATAACGACAAACATAATTCCAACCATAAACTATTAAAATCTCACATAAAACGCACTTTTTTTCAATTTCTTTATTATACAAATTTCACAGTGGGCTTCATCAAAAAAACTATAATGTTAAAAATAAAAGTATACCATTCAAATCTTATTGCTCATCATTATTTTTTTTTACCATTAATCGATGTCGCGCCGCAAACTAATAAACTTTTAAATCATTGCGTGTTTATTTATATATTTATGTTTTTCTGTAATTGTATATTTGTATGTATGGATGTGTGCGTTTATGATGATTGTGTGTATTTTAATACCAAACCAATTGACCTTGACTTCGAAAATGTTAAAGGCCCCCAGAAATGAACTGGCTGCACTAATATATTTTATCCATGGCGTACACACATGGCTGTTTTTTTTATAATTTAGCTACAAAAACGTTCTTTTTAGTCATGCTTATTTTTGTTGTTGTTGTTTTTAGTGTTATTATTAGTTGGTTTCAGCGTTTGTTGTTGTTATGCTATCATAGTTTCTTGTAACCGACATAGCATACCAATTTCATCATAATATTATAAAAGATAATCATTACGCGTAGATTTTATTTAAGTTTTTTGGATTGTAATTATTTCTGTAAAACTTGCTTTAAAAATGTGCTGGTACGCAGAAAAACAAATTAAAATTCTTGTTTCAAGTAATAATAATAATAATTCGGTTTTATAATTTTGAATTACTAATGTTTTAAGTGCACGTAAAGGTGTTTTATTTATTTCAATTTAAAAATTAATTTTATTATTTTTTCTTGAAGTAAATTTAATTTCTAGTATTTTTAATTTTCAAAAGAATTTTTCTTATTAACAATTGCTGCTTTTTTTATTCTATGAAGGAAAATTTTTTTAATTTTCCGAAGTATTTTTATGTGATTGTAGAGTGAAGGTCAGTATTTATTTGAAATGTGATCTTTTTTTTTGGGTATTATACAACTTTTTTAAAATTTATGTATGTACAATAATTTATCATTGAAATATTTGAAGATTTATTAAGTAATAATAATAAAAGTGGTAATTGAAGATGTACTTGAATGATTACGACATTAGACTAATAAAAGCTAAGAACTTTTATAATAAAATTAATTAAATTTTGATTAAATTTAGTTGTCAAATATCTTATGGAAAATCTAGAAAATAATATGGAAAACTTAAGAAACTTAAGAAAATCATACTTATAATTTGAATAAAAATATTTGAAGAAAAACAAGCTTAATTACTTTAATCGATAATTGGAAATTTATTAAGCTTATACTAATTCAATTGAAGACACTTTTGTCGCTTAACTGGCTCTCTGACAGCTATGTGATTTTTGAATGAAGGATACTTACGGCTTAACTACCACTTGAACAAGCAAGACAGATCACACCACCCTGCAGAATTCATGTCAAACACAATTTTTAAAATATTTTTCTGGGTTTTCTATTCAAAATAATTAAATCTTAGATAAGAAGGTATCTTCTTCTAATACCTATCTATTCACACTTAAACAAAGCAAGGCAAAATTCAACTTTAAAGCTTAGATTATTCATTTGATTTAGCTTCCTTCACTTCCACCAGGTTTTAAAAGGATTGCCATCCAAAAAAAATATGCCTGCTAAAAATTACAAATCTTCTTTAGACTTTTCAATGTAATGACAAAAATTCTTTGAGATTCCTTTACACCAAATTAACATATAGATATGTAATTAAAAAGGAACAACAACCTCAAAAAAAATTAATTTTATTTATGTATCCTTTATAAGTATAAAACTGCAGTGAAAAACAAATCTATGTAACAATCTTAACAAATATTTTGTAATATATATGGTAATGATAAATATCAGTGAACCGAAAAGAGAACAAAAGCATTAAAAAATCGGTGCATCTTTATTTCACTTTGTATATAATATTTTAATGCATCATTTTACGTAAATCATTTTAATCGTCCTTTATATTCTCTTCAGTCTGAAAAATCACCCTTTTCCCTCCAAACCACCCACCATCCATCATTATCCCAAGAAGACAATTTTAGTTCATTGAATCTCTTTTTAAAGTTTTATACATATTTTTATTTCCCTTTACTATACATTAATTTTTTCATATAATTTTTCTCGGTTCTTTTCGCAGCATGAAATATTTTTTTCTTTTTTTACTTTTACACAATCATTAATCTTTTCAAATTTTATTTTATGTTGTTTTTATGGGTTTTTTTTACAAAATTTCCTTATGTTAGCACGTTGCCGTTGTCTGTACGTCCGTCCCTTTGTAAAGTTTTTCAAAATATTGCGGGACAACACAATGCGAAATTTGAAAAATTTGCTATTCATCTGTAGAAATTATGTCAAGACCATTCGGGAGACTCCGTAATCATCGGTTTCTGGAAACATGTCTTTTAGTGAAAAATAACAGTTGCTGATAGCAAGTGCAGATAGTATATGATTTGCCCCCACATTGGACAACAGCTTAGTACAACATATTTATTATTGATTTTGCATTGACATAAGCTGTGTGTGTCGTCGCAAAAAATCCCATACGTATGAAAATACTATACGGTAGGTCTGCTACGCGGCATTTCTTTTTTATTCGCATTTTGTTGTTTTTTTTTTCTTATATTGTTTTGATTCAGTTTTTTCTTTATAGTGTGTGGAAAATGTTAAAATGTCGACGACTTTTAGGATGATTCTTCAAAAGATATTATTTTGTTGGTATGTTATTTTTTTTTTCTGTAGTTTTTCTTTACACAAATATATATTCATCACCTCGAAATTATGTTACCGCATGCAGAACAAAAAAAAATAGCAGCCCAGCAAATGAAAAAGGAGAAAGAATCACAGTTTCTTCGGAAAAGTCAACTTTTTTCAAAAAAAAAACAATTAAAAAGAAATAGTAATACATATATATAATAAATTCTTATATATGCTAAGCATAAATATATTATTTATTCACATAGTTTCTTAATTCTTTTAAACTCTGGTTTGTTGGTTTTATTTTCATTTGTTTTTTTTTTTCGTTTAAACATCCGGCCGCCGCCGATCTTTATAGTGTTTTGTGAACATTTAACATTTTTTTTTATTATTTTTTCTGTTGTCGTTCTTTTCCACATTATTCACATAATTCTTATAAATATTTTTTATCAAGTTTGGTTCACTATTTTGAAAGAACATAATATTTTATTTCATATTTTTCATGTTAAATTCTTTTGAAAATTTAGATTAAATGGTAAAATTCTTAGGTCTTTTTTCCAGAAAGAATATTAACTCTTGATTAAAATATCTTTATTTGTCATTTGATTTAGAAGATCATACTAGTTTGGTACAGTAAAAGGTTAATATAATTGATATAAATTTGAGAAAAAAAAATATTTTAATGAAACTGGTTTATGTGTTCAAAAATAACTTGTGTATAGTAAAGATTTATTCCTAAGAATTTTTTTTTTCTCAGATTTTGATCTAGTTTTAAATGTATTCTATTGACCCATATTTGGTTTTGGTTGAGGTAATACGATTTTGTTAATATACCATAATGTCTTTTTTTGTGCACGACATCAATAAAAATTTCTAGAAGATTCTGAGAAGCAATAGATCGTAATAATTTAATAGTATAATAATTATATAAATCTTACGATTGCAGTGTACAAATTTGGAATTTCCATCACAACAATTCAAATTTAATCTAACCCAAAATAAAATAGTTCCTTTAATTCCTGATTCAGTCGCAAATGGTGCTGAAAATATTAGCAATACACGATCAATAAAAATTCTGCAATGTAAATTCATTTTTAACAAAATTCTACTGATCCATCAAGCATAATTAGTTAGGTCATTAATCAATTAATACTGATTTTACAGATCTACATGAAAATCAAGTTTTATGTCGTAAAACGAAATTAATTAAATTATTTCCTTTTATTATAACTTCTTTCAGAAATACTAATTCAGCTGGTAATCACCAAATTGTATTTCACAAAATCACATCAAAAGTGGAAAAAAGAAATTCTTTATTTTCTGGATGAACCTTTGTCTTTCAAATATTGTATTTCCAATATATTTTATTTTTTAGGTCAATGCACCTTTTTATGCTATCTAAACTATCCCGACATAAAATATTTTAAATGATTCACAACTAAAATAACATTTCACTTAAAAAAATAATCACCGAAGAAAAGAATGTGCAAAAAAAAGGATTTCGCGAAAATCTCTCATTTACATAACTCGAGAAAACCGACAATTTGATGATAGCTTTTCGTCGGTGAATATGAGTTTAGTTAGTCTGGGTTCACCATATAATTTCATTCTTTTTCTTCGTGTGTTTTGTTGCAAAGGCCAAACATTCATTTATAAAATTATTCTTTGTTCAACATTTTATATTTCTTTGGAACTTAGTAGTTTATTTATATAAAATAAATACCTTTTACTTTTATACCATTATCGTCATAATTTCAATGGTTTATTTAAGATACTAAGACTATTTTTAGTTTTATAGTTTTGTATTTTTGTTTCAAAAACAATTCATCTTTTTCAATGTTTTGAAATAGTTTTTGCAGTCTAACCACAGAACTTTTTAACTACAATTTATAACTTTTTATAAAAATTTATAATAATATATAAATATATAATAATAACATAAAAGTATCTTTTTTTCCGAGATACATACTATGAAAACATAAAATTGGAAAAAAAACAACTAAACATGTTTTAGAACCCGTACCATTATTAATTTTTGCTTTGGTTAAGTGCAGTAGAATTAATTGAAAATATTTAAAGAACATGGTTTAATCAAAAAGAGCAGATGTATAAGAAAAACCAATAATGGTAATGCAAGAAAATTGTTTTTTTTTAATATTTTGATATTGGTTGTTAATAAAGTAACTTTATTAAAAAATGAAGCAATGCAAAATTTTGTTAATATCTACCGCAATTTGGATCAATTTGTAATTTGATTAATACCACTTTAAGTATACAAAGTTGCGGAGCAATTTTTTGTATAACTGTGTGGTTTAGCATCCTGGTACCTAAAAGTAAGCAAACTCTAAAACAAGAGTAATAAAATAACTTTAGATGATAATGATGTTAAGTGACAATTTAGGCAAATGAAAAATTGTTGCATATATGAAGATTTAAAATGCACGTTTTGACTGTTTATTCAAATTTATTCTCCATTAACCCAGTTCTTTTCTATATTTAAAAAAATTAATATCCAGTTTTTGTAACAAACTTCACTTATTTATAACAAACTGACAACTTTAAATGTGATTTACTCACAATGAAAAGTTCATCCTAAAAACTCTTCATATTATAAACCAAAGTCTTAAATAAAATATGCAGTAATATGCTGTTATAAATCATGTTACTACATTTTTCTTAAAGACACTCCTGTCCAGCTTTACTAATCAATTTGTTTTCAATTTGCGAACAGTCTTCCAAAAGTTTTATTTCCGCAGGTAAAAAAACATGTCCGCAGGACTAAATTCCATCTTCCCCGATCTTCTTATTCATCCCGTTAAGTGTCTGCGTTTTTTTTTTTTTGGATTCATTCTTCAAAACATTTATTTACATTCTTTTTTTTAAATTTAATTTAAATAAATCAGAATATTTCTGCATATAACTTCGTTGTGTAAATCATAGGTAAACTAAATCACAACTTCTTTCATCCACGCACAATACAAAAAAATATAAAAACATTGCACCCGCAAAAAAAAAATATATTTTTTATAAATAATTTTGTATAAAAAATACAAGTTTTCTGTTAGTATTCTAGACCTAAGATCAGAATCTGATCATCAATTCTATCTACCGACAAAAACCAGCAATGAACAAAACTGAAAATCAAGAAACCAAATCAACACAACCAAAAAAAATGTTATATTTCGTCCCACAACTTTAACCATCATCAACCAAACTAACAACAACAATAACAACAAAAAAAGAACCAAAATCAACTAAAAAACAGAGTTCACAATCCAATCTCAAGGTCTGAGCATAGGTCATTGTCCATTATTATGTATCACTTATATGCTTTTAGATACTATTGTATAAATATGTATTTTTGTTTTTGTATGTTAGTATTTATAGTGAATAATAATATTTTTTTTATATTTTGTAGTAGATTTTTTTGTTGTTGTTGGTTAGTTGGAAAAGAAGAAGAAGAAGAGGCCATGACCGCGAAATTTGCAAAAAAAAAGAAAAAATAATATCTAAAGTTTTTTTTCTGTATTATTATATATTTGGGTATTGAGAGGTGGTGTGGCGGAGCATAAATCTTGAATAGTTAAAGTAGTCGGAAAAATATTTAGTTACCAGAAAAAAATATTAATAAAATTTAAATTTATTTGTGTTCTGGTTTAGAGACTAGCCGATTTTTTTTTTTTTTTAGTAAAAACGTGGTTCTTTATTTTTTGGTTCATAAGCTTTGAAAAACACGCGTTTTTGTGGGTTTTTTTTTGGTAAAAGGTTGATTAAAGGTGGAATATAATAATAAAACATATTATAAAAACTTGAAAAAATTTTTGGTTACGTTATTTTTTGGCAAACTAAAAAAAAATTATTAATTAAAATTATCAAGAAGGTTTTTTTTTATGTGGAGAGTGTATTGTTAAAAATTAATGATATAAAATTAAGTTAAATAGTCTAATTTTTTTCAAAAATTTAGATTAATTTTGTGGAAAAGGTTAAATATATTTAATTTTATATATGTAACAAATTCCGATCATTAAACAATAAATTTTTGAAGTTGAAAGTAAGGTTAAAGTTAATTAAACTTCCATATAAAGCATAATTTTTTTATTATATAGTGTAGGTGATTTTTATAAATTATATTTTAATTATTTCGCAATTTTTGAGTGTTGTTTATGTCTTATTTTTTTTTTTGCATAAATATCCGTTTTATAATTAATCATAATTTCATTGAATTGTGGTTAGTAAAAGTTTGAAATAGAAAAAAATAATTCAAGATAATTTCTCATATTAAATTGGAATTTTAAAGACCACTGTTTTTCAATGCGAATATAATTAAATTAGTTTTTGTAGAATAAATTAGCTAATTACGATAACTTTTAAAATCTTGTACAAAATTAGTCATTTTCAACTTATTTTTATATATCTATAGAAATTAATTGGAAAAATAAATTAAAAACTATAATTTTTGGGTTAGAGAATATTTTATATATGGTATAGTAAATAAAAATGTTAAAATTAGGGTCTTTGTCGATATAGAAATTGTTTCCAGAGATTCTCAAATTTTGCGAATCGGATTAACTAGTTTTCAAAGTTAAACGTACTTTGCTAACCAATTAGTGATAGGAATAATTTATTTTCACTTGATAAATAATTTATATCAAATTAAAAGTTAGCAGTACATCTTTCTTAATATTTAAAAATCAAAATTACCTTAATTCGTTTTTTTTCGAGAAATTATTTTTGTATCTCTAATATTTTTGTATTATTCCACTAACGTTGTATTATTCCAGTAACGTTGATTTAAGTTGCTTTTTTAAGAAAGTCAAGAATCGCCAGTATTATTTGTCTAGGATGCCAAGGAAATTATCCTATTGATTTTTTTGTTCATTACGAAATCTAGATTTTAGTTCAATTGCCTAATATTAAATTAGTTGATAATATTATTGAATAATTTTGTAAAAGAGATTAAATTGTTTTGGTAAATAAATTTCGCAAAAGGTGTTTAGCCAATTCTTCCAAATAAATTATTTAACTGCTAATCTTCTAAATGTATTTCCGAGCTTACCAAAATTATTTATAATTTTCTTTCTCAGTTCTATACAAAAATTTTGAACAAAAATCCAAATTTCTCAAGAAATACTCATCGACATAGAATTTAAAATTAACATTATTATTATTAGCCAATAAGTAACTAAATATTAATTGATACTTAAAAACATTATAATCATTTCATTTAATCAATTAAGGAAAAAATAAACCTCAACAAAATTTAACTGGCTATGAAAAATAATTTCCTTTCTCTTCCTTTTCGTATAATGATTTCAATGATTTGGCACATAAGCAAAAAAAAGAAGAAAATCATAAATTTTATAATTTAATTTACTCTCTTCATTCACCAATCATTTTCTTCCTGTGCAAAAAAAAATTAATTTAATAAAAATTCAATCAATTATGATGTTAATGATCATTATAATAATCATTTTTACACAAAGTGGTTACCACACGACACAGCAAAAACCCAAAACACCTTTACCATCAGTGATGATCATTTCTTTATTTTATTTTTATTTTTGTGTCTGATTCTTTTGGTCCGGTTTTTATTTTGTGTAAAAAAATATTCTTTAATATGAAAGGAAACAGTCGTTCAGAGAGAAAAAAATATTCTAATGATGCATTAAACTTTCGCCTTCGTCTTGCACATTTTCAACTTCCTTTATGGTTCAATCTTTTTATGGGATATGAGAAACTGACCAGAAAAAAACCAAATTTATTATTAAATATTTATATATTCTTTATTTATTATTTTTATTATTATGTTTCTTCTTCTTCTTTTTTTTTGTGGAAATGAATTTTTTTTGTGTACCTTCTTTTATAGAACCAGAATTCCAGACTTTTTCTCTTCCCATGAGGAGCTAAAAAAAAAACAAGAAACTGGTTATGCAGGTTTTTTGCTTGTGGGATACGTTCTGTAAATAAATATTCTTAGAAAAATTTTCTTTGTAAATGACTTTTGGACAGAGAGATGAAAAAAAAATTGGAAAATGAAAAGTAAATGTGTTAACCATAAAAGAAGAATAATCATTTTATTAGTTAATTATTAAGATGATATGTGGATTTCTTGTTTTACACATCCAACTTCTGGAGAGAAAGTAAATTAGTAATTTTTTTGGTTTTGTTTTGAAATTATATTTAAAAACTATTTTGAAACAAAAAAATGATTTTAATTATTAACTAATTTGACATAATAGTTTGTTGTCAATGTGTCAATAAAAAGAGAGTAATTTCTCATAATTACATGCCAATAATCTACAATTAAGTTAATTTCCTAATGACTTCTTGTAACTCCAGCTAATTAAAATGATTTTAATACTTTGTCTCTTATTTTGTCTGAAGAATGGATTATAAAAATTGATTTCTCTATATTTTTTTAAGCACGACTATTTAAATTTTTATAAAATTGCTATAAGAAATGTTTGTAAAACTATATTAGCTTGCTTTCTATTTCCGAAGAGATATTCTAGAATTTCTTAAAAACTGAGAGTTTTTAGGAAATTTTTGAAATTCATAATAAGACCATCTTGACCCCACTTTGCCAAATATTAATAAAATTGCAAATGAAAAATTTAATTAAGTAGTCTACTGAATTCCACAAACTAGTTAACCAAATTCCAAGAATATTAAAACTTTTCACAGTTCACATGCTTCGGAAATGCATAGCCAAGAAATACTATATGACGTAACAGCTGAGCTCTCAAAATTTTCTTGTGGAATTTGGAAAATAAAATTTAAAGAAATTGTTCAAAACTTGTGAAATAAACTTGAATCCACTCAATAACAAATTCAATATTAATTTTCAAGAAACTAATTTTTTTTCATTCTCCAAATAATCTCACCATAAGATCTCATTTTTAATTTTAGTAAATCTTTTTTTTTTTTTGCTGAAAATAACATTAACTAATTATATATATATTTTTTTATTATTTTCAAAAACACCCAATTTTACGAACATCTTTAGTTCAATGAACTAAATTCACTTCAAAATAAAATAATAAAAAAAAAAAATCCGGTTCATCGAACCTTCTCTCCTGTGCAATAAAAAAAATCAAAATCATGTTAATTAATTTAACTATAATTTACTAATATACACAAAATTATAGACAAGTTCGTTCGTTCATATATTTTTATAATCTCTATTAACTTTATTACTTTATACAATTTTTTTATATTTTGCTGTGTTGTAGTCACAATAAAAATTAAATTGACAGAAATAAATAAATAAAAAAAAAATTTTTTTTTTGCATAAAACATAATAATCATAATCACAAATAAATAATAATACATATAATAAAAAAAAATATATAAAAAAAATCCATCATCAAAAAAATTGATCTGATCTTGCTCATAGCTACATCTCTATAATAGAGACTCTATTCTATGTATATACAATCAGCAGTATCTGTGCCGTAAAGTTCTATAACCTTGTTCAGTTTATTACACTTTCGTATAATATTTTAATAATCACAAAATAACAAAAAAATGTAAATAAAAAATAAAACTAATAAATAACAACAACTAAAAAAAATTATATAAATAAATAAATTGTCAATTTGAATCGTTTCTGTTGCATAGACTTAAACTTTTATGTTGCAACAAAAAAAAAAAAATAATGAGACTTTGGATTGTCCTTTAAAAGGCTGTTATAAAACATCGCCAGACATAAAAAATAAAATAAAACATAAATTCAGAAATGAAAATTCTTAATCGATTGAAGAAAAAAAATTATTAATTCTTTGTCTTGTCTACGCTCTGAAGATTTAACCCTTTCGTCCCCAGTTTTTGCTGCAAACAGCATGCAAAATGTAAAGATCATTGATGAAAATACGATTTACTCTTTATTTGGTAATTGTACCATTATGGATATCTTAAAATATCCTGGGATAATGTCACAATAGGGTTGTGACATTATGGAACCCAATACACAGAACATAAATTTGCAAAGAGTTGTACCTATAGTGAATTAAAACCAAAAATATTAGTTCATTTTGAACACGTAATGATTTTGATAATTTTTATGGATTGACGTTATTCACGACCGTAATTCTGATACTTTTTTGTGGTTCATACTTTCGACAATTACCAATTAATACTTTAGCCAGAAAAATAGTGATATAAAACACTATTGTGACACAATATCCTATTCAGATACTTAATAATTTCAAACAGAACCCTAAGTTATTGCAATAAGACGTTCCTTTAATAATATTCCAATAGTATTATAACGAAATCTTTTGAAAAAGTTCTTCCAAAAGAAGCGAAAGGGTTAAAGAAACAAGATTCTTCATTTATTAATGATATACTTCTCCTTTTTCCATAATATTTTTTTTTGCTAACTTGGCGGCTATTTGAAAAAAACTTACTACTGCTTCTGCGGCTGCTGTTGTGCCGTCAAATTTTGGTTTACCAGAAAGAACAATATCATCAGTGACATTTTTCATTTCCACACAAGTAACAAGTTTTTCTTTTAGAAGTGATCATAGAACAAAATTCTGATCTTAAACTTAGATTTTTTTGTCTTTACGTATTAAAACTTTAATACTTAATATTTTTTTTTGCCTTTACATATTAAACTTTAATACTTATATCTATTTAATACTTAATTCGCTTTTGTTGCGTTTTTCCGTTGTTCTTGTGATATTTGTTTTATTAGTGCTTTTTTGGTAAAACGAAATTGAAAGTCGAAGACATTTTTATATAAAAACATGAAAATGAGATGTTTTTTTTAAATTTTAATCAGGTAGAAAAACCATTCCAGTATTATTTTTTTTGCGGTTGACATTGAAATTGTATCATAAAATTTACGTTCTGTTGGATATTGATTTCGAGATTATATATGTTGGGTTGTGTGATGACAAATAAAAGAGAGGGGAAAAAATTTTGTATTTATTGATGCTATAGAAGAAGATTTTTAAAAAAATATAGAAGGAAGAATGTTTTTTATTTTTAAGTAATAGAACTTGTTTTAAATTTAATTAATCTGGTAAACTTGAGATGACCATGGAGAAATGTTCATATTGTTGATTGTATAGATTGGAGATTTTAATTAGGGAGCGTTATGAAATAAGTAAACGAGAAAAAAATATAGATAAATATCTATTTATATATAAATATCGGAAATACATGGTTTGGAAATTTATTTAAGCAGTGTTGTTGAGTGAACTTTCAATTGTAATTAGAATCTTAAATGCTCAGGATACTATTGAATTTTTAGAGCTATCACTATTTAGAATCTGGTTTTCACTCAATAAATCAGTAAATACAGTCATTTAGAAACTGAAAGTTCGTTTCTTGAGTTGCATATCTCAAGTTGCTTAATAATTCAGATTTTTCGTGGTAATCTGAACAATATTTGTCACAGTCTAATACGTATACATTTTTCTGGTACAAGTTTCCCAATAAAAGTTCAAAATTTCTGTCAGATAACTTAGATAAAATGCATCATTTATACATGGGGCAATTTTATTTCTTCAATGGCGCAACAGCCTAAATCGAGGATTCATCCTTCATTAAACGCTTTTAAACATTCTATTGAAATTTGATCCTACTAGTTTTATATAGATTTCGAACCATTGAAGAAAGTTTAATTGTGACTAGGTAATGACTTTATTAGTGAGATATTTGTTGTTAGCAAATGGCCGCGACCGTTAGAATTTTTTTCAGTCTTAAATTTTATTTTTATGCGTAACCTTAAAGTTAAGTAATTTTGAACCTATCAACTAGAATACCATTGTCATTTTTGATTTTTTAGAATTTTTACTATTTTTTTTACTCATTATACAAAATTTGAATTAATTTTCACATAATCTCGTTTATTCACCTATACAGAGTATCATCAAATTCTACTCTACAAATAACTCAGAAATATTTAAATTAAAACAATTACTCAACCATAATTCCCTTTAACATTTTATAACAATCATTTTTATTTCTTTTATAATCAAATCTCCAACCTCTTATAAACACCGAGCTATCTAACTCATTTTTATTTCATAAATAAATGGAAAATTTCCTTCTTTCTATTTCATACCATTTTGATTTTTCCACATAAGATAAACATCAGTTTTTGTTATTTTTTTTTACGCACTTAGACAACCTCAAAAAAATTGTTCTCTAAAGTGATTTTTTGCCCATAATATTCACGTGGTTTTTTTGTTATTTTGTGGATGAGGCAGTATTTTGCATGTTAATCAAACCATTACCACTACTGATTTTGTTGTTGTTGCTAGGGTCGCCCGGTAAAAAAAATTCATATAATTTTTTATAATAATATAATTTCTATTTGACTCATATTACGTTACACGTAATAATTTACATTTAATGTGTTAAAAAAAGAAGAAAATTAAAGTTTTAACGAAAAAAAATATATGTTATTATTTTATGTTTGTTTCGAATTCTGATTTCCTTGTTCGTTCTGGTCAAAGACCTAAAAAAAATTATAATTTTTTTGTATTTTTTTTTTTGAAGAATATATATTTTTTATTTGTAAAATGATCTCATGCCTTTAATGTTTTATCGAAAGATAACCACATTAGTTTTATGATAAAGTGTGTGTGGTAGTTTAGTGACCGACAATTGATGTGAGAAATTAGCTGCTATGCCAGGGGTTTATCACTAAAGTTTTTTTTTTTGTTGAAATTTTTTTCGTTATGGAAATATGGCCTAATTAAAATTATATTTATTGCAACAGCTAAAAAAAATTAATTGTATGTTATAGAGTTATTTAAGTGAAATGGGGAAAATAATACAAAGTTTCTAACAGATTGGGGACTACAATACATACACATCCAGCCGTCGAGATAAGTAAATATTTTTGGAATGATTTCTAGTGTCTTAGTTAAGTTTTCTTTATTTTCAAAATTTTCTAAAATTGTGATTAATTGATAAATTTCATTTTATTTAATGGCTAAATAGAATTTTACATTTATGCATATTCTGTTTGGAGCTTTATTAATTTATTATCGTAGTTAGGAACTCAGACAATAGTTTCATCGCAACTTCTTGGTTACTTTATTAGCTAGAAATTCACTAATTCAAAGTCTGCGTATTTTGAATCTATAACAGCAATTCACACTATCATATCTTACTATATGAGTTCTATGGAAATTTACCAAAACCGGATAACCGCTTTTTGGATAATTTTAGATAATCCATTCATAGACGAAAACTCTTTAATTATTATTTAGTGAATGATACTTGGCTACTAATGATCATTAATATATTGCATGACACATCACTATTTATGTTTGTATTTGACAATTTACCACTAGCGTCCACTAGAATTTGTAAATTTTTCGTTCTGAGAACGTGCTTAAACTTATGATCATTATCAAGATAAAGTATTATTGAACATGGCAGAAATTACAATTTCAAAATCTAGCCATTTTTGTTTTAAATAAGAATAAATAATGATCAACTTTCGCTACAATTTTGATTGCAGTCCTAAATCGAACAGCACTTCTGAGAGCTTAATTTAACCTCAAATTTAGAAGTTAAATTGTTAGATTATCAAATCAAATTTATTAACTAGTTTATGGTCTCATATTTGTCACCTTAGTTAATCCTCTTATCTTAACATTACCAAGTATTTATGTAAATTATCATAATATTTTTGCAGCTTTTTGATTCTGATCATTTGTATTATTAATGCAGGTTAGTTTCGTATCATTTTCAATAACATTTTAAATTTTATATTATTTCCAATTTATATAAAGATTATCTCCATGTAAACTGCAATTTTCCGAGAAAAAAAATTGGGAAATAGGTATTTAGCATTCAAATAAAATTATGTTACCGAATTGCAGAAACTGAAAGATTTGTATAATTATGTTACCGAATTGCAAAAACTGAACGCCTTGTCATCAGATGAAAGTGAACTTGGGAAATAGGTATTTAGCATTCAAATAAAATTATGTTACCGAATTGCAGAAACTGAAAGATTTGTATAATTATGTTACCGAATTGCAAAAACTGAACGCCTTGTCATCAGATGAAAGTAAAATTGCATTATTATTTAACGCTATATCGCGTTAAATAATAATGCAATTTTATATAGTAAACATTAACAAAGATGAGATATGACGCTTTTGAAAAGTAATGAAGAGTAGAATAACATAAAAGGCTATGTAACTGCTGTTTCTGCCATTAGGGTACATTTTAAAATATACAAATATTAATCCTTTGATTTTAACACAGTTCTTTTTCACAAGTTGTTACATTATAACACTTTTACAATTCATTTTATCTTTGGCATATCAGTACGCACAAAATCCCATTACATAAAACTACTGAACAGTACTTCTGATACGCAACATTTTTTTTATTAAAGGGTAGAAAAATATTAATCAAATAACCGACTTCTTATTAATACTATACTAAAATATGTAAGAGCAATTTATGTTTGTAAAAAATGTTATATTTATTTATGATCAAAAAATAAATTTAATAGAAAAATTGTTCGTAATTGCTACAAAAAAAAAATCTTTTCTAAAAAAGTTAAAAACCCCCAATAGAAAAATACTACATAAAATAATTACTTTTAATAAAAAGTTAATTACTCTTTGTCCCGTCAGTTTCGGTTCAAAAAATATGTAAAAATTTTCATATTATTTTTTGCTTTTTATTTGTTTCTAAGCAAATATGAATTCATATTGAGTATGTACGCATTATACGTAAATACGTACGTTTTTTTTTTGTTGACCAACAATGAATATTTTAACAAAATAAAAGAGTAACTAGATTTAAATTATGGTTGAAAAACCTTTAAAAATCATTAGTTGTGAAGAATAACAAAACAAAAACCAGAATTTATTAAATATACGTTAAAAAAAATCACGTGTGTAGAACGCTTCTAAAGTTCCAAAATCTTCAGCATAGAAAATTTTAAATTAAAATGAATCACAATTTCGGTATATAAAAAATTACAAAGAAATAATTAACAAGTTATATTTTTTTTGAATAATGTTGGGTTAAGTAACTGAGTAATAATTACTTCTGGGACTTGGGTTAATGAGTAATAATTTCGTTTTGGAGTAAGCATGATTGTTATTTCCCAAGTAAACTGATTTTATTTACTTGTATGATGTTTTAACTCATTTACATTTTTTCAAGTTACATTTTTACTTCACAAAGTAAATTTTGGTACTAATTTACTCAAATGATAATTAAATTACTGAAGTCACAAATACAAATTACTTGGTTTGCTGTTAAAAATTGCAGTAATTTTTTGGCAATACAAAAAACATGACTTTAAATTGTAATTAAGAAAAGTATTGTTCGAAATTTGATTACAACATAATAACAATTTCTACAACCTGAATTTTTGACCAAAAATAAAAATTTAAGAGCGTTGAAATAATATGTGGACATATAAAACGTTAATAACGTAATTATCGATTTGATATTTCACACAAAATAAATTGCTGTGCTACAAGAAATTCAATTTTATAAAACAATCAGTAAGAATGTGCTCAACTACCAAAGTAAATTAAATTCAGTTTAAGTTACAAATAACTTGAGCATAATATTAAAAACATAATTTAACTGGTAAAATATACTATCGCATATAACCATCACTGGGCTCTCAAAAGGTCATTTAACTAGAGTGAATCATATTTTTTTCCTCTGTTAACATGAATTTTTTTTAGTTAAATATTTCGTAACAGGAAAATTATTACAATAATATAATAATCAACAAAATAAACTACGATATTCACATTACATATACAAAAAAAATATTGTTACACAAACAAAAATAAGCTTTATTCAAAATCATACAAAATACAAACTTGAATGACCTTTAAAAAAATAATTTAAAATGATTTGCAAAAGTTTTTTCTTGACAGTGGTAATTTATCACGAAAACATTTTCCTAGGTAAAAAAAAAATATTTTGTTAAATCGGTCTCACATTTTTTAGGGTTTTAGTTTTTGAAGATTGTATTGTTGGCTGTCTCTGTTCGTCATTTTTTTTTTAAATTCTTATTCAACTTCTCGTGAGCCTAAACAATGAATACTCAAAACCTTTTATTTTATTCTACTAATAAAACATATCATCTAATAATGTTTCACCAAAAATGATGATTTTAAATTGTAAATAAAATAAAATCATTTTTTGGTGAAGATTATTATAAATATACTTTTCACAGCATCGCCTCTATTGACAGAAATTTCAATTAATTCCTACGGGAGCTGTATTATCAAATTTGGAGGATATGTACGATCTTAAATTTCCATTTCTAATTACAAACATATGTTAGTAAAACGTAAATTACGGCGGCTACCGTAATGCCTTCACCGATTGGCCCGTGGTGTACATTTAAATGTACATCAATTTTGCAAAACTATTAAACATAATTATATATTATTTTTTGCAATATTTGACACGAAAAGTATAGTTCAAATGTACATTTTCAAAGACCTAGGTCCAAATTTTTTGCGCAGATGTGTTTAACTGGCCCTGCTGATATAGAAAACTACTACAGCATAATTTTCCGAACGCAAATTAATAATTTTCAACAATTTTCCGAACGCAAATTAATAATTTTCAACATAGCAAATTTTTCAACTTTTTCTATGACGGGTCTGGCAAGATTTTATATGCTAATTCAGACGGCAACACATAAGATTTTATTTTAAATAAATCTATAAAAATTAACTACTTGTTCTTTTTGGGTTCATCAAAATTGCTTTTCCAAATACGTAGAATAAGTTGATACTTAAGACAAAGCCCATAAATATGAAATTACTGTATAGTATCTTTATGCTACGAATTATTTTTTACACTATTTTGAAGATATCAAGGAAACAAAGAAAATATATTATCAATCTTTGGAGATTTTTTTTTAAATTTTTGTGGGGGAAAAGGTTAACTGCGGTTAAATATTTTTGTTAGTTAATTTTTTATTGCAATCCATTTGGTTGATCAAATAAAAAATAATTTTGTGACACTTTTTTTTTTAACAAATAATATAAAATGTGTGTAAAGTGATTTTAAATGAAATCAAGATTTTTTTTATGTTTTTTTTCCATTTGTTTAGATAAAGATGAAAATACTAGTTGACCTTTATAGGTTTAAGAACTGGTAAAATGTATTATAATATTTATTTTGCCAAGGTGATGTCATTAATGTTTTGTCATTAATGTTTTGATATCACAACATTAGAGATTTGTCATATAAGTTATTTTTACTTTATGATTATTTTATTTATATATATGGTAACAGAAAATAAAAAAACGTTAAATATAAATTAATGATAATTCTCTATTCATTTCGCAACACAATAAAAAAAAAGTTACATTGATGATTATAGATTATAGTAGTTTTTGGAATGAAACTTACGTGTATCCATTACGAAAGATTGTTTGTAAATTTTTTTTACAAAAAATCCCTTTTTAAAAAATAAAAAATTACAATTAAAGATTTGAAATATTAATCTGATCTAAGATATTTCGTAATTTACGAAAATAGCAAGTTCTATAGTGAATTTGTTCAGTTACTATAAAATTAAATGCCAAAATATGACTTAACACTGCTCTTTTCCTGTTATGCGTATACCTAAATTACCTCTTCCTTTAAGAAATTAAAACTGGTATTCCCACCTAACATTCCTTGAAATTAATTATAGACTGTTGTCTAGGAAATCAGTTAGTCACAGGCTATTGCTTCTAATTTACACAAAAATTCTTATTAGAAATCTAGAAAACTATAATTATTTGTTGGGAATTGCTCCAAACACTTCGAAGAACTTTGACAAAACCCTCTATTTACAGCCCACCCGAAAACGACAAAAGTTTTCTAGATTTTCAAAATTTTATTAAACAAGAATTACAAAACATAATTTTTTTAACAACCAAAAATGACATAAACTTATTTATTTATGTAATTTCTTAAATTGTCACCTACACTATTTTTGTCTCTCTAATCAACAAAAACAACAAGTAAATAATGTCGCGAGTCACAAAATTACCCTGTCAACAAATTATATAATAAAATAATGAATGTTTTTGTATATAGGTTAAATTTAAACGTTTTTACAAAACAAAAAAAGCCTCGCAATGCCCTTTTGCTAAATTTTAGCAAATTGTTTTTTTTTATATTAGTTGGTGTTTTGGAATACGATCATTTACTAATTTTACCTTGGTATCAAATCTTAATTTAAAAACAAAATTAATTAAGCTACAACAAAAAAAAAGAATAATATTCGTGTTATAATATTTTGACGTAGTATTTTATAAAAGTTTAGGTTATTTATTTCGTTTTTTACCCTATTGTACGTGCTGACAGCAGCGCAATTTGATCCATAAACAAATAATGTATAAGAAAAATTAATAATAATTTTTTTTTTTTCAAAATATACATATTTTATGCAAATTTGCTTAAATTTAATTTTGATTTTTTTTTTACTGAGAAAAGATATATGAATCTTAGAATTATGCTTTTTTAAGGGGGCTCTTTTGGTCAGATATTAATAATTACCTTATCAGTAACTAATATCTATCCATCTGTCTGTTCATCTGTCAGTTCGGAATTGTTCAAAAATATTACAAAACTCGTTAAATGTAAATGATTTTGTAGAACAAAGACAATCATTTTTATGGCGCGTCTGTAATTCAAATTCAAAAATATTTGATTTCCGATGACGTGTTATTCTCTATCACAAAAAAGTAACACCCAAACCTTAGTAATATAGAACAGATTTAAATTAATCGTGATTGACAGAAACGCGACCGCTTAGAATTACAGCCTAGACCATTACTGGTATCGCCAATTCTACTGTAATTTGGTCCTATTTTTATATGGACTTTGAACTAAAACTTCTTTAACATAATAAAGCTTTTATTTCAAAAAGGTAATGGGTTTATTAGAGGCACATTTTGTTGTTAGCAAAAGCCCTCGATCTTTAGCATTTTTCCCATACTCTAATTGATTTTACCACTAAGCAATAACCGATCTTTTAAACACTAAAAGTTCATGTGCTATACTTAAAAACTCCTACTAATCTGATATTATTGACAGTAGTTGTGCTGCTCATTATTTTTTACATAATTAACTATAAAATGCTGATATAGAAAATAAAAAAAAAATATTTGTAATAATTTATTTAGTCAGTCAGTCAGCTGGATATTGTTGTATAAATATTTATCTCTTAAAATTGTTCATAATTTGCAAATTAATAAATCATTATATCAACGATAAAATCTTTTTTATCCCCAAAAAAAAATTCATTTGAAAAGTATTTAAGCTTTCCGGCTTTGGGAAAAAAAATTACTTTTTCCGCACCGTACTGCGCCCATATACAACAAAGTAAATATCAAACAAATTTGACGGAAACACATAATATTTGAATTGGAAAAATTTTGTTAGTTACTAGCTCTAAAATAAATCTTTTTTTTTTAATATTTATAAATAATTAAAATACAAACATGTGTAAATAAAAAAAAATGGTTGATATCTCAATTTCCTTGATATTTTTTTTTGTTGGTTTCAGTAATTTTAGATATAAAATATTTGTATTAATAATAATAACCGGCTTTTTTTGTTAATTAAGAAGGGCTAAAATATTGTGAATATTTTTTATATAGAATATGCCAAAAGTTAGATGTGTTGCAAGGGATTTGAGATGTTTTTGTTGTTATGAGATTTCATAATTTTATTAATAGATTATTTCTCAATGTTAGTCCGCACAGATCAGTTATGTGTTCAACCTGAGGTCCGAATTGACCATAACGTGACTCTGCAAATAACTAGAGAATCGTGATTAAGATTTTACGGTTACAGTAAAAATGTTTCTTTAAAATAATCTATTAAAAATAATAAATTTAAAATAATCGTTAGTTATAATAAAAGGAAAACGTAAAATAGAAGTGTATTAATTTATGCTGCTAGAGGTAGAGCTATACTATTGATTGGTCGGAAAAGTTAAGATAATTGTATTTGGATATTTTGCTTTATTAGAAATTTTACTGCCCTTATAGTTTTATATATGTTAAAACATACAAAATCGCCAATGTAGGATAAAAGCAATAACTTATTTTTCTGTTACTACTTTTATAATTTTGGTTTTGTGGGAAGAAAGGTGGATTCTTAGATTCAATTTCCAAAAAAAATCGAAATATTAATAATTTATTTATAACTTAATTATTTTTTTATTTAATTAAATAAGTTATAGCCAAATTGCAGATTACGCTGCTTAACGGGCTGGACTTCAATTTTCAATTTCAACTTTTACGATTTTATTTGACTTTTAATTTTCTGCTCCTATTTTTATAGTAACCTTGATAAAAAAAATTTTCCTAAAAAGGTTTGAAATTTGATTTATTTAATTAATATTTCACAAAATGACATTGGCAATCCAGGAGAAGAAGAATTAGATGTAATCGTTTTATATGAATATTCTTTAGGGTGCTTACGTGGGTAAGCACCCTACGAATAAGAATGAAAATATTCACGAATAAGAATGAAAATATTAGTAGTTTTTGGATTTATAAGGAAAATTGCTACGATGGTTATTTATTACACATGAATTATTTAATGTTTAAATTTAACTAACTTAGTACCGTTCTACTTGCGTATAAAATTCAATTTTGTGTTTAAAACCAACTTCGCTAACAACCAATTTAAAGTTAAGTTTGAGTTTTTTTGCAAAAATCTTTACTTTTACCAATGATAAATACTTTTACCATTTGGCATAGAAATAAGTACAGAAAACGTTTAATCAAAAAATATTTCCCAGTTCTAGAATTTGATGTTCGAAAAATATATTTGTAATTGGTTTATTGCTGAATTTAATGCTGAATTATTACTTTTGTTGTTATGTGTAGCTTTAAAAAATACAAAATTAAAAATTGGAATCGTCTGTCTAAATAAAAAAAGCAACAAATTTCAAAATTCATTTGAAATTCTTTTTTGATTAATTTCATAATTTACAATTGTCAACAAACCCCCATTTCATTGTCCCGCAGAGTCTTCATCATAAAAAAACCCTACACCAAAAAAACCAACAAAAAAATCTTCCTTTGTTTCCTATTTAAGCCAACAAAAAAAATGTATATAAAATGTTCACATAAAAAAAATCTAAACTCTTCACAAGGAAGTCTCCAAAATTAACCAATACTAACAGACAGAAATACCCAAAATTGAACAATATTTTATTATTCGCTTCTCTTTTTCCCCATTTCTTGATAATTTCTTTTAATGACCACCAGATTTTCGCCAATTCTACTAAATACTTTATTCTCCCATAGCACTCTGACACAATATATTACCGACACAATTCGCCGAACAGTAAAGCGAAAAAAAAAGAATTTATATTAAACCCAAAAATACTATTTAAAAAAAACCGTCGTCATTTTAACACAACACAAAGAACTATCGTATTTTTCTCCATAGAATTTCATTTCAACTGTTCTGTTCCTATTAATTCCATACAATGTTCTGTTTCATTCCGTACACAAAAAACTCTCCAATTTCTCACACTTCACCAATTCTCTTCGCATTCAAATTTCAAACTTACGTATACTTACTTCTCCTCTCATATTTCTCCTTATTCAGGGAGCGGGAGCACACTATACTTCGTAAATTTTTGTTCGGTTTTGTGTTTTGTTTCTTTTTGTGTTATTTTTGCTTTTAAATTAAGTACACATACACAAACACACTGACAGCCCAAACTAAAAAAACACACAAAACAACAGAACCAAGAAACACAAAAAAAAACTCTGCAACAACGGCAAAAGCAGAGCCACAAAAAGCGTTTTCCTTTCTTTTCAATTTGCTTGAATTTCAGTTGCTTTAAAAACTTCGCGCAATAACGACGTTCCTAGAACACAAAACAAAAAACGCAGAAAAAAATAACAGAAAAAAAAAATAGACAAGGATACAAAAAAACTGTTGTTTTGCATAAAAAAAATTCAACATTTTTTTTTCTTTTTGTTTTCATCAATTTTTACAAAGAAACAAAATAAAAAATTATTCCGGAAATTTATGTGCGTTTTTTATTACAAAAATTAATTTTTAAATCTAACGAAAATTAATTTGGAAAAGTAAAAAAAAAATAATTAATTTATCTCCTTTTTTTTTTGTGAAAACTGTCCAGAAAAAACGAAGAAAGTTTTTTTCTTTTAGACAAAAAGTGGTAATTTTTTTTTTTTTTTAAATTTTTTTTGTGCTTATTACAAAAAAATAAACCAATTTAATATTTTTTGGGTAAATTTTTCTTACTGTGTGTGTGTGTATTTCTTTAAATTGCGCGCGCGAAAAAACAGCGTGTTTTTTTAAAAAAATTTTATTATTCGGGAAAAAAATTTTGAAATTGAATTATTTTTATTTTCTTCATTATTTTAAACTAAAAAAATTAATTTTACCAAACGCAATTAACGGAATTACAACTGAAGTTTTTCTTAAAGTGATTAGTGTTAGACAAAAATATAAAATCGCTAAAATTTTAATGTGAAATTGTCAAAAATTGTAAAATTAACATAAAAAAACTCAAAAAAAAAAAATAATTTCGTAAAAAAAGTGTTAAAAAAAATCATTGTTTTTTAGTATAAATGGAAATAACATAATATTTCAAATTTTCCGGCAAAAAACAACAATAAAAAATTGAAAATTTTTGACAAAACTTTGAAGAAAATAAAAAATTTTTAGGAAGAAAATTCCACCGAAAATTTTGTGGATTACCAAAAAATAAAAAGGAAAACTGTGGATAAAAATAACAAAAATGTATGAATATTTTTTTACTTAATTTTAAGATTTTAAATGAAAACTAAAATATTTTTTCCCCATTTTTTTTTGCTCTGAAAATAATCTTGAAATAAAAATAACTTCAAAAAAACAAACATTTCCAAAATAATTTGTTTTAAGATTTTTAAGTTATTTTTTCCCAAATTGACGTTAAAATAATTTCATGTTTTGGAAAAAACTAAAAAATCTATTTATATCTTTCTTCTCATCCTTAAATATATAGTCTAATTTTTTTCCAATCATAAATATATTATAAATTTCTACCTCTTTTTTTATTACTCTGAAAATACAGAATTTTTACCCTAAAATAGTTTCATTTCCAAGAATTAATTTCTTCCCTTTCAAATAATATATCTAAGTTTTTGAAAAATTTATGTTAGAAGAGAAGAAGAAATTATTTAAAACGTGTTTTTCATAATGAAATAACTTCTACTTTCTTTAAAGAATTTTTCGAAAATTATGCACGTAATTAAAGACGCAATAAGAAATTATTGTTCATTAATAAATGAAATGTCATTCTCAATAATGGAGAATACAACTGCTGGTCTTTTGGTTCACACATAAGAAAATTAGAAATAATTTTTATAGGGGATGAGACAAGAAAAAAAAAATTATTTGGAAATTAAATTAAATTTCAAAAAATATTTCAATGATTCTAAAATGGCGGAAATAACATATTTATGAAAATTGTAATAAATTTATAGTTTAAATTCGACCAAAATTCATCTAAGTCAAGAAATTTTTTTAATTACTAGAAATTTAAGCAAAATGAGTTTAAAAATCAATAAGAAAATTATTTTTTCATATTTTAGAAAAATCTATTTTTGAAAAACAATATTTGTTGTGAAAAAAAGTTTCAAATTAAAAAATTTACACGAAAAATTTGGAAAAACACTTCAAGAAAAGATCGTTAAAAAAATTTACTGAATAAAATCAATCATATGAATTTCCGGTTACAAAATAAAGATGTGAATTACCGGATTATTTGAAGAGAAATCTAAAAAAGATTATTTTAGTTCAATGTAAAAAAAAAAATATTTTATTATTTTGAATAACATATTAAAAGAATTTCTCAGAATTATCCTTAATCACAGGCATCCAAGAAAATACTACCTGCAAAATTTTATGAATTTCTGTTAAATACCAAATAAAAAAAAACCGAAAATATGATCTTTCATAAAAGAAGATTTTATTGCTGTCTTAAAAACATTTGGGATTTAAAAAGGACCTTTCTTCTAACTAAAAATAATATTTATTATTTCCATTTTTATCCTCAAATGAAATTTTCTCTTTTGTCATATTTTTTTTAATTTCTTCAACTAAATTTTTATAATCATTTTCATTTCCTTGTACAAAATATATTTCTAGAATTTATTATAATTTTTCTTATGTTTAACAGATTATTATTCGCGCGCTTAAACATACAATATAATTTATAATGTTTTTTTTCTCGTCGTTGTTTTAAAGTCTCGAGAGCCGGAAGAGGTCAATAAATTTATATTTAAAATAATATAATGTTTTTTTTTATATTATATAAATTTACGAAGATATTAAAAAATGAAGCAGCTTTTTTTGTAGATGCATATGAAATTTGATAGTGAAAAGCTTTTTGTATGATTTTTTTTTTTATTAATCTACTAAATTAATAAAAAATTAAGTCATTTTAGATGAAAAAAAACTAAAGCTTCATTGATAAAAATTAATAGACAGAAAAAAAATTAAAATAAATCAATTTTGTTATAAGTGAAAATAAATTAGTTTTGTTATGAGTGGAACAAACTTTTTAAATGTAGAGTAGGAAAATTTGTTTATTTATTTATTTTCGGTTTTATTTTATTAGTGATTTAAATTTATATTGAAATTCTAGGTTATTTAGTTAGGTTATTGTCTTTGTTTAGGAGTTGATTTTAACATATTAGAATAGAAATATACTTTTATTGACCTTACAACTCTAATAGACGTTCTATTTATAAATTGTTTAAAATTTTAAATCTTAAATTTAAAATTTACTTACATATTTAATTTTTACGATTTATATTAACATAATTTCTAAATTCTAAAATTAAAAAAATTATCATAAAATTCATTATCAATACATTTACAAATTTTGACAAATTAAAATTAAATTTTAAACATTTTTTTTTCGAATTTTATTGAACGGGTTTGGTGGAAAAATATTATGTGATTGTAAACTGAAAAAATATCCGTTGTTATATTTGTGTCGCGATTTCCAATAAAATCAATATAAATTTTAATGTCATTGCACCATCAATGATAATGTCTTAATTATAATACTTGTGAGGTAGAAAGAGTAGATGAAGTATAATACTTTTTTTGTGTATATGTAATTTTAATAGTATAGAAAATCAGATTTCTTATAAATTTTGTCATTTGGTGATAACATTTTACGAAAAAATTTTTAATTTTCATTGATAATCATTTACAAATTCTGAGACTAAATTCTAAACTTTAATTTCATGAATAATGATAACAAAGTAAGTTGAATAATAAAAAATTAATATTTAATGAAATAATTAATTATGTTTCAATGACGACTTGCTAAATGTTATTTTCGGCTAAATCAGATTTGACCATATTGAAAGGTTCATTCAAGTCAACAAAAATTGGGATAATTTTTGTTATTGTAAGTTATTAAATAATTTTGCAGTTATTGTAAGTTATTCTAAAATATTTTAACACCACGACTAATTTTGAAAGAGTGTTGTAAATCACTTTTAAGTTTTAATTATCTGTTAAAAGTTTCACTCAAAATACGAATTATCGTAAATAGTAAACTGCATCCAAAAAGTGGAAGTTGTGAAATGATACACTTTTCATTGATTTTTAAATCAATGAAAATAAGAAAATAACGAAATCTGCAAAAATTGTCATTAATATATAATGAATTACTAAATAATGTGACATTTTTGACGTAATTTTTTTTAATAACCTCTAATTTCAAAAATTTATATTTCTTAAGATAAATATTATAATCGTAAATGTACATTTCGCAAAAATTAAAAAAAAAAATAAAACTAATCGTAAATAAAAACTATGTATTTTAAATTTGTCGATTTTTCTGTAAATAAAACCAGCTGCTTAAAGAGTTTTATGTTATTTTTTATGATTGTTAAATGTTGTGTACAAAAATGGGTTTCATTATCACTACAAACTAAAAAATAAACAAATAAATAAATAATTATAAGCTTTATCATTAAAAAAAATACGAAAATGCTTATAAATAATTTATTCAAGGCCTGGTTCTTTGGTAGAATCATATTTCCTTTTCATTTTTCTTTTTTTTTTAATTTAAAATTGATTTCGAAAATATTTGAACATTTTTTGATGTGCGCTGCTATTATGGAGCAAATAAATATTTATTTTATTATAGAATTATACTTGTTTTACGTAGTTTTTATTTTGTATTTGTTTTTTTTTTTTAGAAAAAAAAGAAAATATTTTATAAAATTTCATGCAATTTTCTTTTTTAATAAAAAATAGAAGAATTTAATTTATTACAAATTTAAGTTTATTTTTCCTTGTAAGATATTTAAAATTTGAAAACAAAATATAATATTTTGATTTACAACTGGCAATAAAAAAATTATTAGGGAGCTTTATTTAAGTTTATATCTAAAATATAATTCTAAACTTAAAATCTAAATTAGTAAAACATGGAATTAAAATTCATTAAAAACGAAAAATGATAATGAAATTGAAAAATTCTCCAAACTTTTAGTAATTATTGATTAATCATATTTAAATATCACATTCATTTAAAATTTATTGTATTATATTTTAATTTCCTCTTAAATTAATTAATCAGTATACTCGACTCGACAATCTTTTTTTTTACCCACCACCACGTTTTTATTATTTCCCATCATTTTTTTTCCCTCTTCAAAATTAAATTACTTAATAATAAACCAAAAAATTAAAATCTCAAAAATTTATTGACCTCGCGGTTATGCTCCCCCACAAAATAAAGAAACAAAATTAAATACTTTTTTTTTCTAGTAAATTAACAAAAAAAATAGCAATATTTGACTGACTTTTTTTTAAAATCATTAAAATAAAATCAGTAACAAAAAAACTATGTTAATTTGTTGTATTTGTTCCATCATCAATAAAATAACTAACCAAAATTTATACACACATCGAAATAACATTTCCTCTTCGTACTTTTTTTTATTTTTTTTATTTTTTTTATTTTTAACCATTTATGATTGATCAATAAACTCCAACATTGATCACAGGCCAACATAACAACAATCGATCTGACTGTGAGCACATTTTTTTCTATGAGTCATTTTCTATCTAAAAAAAGAGCTTAATTTAGACGGAAAAAAAATTATTGAATCAATAAAAAAAATTTCCATGAAAAAAGATTTATAAAATTATTCAATAATTATTTTTTGTTTAAATTTAAAAATAGCACAATTTTTCATTTAAAATTTTAATTGGTTGGTTGCTTAGAAGGGTGGTGGGAATATCAGATGTAAAACCCTCTTACTGAGCCAATTATAGACCCGTAAGCCAAATAAATATTTCTTTTATAACACATCGCCCCATCCGCCACTCTCTTAACATATCGATTCCGACGCTGTAAATTACTGTTTATAATTTAATTGGTTTTTAGGAAACTTGTTTTTTATCTAAAATTCTAGTTTAAAAGATATTTTTAGTGTTAAAAAAGCAATGAAAGTCCGTCCAATTAGTTCGTTTGAGCCAACGGTACTACAGAACGTTTACGACAATATTATTAACTTCCTAGCCTAGATTAAACTATTAAGGAAAGATGTCTTTAACGTCATTAGTTTCTTTTCTCGCACAGTCGGAAGTAACAGGAAACGCTTTCAAATGCTTCCTCACATTCTCTGTATTTGTAAATTTTAATTGGAATTACAACGCTAATCAAATAACGACGAGAACGACAAAAAAAGAGGGTGAATGTAATCAGAAACTTTTAATTATAATCTATCTATTTTAATTATTTATAATTTTTAAATTTTCTTATTACAAAAAATTCATAAATTTAGAATTTAATTTTAAAGCAAAACGCAATTATTATGATTATTTTTCACTCAAATACGTCAATTATAATATCATCTGTCAATTTTTTGAATAAAAACTTTATACAGATGTCAAATGTTTATTTAAAATGCTAAGAGAATTGTTTAATATTTTAGTTTAATCAGACTTTATCTTTTAAAAACATATTTAAAATAGAAAAAAAACTTTTATGATTAATATTGCAAAATTTAGATACGTCAATTAATTTTCGAGGAATATTTGACAGTTACTATATAAATTTTGTACAGATGTCAAAAATATATGATATTTTGGTTTTAAAATTTATTGACAAGGACAATAGCTTATGTAATTTTTGCTTTACGAAGTTCGGTTTAAAAGACTTGATTTTTTGACATTTGTGTTAGAAATTATAAAAAAGTTCACGACAATAATCTGTAAGGACCAATATTGAGTATTGTAGAGTTTGACATAGTAAGAAACGAATATAGAAATCAAATTAACTTATTCTACAAACCATAAACCGCATCACATTATCTTGTTAATTAACTAATTTCTAGTTTCTAATTTTTAATATTTTTGTAAAAAATTTTCACATTGTAGAAAAGCCAAAAGAAAATTTATGTAATTCTTAATCAGGATTTTCTTGAGGTTTTAGGATATATAAAGTTCGATACTAACAGTATTTTATTGAATTGTGAAAGCCCAAACGAAAGTCTGATAGTAAATTAAAAATTTACAATTTTAAAGCGCGTTAGTTTGAAAGTTTTAAAATAAATACGCTGCTGCTACAGATTAGTTAATTTGAAAAATAAACGATTGGTGTTCTATCCAGAATGTTTTATATTATTTAGAGGTAAATAATATAGTTTCCAATGCCAATTTTTTTTTGTTCATTACCAACAACAGATTACTGTTTTTTAAGCAATGTACTAATTACGAAAATGTAATGTCAACATAAAACAACTTCTGTAGTGTGAACAAATTTTTGTAAACTAGGTTACGATACGAAAATCGAATTCTAAGGATTTTGGCTGTAAAAATGTTCTGAGTAGCTATTTGCTTTCATCGGGATTTTAGAAGTGTTCAAATTTACTTGATATATTTTAAATTAATCATTTTATTTAAGTTTCTTATTTAATCATAAAAAAATACTGATAAATCAATAATTTCCTTAAGTTTTTTTTATATATATTTACAACTTGCTAATTACTTTCTATAATAGTTTTAATGTTTTGTTGTAATTTGAACAGATTTTTCATTTCAAGTACTATTTTTTTCAATGTTATTTTTTTTAAATTTCTATATGTATTTATATTTGAAAAATGAGCACTCATTGATTCCACTTACAAATCATATTTATAGTGTATGGTATGTAAATAGATCACGATATATATTGTGCAAAAACAATAAAAGCTTTCTGGCATTTACTGTGTGTGCTCTGTATACTGACTGCCACGCTATACTTCAGGAAATAAAATTTATTTTAAAAAAAAAAACTATTTCCACATGTGAGAATATTTCGCTTGTTTTTTCACAAATAAAGTAAATTTGAATGGGGAAAATTCTTGGCTTATTGCAGGGGGTAAGGAGGGTGGCGCAAAATGTATATAAATATAAAAGTGAAAGGAAGGTTAGATTAAAATTTTGGTGCCATATTATTATTTTTGTTGATATAAGTTTAAGTGAGCGATTAAAATTCAAATAATTTTTACAACTGTAACAAATTTGTAATTTTTATTTGAAATTATTGTAAAATAAAATAAATAATAATAAAATAGGAACAAAAACAAAAATTAATAAATTTTGCAAATTAACATTCGAACATACAGAGAACTACTTCAGAAAGTTGTAATTGCTAAATTTAAGTTGGAAACATTAGCTTGCTAGTTGGTTGGGCATTTTGAGATTTTTTGTTTATATTTGCAAAATTTGAAATTTTTTATTATTATTAATCGATGTGGGGAGGGCAGGAGGTGTTGGGAAATTTTATTGTTTAATTGAAAATTTATGTATATACTTGTTAAGTGAATGGAGTGATTTTTTTTTTGTTATTAGCAAAATTAGCATTTTATTTTCATTTTGCATGAAAATGGAATAGTAAATTTCTTGCAATTAATTTCAATATGGGTCAAAAAATTATTCAATTATAGAGGTTTTTTTTAATGTTGAAGTAATTTGAGAAAATTGAAATTTTAGAAAAACACAATAATTAATTTGTGCAAAATCTTCAAAAAACAAAATGAATTATTTGTATTAAAAAAAAGTTAAGTTAATTTGCAAATGATTTTCATTTGGCTTGATTATTGTGTGGAAAGAGAGAGCCAAAAAGTCGAAAACTTTCTAAAAGAAAAAAAGATCACTTAAATTTTATTACTTTCGTTGGTAATCATCTTTTTTTTCCATTATTTTTGTACTGACATTTACATAAGCCTGCACCGAATTTTCCAAAAAAAAAATATATAAATAAAATTACAATGCTGTAGATTATTGTAATTATCTAATGGATATGATATTTTGATTTACATAATTTATCTTTGCGTTATTTGATCTGAAATCCTTTTGTAACGTACACTGGAATGCACCAGTGGAGGTGGGCTAGGTTACACTCCATATTTTTGTTATTACTTTGAGACCAATGACGAGTGGTATCTAATATCATTAATACCTTAATTATAATTATGCATCTTGTCTATCATGTTTAATGATACTTTTATTATCATTGCCTCAGTAACTAATCATAACTTAAGTACGTTCGCATAGCTTCGGATATATGAAATAAAAAACAATTGTGAAACACAAACATCATTGTTAAATGTTAATGAACATAAATGGCCAACTAGAGGTAATGGTCTTCAAACAGTGTCGTCTGTCAGAGGTATAAGTCGAATTTGAAAATCCACTGAAAAGTTTTAATGCCATTAATAAAGTCCATACGTAGGCACTGAGACTTTTTGATTAGAAGGCAGTTGGCTGCGCTATCTATTTTTTCTGCTGTATGTGTGTTGTAATTCTAGTTCTAAGACTTTTAAAATTTAGCTAATCGTATTAAAATTTTCTCAACCTTAACATTTTCACAGACTTTAGATGATATTCGATAAATTTGTTCACGTAAATTGAAAATAATTGAACAACTAATCTCATTACATAATGCTTTTTGGCGGTACTTTTCTTTATATTACCATAGTTAATAATTCAACCAGAATTTTTCAAAACTTGGTAATGTCTAAAAAACACATTGACTAGAATTTACTTAAATTAATATTTTAACCGTTTTAGCATAATTTTATTTCAATATTTAAAACACACATTTTTGTGTGTTGATATAAAAATTTCCATATAACAAGTAAATCCTTTGTGACTAAGATAGAAAATTTTCACACCAGGCTCTTTGTTAACAAAAAAATATATTTTTTTTCTCTTTACCCGCCTAACAAAACATCATCCACAATCCACATACTATAGAATATCAGAAATTGTTTAAAATTTATGTTGACGGCGGGTGGAGTATAATATTTGAATATAATTTAATTATTTATTCAGGCAAAAATGTTTTTGTATTTTTTTTTGTCTTTTAACAGTATATACATGTGAAAATATCACAAATTTGCACATCATATGATATTATTTTGATGTTACAAGCCAAAAAAACCATAGTATTTTTCTTATTTTTTATTTTTGGAAACTGAAATATTAATCTGTCTGTCTGTCTGTTTTCTATATTGTTAGTCAAAACAGTCAATTATAAAGAATTAAATCGTGGCTCGTTGGATTCGGAACCATAAATTGTTGTTAACAAATGGCCTCGACTGTTGGTATTTTTCTCAAACTTAAATTACATTTTCTTGTAAATTTTATTAATCGTACTCTTTTAAATGAGACGAACTTAGATCATTATCGGAAGAATTCTAACCCAGTACACAAATCATTTTTACCAGTAGTAAAAGTGTCTTCCATACAACTGTCAACACTAAAAAAAAGTCAATAATGAATTAAACTACAAGCTGCGCAAAAATTTTTTTTTTTAAATATAGTTTACAGGTAGTTAGCTATTAATAGTGTTCCTTTTAAGAGTAACCTAAAGGTCGTAACTGAGAAATTTTTTTATACTATTTTTTTTGTTGTTTTTTATTTGTTTTGTTATTTCAATTAAAAAGAGTTTTAATGGAAAATACATTATTTTATGATGTTGTTAATTAGTTCAACTGTCATTAAAAATAAAATAAAAAAAAAACTTCTGTTAAATTCAAAGTACCTTATATAACATAAAAATATAACACATATAAGCAAAATAATTAAATTACCATATTATTTATATGTAAAATAACACAACAATAAATAAAAAAAAAATTAATTGATAGCAGCAATAACAGACAATTTTTTAAAAAAAAAGTCGAGATTTATAAAGAATAATCTGCATAAAACATTAAAATTTATGTTTTAAAAAAAAAAAAAAATAAATAAATAAAGACGAAACCAAAATTGAATTATTCTGTAATAAAATTAATAGACTATCAAAATCTGAGTAATTTTTCAAAATTAATTTCCTTGATATTCAAATATCTTTTTATCTCACTGGGCATAAATAAAATATATTTTGCGTAGTTTTAGTAGTAGTATTTATTTGGGAGGTAAACCACATTTTTTATTTTTGTAAAAAAAAATTTACACACATTGTACAGCAGGAAGTAGAACAAGTTTAAAAAAAACAAAAACAAAAAAATGATGTAATACTGAGAAAGGTTGATTTTTTTTTGAGTTAAAATATGAAATCCTTAACTGGTCAAACGAAGATTACATAAGATGAATGTTCGATTAATAAACGAATTTAAATTATGTTGAGAGGAAAAAGAAAAACAGTCAAAATTATAATTATCAGTTATTATAAGAAACTGTGAGGCAGTAGCCTCGAAACTAAATATATATACGATTCCACAATGATTTTTTTAGTAAAAAATTATTTTTCCGGGAATTCCCCTGTATGTATTATGTGATATTTTGGTTTGTAAAGTAAGAACAAGTAAATATTACATAATTTCCCGATTACTCCAGAATGTATGTAATTTATTCAGCAATTTACGTTGATTAGCTGAGTATTTAACCTAAAAAAATATATGTCGAGCGATAAGGGTTAAATAAAAATAAAAATATCAAGAAATTTTAAATATGTAATTACATATTGTGACTATAAATAAAAAAAAAATTATCAACAACAAAATTATGACCAAATATTATTTGTAAATACAATTCCAGGAAATAAAAATATATTCTCGTATAATTCTCGCCTACGTAAAACTTGATAATAAAACTTAACCTAGAATATTTTTTTTTTGTATGAAACTTTCAATTTTATTTAAAATAGTTCTGTAAAATTATGTCAAAACATGATATCTACATAATTACAAATTTTCAGTAGAGTAAATTTAAGCAAATTTTATTGTTACTTATCATAATTACATACTTGTGAAATGCTGAATTATTAAGAATAGAAATGTCTTTTATTTTCTTGGTAGTTTCTTGTATAACTAATTGGTTCGTAAACCAAATTTTGTCAATTTATCATTTATATGGTTATGAGAATTCAACTGTCATGTTTTTGCAAAATCAGTCAACGCATAAATAAAAATATCTTAGAGTTTAGAATGTTTTCTAATTTTTCGTTGGTTTATACATAAGTGTAAATATCTTGTAATCAAAATCAGAAATTATCTCAAATTTTCGAAAAAAAAATATAGTTATCATGTTTAGGCAAATTTCCGCAGAATTATATATTTTCTTATCAAATATTTTTTAAATTATGACTTCTAAGAAAATTCTTGTAAGTTTATTTCGGATATTTTAGTCTAAAATTTCTAAAAATAATTTGTTAAGATGACGGTTTTATCGTCACCACAAATAAGTCAGTGACAAAATGTAGATTATGTAATTTCCGAGAAACAAACAACAAAACAACTTTTACTTCATGTAGAATCACGGTCATAATTGTTTCGTTTCTTATCATAACCTATTTTTTTTTTAATCTTTATTTTTTGTTATATGTAATTGTTTTATTGTTTTAATTTTTATTACAAATTAATAATTAAAAATACAATTTTTTTTGTTACGTTTTTTTGCAAAAACTGTAAACAACCTTGAACTATTTTATCTACCAAAAAAAAAATTAATATTATTTTAGATTTATTTAAGGCTAATTTTATTAAAATGGATTGTTTTTATTATTTCCCTCTTTATTTTATTTTTTTGTTTTACTTGTTTTTTATTTACATATTTTATAACGGCAAATTCTTATAAATCAATTAATTTAAAAATATAATTTTTTTTGTGCTGTTTCAAACTTCAGACAAAACCGGAAACGGATAATTTAGAGATTTTTTTTTTTTATTATTAATTGACATTTGACGCTTAATAAATGTTGTCAAAAATAAAAATTATTAATATAGAGAAAAAAATGTCAAATTTATTTAATTTTTGGAAAAAATGATTCAGTTTTTTTTTGGCTTGTTTTTGCAATCTAAAAATAATGCTGGGCGTTTTTGTTTGACGGCGTCGATGGACTGCTTTTTATATATTAAATAAAATTTATGTTTTTTTTTAAATTAAAATTCTTGTTTAGCAAATAAAAAGGGTGTTTTGAAGATTACATTTAACTAACCTTGAACTTTGGGAAAAAAATGGGATTATGATGTAAGAAAGTATATAAAAATTAAAAATAAATAAAAATATTTAAATGTCAATATGTTTTATGGAATTAAGTTTTAAATACATACAAGTTGAGAAATTATAACGCAATTTAAAAATATACATAGATCTTTAATATTTAGTTTTCTAAGAAGAGGATTTTATTATAAGTATAATCCCTAAAAACGTGGTTTTGTTCTGAAAAATAGTTTAAGTGAGATTTTGCGAAGATAAAATGCAAATTGTTGAAAGCAATAACCATTCTAACTTTTAGGGCAGCCTTCTATCATTATTATTTTAATTTGCCCTAGTCTGGTATTCAATTTGATTTCGTTTTATTCATATAAAAAAATCAATCTAAATTTTATTACTATTTGGGAAAGCTATTTAAGTCAAAGCCTGTTAAACTGCCATCATTCATTAAGAGTGTCGTTGGGTCGATATGGTATAATAGAAGCATTATTTGGCCACCGACATAGGAGCCAATAATTGGAATAGTCAGAGTTTTATCCTCAGAATTTCCCAGTTCCTTCAAACTAACCAAATTACAAATTTTTCTACCGTATTAAAAAATATTCTATAAAATGGCTGTATAATCTTTTAAAATTACTGTAATAGCGTTTAATTTTTTGTTAATTTCGAAATAAAATTTAAAATTCCCAAATACGGTATATTAAGAAATTTAATATTCCCAAATTTACAAATCATCATTAAATTCAATTATGTTTTTTGTTATTTAATTTCATAATTGAATTTAAAATTAAATTAAATTTTGTACTCCTAGAATTACTAAACCAAATTATATAACTTCAATAAATAGCTAACCAACCATAACCGCTCATATTGAGGTTCTCCCATGTGCGTTTTGTGCCTTTTTTTGTTATTCTTTTTCCATTTCTTTTTTCTCGATGTCTATTATTTAAATACTGTTGAGTTGCTTTAAATCAACATCGAAAATTTACTTCAATGTAAAAAAAATTTAAATTGAAAATTTCATCTAATATTTTTTTTTGCATTTTGTAAGATGCTACTTTCCGTCGCCCTAATGGCTAGGTTTTTCAACTAATTGGTTTTTTTTTTGAAAATTTATAGTTTTATTTTTGCCTGTCACTGACTATGCACAACAATTTACATGCAATTTAAGATTATTTTTTTTGTTTACTAACAAACATATTCTCTGGTTTTTTTTAACATTTTCAAAAGATACTTTCCCGTAATTTTTCTTATGTAATCCAAAATAAATTCAATCTTGTTTGTCTACATAATATCTTTTTTTTTTTCATTGTATTTTTTTTCTTGCCGTTTTGATATTTTATTATTTTCGCGAAAACCTAATGTAAATAATAATAACAACAAAATTTAGTGCACAGTTGGGCATTTTTATTTTTGTTTTTTTCTGGTACAGATAACAAAAATAACGAACCTATCTGCTGGAAAAAAAACACGTTTTTCAAAAATTACATGATAAAAAAAAAGTAGATTTTATTTTTCCTCTTTTCTGACATAATAATTGTTTTCATAATTTACTTTCGAAACTATCCAAGTTTTATGGTTTTTTCACATTTTCATTTCTTTTTAAATGATACAATTTTTTTTAAAATTACTTTTGTGCATCCGAAAATGTGCTGCTGATGGTGCTGTTGGGTATCACTAAATAATAATTTGTTGTTGACATCCCCTTTTTTTTTGTGAGATTGCTCAATTGAAAATGTGGATGTGTAAATTTGTTATTAATTAGTTTTCGAAGTTTTATTTCCTTACACAATTTTGGACCGTAGTGGTACATTGATTAATTAGTCTTTGGGTTAGCGAGGTAAAAAACAAGGGTTTGAAAGTTAATTGGTGTGATGAAGTGGTAATGTGAAATGGATAAGCAAAGAGGGAAATTTCAATAGAGTAGGTGATTCTATAGATGTGCTTGTTATATTATTTAAAATTTTAAAAAACGCTTTCAATTCCGGCCAAAAAATTGAAGTTGAACAAAAATACCAGCCAAATTTATGTATTTTCTGTTAAATTTTGGAAAAAAGCTTATAATAATTTAATTTTCAACTGAAAATTAATCAATATTAACTTCATTGTGATTTCGCAGAAAGATATATCGTCGTCGTATTTTGCCGCAAGTCTATCCAACGATGATATCGGGATTCATACTAAGAGGTCAATATTTATCCTTCGGTTTTAATTCTGAAAATTCAGCTGAGAAAGTTTTTTTTTTAAATCTTCTGTAATTATGCTACTAAATTCAATGAAAATTTCCAGTGAATTTCCAGTGTAATATTTTTTTTTTTTTTTAAATATAGATTTTTTATCGGACATTACGAAAAATATTTTTTATCAGTTCTTGTTATTATTTTTACTTTCAAATACACATATCTATAAAAAAAAATTGTACTACATTTTTTTATGTTGCTCCGTTTATCTACTAATGCATCAACAAAAATAAAAAATTTTTTGAACAAGTTTATAAATAATTATATTTAAAAAAGAAAACATAGAAAAGGAATTACATACTAAACTCTAACGAACCATATTACCGACTTTTTTATATGTAGTGACTTGTGGGTTGTTTTTTTTGTGATATTACGCGATAATTTCATTAAAAAAAAACAAATTCTCTTGTACAATGTTTTTTTTTAAAATTTTTTTTTCTATATTTTCATTTGTTAAATAATAAATGTACTGTAAAGACTTTCTCCCAAATCAGTGAGACTTGTTTTAGGTTAAATTTATATAAATTTTGTATATATTATAGAAACTGGGTGATAAAATTTTGAAGATTAAACTAAAAAAACAGAAACATAATAATAGTAATAATGAATTATTGTTACAATAGTTTTTTAAAAATTATTAAAATTATGAAATATTAATATTTCTTAAAATTATATTAAAATTGATTATTCAAAAATACAATTTTGCATTTGTGGTATATATAGAAATGTTAATTTCAGTGCTGCCAGTAGTTAAAAACTGCTAATCTAAAAAATGTCAAGATATATTTTACTATTTACATAAATTGACAGTTGACACACATTTTAAAGATTTGTGCTGGTATATAATGTTTATCTTGGGATAATCTTTATTTTGCTCGCATTATTAACATTTTTAAACTATCAGCTCCGGCAAAGAAACCTTATAATCGTTGCGGTGCTAAAACTTATTTTGATACCTACAACAGACGAGGATAATTTATTAAATGATACCTGGAAATAAGAGATCTTTAATATTTTACATAACAAATGATAAATGATGTTTGTATTTGACAATTTTTTATTTATTTAATATTTAAAGCTATTGTTTCTGCAATATTTTCATAAATTTTTAAACTAAACTTTTAACACTGCTCACTCTAGAATCGGTGACGTATTATACTAAATACGTTCTGAGAACATATCACATAAAGTATCATTAAACATAACATACGTGATGCCTAATTATACTTTAAGGCATTAACTAGTTTTGTCTGTGATGGAATTTTGTAAAAAAAAAAATAGTTGAATTTTTAAAACCCATTTTTACCTTTCTTACCTTATCAGTTATTACTTTCTCTCTGTGTTGTAGCTCATGTCATAAAATGTTTAAAAGTAAACAACAAATACATATTATGTTTTTTTTTTTAATGGTATCTCCTTGTTCATAAGACGAAAAATGGTATAATATTTATTTTTCCTGATATAATATATAAATTATTAATGTGCAATAGCTCTTATCAGTTTAATAGAGCATAATAATGTCTCAATACTTGTATAGATATATGTTTATGTAGATTTATACGGAATTGTACCGAATAACAAAAAAAAATTACATCATTAATTTTATGTATATTTAGGAAATACAGAGTAGAAAGAAATTAAATATAATTTTTGTTATTATTGTGTATATAAATAGGGAGCGGCATCCCCGACAGTGGAGGAGTTTGTTGATGAAAAATATTGTAAGTCAGTTTTTTGTTGGTTTATTTGTTAAAAGGTATTATTTTATTTCCTAATAATAGCTTCTTTTCTACGGGAAAAGCAAAATATGGAAATTTTTTTTATAATATTAATAATGAACCTTAATTCAGTATCTTAAATTTCAGTTTATTTTTGAACGCAATTCATAAAGTAAACTTTTCAATAAAATTTATATATTAATTTTTAGTTTTTTTTTTAATATACCCGTAGTACCAATAACTTATTTAAGTTAAACTTATGTAATTATTACGTGAAATAATGTGTCCATTAGAACGTTTTTTAGGACGTACTAATCGGTAAAAAAAAACATAAAGTTCCTATTTTGATTTCGAAAATTTTCTTGTATATTTCCTGCAAGAAACATAGACGGTTTTTAAATAATATATAAATATCCCCAAGAAAATATTATTCTTATAATAAATTAAAAAATTGTTGAAATTATTATTAAAAAATTTTTTTTTTCAAAATAAACATTTTTTTTTGTTATTTTAAAGATACAATTTCCTGTTTGTTGATATTATAAATTATATTTATATTCTATTCTAATAGATATTAATATTTGAATATTTTTATTTTATGTTTTTATATTTTTTTAAAATTTTTAATATTAGAAGATTTTTTTTTACATTTTAAATAAAATAAATCCTAATTAGATGAAATAACTTAAAATTATGTAATAATCCGCATGATAATCAGTAAGTTTTTATTCACAATAAATAAATAAAAAATTGAAAATCAAAAATGTTTTCAAAAAAATTCAGTTTGAAATTACTTTGAATACTTTTTTTGTTGGGTCAGAATAGAAAAAATATTTTACGAATACGCTGTGACGTGAGTGGGTTATTATATCGGAATAACAAATTTCGATATAATTTGAGAAGTTGTGCAGCCAACTATCAACCAAATTAATTTTAATTTAAGGTAGCCAATAGTATGCGTTTCGGTTCATCGTTTTATTGATACCATTTATTGAAAAATGTATTAAGCGACATTTTCAAACTTTTACAGGAATCGGAAATAACTTCCTGTGTATAGTAGTAAATTGATTATTGTTGTAAATACATTTATTTTTGGCTTTTAATTCTAAATTTCTAGCTGTTTTTGCAAAATGGTTAAAAAATAGGATACTTATTAAGATAAAAATATCCACTAAGTGTTTGCTGTAGTTATAATAGAATTTTGTAGATTATCAAAATCTCTTTTCGGTTTTTCGAGACAAAAATTAAGCATGTACTGGAACAATTTCTGAAATTTAGGCAAAATTACATTATATTGATATAAAAATTTAACCAAGAAAGATGAATATTTGAGTCACCGCGAATGTGTTAATACAATTTCGCGGGAAAGTATCAATATTTGATTATCAAAAACACTTAAAATATTATAATGTTTGTTTATTTTCAGAAGCAATTACTTTTCAACAAAAATCCTTTAATTTTTTAATATTTTCAAAAAACGATTACAATTTAAATTAATCCGGATTTCCGTGTACAAAGAAATGTATTTAATCCTATTATTTTTTTATCATTAAAGTCACAAAACTCCATAAAATAATTAACGAATTTATTATTATATTCCAATTACCGAAATTTTAACGCCTTTTTTATTATCTGATAATTTCTCATTAATTTTAATTCAATTTAAATTTTAATTTTCGAAGCAAAATAAAGAAGATTCCCCACATAAACAACAGCAAAACAAAAATAATTAAAATATTTAACATTAAAAAAAACATCTTTCTCTTCGTCATCAACATTACAACACTAGTAAATTTTTTCCGCCACCGCTATCATCGTAACAACAATATAATAATGTACCAAATAATTTTATTTGATTCTTCTTTGGTAAACTTTCAATTTTCTGCAACATTTCAACAGTGTTTTTGTTGAAAAAAATTAAATTTTGTCTGTGCATTTTTTTATGTTCCCAAAATAATAATTTTCTAAAAAAACACGCAATTATTACATCGCGTTATATCATTGTTATTATTTACTTTTACGTCTTGCTCCGTTTTTGTTGGTATCATGTTAGTGACGGTGTGTTGTGTGGAGTACTTAAACAAATTATTTAATTTATTTTTGCCGAACTTTTTAAAGTTTACAAGCAAACAAAAAAAAAAATTGGAAAATTGACGTGTCGTTCCGATATCAAATATTTTTTTTTGTATTTGTTTGTAGGCCAAGGTTTTTGTTATAATAATGTTTTTTTTATTATTATTTACATTGGTGCACTTTTTTTCCAAGTTTATTTTTGGATTTTTAGTTTTTGTTTATCCTCCTTTTTGTGTCTTAAAAATTTTATCTGAAAATTAATATATTTTGAAAATTAAGATTTCACGTAATCACACATCAATAATAAAGTCAATTTTTCTTTTTGACTTTCACTTAAAAACAAATAATTAATCAAAAATTACACTTGAGGAAAAATTAAAACAATTAAAGAAATTTTTTAATGAATTAACTATTTACAAGTAGAGTTAAAATTTGACTGAATTTTACACGGCAAAAAAAAAAATGTTCACTAAAATTTTATTTTATTTTGTATGTTTTTGAAATTATGAAATTAATGATATTATTTAACTAATTTTATTATTTCTAATTAATAATTTTAATGTCATTTAACATATTTTTTGCTCTACTTTGTTCGATTCTGTCAAAACTAATTAATTTTAAATGTTTTTGGTTTTGTTTTGTTGAAATTTACTTTCATAATATTTAATTTTCTACTTGATGCACAATTAAAAACAACCAGTAATAAATTTTTTTTTTAATTTGATTTTATGTTAAACATAATTAATTTCATAAGTTATTATATTTTTTATTTTTTTTAACGCAAAATTGAAAGTTAATAAATTATTAAAAAAATAAAATATCATGCACAAATTTAAAATTAAAAAAATTAATATCTTCTAGATAATATACTTGAAAAATATTATGTAGTTTTTTTTTGTTTTCGGATGTACAATAAATAATAATTATTAATATTATTTAAGTTGGTGGTATTTAATAGTAAAAAGGTATAATTATAATTAAATAGATAAAATTTTCGATATTTTTTTTGGTAAACGTTTCTGCAATTTCAATTTATTTATGTTTTGTGTTATGCTTTATGTTTTAGTGAAGGCTTTCAAAAGTTATTAGTAATTTTGGGCAATTATAAATGGGTAACATGAAGGTTAATATTTAATTTTATTAGTTAATAAAAAAAAAGCTGGGAGGCATATGAAGGTTGTCTTCAAAGAAACAAATTATTTATGATAGTACTATTATTTATATATAAATATATGGAATATTTTAGTCTTTAAAATCTCTACAGTTTGTCAAATTAGAAAATGAAACGATAATTACTAAAAACGGTGAAATTTATGTATACTACTTAGTATTTTTTTTTAATTCCTTACTGACATAAGTGCGTCATCTCTTTACCAGGGTTCGTAATGTTTTAACGTCGCAGCAGCTTTTATGACCATTTATTGGGATTAGTTGCGCAAAGATTCTTATTGATTTTAAAATTCAATTTACAGAGTTTCCCGACTGCAATTTGACAATGTCAAGCCTCTTTTTAACAATTTAAACGCTACAAGCATAAATTTCGTTTGTTAATCTTCAATAACAAAACTGTTTATATCCATCGTTCTTTTGTCGTCATTTCGTAAATTTTTCAGAAGTTATGAATATGATTCATCACAAATTCAGACTAACCTATTCTTCGTAATTAGAGAGCTTTATTATTGCTACACAGCCTACTTCATATTAATAACAAACTATTAAATTCACTTTTATAAATTAATTATTAATAATTAAAAAAAAAATTGCTATAAATTTATTTTCATAAATTTTTCCATAAATTAAAATTAATTCATTCAATTCTTTAAAATCCAAATAAACACAACACAAAAAATATAATCTTTTAATTTATACGAAAAATCAACAATTTTTTTTTCATAACTTAAACAAACAAATGAATAAACATTTCCTTTACTACATAAATTTATCTATAATAATATAATTTAATATTATTATAATTTTTTTTCCTCTAAATCTATTTTTAATAAAGACTCAAATTTTTTGTAAAATTTTAATAAGAATTTCTGTGTTGTTTTTTTTTTGTATGAAATACTTTTCCGTTCCTTATTTTTATTTGGCACTTTCAGAAAAAATCTTATAAATTCGTTCATTTTGCAAATTAATCAATTAATAAACATAAAATAAATGAAGAAAAAAACGGAAAAAATTGTAACACTTCTCCAAAAATTAAACAAAATATTTGTTTGCTTTTATTGGTTCAATTTTTCATTAAAATAAAAATTCTTTTTACTTGATTCTCGTATTTTTTTTTTAGGTTTAATCAAATTTAGAAAAATAAAAAAAAGAAGAAATTTCTTATGAAAATATGTTGCTTGCCGTAATTTTAGTCATCGTAAGCTTGTTAAAAATTGATTATTCAACAAAGTAATTTGCGCATCGTATATTATTCGTAACTTAATTTATTCCCGAGGTGGTGCTGTTGGTCTGAATGACTTATCTGGGTTCTGTTAGTTTCAAATTGTATTTTTTAGGGCAAAATTAGTAAGTTTATTAGGAAATACTTCAGAAATATTTAATAAATTCATAAAATAGCATCTAAAAATTATAATATCTAGATTTATAATTCCAGTTTCTGCCACTGCAGTTCGCTATCATATAAAATGTGTATTGAAATAGATTTAACTTGTAAAGGTATGTGCACTTATGTACATGTACATGTCTGAGAAATGTGTAAAAAATCCCCAGGATTGAAAATACAGATTAATTTCTAGTAGACGTCTACTGTACCTAATTTCAAATATAGATATTGATCTCTGAAAGTCTCTAGCAGATTTTATGAAATTTTCCAAGTACATATTTAACAAATTCTTATCGACAATCCCTTTGCGTATAAAACTACTGTTAAGTAATTCCGATACGCACGACCTTAATTTTTATTTTCAATTTCCTATATTTTCAATCCATTTTCCAAAATATATCTAAAAGAAGCAAAGTTTTATTCTAATTTTATTTTTCTGTGTAATAAACAATTAAACTAGAAAAAAGAACTAAATATTATGTATTTCTTTTCCTTATGTATATACGTTTTTTCCTGTCGAAAATAAATAAATTATAATTTACTAACGATAAACATAAATCAAAGAGCAATTTAACATGTTTCAAAAAAATATATATAATATATACATATACATTTTAGTAATATTGAATAATTATAAAAATTGTATAAATTCGTGTATCGTGTGAGTTTCATAAAGATTCGTGCTGATATTTTTTTTTGTCTGTTATTCTTCTGTTATATTCAGGGTAAAAATATCAACAACAAAAAAATATACTTAAAAATAATGGTATTAAAAAAATTTTTTTTATAGATTTATTTTAAACATGAAAAAATGCACAAAAATAAATATTTGTATAAAAATAAATTTTATTGGGAAAAAACGAAGAAAATAATGTGGAAATGGTGAACTCTTTTGAAAAATGTGTGATGGTAAAAATTCATATTAAAAAAAAATTCATTTCCTATTAATAGCGCGATTTTTCTATAATAAAATAGCTAAAAAATTGATTTTTAAGGTAATTAATGACGATATTGGATATTAAATCTGATTCTACGTTGAAAATAATGTAAACTAAAAGCATATTCTGATGTTAAAGTAATGAAAATAAAATATTCTAATTTAAATCTTGAAGAGAGTGGAAAATCCAAACGATAAACCTGCTCGTAGGACAATTCCTGTCAATCGACAAATATTTATCCATTATAGGACATCGACCCTTAACTAAACCTGATTGTCTTGCTAACATCTTCTGCATATTGTGGTTAATTCCAGCCGCGTAAAGTGGTTTCTGAGTATGATGTCCTCCAGCAGTTCCAGTAGCATTTGTTCTAACCCTTATAGGGATTGCCCCAACAATTTATTGTTCAAACATCCGTTTGTTTTCGTCCTTTTATAGATATTTTTGTCAGTTGCCCATTTTTCTAAAATAGTTGCTAGAGTATATCATTGGAAAGACTTTTCAATTGCATAATTTTCAAAATTTATATTTTCGAAATTTTGGGTTGTCCGATTTAAAACGCTAAAGTTGTCTGATTTAAATGGTTATTTGACATTTGTAGATAATGTTATTAAATGCCATCATTATATGCAACCGTCAACTATCAATTTTCTTGTTTCTTGCGCCAATTTTCAGCTATAACGTAATGGTAATATCGTTAATATTTACTATAAATTTAGAAGATTTTCACTGAACCGGAAAGTATCAAAATTCTGTTTACCTTAACTTCTTTTTTTGTAGAAATCTATAAATGCTTAGTACAAGAACTTACTCTAGCTCTTTTGTTTGTCAACCCTCCAACGTATATTTTATATGTCTACATAATTATTATGTAATAAATGAGTCGTCGGTGATAACTTAGCGCGCAACTATACATAACATTTAGCTTAAATATTTAATGTTTTTTTTTTTTGGGGGAGAATGTTATATTATTTTACCCTGAAATAATATTCTTTTTCTACAATTTTTATTATAAATTTCATCGTTTTTATTATTTAAATATCTCAATTTTTTATATTGTTTGACTTCATTTTGTGCCATTAATAAAAATTTCAAATACATTCTTTCCCCGAGTGTCATTTTTTCACATTTATTTGTTTAAGTAAAATTCTGAGTATTCTTAATAATCTTTGTTTACAATAAAATTTCTAGTGTTCTGTACTAAGAATTGATTGCACGCGTTCACGCTATCGCATTATTACAATATCTGACGAACGTATTATACTTTAGGTGGGTGCGTTTTTTCTGCTCTTAAACGCATAATGTTAAAAACCTAAATTGTTTTCCCATAAAAATGATAAAAGAAATATACAAAAAAAAGGGAAATGATTACGAACGCATTCGGAGGACCCTATTTGAAGAAGTAGGTGGAAATTTTAGAATTATTTCAGTATATTTCTCCTGTCCCCTTGAAATGTTGTCTGCGTATGTTTAAAATAAACATAAAAAACAATTTAGATATTTACGCAGTTTATAACTTCACTTGCGTAACGTATAATTTTTTGTTTTCCTGTTAGTTGTATGTATAGAAAATGCAATCATGCGACTGGCACCCCCATTGCATTGAAAAATAAAATATAATGTAAACAATTTGGGAAAATTCTGGAAAATAATTTTTGTTTTGGAAAGATTCAATGAGTGAAAAGTTTTATGTATTCGATTGGCCTCAAGTTTTTTTTGTAATTAAATTATCAACAAAAATTTAATTTTAAATCAGTTTTGTTTATATTTGATCAATTATTAGTTTAGCAGGTAAATAAATTATAGTAATCATTTTTATCGCTAGGTGTTCATTGGAAAAATTGACTGATCATATTTTTTTAAGTTGGTATGCAAACCGTTTTCATCAAAATAAAATTAACAATTTTCCTCAACTATGTAACGACATTTTCAAACATTTTTAAACTACTCTAGTCAATAAAAATGCTAATTTAATACCAAAACTATAAAAACTCATCACTATTTAGCTATGTATAGTAACAGCTGATAAGGTAAATTTACCTTTCCCCCTTATTGATAATCACTGGAAAAAATATAAAAATTATTAATGAGCACAAATAAAATTTATATAAAATAAAAATTAAACAAATTTCTCTTACCGCTTTACCAGCTGCTCGTTTACGGCTTTGCTGATAATAATAAAATGGAAATAAAAAAATATTAGCAGCTGTTAAAAAATTTACGTGATCCTTTAAAAGAAATAACGAATTTGTTGTATTTTGTTGATCAGCTGGCTTTGCAAGTAAATCGTTTTAACTGTTTTTTATCTTGGTTTCGGTTCAAACCTAAAATAAAAAAAGGGGAATAAAGAAAAACGTTTTTGGACAACTGACAGTAACAGCGAGGGGGAAAATTAACATTAATTAAATTATTATTATTACTTTTAATATTTCATGTCGATACATTGCTGGCTAAAACAGTTTTTAGTTATCATTGTTGGTTTGTAATAATTTTGTAAAAAATGTGATTATTAGAAAAAATATTATATTTTCTGATATTTGTTTAAGTTAGATATGGAAGGATTGTGGAATATAAAAGATGTCTGGAGTTTGAATAAAGGAAATTAAAAGAAAAATTATCTGTGAAAGGAAATTCAATCATAATTTTTAGAGACGTTAAAATTGCTTGTGATCGTTGCAAGAGTGGGCTCCAGCCAGAGGTTATCGGAAATGATAATTACCTCAACGTTGTTGTACATACCTTTTCTGATTAAGGTGTCAGTTTACTACAGTCACTCAATTCGAATAAGGTCAAATCTAGTTGAATCACGATCACATTTTTTTTCTTAATCCCAAATTTTTAATAATTTACTCAATCTATGCTGTAAATTTATGTCAATTATTATAAAATATTTAGTGGTTTTTTAATGTTTTATTTCCAAATTCAGGAAAAATTATAAAAGAAAAAAAAATGCTGCAATAAATAACCATGGTTGTTTCTTTTTCTTGTTGCAGTTGTTACCATTTTTTTTTTCAAAATCTCAAATTCGTTATGGTGGGTGCTTTGCCGCATGAATGCTCAAGCAAAAAACTTGAAACCACAATGAAGGAAGTGCATACTTACAGAAAAATGTAATATAACATCAAACTGAAAAATTCAATTTCATTTTTACCTTGTAGACATAACATTTTTACCAGCTGTCGCGCACATTTTTTTTTTCAAACTATAACCAGTTTTTATGCTGCTGTTTTGCTTAAAGATTTTTCTTTTCATCTGTTAAATAATATATTTTCGCTTTACTAAAATAATCTCCTTTTTCCACAAAAAAATAAATAAATAACGAAAATTTGAAATATTTTAAGCTATATTTAAAACTAAGAAATAATAATTCTTGCACCATACAAGAATACTACAACCATTTTATAGGAGCCTGAGTAGGCAAAAGTTCGTGTTACTCTTTGCTTTTTTTAAAAGTATTTGTTGACGTAACATTTTTTTCATTACCTCATATCCAAGAACGATAGATGAGAATGGGAAAAGAGACAAGACCAGACAACAAGAGTTTTTTTTTGTTAAACTGTGAAGTCATCATTATAGATTATACCAATTTTTCGTTATTTTTTTGAAAAACCAGTTGGTAATTAAAGTGGTTAAGTTTATACTTAAAAAAGCCTTTAATTTTGTGGTGTACACAGAGCTGACGTTGTTGTTTTTGGTTTCTGTGGATAAACTTGTACACACAAAAAGACCTAATAATATATTTTTTCTTTTCTGTTTTATTTATTTCTTCGTAGAGTTTTTAGATGAGGATGGATGACTCATTCAGAAAAAAATATGCAGCTAAAAGAATTATTTATTATAAAAAAGCACATTTAAAATAAAATAAAACTTTTCAGAGTTAAGACATTAATTTTTCCAAAGTATAAGCATACTCTCTTTGTGTGGGTCTGAAAAATAAATTTAAATGGATTTAATAAAGTCACACAATTAAATAATTTAGTAAAAGTGATGAATTTATTAAGAAAAATTGCTTTTGTTTAGCTTTAATTGGGTTTAGAAAAATTGGTTGTGTTGGATTAAAATAAATATATAAGTGAATAAAAAATGATGTTAAGCAAGTGTCATATTATTTCTGGTTTCTGGTTTAGTATGCGATAAAAAATAATGAACAAATTAAAAACATTTTTGGAATTACATATTAAATAGAAATTTGACAAATAAATAAAAGTTTATAATCAGGGAGGAGTAATGTCCATAAGCCATTTGGCTTACTGTAATATCCTATCGATTAAATTTAGATGATGACGCCTGTACTGCTTTTGAAGACGTTTCAGCGACATGTTTCTTGTCTCCAACGGTTTCATAATTCGTAGCGGGTACCTGAGCTGGTTGGTTATAAATTCCACATAAAGGCTAAATCTGCATTGTCGGTATATGATAGATCAAGAGTGTGTTTAGCCCAGATGTCATGCTTACTAACGTTCTTAGTTTCTTCTAGGTGAACTGTAGGAACTGCACTGTTAAGAAATATGATATAGACTACTTATTATTTGGCAATACGATAGATGTTATCCCACTCTAAAATATATAAAATATGTCTTACGATGATAAGGGTCATATTGTAAGGTGTAGAAGCGCATATAAGTTTTCTTTCTACTTGAAAAGTATTATTCATTTTCATATATGGCTGTAGGTAATCATCCTATTCACGCATCAATTTATATCTTCCAATAATTCGTATCTATTGACAACCATTCATCTATGCTAATTGATTTGGTTTACTGAATCACTCTAGAAAACCACTGATTGTTCTGTGGACTCATAGTATTTATGAACAGGATGAAAGATAAATATATTAATCCATACATTTATTTGTCTTAGCTATTAATTTTAAACCTAATGGGTTTAGGTTTCATTAAACTATTATTTAAAAAATGTCTAAATCACTATAGATAACTTTCAGTAAATCACATCAGTATAACTCTCCGTAAATGACATTAATTCTTTCTAATTAAACCATTTTACTGATTTTTACTAGTAATTATTCGATTCATTGAAATTTCACCATTCATTTATACCAGGGGCCGGTCGAATAATTCCAATCTTTAATTTTAATATTAATTACAATTTCCGTCATTCATGTTTTTTTTCTAATTTAATTTTACATTTTATTGTAAACATTTTTTTTGACTCAAAGCAAAGAATCATTGGAGTGTCCATTAATTTTAACATAATTTACGTCTGTTTTTAATACCACGAAAAAGAACCATTCATATTTAATATTGCAAATTTTCTACCCTCAAAATAACTAACTTTAGAATGAAATTCGAGATTGATAATTGCATAGTTACAAGTTTCTATCACTTTTGAACATATTTAAATCGAAAATGAAGATAAAAATTCATTTTTATTTCATTCCAATTTTCTTTTGAAGAATTTTACCAATTTTTTGTTTTATTTAATTTTTTTGTAAGATTATTCGGAAAAAAAGAAGAAGGAAATAAAGTTTATATTTTCTTTTCGATGGCAAGAAAAACCATAATTAAAACATACGAATTTCATAACGAAATTGAATATGTTGCCATCAGAATTTTCCTCTTGACGTTGCGTCGCTACTGTGATATTGTACAAAATTTTAGTATTTTGTATGTCGTTAAGTAAAACAATGGTGGTGGTGCGGTGTTAACAGATGCGCATAATAGAGCAACATTTATTACCACTGCTCCTCATAGTTGGTGAAAATTAAAAGAAAATTTTTCTCTATAATTTTCACATTTTTAGATTTGTGCGGAAAAAATATTTTTCCTTCCTAAAAAAACATACAAAGTTTTTCACATCTCTCTCTATGTTTTGTACTCAATTTATTTATTTATTTTTGTGGCGCATGATAAATTTTCCTATAAATTATTTTCCCAGGCCATATAAATTTTCACATTTTACTTTGTTAATACAAAAAATAATAAAATTCATTCAATATAAAACTGAGAGAATAAATATAAATTAATTGTGAGAAAAAGGAGAATGAAGAATAATGGAAAAACAAGTTTTTTTATTTGAAAGAACTTAGTATGTAGTTGATGACTGAACTAGAGTATAGGTTTCTACTTAGTTGGAAAAAGTTGTGGGGGTGGAGTCAATATACTTACTATTGATAGGGTAAAAGGGGGTCAAGTCTGAAATAACTTATTAAAAAAAAAATATGGCGATGGAACTTTTCGTTTATATGTGGAGAATACATACATACGCAGAGAGAGAAAGGAGTTTATTCATTTGAAGTTAAGCAACTACTTGTTACATTTTTCTAATGATTTTACGTTGGGTTCATTTTTCTTTTTTTAGATTAGATTGCCGACTGTTTATGAAATTGTCGCGTCGCATTACTTTTAGTGGTTTTAAGAGATTTTTATATTAAAAAATGGGAAATTTTTACTTCTTTACTAGATTTAATATCAAATTTATTAGAGGATTTGTTCAGTTTTTATTATATATTTTTGTTATTTTAGTTATTTATATTCCTTTTTTTATGACTCCATTGAAACATGGTAGATTTATGATATTGAGTTTCTATGCTAAAAAGAAAAAAAGAAAAATTTGTCATGAATTTTTCAAACTATTTCCTCATTTGTTGCTTTATTTTTCCATCAATTTCTGTTGTTATATTATTGTGTGTGGTAAATTGTTGCACATTTGTTTTTTTTTTATTTTATTTTCTGCCTGTTATTATTATAAAATTGTAGATATATGAAACATAAAAAATTGTAAATATGGACAAAACATAAAAGAGAATAATAATGGAAATAGTATATATAAAGGGCTTGTCAAATTAGTTACTTGTAAAGCTGTGTGTGAAGTAAGAGGAAAAAAACGTGGTCGGTTGTTATAAGTATTAAAACGTTTTAATAATATCATTGGTTTCTGAACTTTTTATTTTTTATACCAAGTTTGTTTATTATATAATTAACTTTTTTTTTGTTGTATATTATAGAAAATTTTACTTCCTTGTTGTTTTTTTATACTACAAAGTTTTGGTCTTAATATTAGTGTTGGCGGTGATAAAGAACTCCTAATATATAATATATTTAAAAAGATATATCTTTAATTTTCTGTTGTAAATGATTGTAGAATTAAAAATAAAATTAATTTATTTATTTTTGTTGACTTTTAGAGGACAAAGTGGGTAATTGTTGTCATTTTGTATATATATATATATATATATATATATATATATATGTTGATATATTTAGAAGAGATTATTGTCTGTCAGATTAGTTTTTTTATACTGAGGTGTAAATTGATACGGAAAGCTAAAAACTTTTCTACAATTCCATTAAACAAATACGTTTTTTTTTCACAGTTGGTTATTTTTTTTAAAAGGGGAATCCGACAGCACTACGACCTTTGGATCTAAAAATCTTTCAATAAACTGTTTAGAAATTTCCTGTAAACTGGGAAAAGCATCAGAACTCTGAAAATTACTCGACTCAATTGGTATCATAAAACAAAATATTGTAATTCCTACCATTGAACTCTGGTCACTCAGTGTCGGAGCTATTAAAAGTTTTTACCATTTCAAAAATTGTTGTAGCTACGAAAAAGCTTTTGGTTTAGGAAGTCCTTAAAGACGATAAATCCTTGAAATATTCGGTGCTGCGTTGTTGTATGTTATGTTTCCACAAAATTCTGTTAACTTTCATTATAACTAAAAATCATCACACAAATATACAACAATTTTGAATCTACAAATTCCAAGAAAAAAAAAATCATTGCCACCCAGTTCGCTTCAACTTTGAATTTGACATAACAAGGAATTATAATTCTTTGTTTATATTCTTTTAAACTAGAAATGATTAAGCTTTTCGATTTCATATTTGATTTCTTTTATTTGATTTTTTTTTGTTAAAATTCATTAATAATCCGGAAATATTAAAAAAAAATGTTTATTAAATATACATAAGATTGTCTGTAAATGGTCTAATATGTTGTTTTTTTTATTATTTAAATTAATAATAGTTTTTTTTATATTTTATTTATTTACTTTTCTTTTAAGTAACAAATAAAACCAAAAACATAATTTTAAACACAAAACTTTACTTCCCTGTTAGCTTAAGAGTTTATCAATAAAAAATTAATCACAACTTTTTTGCAACATTGTATGGTTAAAAAGTTATTTAATTTTTTTTTTATTAAATCCCATTTCTAGTCAATTCAATGCCAAAAATAATATTTACAATAAAACGTGCGCAACTTGTATGACGCATAGTAAAGGTACTATTACTACTACCAAATTTAAATACACTCTAAAAAAAATTACATTTTGATGTTTAGTTTTTTTTTATGTGGACCAGTTTATCATTATTCACTGATTTTCCTTTTTTTTTTTTATTAGAATAGATTTATTAATACACACGACGATTTATAAATTCAATTAAAAATATATCTTTTTTTTAAATAATATTATAATGTTTTTTTTTTGGAATAATTGTCCTTGAATGCCGTTGTTTTGTTTGTTTTTTAATTAAGTAAGATTCAACTTTAAAGATTGCTTTGAAACAATGACCTGAATCATCCTCACATCATTATAAAATTAATTTTTTTAATTTTGTATATCAGCCCAGACAGAAATTTATTAATAAATTTATTTTTCTTTTTTGCAAACGCCTTATTTGCTTTTGCCAAAAGATTGACTGACGGAAGGAATTTATAATTTATCCAAAAAAAATATTTAAATTTTTTATTACGTGTTTTAGTCTAAAAACGAAACAAAATTATTAATATATTTTGATGAACTTGAATAAAAAAACGTGTTTCAGATTATATTTAAATAAATATTGAATATCTTAGCTTAAATTGGTGTTATTACATCGTTTCTATATGGAAAATTATTGACATAGTTGAACTGAAAATTTATGATTAATTTTTATATCTAATTTTTGAATAAATTAAATGACTATTTTTACAGACTCATTATTTTCATAAATTTTTCATAACAATGTTCTACAACTATAGATAATTTAAACAATAATTTAAAATTATTTTGTGGTAACATTTTAAGATTATTTCTGTCAAATTGATTTCAACAGATCGTGGGGTAAAAACACATTGTTTTCTAATGGGATTATTTTGATTTGATTGTGAATTTATTTCGTATTATGAAACTCAGTTAAATATTTAAATATTTTGTAGATATAACAACTTGCCATAAACGAGGCTATAATTTAACAAAATTGAAACTACTTACATAAATTTAAATCTACGATTGTAGATAGTGGAATTAAAATATTTAATTATACATTTAAAGTATTAAAATCAAAAAATTGTACTTAATATTAAAATATCCTACTATAACGAAATCTTAATTACGATTTGCCAGTGAATCTTTAGAGTCTTTAAACTTATTTTTAGTGATATACATTATTCTAATCGTTTTACTTATATTTTCATTTCAAAGTCAGATAAATTTTTGTTCAAATTCACTTAAAAAACATTGTTTTATTTTAATAATTTTGTTCTTTACTCTTGGCCTTATTTCCTTAATTATATTAGCAAAATCAATCAATTCATTATTATTTTACTCGTGCAAAAAAAAAGTACAATAAAAAGCCCATAATAAATTAATGAGAAAATACGCAAAAAGCCTGAACCTAACAAAATATCTAAAATAGAAGGTCATCTGTAATAAAATAAAAGTTTTTATCTTACAAAATACCACTTTTTTAAATATTAAATTTCTAGAAATATTATTTTTTTTTTCGGTAGCTAGATATGGTATTAAAAACTTCTACTTTTTTTTTTATTGTTCTGAAGGTATGATTAATAATAATGATAAATTTATTGGATAAACTTTTCCTGGATGATAAATTATATCGATTAGAAAATAAATATTCACTTTTAATATTATTATTTAATATTTTCTATCAGCTTTTTTTGAATACTAATAATTATAGTCTACCCACGCAAGGCGACGATTCAGTCTAAAAAGTACGTGGCTGGGCGGAGTAAATCTAAAACTAAACGGTGTGTGGGTGTGGGGTAAACGAAAAACAAATGATTGAAATGTGGGGCGGTTTTTAATCTAAATAGAAATCTATAATAAACGAATAGTAGTAGTAGGGTTGTAATTAAAGGGTGACTAGGCCTTATTTTCTTTCGCTATCTCTAATGTTTTTATTTTTGTTGTTTCGAGGCCAAAAAAAGGTATTCATCATCAATAAAATTAATAAATGTTTATTTTTTTTTACGTCATGATCATCGAGATTAAGAATTGTTATTATTGATTAGATAATCTTTGTTTATCTTTGGTGTAATTTAATTAATAATTGGCGGAGGGAATGAAAGCCAAAAATGATAAAGAATTTTAATAACTTTTATTTGAGGGTCGAAAATTCCGTTTTGATAAAATAACGAACAAAAAAAAATCAGGAAAATTGATAAGATTTTTTTTTGGTTTTTATGTTGATAATAAAAATAGGAACTAGCACACATCACCACAACAAAAATTTTGCGTGATTTATGTCTTGATATCAACAGCATATCGGGTGGGGTTATAAAAAAATATATATTTCTGTTTAAAAAAATATGAATTTTTATATTTTTTCAATAATATTTACTAATTTTTTTTTAAAAAAAATTTACTAAAAAGTTTTAAGTGTTTTTTTCGTAATGCATTTTTTTGATTTGTGTTAACTTTTTTTGCGAGTTTCAGGAACTGGTTTCACATTAAGCTATAGGCTTTATTTAATAAATTATAAATAGTTCCCTCCCAATTTACTTGGAAGTCTACGTTATCTGTAGTTAACTTCATATATTTGAATTTTATTTTTCTAGCTCCTGCGTCTAAGACCGAAAATTAAGTGTTTTTAGCAAAAATACAATAATTTCTCAAATGTGCTATTAAATTTCTAGTTAATTTTTTAGACGTGTAGTGAAACCCGCTAGTTTTTTATTGCTATTTTTAAAATAAATTATTTTTTAAAATATTTTTTCTTGTACAATAAAATTTCAATTAATTAATTTATATTTTATATTTGTATATTTTCAGAATACAACTTACAAATAAACGCAAATCCTGAATATTTCATAAAAAAGGACAAATCATCACAAATTCTCAATATCTCACACTACTATTTCATTAAAACATTTAGAAAAACCCAACAAAACGATAAATACAAAAAAAAAAAAAAATCAACAGTGAATCAACAATAAAAAAAATGATAAAATTTGCAATAAAATTTCAAAATAAATTTAAAAATAAATTAATTATTTCTGAAAATAATCGTGATTATCAAAAATAATGGAAAAAATAACATAAAATAACATAAAAAGAATAATAGCAAATATAAATTTAAAAAAAATTGACTCTGAAAGAAAAATTGTAGTGCAACTGAAAACTTTTAATAACAACTTAAAAATTATGAATTCGCGCACTAAAAACTAAAAAATACCATTAATTTTTTCATTTTTTTCTTAATTACAAAAAAAAATAGTATTAAAATTATTTTGAAATTCCTCGCTTTTTTCCGAAAATAACTGAAATTATTTTAAAACAAAAAAATTGTGTTATCTCTAATCTAAAAAATAATTGTCTCTTGTTCTTTTAAATTATTTTTTTTTAAATATTTTAATTTAAAATCACTAATTACTCAACAATATTTGTTATTTAATTTCACGTACTTTTTTTTTCATTCTAAATAAGGAAAATTAAAAATATTTATTAAAAAAAAATTCTAAAAGTAATCATACAAAATATTTATGAACAAACCACCGATAAAGACTTTGTTATAAAAAAAACATAACCTAAAAAATATATTTAAAAATATAATTATAATTAAATAACTTATATTTAAAAGGCTTTAAAAAACCAACAATTTAAAAATAAGAGTGACATACAAAAACAATATTAAAAACAAATTGACGAAAAAACTGTTTATTATTATTATTTTTTAAAAATATAACATTTTTTATAATAATGGCTACATCACCAACACCATCGTTAGATTCATTACCTGGTGCAACACATTCAATTGGTTCATTTGGTGAACATAATGATTATTTATCTGATTCACCTTTAACATTAAGTGGTTCATCACCACCAGTTAGTGATTCAGCTATATGCGATGATTTCAGTAGTTCTGGTGTAACATCATCATTAGAATCACATAAAACAAATTCATCATCATCATCATCGTCATCATCATCATCAGCCTCATCTACATCATCATCATCTGGTTTAAGTTGTGCATCAAGTGGTAGTAGTACTGGTGGTAATACAACAATTGGTAGTGGTAACAATGGAAATAATAATAATGGTGGTAATAATGGTAATACTGGTGTTATTGGTAGTGGACTATTAAATGGAAATTCACAAACAAATAATAATAACAATAATAATAATAATAATAGTAATATTATTGTTGGTGGTCCAATAAGTGGTGTTATTAATTTAACATCAACAAATGGTAGTTTAATACCTCGTTGTACTGGTTGTAAATCAAAACAATCAGATGCTGTTGCTAAATGTATTGATTGTGCTAATTATTTATGTGCAAATTGCGTTACAGCACATCAATTTATGCATTGTTTTGATGGACATTGTGTATTTCATATAAATGGTGGATTTGATAATCAAAATGGTAGTCATAATGGTAGTGATCATAATGATAGTGGTAATGGTGGTATATCACCAACAACCACAACAACAACACAACAATTAAATGGTAGTAATAATAGTAATAACAGTTTAAATAATGGTGGTATTGTTGATTTAAGTAGTTTAGCTAACTTAAGTTTAAATACAAATTCAATATCAATGTTATTACAACAACAACAGCAGCAACAACAACAACAACAACAGCAGCAACAACAAAATGGTGTTATATGTAATGGACCACAATCACAATTGTCAAAATTAATTGGTAGTGGTATTAATAATACAAGTGGTTTTATTGATCATCAAACACAATTAGGACAATCAATTAAATCACGTTTTAATAATTATACAGATTGTAATGGTAGTTCATCAGATTTATTACCAAAATTGACAGCAAACGATTTATTAGCAGCATTATCAAATAACAATACAACAACAACATCATCATCACTTCACCAACAAATTAATAATTCAATAACAACAACAACAACATCATCTTCAGGATCCACAAAATTAACTAGTCATTTTTTTTGTACAAAACATAAAAATGAAATATTAAAATTTTATTGTCGTACATGTCAATTGGCTGTTTGTAAAGATTGTATGGTTATGGAACATCCATCTAATTTACATGAATGCGAACATATACAAGATTCATCACCAAAACAAATTGAACAATTATTACAAAGTATTACCGATTTACGTAATAAAGTTACTGAATTACGTTCAATTGTTAAAAATGGTGAACAAAATACAACACGTATTCAAATACATTATCATAAAGCACAAGAAGAAGTTAATGAAACTTATCAATTTTTCCGCTCAACATTAGATGAACGTAAACAAGAATTATTAAAAGAATTAGAAAGTTTTTATAATGCACGTAGTGTATCAAATAGTGTATTATTATCAAAAACACAAGAAAATATTGATAAAACATTACAGGCATGTGAATCATTAGAACGTGTTACAAAAACAACTGGTGTTACAGAAATAATTATGTTAAAAAAATTATTGGATAGTAAAATGCAAATATGTAATCAATTATCACAAGAATTATTATCAAATCCAGATTTAGCATTTATTTCAAATTATCAAGCAATACAGGCTGGCATACGTAATACGTTTGGTTATATTAGATCATCTGAAATAATATCAGCTGCTAAACAACCACCAATCGCGAGACCAACAAATAATTTAAATTTACAACAATCATCATCACAACAACTAAATGGAAATATTAGTCCAACATCAAGTATACATAGTTTAAATAATTGTACACAAATGTCAAATTTATTAACAGCAAACCATTCTACATCATCATTGGAACGTCAATTTTCAACAAATTCATTATTAAATGGTGTTAACAACAGTAATAATAATAATAATAATAATAATAATAATGGTTTGAGTAATGGTAATTGTAATAATAATAATAACAATGGTATAATTGGTGGTTCAAATTTTGATAGCAATATAATATCGAAACGTTTTAATAGTGCTAATAGTTTGGGACCATTTGTAAGTGATGTTAACTTACAATTAAATCCATATGAAAAATGGAGTAATGGTGGTTCTGATAACTTATATAATAATTTACAAGATCAGTATAATATACCAATTGGTAATACACAACAAAATAATGGTATACAGTTGAATGGTAATGGTACAACAATTATTGGTAATGGTGTACATATTGGTAATCAACAACAACAACAAAATAGCTTAACAACAGCACAATCATCAACAGCATCAGATTCAATATTAGATTTAACATCAAAAATACTATCATCAACATCAGCATTTCCACCAAAATCCCAAATAAAACGACAAAAAATGATATATAATTGTAAATTTGGTGAATTTGGTGTATTAGAGGGACAATTTACAGAACCAAGTGGTGTTGCTGTAAATGCACAAAATGATATTGTTGTTGCTGATACAAATAATCATCGCATACAAATATTTGATAAAGAAGGACGTTTTAAATTTCAATTTGGTGAATGTGGTAAACGTGATGGTCAATTATTATATCCAAATCGTGTTGCTGTTGTTAAAAATTCTGGTGATATTGTTGTTACTGAACGTTCCCCAACACATCAAATACAAATATATAATCAATATGGTCAATTTCAAAGAAAATTTGGTGCAAATATCTTACAACATCCACGTGGTGTTACTGTTGATAATAAAGGACGGATTATTGTTGTTGAATGTAAAGTAATGCGTGTTATAATATTTGATCAATATGGTGTTGTATTACAAAAATTTGGTTGTTCTAAACATTTAGAATTTCCAAATGGTGTTGTTGTTAATGATAAACAAGAAATCTTTATATCAGATAATCGTGCACATTGTGTTAAAGTATTTAATTATGAAGGACAATATTTACGACAAATTGGTGGTGAAGGTATTACAAATTATCCAATTGGTGTTGGTATTAATTCAGCTGGTGAAATATTAATAGCTGATAATCATAATAATTTTAATTTAACAATTTTTACACAAGATGGTCAATTAGTATCAGCATTAGAATCAAAAGTTAAACATGCACAATGTTTTGATGTTGCATTAATGGATGATGGTAGTGTTGTATTGGCTAGTAAAGATTATCGTTTATATATTTATCGTTATGTACAAGTACCACCAATTATACTATAAAATCGGATTAATAAAGTTGTGCAACAACAGCAGCTGAATTCAACAAAAAGAAATGAAAATATTAATAGCAGTAGTGGACGTCACGAAGAAAATACAAATTCAGCAATAAATCAAGCACAACAACATTTAAATATACAACAAAATCATCAACAACAAATTGTTGGTGGCGGCGGTAGTGGTACTAATTCAACAATAATACATCATACAAGAAAAGGTTTTTTAAGAAAATATTGAATTTTCGAAAAAGAATTTAAAATTTATAAACCCAGAAAACCTAAATACAAAAAAAAAAATCAAAAATATATTAAAAGATAAAAATCAAAATTCAAATTTCACTTAATTTTTTTTTTAATTATTTAATTATTATTATTTTTTGTCTTTTCGAATATGTATTTGTTTTTGTTTTTTAGTTTTTTAAGATAATCTTAATTTTTTTTTAGTGTTTTAGTTTATTTTTTATATTATTATATTTTTCTTGTTTGTTTTTTTTTTTTTTTTATTTTTCTTTTTTTTATTTTTACGATTTTTATAGATTTATCATTTTTATTATTTCTTTTTACAAATTACAACAAAAAACAAATTTTCATAACTTTTCATTTTTTAATAATCTTAACGAAAATATTTGAAAATATATAAAAAAAAACTAATTTAAGAAAGCTTCATTTTTTTATATTTAGATAATAATCAATCTTTAAATTAAATTTAAAAAAAAAACATATAAATAATTATCGACTTGTAAAAAACGTGAAATATTATTATTATTAAAACAAAAAAAATTAAAAAAAATAGTGTTGCGTTTTGTTTATTATTTAAGAAAATTGGATTAAAAAGAAAATTTATATTTGTGTTTTTAAAACAAATAAAATTGTCTTATTTTAAAGGAAAATTTAAAATAAACAAAATAAAAGATGTAAAAAAATACTGCAATGTTAAAAATTGGTAATAAAAACTAATAAAATGATAGTAAATTACTATCATGCATAATGAAGTATTTAAAAATAAAATAAAATAATTTAAATAAAAAATATAAAGTTTAAAATAATAATAAAAAGCATCGACAAAACACTTTTTCTATAAAATATCTTCTCTTAACTTTCTCCCCACTCTCTTCACTAGAGAAAAACACCACTTCACTTCCAATCACATTTCAAAATGAAATCCTAGATATCCTAGATTAGTGGGTGTAAATATTGGAAAATAATTATGTACATTTATAAAAAAAAAGAATCTTTTTCTACAGCGCTTTTTAAAAATAAATTTTTTTAAATAATATATTTATTTAAAAAAAAAAAATATACAAAATAATTAATTTTTTAAAAAAAACACAAGTAGAAAATATATGATGGTTCCACACTTAAAAAAGTAATTAAATTTAAAAAAAAAATAAATTAATTAAAATATCTTAAAATTTAAATTTTAAAAATCCATTGTAGTTTTTTAAGATTTCAAAAGTAAAAAACTAAAAAATTATTAATTATTATGAAGTTATTTAAATTATTTTTAAATAAATTTAAGGAATTTTTTTGAAAGAAGATGCAAAAAAGATTCCAAAAAAAAAAAACATGTAAAAAAAATAAGAATTGTCTCAAAAAATTTTTTGTCGTATTTTATTAAATTTTATGAGACATAAACATTATTAAAAGAAATTGCTATAAGAAAACTTGCTATAAAAAATTAATAATTTTACTTAAAATTGAAATTATTAAGAGCAGCAAATAAATTAAAACGAAAACAAAAGAAACTTTAAATAATTTTCATTTGTTTGTGTTTTTTAGCTGGTAAAAAACTGAGATGAGATTCGAAATTAAAGAAAATATATGAATAATAAACAAAATATTAAAAACTAATTAAAAAAAAATAAATGGGATCAATTATTTTGTACACTACATATTAAAAAAATGAAAAAACACTGAAAATTTTTTTTGTCATGAACAAAAAAAGAATTTTAAAATTACAAAAGTTAATCGATTTATTAATTATTTTATCTAAGATTTAAGGGTTGAACTTTGAATTATATTAAAAGAAAAATTAAACAAGAAATTATTATTAATAAATAATTTAAAAATAATAATAATTTTAAGAGATTCAAATAAATAAAAAATAATTACATTAAAATTTACTGCGTTAATTCTTTGCACATGTTGAGAGGAACAAAAAATTAATTAAAAATTTGTTGTCAAAAAAACTAATTAAAAATAAAATATTAATTTATTTAAAAAAAAAATGGAAAAGCACAAAGAAAAAAGTGAATTACTACTAAAAATTAAAAAAAGAAATTACTATTAATAATCTAAATATATATTTAAAAAAAATTGTAGAAAGATCAAGAATAAAAAAAAGCATTTTTTATATGAAATACTATTTTGAATTTCGAAAAAAAAAATTCTTTATACAATTTATACGAATTGTTATATAGGATATATTCGCACCTGACATTTTATTTTATTGCAGAATTTGTTTATCAGGACTTTTGTTTAAATATCGAAAAAAAAACTATTTGTTTCGTAATTCGAAAAATATTTTTTTTTTTTGATGATTAATACCAAAATTTTATTTAAATTTGATTTAATTTAAATAAAAATAAATAAATCTGTTAATATTTGTTTTATTTGTACTTAAAAAATAATTAAACATATCTCTCGCTACAATAATATCTGTTAAATATTTTATATAAAAGTCAGTTTTAATAAATTTTCTGATAAATAATTTCTGCCATTTTTTTGTTTGTTTTAGATTAATAAAATGAATTCGAATTTTATAATAATAGGTTGGTAGGATTAAGAAGTTTTTTTTATTTAATTCATTTTTATTTATGAAAAGTATGTTTGGATGGAAGGAAGCTCTCTAGAAAAATCTTTTATTAAATAAATATAAATAAGTTTTTATTATTATTATTTTTTTTTAATATATATGAATTGTGTCGGAAAAGTAAAAGTCTCAAAAATTTTTTGCAATTAATATTACAAAATTCAAAATTTTCTTGCAATAATTCTAATGATTTATACATATTTAGAATTAATTATCTCCTTTCTAGGTATATTAATGAAAACATAATTTTACCGTAATTATATTTGCTAAGTAAAAGTAAAAATATTGAAATTGCATTTAAATATAAATTTAAGTTGATTTTTGTTTATTGTTGTATATAAAAATGCGCATTTTCTTTTATATTTTTAAATATTATTAATTAAATAAATATGGTTGTTGAAAATAATAATAATAATAAAAATTTTTAAAATTTCTAAATGTAACGAACTAAAAATAATTTATTTATTTTATTGACAAATCAGTAGGAAAAAAAACGTTTTGTATAAAAAATAAATAAATAACAAAATTAAGGGTGTAAACAACGTAATAATTAATTAAAAAGTTTAACTTAATTAAAACAAAAAAAAAATTGTAACGAAAGGATCTCTCTTCGAAAAAATTAATAATTAAAATATATTTAAAAAAAAAAGTAAGTTATTAGAAAAGTATATTTTTTATAAAATTAAAAATAACCTAAAAAAAATATTATATTAAATATTTAATAGTAATGAATAAATAATCCAATTATCTTGTTTGTTATCGTTTGTTGTCTATAAATATATTTTTTAATATAAATTCATTAACAATAATATATACATATAAACATATTTATATTTTTAAAATTATATAAAAACTAAAAAATCTTATTCTAAAAATTGCGAGTTTTCGAAACATTATTATATTTGATATAAAAAATGCTTTTTTTTCTTTTAAAAAATATATTCTTTTTTTGACCGGAAATGTTTAAAAAGTAATTGTTAAAAAAAAACTAATAAAATATGTATTATTATCCAAAAGTGTAAATCAAAAATTTTCTAAATTTTTGTGTTTTTTTAAAAAGTTAAATACAAACATTTATTATCCACAAAGAAGACATTCATCAAAAAATATGAATTTCTTATCATCATTCTAAAAGATATGGATAGAATTTTGAAAAAGTTTTGAAATATTTTCTCTAGATTTGATTAGAAACTAATTTATATTGCTTGATTTACCAAAAAATAAAATCAAAAAAAAATCCAAATAGTCCCAAACTACATTTCAGTTATTTCTCGCTATTACAAAAAAAAAAAAAATAAAACTTCTCCGCGACTACTGGGTACGAAATAATTGTGATTTGCAAATATTTTCTTAATATAGAAATTATTTTGTATAACTTAGTTTTAGATCACTCACTTTAAAACAGAATTTTTTTGGTAGCGACACAAACTTCGAAAATTTTTAATTTCGAAATAATAAACCATAAAAATTTCATTTGGGAAATATTATTGCTATACAATCTAAATTTCAGTTATATGGTAAAAATGTTTGTATTTTGTAAAAAAAAAATTAAATTAAAAAACGAAAACACCACAAAATAAAATATTTAATATTATATTTAAAAAAAGTAAGAATAATTAGGTTTACGACAAACAAAAAAAATCCTATTTAAATACCGAAAGAGGTGAACAAATAAAAACAGAGTAATAAAAAATTATGTAGAAATTTAAAAACTTTTTTGAGAAGAACATAAATTTAAAAGAAAAATTTTAAATTTTAAATTAAAAAAAAATGTGAAACTTTATGGACTGATATAAAAAAAATATATTATTAATTTTTTTTAATTTTTCTTTTTTGTTTGTTTGTTTGTTTTAATTAAATTCATTATTAAATAATATTAAAATTAAAATATATATTAGCTATAGATATAAATTATTTGTGTATAAATATTAAGGATTAAAAAAAAATTAAAAAAATTAAAAAAAAAATTTGTTGTTAATATTGAAAAAAAAATTGAAAAACTAAAACTTTTTTTTGTAGTTATGAGTAGAAATTCTTCACTTAAAATGTTTTTTTGTTTCGAAACTATTTAAAATAACAAAAATTTCTCTTATTTTGCTAATTTTCGAATTTTTTCGTTTGTATATGTTAAGAAATTTTATTAGAAAATAAGAGAAATTCTTCAAGATAAAATAGAAATGAAAAGCGAAAATAATTTCATTAAAATTGAAATTTTTGAATCACAGGGATTTTCATTTTTTGTTTAAAATATGTAATAATAATTAAAATAAATTAAAAATAATGATGAAATCTAAAAATTATATTTAAATATTTGCTAATAATTTTTTCCATTTTGAGTTTATTATGAAACAAAAAACTACAAAAAAAATATTTTTCATTTTGTTTTTAAATTAAAATCGAAAATAATTCCTTGAAAATTTTTTAAAAAATGTATTTAATGTTTTTTTTCTAATATACTACTTTAAACATTCTACTTACATGTAAGATAGTTGCAATGTAAAATGCTACAAAAAAAAAAAATGTTTTATTTTTTAAAATTTAAGTTTTTCGACAAAAAAAACCAAATCATGAATGAAAATTATAAATTGTGAATGAAATAAAATTCCAAATATGAGGAAATTTAGTAAACTTTTTAAAATTAATCAGCATAAAAACTGTGAAGTTATTTTTAAATTTGATAAAAATTAAAAACAAATAAGAATTTAAGTAGATTCTGAAGTTATTTATATGAGCACTTTTTAGATCTAATCACAAATATATTGATAAATATAAAAATTTCTAAATGTTTGTGCGCTCATTTAGTGTGAAAAGTGTTCAAATAAATACAAAGTTTCGAAATATAAATAATTTTTTACACAAAATAGTTTTTTTAAAAGAAAAAAAAAATTAAGTAGACAAAATTAAATTAAATAAGTTTTTAGAAGTTTGTTAAATTAAAAATTTTTATAAATTGGAATTAACAAATAATTGGTTGCTTTTTTTTATACATAACTTTAGGCCAAATTTTTAATGTTTAGGGGAAAATGAAAAAAAGGTGTGTGAATTTAAATTTAACTAAAAATAAATTAAATAAATTCATAATATGTATTTTGCAGTCAAGTAACTTGGATATTTTATATTAAATTTTCTTTTTTTTTATTAAATATAAAATTATTATGTTTTAGATAAAAATTGGCAAATTTTTGTTAAAATTTTCCATTTTTTTATTTGTAGTAAAAAATTGGCTATAAAAAAATGTTTTTCATTTACCCAAAAAGGAGAAATTAAATTTTATCAAAATTTGTTTAACCATTTTGTTTTTCGGTGAAAAGCTCGAAAATTTCGAAAAAATGCTTCAACAAATTATGTTCTTATCTAATTTTCTCGGTAATGTACGAAAACCTCATGAAAATTGACAGGTCTTTAAGTATTATCTTTTTTAGTAAAATTTTTATTCGATATTTTGTTTTTCCATTACAAGATTTTACAAAAATTTCGGTCCACACTAGTTAAATATTTAAAAAATAAATTGTTAAGTATATAAAAATAAATTAGAAATTTAATAAATAAACTAAATCAAAGTTTACATAATAAAACAAATTTTGAAACTGCTGTAAAAATTCGAAAACCAATTTTCTTTGTTGAACCTTTTTAGCAAACAAATATCTTTTCCCTAAACTTAAGCAAAATTTATTAAATATATATATATTTTTATTAGAAAATAGTTAAAAATTAATTTTAATAAACAAAAAAAAACAAACAAATTAAAAATTGATATGAAATTTTTTTAAAATTATAAACAAGCCAAGCATTTTACGCTCTCTAAATAAAAAGTTGAGTTAAAAGAAAAGAACAAAATCTTTGACTAATTTTTTCCATAATTCCTGTTTTTAGTTTAAAAAAATAGAAAATAATGAAAATTAAATATTTTTATTATTTCCTTCTACTAAAAACTAAAAATAAAAAAAGAAAAAAGAGTAAAGTAATAAAAAAAATGAAAAAAAAAAATGTAAACTTATGGAACTATTTAGGGAATTTATAAATGAAATTTTTTTTTAAAATTAATTACGACTAAAATAAAACACAATTTTATAACTTAAAAATAAAAAAAGTAAAATTTAAATAATTATTTTGTGTGAAATTAATTTAAAAAACGAAAAATAATATTAAACTTTAAGATAATTTATCAAAAAAAAAAAAAAAAAAAAACATGATTATTTTACCCTAACTTCCTTCTGCTTCCTTCAGTTAAGTTTTTCAAATTTATTTTTTAATACTACTTAGAAATTATAAGAAAAATTACAAAATGGAGATTTTTATTCGTAGAATTTCTAAAAAAGAAAAAAAAGCGCATATCTTCTGTCCTTGAGGCAAAAAAAAAAAACTAATAAAATTAATTTAAATAAGGAAAAGCTCAATAACTTCAATAAAGTTAAATGAATTAATAAAAACTAATTTTTTTTGAGTGGCTAATATGTTCTGAGTGAGTTTAGTTATTTACATACCAATCCCACTCAATTTTGAGTAAGATACTCATATTGGTTGGGATTATAAAAACGAACTCAAACCTTCATAATTTGGTAGAATTATAAATTGTTTCCACAATTTTGAAGTAAGTTTCTCAATATTTGTTGAGTATATGAAAATACATTCATCTTTGAGTAAGATCATTAAAATATAAAATATTTTATGTAAGTTTGATTAAATTCCTTCTCAAAGAAATTGTTTGTACAGTAATTCATAATTTCCACTCACCAAGCATTTTTTATTTTAAAAAAAACTTTATAAAAAAAAATCAAATATTTTTATTGTTTTTAAGCTTAAAAATAAAAAATCATATTAATTATAATAATTTAAATTACAAATAACACATGAACATTACATTACAGTATTTTTGCTTTTTCGTTATTAATTATCAATAGTTATATTTAAAAATAAAAAAAAAAAAGAATTTAATTAAAATATATATATAAATATATATATATTTAAAAAAGTACGTAGAATAATATATAAAAAATCACTTAATTTTGTTTGTTAATAATTTTAAAAAATAATAATAAAACTTGTTTTCTAACCTAAAAAAAACACAAATTAAAAAATGGACTCAAATTATTTTTTAAAATAATAATTTAATAATTTACAAATATATTAAAAAACATAAAAAAGTTTTGTTTTCAAAATATGTAAAAGAAATAGAAAATATGAAAAACAAAATTATTAAAATTTAAAAAAAAAATATTACTTTTAATTTTTATAAATTATACATTTTTTTAAAAATTATTTTTACATTTTTATGTTTGTTTTTTCTGAATTATTTCTTCTTTTTTTTAATTTTTGTCGTAATCATATTTTTGTATTTATAGTTTTTAAGTAGTTGTGTTGTAGTTTTTTTTATATATATTTTTATTAATTAATTTTATCGCGTTTTGTAAGTTTGGTTTTTTTTTTTGGAAAAATTATTTACAAATTGTTTCAATAATTTTTATTATTTTTCATAGCAAAAATTAGATTTAATTTAATTTAAGCTTCTTATATTTTAAAATATCTTGACTCGAGCTTAATTTTGAAATTTAATTAATATATTAAAAATATATTAAAAAACAAAAAAAAAACTTTAAACAATTTAATTTTTAACAAAAAATAAAAACTAATTTTCTAAAACGCAAGAAATCTGCAGAGCAAACAAAAAATAGAAAGTTAATTTTTTGGTCTCATTTTCGTTAAATTTCGAATTTTTAATTATTTCTTAATTTTGAAACTCAAACACATAAATGGCCGACTTAAAGGAAAGTTTTAAAGAAAATATAAAATCGTAAGAATTTAAATTTTCAATCTACAAATGAATGTTGAATATTTTTTGTAACCAAATTTAAAAAAAAAGGAAAAGTAATAAAAATATTTTTAGAGCGAATTTCGTCATTATGTTTCATAATCAAATATTCATTCAAAAATTCATAAACAATATGTAAAACTTTGATTTACTTATTGTGACATTCAATTAAAATTTCAGATTTTTGTTTTATAATTCCGTGCAGTGGGATTTGTCTCAACAAACTGAGCAAATTTATTTTCGTCGAAATTTGGTACACATTTCTGTTCCATTGTGATCAGAATTTTTTTTGGAAAACTTACGTTTTTAAAATAATTTTACTTATTTTTCGGCCATTAATCGATCCGTAAGTGTTGCTTTAAAAACATTTGCAATTATAAAACAAATGAGAACAAAAACATTTAAAAAATTTAAATACAAATTAAAATTAAAGTTCATTTTAAAATAAACTAAGCTAAATAAAAAAAAAAGAGTATTATTTTTCTGCGATTTTTTCTAATAATTTTTCTAAAAAATTATTTTAAAAATAATTTTAAAAAAAATTCGTTTCTTTGTTTTGTTTTAAACTTTTTTTAAAAAATAAAAAAAAATATCTATAATATGAATATCTTTGATAATATTATTATTGTAATTTTTTTTGTATTTAATTCTAATTTCAAATTATCTAATTTTTTTTATTATTATTTTGATTTATGTATCTTTTTTTTTATAGTTTTTGTAGGTTTAAATGAAATATAATTTTTTTTATATATTATATATATTATTATTAATTATTATTATATATTATTATTATTATTATTTTGTCAATTGTTTTTGTTAATTATTAATTTTTGCAAGAGTAAAATGAAGAGAAAAAAACTTTAATTTTTTATTGATTTAATAAAAAAAAAAAAAAAAATTTAATATGATTTTATTTATTTTTTTCATAATATTTTATTTCATTTTTTACATTTTTATGGTGGGAAATGTGAAATAAATACAGACAAGAAATAGAGATCTAAAAAAATATAGATGAAAGAAAATACGTATTTAGAAATATTTCGAAAACTCGCGAAAATAGTAATGGCAGAGCGATGATTTATCACTACTGGCGGCGTTTACTGGCAAAATTAATTTCGATATTTCACCATTTTTCGATCATCACAATATTTGTTGAATACAAACAGATTAATACGACACAAAATATCGATTTCTATATTATAATTTTTTATAAAATGAGTAAATTTTGAATGAAATTTTTCCAATTTTTTATATTCTGCTTACATTGATAATGTAAATTTTACTTGGATTGAGTATTTTGTATCAAACTAATACAGATTTGCTAATAATGTGGAAATCAATGCATTTACTACCATATTTAGTAAATTTTAATTGAATTCTTTTGAAAACATAGGATTCAAATAATAGTACCCTAAAATTTCCTATAGTATCATCTATATTTTAGCCGGCGAACAGTGTGAAACCAGTCAGGATCTTATAATATTATGGATTTGTTAACAAAATAAAAAGATTTAACTAACTAAACTTAAAAAAAAACTTTCTATTCAATTTATAATAGATTATCATAATCATCATCATTAACATTTATCATCATAACATCATCTATCATCATATATCATTTTTTTTTCTACAAATTAATTAGAAAATATTATTAAAATTAACTCTCCTACTTCTATCCTAATCCTCTACATAAATTTTTTTTTTTTTTTTTAATTTTCTTTAATTTTCGTTTGCAAAAATTAATTTTAATTAACATACAATTAAATAAAAACACAGCTAATACTGCTTGCCATTTTTTTAAATTTAATACATTCCAATTTTAATTTTTATAAATTTTGATATTTTTTGCAAATATAAATTAAAAATTCTAGTCATATTCTAGTAAAAGATTAGAATTAATAAGAAAATATTTATATATGTTTTTGTTTTTGTGTTTTTACTTTTTAGTAGACTTTTTTTATAATAAGTTTTTTTAATTTAAAATATATTTAAGTTATAATTCTAGTAGTTTTTGTATATCTAGATTTTTCATTTTTTTGGTACTATTTAATTTATTGCACGAGCGTAAGCGTAACGTAATTTGTTTTCTTTTTAATTATATATTTTTCAATAATTTCAAAATTTAATACAAATTTCCAAAAAGAAATTTAAAAACTTCAATATATTAAAAAAAGGCAAAAGGTCCAATATATTTCTAGACAAATGCCAATATTTTGTTAGTAAATTTTAAAATATTTCTTTATACAGTGGACTGTCAATACAAGACAATCTTAGCTATATGAAGAATATGTTTACTACGAACTGATTTTTTTAATTTCTTTTGCATATTTTAGAAGTCCGGTGAAGAAAATTATAATGTAAAATAATGCATTGTTCACATAACCCGGAATACCCTGTATTTTTATAACTGCTACTGCACCGTTCTGTGAAGTGTTTATATAATCTAAATCACGCGGTGTTAATATAACTGAGAGTGTAGTGTATATTTATAAATAATATAAATAATACAAATTATATTTTATTGGAAATTCGTATTAAATTTTGTAAATTCAATAAAACTAAATGAATAATATACTTTTTTTTATGTTTATTTAATTAAATTTTTTATCAGGAAATATTTTAATTTATACAAAATTTTATGAATAAAAATATACTAATAAACACACAAAAAAAGCAAAAACAAAAAAAATATATATAAAAATCATTTTAAATTAAATTAAATTAAATTAAAAAATAAATAATATTGGATTATGAAATATTAAGTTTTTATCAATTTATATATACTTATATTAAGTTTTCATTTCAGCTCTATATTAATATTTAAAATAACTATAAAATTATTATATTAAAACTAAAAAGAAAAACAAGGAAAAATAAAATATTAATTTATTAAATTATTACAAAAAAAAAAAAAAATTAGAAAAACTATAATTAATTTTTTCTTTGTTTTCATCTATTTTGGAATGGTTTTTCTTTCTAAATTAATTAATTAATAAAGAAAATTTTAAACAAGATTTAATTATGATATTAAAATTATAAATTATTTTTCCTTTTTTTTATTATTGTCTCTAATTTATTTAATTTATTATTAATACTATTAAAATAAAAAAATAATCTATTAATATAATATATATTTCTATTATTAAACGAAAAAACATATTAACATAAAAAAAAAAATACAAAAAAATTCTGTAAAATTTGATTTTTCTTGAATAATATTTTTTTTAATAATGTGAAAAAAAAACTTTGTTTTCATTTATTTTAATTGGAATTTTTTTTAATCTTCATTTTTTTAAATCCTTTCCATAAATTCGTTAAATTTTGTTGTCTATCTATTTATTGATGTTCTTTATTACTTTCAATTATTTTGGTATATATGTTTTTACTAAAAATTTATTCTCATTCATCATTCATTTCAACATTTATTCATCGTGCATTCATCATAATCTTTGCCTTTCTTAAAAAAATAATACTACATTCATTAAAATAATTTCATTCATTTATTTAAATCAGGTGAATCCAAAAGTCCTCAATTATTTCACAAAAAACGACAGATATAAATCGTAAAATAAATTTTTTTTAAAATCTTAATTAAATCTCCATTATTGTTAATGACTACCATCTGTCCTCCAAATGTTCAATCACCTTGCCGTATAACCCTAATAGTTACGATAATTTTAAACGTATAGTTACTATATTTATCAATTTTCGATTTCTTCATCTGTTTCATGAATACTTAAGTTATAATCTAATCGCTTTAAAATTAGAAAAATTATCCAAAATTAATAATAAATAAAGTAGTAAAGAAAGATATTGTCTGTCTCTTTTATTTTCTTTCATTGTTAAAACATTAATTAAAGAAATGTTATGGTAAGCAGTTCGACAATAACTGGAATTCGATATTAACTAATTTCTGAAAAGGTATTATAATTAATTTTTAAGTAAAACTAGAAGACAAAGAATTGCCATTTTGTCGAAAACCTTCACTAAAAATAAAATTTTAAATATAGTCCAATTACCCTTTTTAGCACACCATATTTAAATCAAAGATATATATTTCTTTGTAGTTTACATTTGATATGTCGTGTATAAACAATATTATCATTTTTTTAATATTTTTAACCTAATTTACGTATTCCAGAAATGTATTTTAATGACGCGCATAAATAACACAATAACGGAAATCCGTCCGGTTGGCGCCCATCTATAATCTTCAAATATTATTTGAGATTTACTTGATCACTCAATTATCATCACCTCATAAAAACAACAAAAATTGTATATATATAAATTAAAAATTTTTGTAATCAAAAATTGGAACTAAAAGCCATCGAAAATAAAAAAATTGTAATTATTATTTTATTTTGCTGATCTCATCATCGCCATCGCACAAAAGTTAAGTAGATATACAATTCGTTTATGTTTTCTCTAAATCCTAAAATAGAAATTCAAATTCTCAATAAAATCAATAAATATGATAAAATTTATGTAGGTATATATAAATTTTAGAGAACTTTTACAAAAAAAAACTAATCATAATTGCAATAAAATAATTTTTCGTAATTTTATAATGGTATTCATAATTTTAATGGTAGATTGTTGTTTTTTTTTTTGTAAAAAAAATGTTTAAAATTTTTATTCTGTGGAACGTATACTTTGAATGCGTAGAACAAACTAATCTAAATAATTTAGAATTCTAAAGATTTAAATAATCTAAAATTCTAAAGATAAAGATACTAAAATATAAAATAAAAATATATATTAAAATTTATGGTTTGAAGATATGTAGCGATTTGGTTATACTCGCGATCAGTTGCTTACTCATAAAAACATAAATTTTGGACGCCATTAAAGAAGATCAATTAAATAATTTACCTTGATCCTTTGATATAAAGAACAGACACAAAATTAAATAAATGATCCGTATAAATCGTATTCTTAGTAGTAAATGAAATGAATTAAATTATGAAATTCATTGCAGTTGAATCAAATTATTACATAGATCTTTATTGGCGAAGTTATCTATTTCAATCACTTTCTGGTCTATAATAATACTTTTATTTAGGTTTAAATTTACGACACTACATTTTTTTTTCATTTTACAGACAGGAAATAAGATAAACAAAAAAAAAATTCATTTATATTAATTTCATTTATATATTTATAGTTTATTTAAGAAAAAATATTACAATATTTTGTTGCTGTTGTGTGTGATATCGCAATCAACACCTCTGCAACATGAACACAACAATTACATTTTTTTATACAATTTACAATTGCTCTAGATTTTGATGGAATTTATTCAGATTTTTGGTTAGATAATTGTGTAATAGTAGTTATTATTCAAACGAAATTGAAAAAAAAATTGAAATAATGTAGGAAATATTTTATTTATGTAAAAAGTATTTTTTATTTAGTAAAACTGGAAATTATAATAAAACAACAATAAAAATGGAAATATAGAAAAGTACATATACTATAAAGAAAAATGTATTTACAAAGAATTTGAATTTGAATTTTATGAAATTTTGTTGTACCCAATTTGAGGGATTTCAGATTAGCTAATATAATAGGTGACATAAAAGACTAGATTTACAAAATAATCTATAAATGAATATTTTTATATTTTTTTTGTAATTGTAAATTTTATCAAATATTTTCATAACGTTCGGTTACGTATTTTGTTGACCCTAATATTTTTTTATGTTAAATTAAAATTATTTTTGTAAAAATCTGAACTTTAATTTGAAGTACTTTTTTTGTTGTTGTTGTGAATAATGAATTTATAATTAAGAAAATATAAAGATATACTCTTGATTACTTAATCTTCAATTCATCAAATATTTATTTTATATAATATGTCATTTTAATTATGATTATATTGACACGAATAATAAGTACATTAAATATTTTTTGTTTGTTTTAGGCAGGGAGTAGAAGAGGGCATCAAGTTACATTAATGTTAAAATTAAATTCATTAAAAACTTAATAAAATTTGAAAAAAAAATTTTTGTTATCAAAACATTGATTAAATTTATTTTTAATGAAATCAATTTAAATAAAAATTTCTAATTCTTATTATACAAAATGTGAAAGAATTGATTTAGGTTAGTTTAGGTTTAGGTTAATCAAAGAACATATGGGTCCGTACTGACTCCGCTGCAACGGACTATACTCTTCGGGACATTATGTTGTGTATTTCAGATATCGTGTATTTCACTGTTTCAGAAATTTCGTAAACTCGACAAGTAACCCAGAGGTTCGAGATTACTAAAATAAGTACATTTATAAAGTTCGTTTACTGTTTATAAAAGTTATCTATTTCAATCAATTTCTAGTATATATTAATACCTATGTTTCAAAATGTCATTCATACTTGTTTAATTATATGAGTTTTAATTTACGACATTGTAATATTTTTGTTATTTTAGCTTGACTTTTCCAGTACTTTCTTGATTTAAATTTAGTATAATGCGTGTAACCCTAATATTTACAAAACTTGTTGATTAGTCAGTATGAACATGTAGGTGGTATATAAAAAGGCATTATTATTTCATTTATCATTTCATATTTGTTAAAAAAAAATCATTTAAAAAACATATCAACTCTCGCTTTTTTCCGTATTTAATAATGACAACCGGTAGAGCGGTACCTCTTTCTAATAAAAATATTCTTTTTAAACATTTTATAAACGCAAATATTATGTTAATAATGTAAATTTTTTTAACATTAAATGTTTATATGTGTACTTTAATGTGCGAAAATTGTGTGAAGAAAGAATTGTAAAAATAATACTAAGAAAATATTAAGATGGGCATTCATTATACGAAAATATAATTTAAAAAAAAATGATTTTGTTATGATTATTTGGAATTTATTGCTGTAGCATTCTTAGAACCGTCATTTATCTAACTAAATAAAATCTCCACTAATAAGAAATCAAAATCGGAATCAATACGAATTAATAGTACATGAACATGGTTAACGATCCTACAAAACTCAAATAATAATAATTGAATTCTACTAAAACAGTGTTTGTATTCTGTAATTCCATAAATTTCTGATTAAATATATTCATTACTTCAGTTGCGTAATCAATTCACCTAATGCAAACTACATTTCAATAAATTTCAAGTAAAATCAACCGCATGCAATTCATTTGCCGAGTAGTTTTTTTTTATTTTTGTTGTTTATTTATATTTTGTTGGAAATTATCTCTTTGTTCAATACGATACGTTTAACTTTTTCAACCCGTAAGATGCTGTAATCTTACCAATTAAATGATTACTTAACTTACTCACACTCTCCGTTTTCTCGCATTTACTAACTTATATCATATTCCTGTAATAATATTCGTTAGCTAATATTTATGCTGGCACTGATTAAAAGTTAAAATTATAAGCGCCAATAACATGATATTACGACGATAGTTGTGGAAATCGTTTCTTTTTCTTTTTCATTACAATTATTGTTATATTATAATCGTAAGCGTATTGCTATTTTTTTTTTATAAAAACAGCTGTGCTACTAACATTTGAGGTTATCTGTGTTATGTTAAAAATGAGCTTAAGTGATGCATGCTGATTAAGAGTTTTTTCTGCAAAACATTTGTCCATTCATGCGTGGAATATTTTGGGTATACATAAGGAAATCAAAATAATATTATTTTACTTTAAAAATCTCGTGCTTTTAATTGTGTGGGAGTTTACGAAATTACTAGGCTAGGTCGCATATAATTGGTAGGCTTGCAATGTTAAAGATACAAAAAAAAAATTTAGTTGCATAAAAACAAATCGTGATTTGTATAAATAATTATTTTTTTTATAAAATTGACGGTCCAGAAGAATTAAAGGTCTCTAAACTTTGAAAAAGATTTCGCATATTTTCGTATAAGTATTTTCTTTTTGGGTACAAAGAGTTGGAGGTTAAATTATTTTAAGCTATTATATTTAATTTAGTTTTAGTTTTAGACTGGGTAAAATATTTTAATCGTGACTTCCTTCTCTCCATATTTTTATTTATTTAATATTTTTTTACTTATAATATTTTTCTTGTTCTCAGTGATCATTTACTTTTTTTTTGTTTTTCGCATATTTTATTTTAGATATTAGAGCAATTTTTGTAAAGTCTTTAATAGTTTTCTTTGTTTGCCAGAAAAAATATGTATATTACACTGCAAAATTTTCAGATTTTTTATAGTAACCTTTTAAAATATGTTTAAGATTAAAATTTCAGAAAAAAACTATAGTAAATGTTACTGTACGATAATAAGTGCATAGTCATTTAGTATTTTGGTTGTCTTTATTCAAAAAGATAATTTATGTTTTATCAAAATAAAGCCAATATTTATAAATATTCTATAATTAAAATTCATACGCACGGATTATAAGAAATTCTATTGAATAAACAAGGAATCAATAATTTTGAATATTATACAAAAATTATGTTTTATAATTAGTTTTTTATTTGTAAAAAAATTATAGGATCGTATTAATTTATAAATACTAAGGATCATTGATATGGGTGACATATTATTAGTTTCTTCTAAAAAATTCTAAATTTATTGATCGCTAAATAAATATAATACTTAATTGTTATTTAAAAAATGATCTGTTTATCATGTCAATTCGTGTATTATCACCCATTTAAACAAATTATAAATCAATTCGATTTCAATTTGATCCTTTTTTTCATTTATTTGATTAAATTGCTAAGAATTATGATTGAGCATTTAATTTTTAAATAATTTGTAAAAAATTGTCTGTTTTGACCCATGCTAAATTTTTAAAAATATTAACATCTTTTTGAGAGAGTTAGTCAGTTGGTTTAGTTTTAAACTTTCATATTTGTTAGTACTAACTATTTTCTATTAATAACTTTTATGTCTAAGTAATACAATTAAACTTCACAAATATATTCAAAGTATCCCTTATTAATATGAACTTTAAATTAAACAAAAATACTATGAATATTTTTGCTATTACTCTTTTATCTAAATTAAATCGTTTTCTACAAATTAGAAGAAATAATCATCTTAATTATGAAATCATATTAAAAATATATTTGTGGTTTATAAAAATTTACGTAAACATTATAAATTGTTTTTTTTTTTTTTGACAATTCGTTTTACTATTTCCTTAATTGTTAATCAAAATAAAACTGGTTTAAATTTTTATAATATTAACCTTTAAATTCTCAAAAAAAAACTGGTCTTCGTCACATTAAAATATCTAAGATAACTTTATCTAATTTTTCAATTACATCATCTAAAAAAATTACATTCTAAAAATTAGTCTTTATAATCATTTTTTATATAATTAATCTTTCAATTTTATGGTTAATTTACAATAAAAAAAAAGCAAGCACACATAAAAAATATGTGATTATATAAAAATCAAAATATTATTTTACTTTAGACGAAAAAAAAACATTCTAATAATAAAGTTTTTTATGAAAAATGTTTCGAGGTCAATTTTGCAAAAGTAAAAATATTCAGAAAAATAATATAAAAACTTGAACAACAAAATTACCATGCAATAATACACTAAAAAATTACGTCAATGCCATACTGACAGCTTAACAAACTCATAATAGTTTTCCTACTTTCAATATTTTTTTGTATCTCTGTATATAGGAATAAGGAACTTAAAAAGCAAGAAAAATTCTCAAGATGTCGTTTTGACGTTGAGAGACAACAACAACAAAAAAAATAGCTTAAAGCATTTTTATAGATAGTAACAGAAAAATTATTTGTAACAAAACTAAAAACGCTCTAAAAATTCTATTTTTTTTAAAGAATTATGACAAAACATTACACACATACAATAAAAATTGTTGAGGGCGCAGGCGTTGAGCGCTTAAGTAATTTTGTTCATATTACCAAGTATGTACACTATAATAATTCTAAAATAAAAGAGTTTTTTTATTCTTTATGTTACCACGTTAGCAGTGATGGTAGAAAATGAATTCTCTAGGGTTCTGTGTCGTCGGTGTTGAGGTATGAGGGGTCTACGAGGAAAATGGTAGATTTTAGCATAAAAAAAAAACATTTAACATAAAAGTGTAATATGCAAAAAAAGAAAGAAAAAAAAACCAACATCGGGTGGGTGACTGTACTCTAAAGGCCAATCACCTGGAGATATACAAATGAGATAATAATGTAAAATAATTGATTGTTACAGTGTTTGAGTATAAATATCAGTGTATATATTCAAATGAGATTTATTTGTATTTTTGTTAAAATTAAAAATCTCTTTTATGGCTTATCTCTCAAAACTCTAGTATCTCCTCAGAAATTTAATGTTTCATGGACATTTTGTGTTTATAGTTTTAAGCTTTTTATAAGCTAATGATTCAGTTTCTTTATGTTTTTTTGGTTGTTGTTGGATATTTTGTAATACATATATTTTTTTTTAATTAAAAAATTTAATATAAATAGTTTTTTTATTTAATTTTTTTTTTGGTGAAATATTTTTCAATTTAGTATTATTCATTTTTATGATCATATTTTTTTTTTTAGCTTTTTTTTTAATATTCTTGTCAAGTTTAATTGAATTGAAGATCTCAATTTTATACTTAATTAAATTTATGTTGTAATTTATAGTTTTTCATTGAAAAAATATGAAAAATTTGTTTTTGTTAATATTTATTAGGTTTTTATTTTATGTAGCTAGAGTTAATTTTAAAAAAAATATTAATTTTCTTCAATTGCAAAAAGATAATTATTTATGTTTTAGCAAAAAAACATAAAAATGAAAAAGTAAAAGTAAAGCGCCCAGTTGGGAATCAATTGTATTTTTTATGTTTTTGTATTATTTTATTTTAATCTAAAAATAATTTGATGAAATGAATTGAACATAAAATTTCGAAAATTTCAGTAACATCAATTTTAATTACATATCTATAGATTTATGAAACAGCTAGTTCATACAAAGTACAAAATCAACCGTACTGCGGTTGTTGCGTTTCACGCTTTTAAGGACTGAACCATACCTGATAACATAAATTACTTTTTATGCAAAATTATTCTATACCAATACTTTAATTAATCTTTTTGAAAATTTGTAAATCATTGAGTAATCTTTGCCCGCTATAAGTCACTTTTGTAATTGACACTGGTAATACCCATTATTACAAATTTTCCAGAAGTCATAATCAATCTTTGAAAATTTTGGCAGTTCGTATCAATTACTGGTAATCTTTAACCTCTATGGTACTCGTAACATGTAAAAATTAATTTTGATTATTGTAGAAAAATTAATAATTTAAAATTTTTATGTTTATAAATTTTTCGTTTTGCGATCTTAATATTAAAAACAGTTCGTAAATTTTACTAAATATTTTTAATAATTTTAGTTCTTTAGACCTAATAAAGTTTAATAACATTTATAAGGAAGTAAACGAGAAATGTATGTAAATGAGATTTTATACTATAAATAATGCTTCCACTTTGATTTCTAAATAATACAAAATCACGATTATATAATTGATTTTAACTAAGTTTTCTAATATAATATTAATATTCATATACATATTGCCAACTTAGAATAATTACATAATACACTATAGAATTTAAATTATTAAATGGTAAATAATTTTACAAATCAAATTTTTCATAATTATGAAATTATTGTTATAGATTTATGCTATAGTTTTGTTAATTTTCTTTTATTGAATCATTCTTATAAATTGTTCGAAATTTTCAATTTTCATTTTAATAAAAATTGAAAATTGTTTCATCCAACATCCGAAAACCACACACACTACTTAAGTGTAATTCTGAAGTCCAAAAACAAAATTATATGAGTACATTTCTGACAAAATAGTCACGTACAAAAAAATTTTTATGATTGAATATTTTTCAATAATAATTTTATATTTATTTATTATTTTTTATGAATTTAAATATTTTATATAATAATATTTTTTGCTTATGTTTGTTCAAAGAAAAAAAAATCATCAAAATATTAAAACAATTTTATATTCATATAATTTTTTTTTGTATCTATTATAACAACAATTATTCTCGATTATGTGTTGGATGGAATTTTTATGTGCCAACACTTTTAATGCAATTATTTATTATTATATGTATTTTTTTTTTTTTTTCTTCATTTTGTAATACAATTATATTTTTTTATATGTATACGCATCCAAAGCCAGGATTTTGACATTGACATCCATATAACATTCAATCACATCAAAATGATTATAAAAATTAAATTTAAAGATAATTGGTGGATAAGTTAATTTAATTTTTGCACATTAATTTTAATAATTTTTGTTATTGGATTTTTTTTTTGGAGGATTTTAAGACAAGTTTTTGGAATTATCCATGATATAAGATTGGCAATTGAATTAAAAATTGATTTAAGAAAATGATTCAAAAATTCAAAACTATTAATATTAGAATATACAGTATTTAATCAAAATAAGGCAAAAGCCCTCCCCCTTTTCTAGTTTCTTATTTCTGGTGCTTTTCTGAACTATTTTTGGTCAACATTTTAAACCTCATATTCTTTTCATTTCGATCAACATTTTAAAGCTCATATAAAATGGGGCTGGTGACTAAGTCTACTTATTATCCATTTTATTTCAGTAGATCTTTCAACTACATTGATAAAACCGGTTCTGATACGGATATATATTTTTTTTTATATTTGTCGACTACTAATTTTCAGTATAATTCTTCGTTGACGTTCTTTTGCTTGCATGTAAATTTGTTGCTGTTTGACCGTCGTACGTTAGGACAGGAAGTACTGCTGAAGTGAATATATTTTTTCTTGATTGGTTTGAATTATTTGGAGTGATTGAATTTGTAATGTTGGAAGATGACCTTTGCAATATGGAATTTGTTATATTATTTGATAATTTGTTTTACTTATTTTGATCTTAATTAAAGTAAGTGCGTTTTTAGAGTTAGAACTACAAAAATTAATAATAACAAACGATAATAATGAAATAAACGCATTATATAAACGATATAATTCGGCTAAAATATGAAAATTTTGACAATTTCATATCAAATTACACTTAACAATTATTTTCACAATTTGAATAATTTTAAAACATGGCTGTTGTAAAGTATTTTGGTTTATTAATATTTTGTAAAATTTTTATTGTGATTGTACAGAAGTCCTTACAGTGTAGAATAAAGCTATAAATTTAATTATTTATATTTTTTCGGACTTAAACTTAATACAATTTCCCAGCTTATACAATTTCCCATCTAATTTCCATTACATCGAAGTTATACAATATAGTTATACAATATTCAATTTAATAGATTTTTGTACAACATATTTTATTGATAATTTTTATATATTTGTCAACTACATATATTATTATTTAGTTTTCTATATAAAATGAATATTTAATCGCTTTTATAAAATATCTTTTTTTTCCATAAGTAATTTGAAAATAATTTTGGTATTAATTATTGAAATAGCATAAAAATACTTATACTATCCATGATTCATATTTATTAGCCCTAGTTTACGGATTGTTATTACATAAACTTTTTCTATTTAAAAAAAAATAGTATATTTAGGGATAAATGACTTGTCTTAATATTATTTGTGCGTGTTTAAATATAATAAAAGTGAAAACAGGATTATTTAATTTTGGATTTTTTTGCCTTGTTTTAATATTAATTGAAATATTTATTGAAAATAATATGAATAAGTTGAAAAGTTAAAGAAGATTGATTAATTGACACCCAATTAAATAAGCTTTTAAGATAATTTCGGTTAACTATGAACAATGCTTTAAAAATTAAAACAAAACATTTTATTACATAATTGAATTTAATGTCATGTTTCATGTTAAATTTTAGAAATTTGTTAGTACATATTACTAAATAATAATTACATATTATGTAAATATGTAATTACATATTATATACTAAAATTTTAAGCTAAACGAAATAACTGCAATTCCTGTTAGGTGTGGTATGAGTAGCTGGGTTTCCTGTCATTTCTTCTATTCCAAATCGCTTGTATGGCAAATTCTTTGAGTAATTTTGTCACATGAAATTTGTTAGATCTATCTTTTCTATAAATGTTTCTAATATTACGTTCTACTTTGACACATTTTTAGAATATTATTAATAATACTTATACATATTTAAAATTTATTTGGGAAATTCATTTTTACTCGTTTCATTCGTAAATTTTAATTTTTCTCTAACATATTTTGAAGTATTAATATTAATGATATACATATAAATTGTCAAAAATAGTTTTAGCACTATTTATATGATAACTATTTAAAATCTGTTGTCGGTATTTTTTTTTGTCATTTATACTCTTGCAAATTTATAATTTTCTTTGAATTTCACAATTTAAAAAAAATATTTTAATTTTTTTCCAATTTTATTTGAATTGGTACAAAAATAACTTAATTGTATTAATTATTTTTTGCATTCGATCTACAGAAATGTCAAAAATAGTTAAATCAATATTTAACAAATTTTATGTTGCAATTAATTTAAAAAACACTTCAATACTTTTAATTTTAAAAATCTCCATTTTTATGAAAAAGAAATATGATGAGCACAATTATCTTAAATCAATATTTTAATAAACTTAAAAACTATAATATTTATTAAATAAATTTTAAAACATTTTCTTATACATAAACATACACCAATATAATAAAAATTATATACATATTATTATATATACTCTATAAAACATATACACTTCATAAAAAAAACCAAAAAATTTATATTAAAAGTAAAATATTTTAAATTTAAGTATGATAATAATTGTTCTTATAAAAAAATATCATACATTCTAATAGTCTGAGTAGATTGTAAAAACCCAAAAAAAAATAAAAAATAAATAAATATTATGTTTACCAATATATACTAAAAAAAATTAACAATTAATTATGTATAATCTTAATATATTTGATTAAAAAAACCATGTTCTTTCCAAATTAATTAAATTTTAAATATTAAAATTAATAAATAACTTTTTAAAAAAGGAGCAAGAATTCTACACAAAAAAAAATTTTACAAAAAGACATTAAAATGACATGAAACTATTTTAGGGAATTTTCAATATTAATTTAATCACTATTCTTGGTATTTTCATTTTATTTTTTTGAGCAAATATTATTTTAAAAATATTCCAAAATAAATATTTTTTCAAGCAATGCAAAAACAAAAAAAAACTTGAAATCCTTTACATAAAATATGTTTAATAATTAAATAAGGAAATTATTGTAGAGGCATAATAAGTTCTGACATGATTTATATTAAAATTAAATATGTCGTAGTAAATTTGTATTTAAAACTAAAAATTAATTAAATTTATAATATTATTCATCACCCAATCAAAAATTTTTTTTTGTATACATAATTTTATTTTTAAATTTTTAATAATATATTTTTAAATTTTACTTCGGTTTTTAATTTTTAATTTGGAAATATAATATGAAAATACATATATACATTAAAAATAACCAAAAACTAAAAGCTTTGAAAAAGTTAATTTTAAAATAAAGTATATTGACTAACACAAAACTCCAATTTTTTAAAATAACAATTTTTTCTACATCATATAAAATTACAAAAACATATGCTTTATTGAAGAAACAGGACATTACATAATTTTAAAGGACATTATGATTAAAGGCACCAATGGCAAGAACTTATACCAAATTGAAGAAATTTTTTTTCTAAATAGCTTGCATACCTTTAGGCGCATCAAAAATATTCGAATAATTCAATATTAAAAAAGTTTGTAAATTAATAAATAATGATAAATAATATCAAAAATCAAGTTTATTAAAATTAATTACAAAAAGAAAAAAATGGTTTTATAATCCTACATTTTTAAATCAATGCCAAAATATTAGTGAACCAGTTTTTCTTAATAAAAAAAAAGTTATTCTTATGATAAGATGATAATTTTTAAATATTTTTCTCATGTTTGAAACATTAAAAAAATTTACGATAATATAAAAAAAATAATATATGTATAGACAAAAAGAAAAGATTTTTTCATGTTCTTTTTTTTGGTAAAAAAACCTTTCACACATAGACTGTTAAATAAATTATGCTTTCTTTTATACTAACTTAATAATTAATAAAAAAAATTAACTAAGTAAGTAAAATTCTTAAAACTAATACATATAAATATTTTTTTTTTTCAAATATATTTATATATGGAACCACTTATAAATTTATATATATTGATAATAATAATTTTCCTCAAAAATATTTCCAATTAATTAATATGGAAATTAAAAAAATAAAAAAAAAATGGATCCATCTCAGTCAAATTAAAAAATGATATAATTGTAAGGACAAATAAAAACCAATTTATGATTAAAAATAAAAACATATTTTACAATAATTATGAAAATTAAAATTAAGGGGAAAAAAAATATTTTAAAAATTTATAAAAATAATTTAGGACTAAAAAAAAGTTGTTGTTAGATTTTGGGACGTAATAGAAGCTAATCAAAGTTTTTATAATAACATTAAAATAAATAAAAATATGAATAGTATTTTGATAAATTGTATGTTTCTTTAATTTTTCTTCTTAATCCTAATTTTGTAGAATTTCTAAAATATAAAAGAATTTTTAAATATACATTAAAATAAAATTAATTTTAATATTGAATGTGTTATTATCAAAATAATATTTAAAATGTTTTTAGCTAGTAATTTAAGATACAGAATTTTTAAAATTTTTAATTGTATTGTATTATTAAATTAAAAAATCAAATGTATGAACATTTGACTATTAAAAAGAAGATTAAAAGCTCGAAGATATAAAAAATAGTTTTTAAGATTTAATGAAAGATCGCAAAATTGTATAAATATTTGAATTGCGACATAGTGATTAAGGTAAACATTAATTAAAATATCTATATTTTTGGAATTAATACAGAATCGGTTATATTTGCAAAAAGTTATCTTAACTAATTTTTATTATAAGTAATTCTGTATAAAATTGCGAAAAACCTGGTAACTACTTTTTCCATATTTTTCGGTAAGTTATGCTTCCCATTGTGAAAATTTAAATTTTCAAATTTTCCAAAACACTTTCTTACATACCACATAATTGAATTTCTATTAATTGAACTCAGAACTGTTCTACAATACTAAAAATATAGTTATCCAAGTTTTGGCAAATTTACACTGTACTACGACTATTATTTATTTAAAAATATATAATTAGCATATTTTTAGGTTTCGAAAAAAGAATATTTTTCGGTACAAAAATTATATAACTTGAAATGTTAATAATTTAATTTCTTACAAACCAAGGTCTTAATTATAATCTAAACAAATTCGACAGATCAAGTACTGCGAACTTTTGAATTTGTTATCGATTTCTAGGACAAATATTCGATAACACTCAGCTATCGATTTCTAGGACAAATATTCGATAACACTCAGGGAAAAAACTCTAGAATTTTAACTTTAGAAACATTGGTGATTCTTCGAAATATATTATTAGTATCAAAACAGTAGTTGAAAATTTATATTTTCATTTCCACATAAATCGAACTGATAGTAACAAACTATAATAACTTTTTATTCAATTCAAGTTGTTTCCAAGATTTTTTAATTTATCGTATACTTTTGCGGATTTAATTATTAAATACTGTTTTGCAGTTATGGTCAATTGCATTTTATACTTCAAAATAAACTTATATAGAAAATACAATTTTTACAATTTTTGCCACCGTCGTAGTATATATAATGAATTACTTTATGAATTTGTATGTTTTTTGTACTTTTCGTATCCAAAAATGGTCGTTGTAGTTGATATTTCGCTTTTTAGGTTAACAAAGTTTCGATTTTTGTGGATTTAAATGTGTTGCTTTATAACTTCAATCTATACAATAAATAATCTAAGTTTAGTCAGAATCGACACTTATAAAATTAAGTCCTTTATATACACAATTTCAATCTTTTCTAAATCATTGAAAGATATACGTATATTGAATTTTCATGTTATGCCAAATCAACAAATAAATAAATTCTTTAACTGACAACTTTAATAAATATAAATCTTTTTTTTTTAGCAAATCAACTTCCCCCACAATTTTATGCTTTTTCTTTGAAAATTCTTATTATTATTACCCTTATTTCATTTGTATTATAATATGAAGAATTCTTGATAAATAATAAAATTATCTATATTTATATACAAATACGTTTGAAATGATGAATAAAAACCCTAAAATATATATGTACTTTAACCGTGAGGGGTAGTTTTACTGATAAAGTCAGCAGTTCCTTAAATATTAGAGGATAAATAAAAAATACTGAAATTTTATTTCTTAATATAAAAATAGACATTCTGTATAAGGAATAGGATTGTATTATTGCCTGGAAGACAAATAACTTTGATAAAATGGTTTTTATTTTCATTTACGTCTTCTTTTTTTTGAGTTCTATTTTAAAGGATCCTTCCTATATGTAATTGTAAAGAATGAAGGATATTTTTTGCTGTTGTTGAGTATAAAAAGGGAACGTGTGCATATAATGGCATAGTGAATGAAAAATTGAAATAAAACCTCATCGATTAGGCACGAATTCAGGTGAATTTTTACTTCAAAATAAAATTGGTTATTGGTATGAGGATTTTATTATAATGGAAAAAAATGGTTGGAGAATATTATCTGCTTTTTTTCCTTAAAATATAAATAAAATTGAAGTAAATCTAACTTCAATTTTATTTATTTTCTTTTAAAAAAAGTTGTTTTTATTTATACTTAGTGAGTTTTTATCTAGGATTTTGCAGTAAATAGGATATTTTTGCTTTATTTATAGCTTTTCATAACAAGCTAAATTCATAAATAATTCAATAAACTACCAAAATCAATTATAAAATGTTAAATAAAATCAATTTGAAAATTTTATTTAAAATATGTTATATATTTTTTTTTTCTAAGATTCTTAAAATATTTATAATCAAATCGATTCTAAAAAACGCAGGATTGTTGACTCGAAACAAAAGTGAGTTTCGATTGAATTTGTAAGTTTTGGTTGGATTGAAAGAGATTTCAATAATCTCAACGAATTTTATTTCCGGGGTTTTTGAGAATCGGCCTAAATATATTTTCGTAGAATATTAATCTTCTTCGAATTTTCTAGATGCATATACATCTTTTTTCGTACATTTTTTATAATTTCTTGATAAAATAAAAACTCTTTTTTATCTACAAATTTATGTGAAAAATGAATAACAAAATGTTTTATCACCTAAAGTTTAAACATATTATAGTAACAAAAAGGGTGGTGCTATAAAATTGGTACTCTTTTTCATAGTATTTTAGTTTTGTTCATTAATTTGACTTTTTTAATAATTTGAAAATTTCAGTAAAATATATTTTTCCATATTTCTGCTGATCCCTATAACGTTTTTACGTGCACTTTAATATAAATTTAATTTAATTTTTTTTATCTAGAAATTATTTGATGAATTTATTTGAAATTTTTTATCTAGAAATTATTTAGCGAAAAAATATGTTTACATATTTTTACTCATTATTTGCCAATTTAAATTCAAAATATTGTCATACATAAAAAATAAAAAGATTGGAATATTTTATTTAATACGAGCGCCTATAGATGTGCAAGTTTTTTATAGCGCCTTCCTTAGAAATGAAAGATAAATATAGAGAAAATAAATTTCAGTTGCTGTTCAATATCAATGATACTTTTGTTTATTGTAGAGATATTTATTGGCTCATTAAGATGTATATAAAAATTAAGACTATAGTCAGTTAATTTTTATGTTACAAAAAATAAATTATCTGGTTGCGATTTCAATTTAGTATTTATTCGATTTCATACATAATTATGTAATTGAATCTAATTTATTAAATTAATTTAATTTAGCCTAAAAATATGCAATTATTTACAATTTTTACGTTAATTTTAATAAATAATTATTTATTTTTGTATACTATTTCCTGTAAATTCTAATTTAACTCTTATTTAATTGAAATTTTCAAATTTTACTTACCTTGTCACTGCTCTTTTTATAGATATTTTCTTTTGTCCAGATTGCTTTGAATACATTTAGAATTAGTGGATAAACGTGATTTAATAATATAAAAAAATTAAAAATAATAAATGGTTAAATTAGTAAAATATAATTTTTTTTTAATATAACTAAATTAAATTTTAAAAAAAAGATTATGATGTTCCACCCAAAGAAATTATGCAATTTTCCGTCCCCTACACAGAAATAAAAAAAAGATATGTTTTTCAAACATAAAAAAAAAACTTTTTAAATCAAATATTTTCACAACACAAAACAGAAAATTTTGCTTCTTAAAAATATTGATAAAATAGTATGATAATAAATAAAGTCAAGTTTTTTTTTAAATAAATAAAAAAATTAGTAATTTATGCTAAATATTAAATATTTATATGTATATATAAACCAAAAAAAAAAGCTTGTTATTTTTAAAAAAAATGAAAAACTTTTTAATAATGAAAAGTGTAATATGACGAAAAATAAAATTTCATAAACATTTTTATTTAATTTTTAACAATTAAGCAAAAAAAATGGAAATTTTCTTTAAACAAAAAACATAAGAAAATATTACACAAATTTTTGTCAATTACCACAAGGGAAAATTTTATGAAAAATATGAAAAATTATGAGAACCCATCCTTTAAAAACTTATATACAATCCATAAATTTTTATGGTAAAAATACAATGAAATTATTTTTTACATATACACATACAAAAAACTAAATAAAAAAAGACATACATGTAATATAGTATTTACACTGAAAAAAAATTAAATCAACATAAATGTTAACATTTAAAATATAAAGAAAAATTATCTTATAAATAAAATAATAAAATATTTTCTTTTTAGAAGAATAATTATGACAAAATTGGCTTTAATTTAAGAAAATATTAAATTTTTTTTTCCGTTTTTTAAAATGTAGTACATATTTATATAAATTAAAATATTCAGCTTTAAATTGTCTTTTTGCATAAAAAAAATATTTAAAAAACAACAATTTTTAAAAGTTTAGACTTTAAAATATAAATAATAAATAATATAAATTATGGTACCCAATGAAATAGCCAGCATTAAATATTTAAGAATTTGGAGAAAAGTAAGTGTGTATAGAATTGCAATAATTTATAATGTAAAAAAAAAATAGTTAAAAAGTTAATATTTACTTTTAACATATATTGGAATTTACATAAACATATATATGTACATATATATTTACTATAATTTCAAAGAATTGAATATAAATTTACTTGAAAATTTACATTAAATTTATAAATCATTACATGTAACTTAACTACAATTTTCATCCGTAGTTAAAAAAAGGGATTGTTATTGATTTAGTGAGCTTAATAAAAGATGTGCTTATATTGCAATTTATGTATTTGCGCATAGAAATGTCAAAATCAGTGTTGCCAATATTTATAAATATTTTATAAGTAAGTTTATTAAAAATTGAAATATATCCATATATATTAATAAGGAGCTATGAAAGCTTTACATTTAGTTGAGTAGAATTTTTAATTCTTTCTTATATTTTCAACATAATCCTGATTTAATTTTGAACAAATTTCTATTGAAAATAATTTATTAGTTACACTCATAAATATTAAAACTTAAATATTAAATATTGTTAAAATAAAATTGGAATATATTGGAATATACAAGAAATTATTAATGATTTGATAAGAAGTTAATTATTAAACCAAAAAAGGACTAAAATTAATTGTTAATAATAATTAAACATTAATTATGTAAAAAATTAAATTTAAAATATTTGGAAAATTAAATTTAAATAAATATTTCAAACAAAATGTAAAACCTATTTTTGAAACTGTGAGTCTATTTATAACTCTATTAAACCTGAAAAATTATAAAATACATTTCAAGATAAGTAAACTAGATACTTATACTAGATAGTATAGAGAAGATAAAGCAAACTTTTAAGTGTCAAAAATACAGACTTGACATTATTAAACAATAACTTAACATTGTCAAAAAAAAGGGTTTATATTCGCAAAGTATAACCTTAAACTTACTTAATTTCTAATATTTATATATTTAAATCGTAACTTTTACAATTATTTTTTAATTTTCTTTTTTATAAATTTATTCTAGTTCTTATTATTTTATTTTAGTTCTTATAAGTTTTTCTAAAGTAATTCATAAATATCATTAATATTACATTTTTATGTATAAAACATATTTATAATAATCAATTACAATATTCTAAAGTTAAAAATCAATAACTAAAAATATCATTATATATTAAAAAAGAAACTTTGGAAATATTATTACGATTTTGGAACAAAATGTGAAAATGGTGGAAAATAAAATAATATTAATTGTAAACATTTTTACAATTAATTTACTTAAAATGATTTTATTCATAGTTTTCTAAGAATAATTTTAATCAGGCAAAAAATTTGTTAAATTATTAGACTATAAGAATATTTAAAAAAGCACTAAATTCAACAAAATAATTATATTGTTTAAAAATGAACGTTTAAATTAAATGTTAAATTATCTTTTTTATTTTGCTTAGAATTATCTATAAGCCATGAAGTACTACAAAATACTTCTAGTAATTTCTAATTGCCAAAAAATTTCAAGTTTCTTGAATGCATTTTATTTTTTAAGTAATCCTTTTTTAGTAATATCATGTCATATAAATGTTTGACCCTTTTTTGGATATGAGATAGCAAACTTTTATTGTTTGATTTGCACAATTTTCCTGTAATATATGTCAAAATGTGACATCAGATAATTTAGTTGAATTACTTTAGTTATATAAAGAATTATACTCTAATTTGGAATTTTTCGTCATTATGGTATAACTTTCAAAATATTCACAATGTTATTTTCTCACTAACTATATATATTTCATAATTTCTCAAAAATCAATTTCTATTTTCAGTAAAAATTTCATACTTTGATTAAGCTTAAGAAAAATCAATATTATAACTTAATTAATTTTAAAATAATATTTATTATTCAGAAAACATATTACGTATTTAAATATTTATAATGCAAGGAAAATAAAAATATTAATAAAAAAATATAATATTGTCGTCTATGATAAAATAATCCAAAAAATTGGATCATATTTTAAAAAATTTAGATTTATTACATATTTAATTAATAATAATTATACATTTACTCTCATATTATATATATAATATTATTAACTATTTATTAATAATATAGATATATAAAAAAGATATTATATATATCTAGTAAATAATATACAAAATATTTTAATTAATTACATACACGGCCATCATCCCCAAAAAACAGAAGAATATAATTACATAAAAAACATGTTGTTATTTATAATATTTAATAAGGTAAAATTAAATTGTCGTTTATTTATGTTGTGTGTGTGGTAAATAATATTAAAACAAAAAAAAAAATTAACAAAATATATTTTCATATAAAAAGAACATAAATAATTTTTAAATATTACAAGAAATAATAATTTAATCCTTAAATAATGTTAGTTAATTAATAGAACGTGTGTTGTAATCAAAAACATATATTCTTCTAAAATATTAATTTTTAAAATATTTTCGGTTTGTATTTTGTGGATAAAAAAAATGTTATAAATTATAAAAGTTTTTAATTAATTTATAAATTTAATTATTTAATTTTTAATTCCCTAAATTTAGCATAACACTAAGGACATTATATTATTATTTTAATACAGTGAATGCAGTCGTTATTGATTGTTATATTCATATAATTTAATTGTATATTAAACTAATAAATTATTACAGCAAATTTTGGGCACTAATCATAAAAATTGAATAATCTTAAGGATCATTTCATATGCACCAGATTAATTACAATATTGTTTTCATATATTTAATTTAATTTTGCAGCATAATTTATATTACACTTAAGTATATTATTGAAATTTTATTTTAATTACCATAAAATTAATAATCATTTAATATAAATTTAAAAAAAATAAAAATTGTTAATGTTTGAACTTTGATGACAAAAAATTTTGATAATAAAATTTTGAAAAGAAATACATTTTAAAGGTAAAAAAAAGTATTACGTTATTTTAAAATCTAAACTATGCTAAGACACATAATCAAAAAAATTAAAAAAAAGAGAAAAAAATCAACATTTAAAATTAGTATTAAAAATTATTAAAACTAAAACATACACTTATTACTAAAATACCAGCAATTAAAATTAACAAAATTAAGAGTTAGAAAAAAGCAGGGTTAATATTTGAATTTAAAAAATTACAGTTTTTTAGATATTAAGAAAAAAACAGAAATTGTAAATAATAATCAATTAGAATAAATTAATTATTAGAGATTCTAGTACCAACATTATAAACTCTACTAATTACTTTTAAAATGTTAAATTATTTTTTTTTCCTGTAACATCATAAAATTAATTATAATTTTACAGTATTTTCAATAATATAAATTCTTTTATTAATCTTTTTAACAAAATATTCTAGTATCGTTTTCAAAATCCAAAACATCGATTTGTCAATTGTCAAAAATGTTACATTATTTATAAAAAATAATTTAACTCATTTATATAGTGAGTAAAAGTTGATTATAATGAATTATTCTAAAAAGATTTGAGATAAATGTCCATATATTATAATCTTATCAAAACATTAAAATACTAAAGATCTTTGTGAGATATGAAAATCAAATTCAAATGTCTAAATGCAACTACAAATTATCAAATGTCCCATTGTCATTATCTCAAAATCTAAATTTGTCTAAATATACTATGAACGTCAGAATATTTATTATAATTTCAAAATATTTCTTAAAATCTGTTAATTTATTAAAGTAAAACGGAATAAAAGTCAATTGATGGAATTATACTATAAATGGAATTATAAACAGAGATTATTGACATATTATTGCTATAAATTCTGTAAATGCTGCTATTAAAATGGTTTTACTTTCATTTTCAAAAACACATTTAAGTTTTTGTTTAAAAAAATCTATTACATATATGTATTAATCAAATTAAAATAATATCATTATCAATATTTATACACATTATTATTCGATTTGTAGTTGATTAATAATTTTAATAACAAACAAAAAAAAATTAAAAAACTTAAAAAAAAATTAAAAAAACTTATAAAATCATAAAAAAAAATTATACATAAAAATTTTATCTAAACAAAAACAATTAACAATAAAAAAAAACATAATGTTATTTTTAATACCAAAAAAAGAAATTATTAAAAAAAAATATTAACATAAAATTTTAAGGAAAAATCATATTTTTAAATATAAAAAAAACCAAAAAAAAAACACAAAAAAAATGTTAAGAAAAATTAATTAAAAAAGAAAAAACCAAAAAAAAAATTGATGTAAAGTTTTTTAATAGCTTTTCAAGACTGTGCAGTAGTTTTCTATATTATAATAAAATTTAGTAAGGTTTCTTTCGAATATTATCCTTTTTCTAAAAATATTTTACAATATAAAAAAAAAATCTGTTATATCTAAATAAAATCAAATAGCAAAACCAAATAAATAAAAAAATTACAAATAAAATAAATGGTTACAAAAATTTAACATTAAAAAAAAAAAAATAGATTTTTCTACAAAATAATGAATAAATAAATACTTAGAAATAAGTCAATCCTCCTCAGAATTGAGCATTAATAACCTAAAAACATAAAAGAAAATATTTGAAAAGAAATATTAATTTCAAATTTTAATAATAGCGCTGCTGGCGACTTATGATTTATGAAATTCAAGCATAACTTAGACTTAGAGAAACAGAAGTTTTGCAATATTTGAACAGTTTTTCTCCCATAATTTAGATTTAGAATATGACAATTGTTTACAAAAAAAAACGTTCTTTAGACAACTATTTCTTAAACTATTGTTTCTTAAAATATTAAAACAAATTTGTATTAAAAGTAATGTAAAAATGACCGTGGACAAGATAACCATCGTTCAGTTGCTGTCACCCAGTTGACCAGATTAATTTCTGGAAAATAAATTAATCAGTCTCAAAAGCTCTCAATGTCTAAAAGTAATGATAGAAATCTAACCAGATTTTTTGGTAAACTGTATTTGCAGGCTGCTATATTCAACAAATTATGTGACTTCTCTTTTAATTTGAAAACTGCATCTTCATACTGTTTGTAAAACATTTGTCGCCAACATCTAAAACAAAAAAACAAAAACTCATTAGTTCTTAATTTTTTATATCAAAATTTTACAAAACCAATAACTTGTAATGCACCAAATATCAAATTTCTACAAATCTGCAAATTAAATTTTACATAATTTATTTTACCAAAAATTGTTGTTATTACCTGTTAAAATCTGTTAATGTAATTAATTAATTTAAAAAAAAAAAAAACAATTTAATTTAATAAAACCAAAAATTAAATTTTAATGCATTTTATTAATCATTACAATTCATTATTAATTCTTATTATATTTAATTAAATACAATTTTATTATAAATTTACAAAAAAGAAAAAAATTTTTAATTAAATTTTAATTTTTTAATTTTAATTATATTCGCTTTTAAATTCACAAAAAAAGGTAAATTAAATTAAATAAAAACTAAGAGAAAAACTTTTTTTTTGCGAAACCAAAAATGAAAAAAACAAAATATTGAAATTGAAATTTTTATTTTTTATAATATTTAATAATAATACATAATTAATAATAATAAAAAGATAAAATTTAAAAAAAATAATAATTGTTGATTTATTTTTTTAGTAATTCAAAACAAACAAAAAAAGGAATTAGTTTTTGTGTTGTTAAATTAAACATAAAAAAAAACATTAAAAAAAAATAAAATGGTGTATTAAAACTGAAATATTATGTGGTTTTTAATAAAAAAATTTATGTAGTTTTATTTCAATATTTCAAAAATTTTACAGTAGTAATTCCTGATTTATGATTTGGTGAAAGATAATTAACAGTTTGGTAAAATTATATATTCTAGTCTAGATAATAGAAATCTCGCAATATTTTAGTTATTTTTAAACATTTCCAAAATATGGTTGATTTATAATTCTTATAATGTGATCATAATCTATTCAGAACCCACTTAAACTTTTCTAGCATATTTTATTTCATATATTTTGCTGTAGTGGTCGGCAACCTTCCATAGTCTGTCCAATCATTTATACTCATTTCAGATATGTTAGAACGAAATAAATTCGTAATTCAGTAAACTTAATATCTATTTGTCCCTCGCTGATTTAATCAGCTGAGCATAAATAAAAAATTGAAATTCAAAAATATTTAAATCGTATAAAACTTGTTGCAACAAATGTTTTTTTTTAAATATTTTCAATGCACATAAGTACTTTAAAAAAAATTAAGAATAAATTGTGGTTTTAAGGATTTTCGGAATGACATTCAGTTCACTACATATTGTAAGTTTACAATACAATTTGCAATTTTAAACCATAACAACGCTATTGGATATAACAAAAAAAGAGAAAAAATCGTGTTTATTTTCTAATTGTGCTTATTTACAATCTGAATAAATAAAAAATCTCAAAACTTCCCAACCTTTAATAAATCTTTAATATTATTATTATAGCTTTTAATGATGGTGGTTTTACACAAAAACGAGGTACAAATTATATAAATATATTAGGGCTTTATATAAAATTTTAGCCTAAAGATTCTGATTTTCATACCAATAAAATTTATAGTAACCAAAAAAAAAGAAAAAGAAGAAAGGTTAACAAGTTATAAAGGATATTAAATTTTTTTTTTTTTGTGTAAATAAGGATAAAGTCTCTCTCTATATATAGAAAATATTCTATATTTTTAATTTATATCCAAATAAGCTTTCCACCTCGATTAAAATATTCCAATAAAAAGTGCTAAAGGTTATTGATAAAATTTAATGGGATAAGTTTTTACTTTGCTATATCTACATATAATAATAAATTTTTGAGTGGGAAGGAAAAGGATATTTCAAGTTTTTTTTTTTTGTATTTTATCAAGTGTCGAAAGAAAGGTTCTTGTATTTTATCAAAAAAAAAAATTAAAGTCTTTTGATTTATGAAGAAATTCACATTAAAAATTGAATCTTGAATTTGTTTTTATTGTTGGTTTACTATAATTTAAATATTTGATTACATGTTTATTACTTTGGGTTTTTATGTTATTTATTTTGATTAATATTTAGGTCATTTTTTTCGAAAGAACTTCTTTTTTCCTTCGAAATATAGTTTTCAAAGTAAATTTTCTATTGAATTGAAATTTCAAAAACAAATTTTATATAAGTATTTTTCTTTTGCTTAAAGTTAAAATATTTCCAATTAAAATTCTTGAATTTTCGAAAAAGTATAACTACATATTTTAATTTTGCCATAAAAAAAAATATGGTAAAAAAAATTCTAGTTTTTTTTTATTAACAAATTTTTTATGCCCGAAGCCCGGAGTTTAAGAAATTATATGTCAGTTTTCATATAAAAATAAGTTAAATAATATATGAGAAAAGTTTATTTTATTAGGATGATTTTTTTTATATAACTTAAAATTTATAGATGCAAACAAAAAAATTGCTATAAAATATCATAGAAATTTTGTAATAAAATTTTATTTTTTGTTAGATTTTATTAATGAAAGTAAAATAAAGTTTTGGAATACTAAACTTGATTCAGGCTAATCTCTCCTATTTAATATTTTAATACATATCTATATAAATGTAATTAAATTTATACTAATAAAGCTATTCTATGAGTAATAATATTTAACTTAATTTTAGGTGCCATTACATAAAACATAAAGCTATAATGGCTTTATGACCAATCAATAGGATACATCATAAAAATGGTACATAAAGCCATATGGAGTTATGTCTCAAAGATTGCTGTTTTATAAAAAGTTTTATGAATATAGTGATACCAATGGTGATCTGCTATTCTCTACGCATTGTTTACTTAATTTTATAAAATAGAAAATATTTCAGTTAATTTGTTTTTAAGCCTATTTAGGTATTATTCAATCTATAAAATGATTTTAGACATTTATTAGCTAAGGAGATGAAATTCGATCAGAGAATCAAAATCTACCTAAACTATGAAATTAAATCCGGAATCTAGATATATTGTACTATAATTTATTTCACTATATATTATATTTTTTTTGCTTTGAAATATTTCTGGTAGTTTCTTAAATAAAATCAATTATTCTATACATATATTTGAAGTTAAATGGTCTACGTTATAATTATTATTTAGATTCAAGATAAAATGTCGTTTCTTCACTTCAAACAATAAATCTTTCTATAAAACAGACGCGGAAAATTTATTAATTTGAATGAAATGTACTAGAAGATATAATCTATTCGAACGATTACAAACTTAAATCAATGTTTGTTTATAAGTAGCATAGTAGAAAATTTATAAGTAGCATAAGTACCCTAAATGTGTAAGGAAATGGATAGATAGCCAAATAGATCTAAATATAAGCACATAGTAATGTCACTTGCTTTCGGAGAAGGAAAATAATAGATAGCATTGGAGCTAACCACAGGTTACACAATAATAAAGTGTAAATAACAGTTCCTAAACTAAACGTAACAAAAAACCTTGATTTTTACAATACCCATGAATTTTTACATTTTGTGTCATGGAAGTGAATCGGTAGCAAACAGGTAAACCAAATAAAAAGTATAAAAATTTGCATTGCAGATAAAAGACAAAAAGTACGAAGGTCACCTGTCTAATAATAGAAAATAAGGGTTAAATTAGTCAAGAAATATAAAGATTTAATTAGAAATTTTGAGTTTTCCATAACCAAAAAACAGTAACTTTTTATCTATTTCTAAAAAATTTAAATAGGTGTAATTAAATTTTTTGAAAAAATTAACTGAAAAATTATTAACATTATTATGTTTTTTAAAAATAACGACTTTTTAAAAAAAAAAATTAACTCCTCCTACTTTTTACTTTATTCAAATCAGTTGTAATTTGGTCGTCGGACGTCATAGTTAAAAAATTGTTCGCGGTAGTAATTTGTTTTTTTTTTCTTTAATTTTATATAAATTAAATTTTATTGTAAAATGAGTTTTTTCTTTGTGTTAAATTTTTTAAAAATGTATTAATTAATATAAAAATTTTAAGTCGAGTGTTTTGCAAATCAATAAAAAAGTGTTTTTGTAAATAAAATAAAAAAGTGTTTTTGGAAACAAAAAAAAATTGGAAATGGGTGGAATAAAAAGGTGTTAGTGCTATAAGTAATTTTGGCTAAGAAAGTGTAATATTTTGTGCAATAACTAAAAATTATTAAACAAAATTGTCTAATTATCTAACAAAAGTATACCTTTAAATGGATTTCTTGTGTTATCCATTCAAATTAATTCGAGTGTTTTGCAAATAAATAAAACAGTGTTTTTAAAAATGTAATAAAAAGTGTTTTTCCAAAAAAAAATAATTGGAAATAAAAAAAGTCGCTAATTCTATAATTAAATTTTGCTAAAAAAGTGTAATTTTAAGACTATCAATTAAAAACTGAAAAGTGAAAAGTTGAACTTCAAAAATAAATAAAAAGGATTTTAGATAAAGGACAGCAAAGGTAAAATTTTCTGTTATTAATATTTTATAATAATTTATTGAATTTTACTGATTTATTTGCTAAATTTTACTGACTTATTTGTTCAGACATACTCAAGCTTAGTTCTAATTAAAAACCCATAAAAAATTAATAGTAAATCTTGTACAAAGATAATATTGGTAGCCAAACACAGGTTACAATAAATAAAATATAAACATATAGCAATGAGAGCTACCTAAAATTAAACCCGTACAAAACCAAAAGGTACACGGGTACCTTTCCAGTAGTAAAGAGATATAAATAATTCCAACACCTTATTCTGTTTAATATTGGAGAACAATTTTGCAAAAATTACATGGCGCTTCTTTGTTTGGATACACAGTATATATATAGTTCAATGAATTAAATAAATAATATCCATTTCCCTAAATATTTTTGAGGAAAATGGATATTATTTGATAATTTAATTAATGTTACATATTATCTGTATATAAGAATATTAGTTGGAACACTTTAGGCATTTATTTATATTTTAGTTATTTTAGATTTTTAGTATAAAAATCTTTAGTATAAAAATCTCTTATTTTCATATTTAAATATTCCACCTTCTATAATACGTCAATTCATTAAACAGCTTGACAACAATTTCTGAGTTTTTTTTTAAAATTCTTTTGCACGTTTATATCATAAAACAACTCCTTTACTTGGCTAAGAACATTTTTTTTGGTTTTTTGTCATATCAATTTTTAGGGATTTTTAAACAAAAAAAATACGTATGTTACCACTTTGCTTACTTTGATCCGTCTCTCCGCCCGCGTGTATACTTTTTCAAATTATGTTGTTCATAGTAACTGCAAATATTAAGGCCAGATCACTTTATTTTAAGAGCAGCCGGTAGGAGGCGTAATTTGCATTTTGCGTCAACCTATTTTTTATTAATAAAAAATGAATTTTTAAGATAGTAAATATTCTTCAAAATTGATAAGGTCAAGATATTAAGAGTAGACGTATTCATTTTCCTTTAATTGTGTATTCTACCAATAGGGGCGCTGCTGTAAAAATGTATTTATAATAAGTTTAAAATTTAATTATATTTTTCAAGTGCATGCGCAAATTATATTACACTTGAAAAATATATTACAATAAGTTTTTTTTAATAAAATGCAGTTAATATTCATTTGGTTTCTTCTACTCTTTATTCCAAACCCATAATTTTATATAATTACTCCAAAAATTATATAAAACGATGGGTTTGGAATAAAGAGTAGAAGAAACCAAATGTTTATGCAATTTTCGACTTTCCCACTAGGTGCCCTACATCTTAAAATATCAAAATTTCATTTTTGATACGGTTTCCGCAAGTACTTAGTACATCATATTTTTTATTGATTTTACATAAAAATATACTGCATCAGTGAACATGTATAAAATCCCATACTTATAAAACTGGCTGTACAGTAGTTCTGCTGCTCGACATTTTTTGTTTTCCCTCTTAAGTAAATTTTAAAATCTAAAAATATATAAATAAATATATACTAATAATCATAATAAAAAAAAATTACAAATAAATTCACTTTTGAACTCATCACAAAAAAAAAATGATATAAAAAAGTAAAATGCCTCATTCAATTTCCTCATTTTTTACTGCTTTTAGTTGCGTTGGAAAATACCTTTAGAAAAAATTATGTATAATCAAATTTTCCTAAACAATAATAAAAATAACAGGCAAAACACTCATCTTTTAAGTTCATTTCTTTTAACAGAGTTAAAATTATATCATGACATCCAAAATGTTTTAAAAAAATCTATATACACGCAAATAATACTTATAGCTTATATATATATATATACATAAAAGGGTAGATAGAGGATAACCAAATCACTCTGTAAAAATGATGTAATTTGTAGAAATTTTATTATATAATTTATTAACATTTTTTTCTTTTTATTATTATTATATTCAACCTAACTTCAAAATATACATAAAAACGTAAGTTACATTTTAATTGTATATATAGAATCCGTCTTCTTTTTTTTTAACTCTGGTTTGTGGTATGATTACCTCCCTCAACGTTATTTTTTTTGTATTTGTTGCTCATGGAATCACATTTAATTTTCTAATGCGCGAGTATTAAAAAAATTTGTTTGGATATGGTTTAGATGGTGGGATGAAAAAGTCTGTCGTTTTGAATATAAAAATCTAATTTTCTTGTTATAAACAGAAAATCTTTTATTGCCACGGAATATAAACTTTTAAAGGATATATGTGTAAGGATATAAGTACAATAACTCTTTCGTTTTTTTTTGTTTTTAGCTTTATTTTATTGCCATACACCAACCTCTATGTTACGAAATCTAATATTTTTTCATGTTTATCTTATTAGCAAAATATACCAGTTGTAAATATATCTAGGGAAAAATCATATCTGTTTTTATGTTTTTTAGGGCTTGTTTAGTATACCCCCCCAGTGTGAAACACTCCCGCTGGATAAATTCTGCACACTGTTCTAGTGAACAACAGGTTGCGTAAAATTATAATATTTTGTATACTCTATATACTATATAATATATGCTTCATATATATTTTTATATAAATTTTTAAAAAGAATTATTTGTATATTAGCTGTCAGTTTGAATGACGCAAATTGGATTAAAGCGCATGTAGTGGAAATAAATTGAAAAAAATGTGAGATTGAGGTGTTTCGTTGTTTGGGTAATGTGAAGATAAAAAGAAATCAATTATATTTTCAATGATTCCATTGATTTGATAGAAGGGAATCATTTTGATATATAACCGATTAGTGATGTGTAATTGATTCTATGATTTACTTTTTATAGTAATTTCTTAAAAAATATAATTGTCAGTTAAGAAAACTAGCAAATAATATGATTGTTTAAGATAACATTAAAAATGAAAATTTCAAAATTATTTTCAAGAAAAAGACATTATTAATTTTTATTGCACAAAGTTGTTTCAATTATTGGAAAGACTGTCCAAATTTGGAACATCAAATAACCAAAAACCAAAAAAATTTATATGAAATTTTTCGTGAAAATACTAAAACTTCATATATTTGAATTGTGCTATTGTCTAATAATGATATTTAATATTTCGTAAAAATTTAATATTTTTCTTACTGATACATACATTAAGATTAGATCTACTTTCATTTAAAAAGCACCTCATTTTCTGTCATAAAAATTAATTCAAAAAGTTTATGACACCTGTTAAACTCTTACGGTACTTTTTATACTAAATTTTATAGATTTTTATGGTTTCTAGTATTTTTAAAAATTACATAATTATGTATATATCCAAAGTTTTTGTATTTTTCTTTATACATAATGTATCTTATACATAAACTTTATTATCTGAAAGAAATATAATTTTTATAATAGCGACAGTGTACATGTTTTTAGTAAAGGTAAAATTTACATTTTTTACAAGGAGTTCGATAAGTAGATATGTGTATATCAAAATTCTTATAAATACGGTATATCAAAATAATGATATGAAAAATTTAAAAATCCATATTCTTATAAGGTTTAATAGAAGAAGAAAAAAAAACTTTCAAGAGGTTTTTTTCTGTTCTTGTGACTCTTTCTTCAAGTCTCAAGTAAGTTAAAATGTAGAATAAATAAGTATACTTATTTTCTATAACCTGAAAGATAGGTTCTTCAGATTTGAATTTTCTAAAGGAAATGGAAAATTAGGAGAAAACATTTTCGCATTAGTCCAATTATAAGCACCTAGTAAACTTCGGTCCGCGGTCACTTAATATTTGCTTTATTCCTTTATGTAGTTGGCTCGACAGATTATAAAGATATTAGCTGTATAGTGTCCTTAATGTTTTTGTGGACATTGTGTAATGGTTTTTGGTATAAGGTTTTAATTCCCTTGCAAGGATTTCATATTTACAGTTCATTGTATTTACATGATTAATTGTCTGTCAATGTATTTACAGGATCCACTGTCTGTTATTTAAAATCGAACTAAACAATGGTTGTTACAAATTGTAAATCGAACCCAAATTATTTAAATAACCAATTATAACATAGGTTACCTGTATTTCATATACCCATTTTACTTCTGAAAGTCGTTTGGGCCTTATTTTTTTCGTCTAAATTTTCCAGGTTTTTATATCTGCATTAAATATTTAAAAATAAAATTATATAAGCAAAAATGTTTATGTAAAAACTTTTAAAAAATTGCATCATCTACCGAATTTTTTTGCTTATTGTATAATAAATTGATGTACATATTTAGAAATAATATGTTTTGAAAACTTTTGGTGAATATTATGAGTAATACTTACAATATGTTAATAATGTGGTAATTTTTTGATCTGTATGAGAAATATGACATTATATTTACATTTTCGATAAGCTATGACTGGAACTTGATAATATTTGTCAAGTTGTGTTAAAAGTCTCTTTCTCCTTTTTACTTTATTAAAAGCTTTTGGGAACAATGAATGAAAATCAAATATTTAGCACATAGAATAAAGAATTTTCAATCTGGCGAAATTTTAAATTTATTAATTCTAATCTGTATGTAGTCTCTTAAGTGCAAAGTTCTTCTTTTCCAAAAGAATTTGTTTTTTTTTAAAATATATGTTACCCAAAATTTACATAACTTTTTGTTAAACTTTTTGAATTGTAATAAACTTAAGTAAAATTATATTCCTTATATCCTTATAACCACAAAAGTAAATATATTTATGTATTTATATATTTTACAAGAAAATTTAACAAAAAAAAATAAAATTCTCCCAGAACAGTAAATAAATTTAATAAAGTAAAATCTTTGTGTATAAAATTTGAAATTGATTTTTATTTTTCCGAGGATTTTTTACACAATAACATATTTTTCCCGAAGCATAATATTCCATAATATAAAATCAATTTATATTATGAAAAGCAAATATCCTTTATTACTAATAAAATTTAACTAAATGAATATATGTATATATAATAATTTAATGTGATAACATCTTACAATAACTTCAATTACTGAAATTAAAGGGTTTTTGTGTATCTAAAATGTATAAAAACTTAAAAATATATATTATATGTTTTAAAATATAAAATTGTGATATTAAAAATGGAAAAATTATATAAGTTTATTATACATAAATTGTAATTATTATAATATAAGGTAATTTCTATACCTTGTATTTTAATCATGAATTGCTACTTAAAAATTTTCGGCTGAAAATTTTATATTATAATTTAGACTATAATATAGAAGGAATAACAATTATTTTTATGGTTCGAGGGTTAAATTTGAATATACATATAATTTTTTTTTTGGTAATTTAATTAAATTATCTTAATCGATTTTTCACATCTGTTTTCATTAAAATTGTCTAATTTTTTTTTTGTTAATAATACTTATAAGCTTAATAATACTAAGTAAAATTACCTATTATTTCTAATATTTGTATTTAATTAATAGCAAAATTTAAAAGCAACTTCAATATTGGGCTGAATGAGTAAAGTAAATGCTTTTAGTTGACGTAAAAGTCAGATTTACGTGAAAAAAGTAACAAGTAATAAGTATATACTATTTACTTTGTTCTAAATTTTAAATGTAAAATTCACTTTAATAAAATAAAATAACTATTTTCTATTTGCCTTAAGCTAAATACTTGAACTGAAGTGAAAAAACTAGCATTTTTCAAAAACTTGTAGTAAAAAAATATGGATTTATTTTATTTTGTCAGCAAGGGTAGAAAAAATGAGCATGGTGGGCATGTAAGCAGAAACTGAAAGTGTTTCTTAGATATCTGCCTGGATTCTAAATTAATGTATGGGAGAATATTGTTAAATTATACTAAGGTTTTCAAGAGAGTCCAAACCCTACTGGAATATTTTATCAAAAACAAATAAATTATCAAATTATACAAAGTACAGAAGAATATATATCTGCATAATTATACTGGCGCAGTAAATTAAATTTGTTCAAATACTTGGAGCAACAGGTGGCACGAATATTCTTATTCCATAGAACCTTACTGCCCAATTTAAATATTTCAAAGTACTTCATAAATTTCGCAAAGCTAAAGTTAGCATATAAAAGTAAAAGCTGATTTACACTATTTCAAGCAAATACTATTAGCAAGAGTTTTTATTTAAATGAAATACTTAAAGTAGCTTTTTATTAAACTTGAAGTAGCTATTTTACGAAAAAATACTTTTAGACCTAAATTTTATACAATAAAATTTGGAATCATGAATTTTAGAATCAATTTTTTTGTGTGCAAATTGATTTCTTTTAAAATTTGTTCAGAAATTTATTGAGATATCAATTATTTATAATAATAAATTTTATATTATTATCAATTTCCACGTATTCCTTGTATAAATAATTAAAAAATTAATAATTTCTTAAATGACCAGGTATCCGTTTTGTTTGCATAAAATTGTAGATTATCATCTTTCTTATACATAATATAATCATTATTATAATTTTATTACCAAAACAAACAAAAAATATAAAAAATTTAAATCATCACTTTTCTTGTTATCATTAAATGCTATTTCCAACAAATTGTTGTCCTTTGTTTAATAAGTGTCCTTAAACATCTTGTTTACCGAAAAAAAGAAACATCATAATTTTCTGGAACAAATATTTTGATGAGGATTGTTTTAGTTTTTTGATAAAAGTAACTAAATATATTTAAATTAAGATAAATTGTAGTCATTAAGGATTTGATTACATCTTCTAAAAAAAAAATAACGTAATTTGAAATATATATAAAATAAATACACAATAAATAAATTTTATAAAAAAAAAACATATATTTCTGTATTTGACATTTCAATAAAATTTTCAATTATACGAAAATTGAAATAATCCTCTTTCTCTCTCTATAATTAATATGTTTATGATTTCAAAATATTTTATGTTGAATGAAAATTTTCTTGCCCAAAAACTATTTATTAGTAATAAATCGATTGAAAACATATAATAAAATAATTTAATTTCTTACATTATTAATATTTATTTATTTTGGCGAACAAAAATATATTCTCTGTGATAACAAGAGGATTATTATCATCAATATTGTTGATAATTGTTCCGATATCCTGAAACGCAAAAAATAAATAAAATAAAATGAAATAAAAATCTATTTACAAGTTTTATTTATGGGTCATTTGAGTACATTTCCTATTTTGGTTTTTGTAACTTGTTGTATTTTCTGTGTACTAAATATTTGTACAATAGGTTATTTAGCAAACATATGTATATATATATATATATATATATATATATATATATATATATATATATATATATATATATATATATATATATATATATATATATATATATATATATATATATATAGTAAAAATTGTAGGACTTTTGGGACCTATCAATGTATTGTCTATTCATTTCGGGTTGAAGAAAATAGGATTTTGTAGAAATTTCTCCCATGAGAGAAGTTAACATAATAAAATTACAAGCTAAACAGCGAAATTATATTTACATATTTGAGGAATTTAATAATATATATGTTACAATTTATTTATTTAATAATTGGATAATATAGAAGACTCTTTCTTGATTTAACATCATGTAATAACTGAATTTAATGGCCTCAACTGTTCGTATTTATCCCAATCTTAAAATTCTATTTTACTTTTAATTTTATTACTTACTCCTGAACATATTAGTATGATTACCACTAAGTCTACATGATATCTATTGATGTTTATTTTGAGAAAATTACCATAAATTGGAGAATATTGTAGAAATAGTAATTTAATTCCCTAAAAGTTTTTGGAAATTGTACAAATAATTTTAATTAAGCATTTGGAAATAATTTTAAGCAATTGGAATTTAAATTATCCAAAAAATGTTATTTAAAATATTAACATATCTAACCTCTAACCTATAATAATTTCTTATACTTTTGATCAAATATTTAAATATTATTTTAGGTTATCTAATTTTTAAAAATAATAAGATTTAAAATATTATATTCTTAAAAGTCTTATGAATACTAAAGTGATTCTTATTATTTAACCAAATCTAATATTTAAAGACATAAAATCAAAATTTCATTATTTCAAAAAAAATATACATAATATTTAAAGGATTACTTCGTAAAATTGAAATTATACTATAAAGACTGCATATCATTATCACATATTTATCTTGAATATACAATCTAAAAAAATGAAATAAAATAATAATCGGAAAATTTTCCTTTAGGGTTTAGGGTAACAAGGGTAAATAATTGTCATATAAATTGACTCGGAGTACTATAGAAGATAGAAAATCAAAAATAATAGTTAAAAAAAATTAATAACATTTAGTCAGAAATCATAGATAAATCAAATAAAATCAGCCCTCAAGTAATGCAATTGGAAGTTCAAAATTATTTAAAATAAATAAATTAAGTTACATAAAATAATCTTTTTTAAATTCCAATAATCTATACTATCTTAAGGATAATTTATAAATAACTACAAACATATATGTTTTGGAATATTAATTTCAAACAATGCCCCATATTCAGCTAAAATTGTATGCAATTATTTATGTACTTTTACGTTTTGCATTGAAAATTCAATCTATAATTTGCAGGTTTATAGAAAAATTAGGTTTTAACAATGAAAATAATTTTTCAAATTTCGGAAAGATAAGATTTCCGATATCTTAAAAAATATGAATTTTTCAAGGACTGCGACTTAAATAAAATTTCTAAATAATCAAATATATATAACAACTTTTTTTGTTTTTTTGAGAATAAATATTCAATATGACACCTTATTTTCAAAAGAAACATAAGTTATCATTATGTTATCCTGGATATGGTAGTGATGATCATAATATTCTTATGAAATTTATCTACTAACCATCATTTCATATACATATTTCTTTTATATATACCTTAAATATTATATTCTGGTTTTTGTGTCAGAAAAACCTCAAAAATTGTTAAAGCACTATAGAATATTCATATTATAATATGTGCTCATTTATATTGTACACATGAAGAGAAACAAAAAAAAAAATAGAAAAAGGAAGAAAAATGCTAGCTGAATGGTTAGATTTTATCTGGTATATGCCAATAATTTGGGTCAAGCTCTTTGGGATTTAAGTTTTTCATATGGTTTTTTTAGTATATGTTGTGTGCAAAATAAATAAAAATAAAATAAAAATGGTGTGGTATTATTGTTTAATATGATTTTCTATTGAAATATTTCCTTTTTTTTTTTAAATGACACGTCTTATTATTTATAACACTCATAAAAATAATAAAGTTTTTCATCATATTAACCTCATGAGTATATTTCTATTAAAAATGGAAAATAAAATTACATATAATATCATAAATTGATAGATTATTTTTATTTTTTTTTTGTACCAAAACGGAAAAAGAAAAAATTATTTTCATAATGAAAATGATTTTGTTATTTCGCAATTTAATGATATAATATTTGGAGATTATAAGATAATATTACATAAATATGAAAAATCTTATAACCGTAGGGAATTATTTATCAAAAAACGCAAAAAAAAAAAAAATAAGAATAAGTTAGATTTTCTTTATTAATTAATTAGATACGTAGTTAGGCGGGAAATTTCTTATACGTTTTATATTTAAGGCCTAAGAGCTCAAGGCAAATAGATATATGAGAAAATTTATATGTATTTGCTAAGCTTTTCTTAGAACAAAAAAAGATAGTCAAATTAGCTATCCTATACATTTTGCAATGATTTTATCAAATATAAGTTAAGTCAACTTAATTTTAGTCATTTCCCCGTAATCCATTCAAATGAATATATAAATGTAAATGAAATATATAAATGTTCGGTAAGCTAAAGAACCTTTATGGAAACGAAACTCTCTGGCATCTAAACCAAACCACTTTCGTATTTCTAAACCAATTAGCCATTTGCTCAGTTATTGCAAAAAGTTATAATTTATTTAATTATTTTATCACCAAAACTAAGATTACTAAGAAACTTTGGATAATTTTATTAGATAATATTTCATAGCATATTTTATGTAAAAAAATATTTCTTGAAACTTTTTATATTGAAATTTCTACTTGTACAAAAAGTATTATTTATTAAATAATACTTTTCTTATATATAAACAAATAATTAGATTTTTGCTACAAAGCTTCATTACCACCGAATAGTAAGTAAAATAGTGTGGGACTAAACTTTAGGCTCACACTATGTTACTTACAAAAACTAAGTTTTTTCATATCATTTCAACTTTTAGGCATTTAAAAATAATCACTTTGCGGCATAATTCTGTCCGTCGGTATGTAAATTTTATAAAATTCTGATTTTGCATAGTAAATATACATTGAATTTTTCAATTAGTAAAATTTTTCAATTAATTAGAAATTCAATACGGAGAAACGATTTTGAAATAAATAAAATTATGGGAAAATTTCCAGTTATTATACTAAATTCAATATGACATAGTCATAAGCTGCATTATGAATATTTGTTGAATATTTTAATATGTATTTCAAAATAAACTATGATATATACATACTATCAATCCCTGTAGAGAAAGTCTTGCTTGTACCAATAATTTAACCTAAACAAAATTAGTTTTTGACATTTAAAAACACAATTCTTGAAGTATGTACACTGATATGTATAAATAATAATGAAATTTAACGCTAACTACACGTTTATTTTAATTAACTCAATATTGAGTTAATTAAACTTCATAAATATTTATTGACATATTTGCAGTAGCTTGTTAAAATACCAATTTAATTCCTTTCAATCTTTATATTAATATTTAATTAAAAAATCTTTTTGCTGTTTATATCAATTTTTTTTACTCTATCTGACATTGTAAAAAAAAATATTTAAACTTTAACTTTATCGTATCAATTATCCTTGATTTGATATGCATATTACTTGTCATTGTATTCAATGGAGTATAAAAAATTATTAATTGAAAATCAATGTGCATAACACCAAGAGTTTTTTTACGATCATGAAGAAAATTATTATTTATACAACAACAACAAAAAATATGTGAATGTTCAACTTTAATATTCAACTTGACAGAACATGTAATCAGTCAATACACAAGAATTTTCCTATTTTATAAAAAATGTTAATTGAATTAACACAACCAATTAACACAAACCTTGGTTATGTTAATGTAGGTGATTTAAAACCAAAGTGCATCTAAAAATTAAGTATTTAAAATAAAAAAGATTATGGAAATAAAATAGAAAATTAGTTTTTGTAAAGAAGAGCTTTCCAGACACTGATTAACATTTCCTAAAAATTCGACAATTACAGTAAGCGATATTTATTAGCAGCAAGCGCAATATGTGGCAAATGATGTAATTTATTTCTCCTAAAAGTTATTTTTTTAAACAAATGTTTAGTGCTTATTAAAGTTATTTTCTCGTAATCTTGTAATATTTTGCAGTAAAAAGTTATTTTGTTTCGGTAACTCCAACCGAAAATTACCGTGAAAATATAATCAATTTTCTGCAGAAATTTTCGGACCCGTCAAATATAACCAACAAACATAATTTGAAGTTTGAAAAATTGTTTTTACATTTGTTAACACAAAAATCATGTTAAAGCCTTAACTTAAAATATAATTTTATTTCAAAATTTTCAAAAAAATATTCCATATAATTGTAATAATCTTAAGAAAAATCCTTTTTGATTTAAAAATGTTTCTATTTTTAATTATCGTGATAAAAAAAAATACAATTAATAATTCTGGTTCCTTGATAATAATAATTAATTATAATCATTCTTTTAAGTATACATAAAATATATACTTAAAATAGTCAATTAATGAAAAATTAATTATCTTTATTAGATTTTTTTTTGTTTTTTTCGTTCCTTTTTTCTTTAGATTTTTTTTATGTTCCTTTTTAACTGAAATAATTATCAATTAAAAGAAAAAAAAAACTGTTTTTTTGTCTTAAATTTTTTTTTTGAATCATATTCATATATCCTTAAATATATGTATAAATATATCCTTATAAATATTTATTCAAGTTACATAATTATTATTTTTTTCCTCCTTGGGTAAATTTCAATCTTATAGAAATACAAAAAATGAAAAACACACGAATCTGAAAATATTTCTAAATTCATTAAAAATTGTCTACAGAATTAAATACGTTTCTACTTTTTCTGTATAATAACAATTTTGTATTTAGTTAAAAAAATAATAAAGAATATTTTATAATTTTCTTAATTTCTTTTTGTTGTTGTTTTTGTTGTATGCTTAATTTTGTAAAGTAAAATAATGAAGGACCATTGTGTATTATTGTATGTAGTAGGATCGTGCCTAAAAGTTATTTCGTCAATTTAATAAAATTATATCCTTAGAAATGTAAAAAAAATAACAACAACCATAAATATAGTACGAATTAAGGGTGGACAAAAAAAAAGAACTGACGATGACTATAACAACAGAAACAATTCATTCGTTTTTAATTGCTTTGTAAAATGCGAAATAATATCTAGAAATTCATTCAGGTTGTTGTTCTGTAACTTACGAGGGGATGAAAATTAAATAGAAATTCCCAGATACATATTATGTATATATGTATCAAGGATTGTGAAATATGGATAGACTTTTTAGAACTGGAAAAAAAATATTACAGAATTTCTTATTAAGCTTATATAATTTTTTTTCCCTGCTATTATTGATATTAAGCTTATATACTAAGGTAAACAGTATTTTTAGATAAAATATAATATAAATTAAATTGAAACTAAAGATATTATTTAAAAGGCTTTTAAAAAGAAATATGAGAAAATGTAATTGCCTTGGATTTTGAAATACAAGTTAAAACCCTAAGACAAGGAACAAGTGCAGATCGCTGAAAACAAGATGGATGAAATCATTCATCCATATTCTTTTATATACATATTTTGAATTTTCCTGCTATTTCTCTAATTTTGCACATGACTTGTACCGGTGCTTAATTGGATTACATTGTCTCGTAAGTAGCCATGTTAGTGTTTGTACGCTAAATCTATTCTTATCAAGGCATTCGATTGAGTAATTTGCAAGAATGTTTCCATGAGCAGATTCTCATTTTGAATACATTTGTGAGTTCGCCCTTAATTGTCCAAAAAAGCTATATTAAATAAATATTTAGTTTGAAAAAAAAAAAAAAAAAATTTAAAATGAATTTTACGTTATAATTACAGAAATCAAAGTAGTATTAAAATTAAGTCCAATTCAATTTCACAGCATGAATTGACCTCGAAATATAATTTAGTTTTTAAAGAAAATTATAATAAAAATAATTTTTAAATCAATTTACTCTACATGACTCCGAACTTTTCCTATATGTATTAAAATATTGTGAAAATCTTATCACAATTTGTCTGTTCGGGAATAGTTGGAAAATAAAAAAAAACTTTAACTAAAAATGTTACATTTAATTGAGTTTCTTAAAAAATGGAAAATTCACGTTTTATTTATTATAAAACAATAAATTTTATTATAATTTCTTATTTTTTTCTCCTATTTTTTGCTGCTTATTTTCTGTATATGCTTAACTACCCAAATTCATTTCCCTGAAAAAGCGATTTGCTAACAATAAATAGAAAGCTTTGAAGCAAATTTTATGCCAATGAATAACTTAGAACGCTATTTATAGCTATTACTTCTTTAAAAAAAATTTTTATACAAAATTTATTTCATAAATACTTGCTTGGAAAAATTTGAAACCTGTAGATTCAATATCCAAAATTCACTCCTATATAATATATATTTTATAATATCTGGGTGGCTATCAAAATGATGGGGGTAGAAGAAAAAAGGAGAGGGTGTCCACTTAGTTGAAATTATTTTCAAAATTATATTTTGATGAGACTCAAACACGATATTAGCTTATTTCTTCTAGGTTTTAATTTTATTTTTGCTTAGATAGTTTGGTGTTCAAATATGTTTGCCAGTTCTTTTTGTAGTTGATTGTCATTAGTGTCGCCAGTATTTTTTTCAGGAAAACTTTTTATGTTTTTTGATATTGTATAGATATTTTGTTTTTGTTATGTTTCCAAGCACTCTAACAACACCAAGAAAAAATAACAAAATGTTACAGAATGTTAAACAATGTGAAATTAAATTGTCCTCAAACTTACTTGAATATATAATTGTTTTTGAGTTTGTTTTTGGTATATCATATGAAAAAGGATGAGAATATTATCCTTCAATTTTTTGACGGAATTTTTTTTTTTTGGAAACTTTATATTTCTAAAATAGCAAGCAAATATATATTTTAATGGGTGCGAATAAAATTTTTTTTTTTGTGTCGTTATCGGTTCAGTTAACAGTTTTGTTACTTGGTGGGTGATATTGTGGACATCAAATTACATAAGATTATTAGTTACAAAAAAAAAATTGTATAATGTTCAACGTTAAAAAAATCCTAATTTATAAAAGAGAGAAAAAAAAAGTTTATTGTGCAATATGTTACAATATTTTTTGAAGTTACCTAATATTAAAACAATGATGGTATTTGAATTTCTCATATTTCAATATTTGATAAAGGTATAAACAAATTATATTTAATGTAAGAATCTAAATGGTATGAATTTTATTATATTTTTGGGGTTTAATTAGTAGTTATGTTACAATGAGGGGGTAACATATGCTGTTGGCCTATTACATAAAACACTAGAAACTAGTATAGAAACTAATAATTCAAGTCCCGTAACCTTTTTTGTCTCACGGAGGGTCTGTGCCTCTTCGTCTCTGCGCGCTCTACCCTGTGAGACGTGCAGCAAGTGTACTTCATATATGTATGGTATATGTGAATAGTAGAATTTTTAAATACATCTCTGTTTACAGTGTCTACTGTTGATACGGCATGCATACATACGTATAATTTTTTACTAAATTTCTAAAAAAAACCTTTATAATGATAATGATTGTCTTCCATAAAGAAAAAATTATATAAAATATTAAAAGGACCAAAAGAAAAAGGAAAAAAATATAAATTAAAAAAATTAATTAAAACTGTGTTTCCAATTCATTCCACTTGTTTGAATTTTGATGATATGATGATCACATTAATATAAAATATGTGAACAAAACATAGCAACAGACGCTAAAAAAATAAATTTTTAAACAACAATGAAATTGTAAACTTTTTTTTGTTTTTTTTAAATAAAGATTCCCTTTTTAAGTTCTTAATGCTTCTTGTTTAAAGACTTAGTAAATGTTGTGAAAACCTGATACTTTCTTGTTAAATTTTTTTGTTTTTAAGATAAGAAAGAGCATTTTTTTACTTATATCTTAGAATTTTTGTTGACTTTTCTTGTGATTTTTTGGGGTTTTTTTTGGGAAAATAACAAGATATAATTTGAAGTGACATTTTAGCTTTTGGAACATAATAGTTCGAATTTTATTGGAATTTGAGTATAAATTTTTGAAAAATGATTTACTACAGTGACTATAAAGGCTCAAGCAGAATATATCGGTGTCGCTATCGTATGTCGTTGTAAAAATTCAGAAGAAAAAAACGAAACTAACATGTTGGTTATTATGCGGTTACAATTTATTTCGCTGTCGGACTCTTTATTTCTAATTTAATATTTGCGTTCGTCGCTGAATTTTAGCAATTTTAAAGAAAAGTAAATTTTATTAAAAGTTTATAATATCTAAAACTGAATAAAAATTAATTAAAATTGCAAAGCACACTAAAATCAAATAAAAATGTGTACAAATTGCGCGAAATACTATGTTGGCTCTACGAAAGACAGTGACAAGACTATTGGCATTAAATTGAACGACAGACGATAGTGACATATTCTGTTTATCACTTTAAACTTAAAACTAGGATCACAAAAAAAATCGCAAATATACAGAAATCAGAATATTTGTGTAAATAAAATATTTGGAGATTATAATTTTTTTTTTTTTTTGTGGCGGTAAATTGAATATTTTAATGTCTGATTGCGTTAAAATTATTTGTGAATGAAAATAAAAAAAAAATATAATTATATTCATAAAAAAAATATTTACATGGCACACACGTTATATGTCAAAAACTGAAATAAGTTTCTGACATAATATACTGATTGTTTTTCTGTTTGACTGTGCCGAGTGGGATTTGGATTTTATTATATATTTTTTTGAATTAAATAATATGTATTTTAAAATACGCGTAATTTTTCTTGTAATATATGACGTCAATTTGTAAATGGAATAATATATATTTTAAATTTTAATGGAATAATTGTGATAAGATAAATAATGGTAAATTCCAAATTATGGAATATATATATATATATATATAATTTGGAATATATATATATATATATATATATATATATTTTCCTATAGTTCAAAGTAGTGTGAGACTTTAGCTCACTAAAAACACTCCCATGAATGATACTGCAATCTGGTCAAGAGACCAATAAGCAATTTTTTTCTGGCTTTTTAATTCATTTATTTTCTTAATTACAGAACTAGCTAATTAGTTTGTAATATATAGTTTTTTTTATTTGTAAAATTTATATCAAAAATTATTTTGAAACAAAATCTATGAAATTAAATAATTTTATTGATTTTTTTTTGTTCTAATTTAGACAGATCAGTCTATTGCGAAGTCGAATATATCCGATTCAGGATAAAAATATTTTTAGGGTCAATTTATTAGTTAGTTTGGTGAAAAGAAATCATATAGGTCTATATCAAACAAGCAATAAGGTTAAGAAAACTTCATACAACATTTAAAACCTTAAATACTTATTAAATCAGAACTTTTAAATTGTTCAAGCTACGCCAATTAAGGTATGGTCGTTTAATTTTTTTTAGATGAATAATTGATCAACTGACAAAACTTTCTTGTTAAAATATCTATGCGGTTTAAAAAGTATAGGAAATCACTTTGTAAATATATCCTTTTACTGTATCTTGCACAATTTCCGATATTTGTCAAAAAAAAAATTATTTTCTGTCTAATATTAGTTTAAATATTAGTAAAAATATTTAATTTTTTGGATTTATTTCTGATGCAAAATAAGAAAATTAGTTTTTTGAACTTGTATGTCCAGCAGATACCGAAAAATTAGTTGTTTTTTATATCTATTTAGCAAAACGATTTTTTATTTATGGCATGTTGATTTTGAACCCTGTTTTTTACACATTTTCATTTTAAGATTGCTGAAAAACTTATATGTAAATACTTATCTGATCAATAAGTTTACACAGCATATTAAAGATCTTTATTAGCTGAATAATAATTAATAAAAAAAACACTGGATAAAAAAGCATTAGAGACTTCAGAACTGATTTACAGATTTTAGTATCTTTTCCATATCTTCATAATTTTCAATATTTTAAAAAAATATTGAAAGTAATGAAAAATATACTACGAATATGAAGTTGTTCGTCGATTAATACCAAATTTTCCACAACTGCACAAAAAGGACCATATTTATTTTCATTTTATTTTCAGATTGCTGAAAAACATGAATAGGTTCTTGCTAAAAACTAAACTATATCATCAATTTTCATATGACTAACAAATAAAAAATCATGGAAAAAATCATCAGATGTTGAAAAAATCATCAATTTTCGTAAACAAACTAATAGATTCATAATTAAATTTTACTGTAAAATTTTGTTAACAAATTGTAAACATATTAAATAAGATTCATAAATATATTTTTAATGTAAAATTTTGTTAAATAAAAAAACATTAAAACAATAATTCTTTTGTTTTTAATTTCCAATAATCCTCCCCTGTAAGAAGATTTGAAAAATAGATCCGAAAAATTGGCCCTAACATTTTCTTTCTCATTTAAGAAAAAAAATATTTCTAAATTTCAATAAAAATACCAGGCGATCATGAATCTCAGAAAGTAAGTATTCCAAAATAAATGTCAACTGTAACTAATATTTTAATATTTAAAAATTAAAAATATTTAATATTTTTAATTTTTTCCATTTGAAAAAATTAAAAATATTAAAATTTTGACTTGGCATTTATTATGGAATACTTACTTTCTGAAATTTATGATCGCCTGGTATTTGAGTAAAATTTACGAATATTTTTTTTAAAATTCTGCTCAATGCGGAAATCTGTAAATATTAAAAATATTTACAAATTTTTAGCAAAATTACCAGGCGACCATAAATTTCAGAAAGTAAGTATTCCAAAATAAATGTCAAATTAAATTATAAAAATGGCACATACTTTTAGGCGTAATCAGAATTTTAATATTCTTAATTTTTGTAATTTCCAATAGATGGCGCCCTAATTGTCAAAATAATAATTTTGACTTGAAATTTGTTTAGGAATACTTACTTTCTGAAATTTATGATCGCCTGGTATTTGAGTCAAATTTACAAAATAGTTTAAAATTGCCTCAACTCAAATTAAATTTTTTTGTATGCATGTATTTGAAATTTGGAGAATTGTTGTGGAATACTTACTTTCTGAGATTCATGATCACCTGGTATTTTTAATGAAGTTTAGATTTTATTTTTTTCAGAATTCCGAAAAAAAAATTTTGGGCATTTTAGGGCCAAAATTAAAATTTTCGGAATTCTGGAGCAGTTATTTTTTAAAGTTTTCTTACAGGGGAGGATTATTGGAAATTAAAAACAAAAGAATTATTGTTTTAATGTTTTTTTATTTAACAAAATTTTACATTAAAAATATATTTATGAATCTTATTTAATATGTTTACAATTTGTTAACAAAATTTTACAGTAAAATTATAATTATGAATCTTATTAGTTTGTTTACGAAAATTGATGATTTTTTCAACATCTGATGATTTTTTCCATGATTTTTTATTTGTCAGTCATATATGGGAGAATTGATGATAGTTTAGTTTTTAGCAAGAACCTATTCATGTTTTTCAGCAATCTGAAAATAAAATGAAAATGTGAAAAAAGGTAAAAAACAACATGGATGGTAAAACAAGACCATAAATATGGTCCTTTTTGTACAGATTTGGAAAATTTGATATTAATCGACGCACAATTTCATTTTGGTAGTTTGTTTTCCAAATCTTCATCAGTTGATGAACATCTGTAAAAGATTTAGAATGGGATTCCCTGTACATTTTAAACCCTGTGGTTTTTTTAACAAGCATTTTTTTAATTAATTATAAAAATATAACAAAAAAACAAATAAAAATATGAAAATTTAATTTAAAAGTTTTTCTTTATATATTATTTTATAGTTTTACTTAGTTCTCATTATACTTTCAAATGGATTAATGGATGTTTATTTATATATATGTATTTTATTTATTATATACATATATATATATATATATATATATATATATATATATATATATATATATATATATATATATATATATATGTATATAACTAGCTACCGTAAGAGTTACTATCAGTTTTTTCCTGATAGTCATATTGTTTATTACTTGCACAGTACAGTGAATTGCCGAAACTGGACATGCTTTAAAAACGATTGAATATGTTTTATTTTTGCAGAAAATAAACGAGAATTGTCCCCAAAGTGAATTGTGTACACTGAATTAGCTGGCTACGCTACAACATGCTGTGACATTAATTTTTTTCTTTTTGTTTCCTTTTAGAAATAATTAATATTATTTGACAAATATGTATATCATAATTTTTCTATTTGAATTAAATTTTAATGAACTTGTTCAAATATTGTGAATTTAAATATATTATATATTTTCATTTTCAAAGCTATACTTTAATTTCTACAGGACATGTTATTATAAATCAATTGTTACTGAAATATTATTGTAAATTGTAGTGAAATTAATTTTAAGTACAATTAATTCAACTTTTATTATACGACAAATTAGCTGTCACCCTAAAAACTATAGCATAAATTTTAATAATCATTATACACCAATCATGTTACGTGAACTTAGATTGTGATTGCTGATAGTTTACAGTCACGAATCATCCCAATAGAATATCACAACGTCCTCATACGCATAGATTTTTATACTAATTTTAATATATGTTTTTAAATATACGTTTTATAAAAATTTACGTAATTTAAGTAGTTCACCAGTCTACCCACAATTTATTAACCTTTATATTATATTTAAATTAATTATTTTTCCGTTTCCGTTTTATTCGCACAATCGCAAATAACTTTTAATTAATTACGTATAGCGACAAAAAACAACCGCCTCTATAATCAAAAGAAATAAAAATTTACCAAGTAAATTAACAATCCATTCCATTACCATTATAAAAAATTCGTATAAAATATCTTGAAAAAATATACATATACATATAGAATATTAATAGTAATTTCATGGAGCCTTTCACAGAGTATCCTAAATAAATTATTTTAAGATTCTTTCTTTTCTAATGAATTTAAGAACAAAATTTACATAATATTTTAAAATTGAAAGTTTTATGTTTATTAACTATTCAATAGATAGCACAACATTTAAAATTAAAGCAAAATTTTCAAGATTTAAGTGCTTAATTTCATTTATAAGAGTAAAAACATTAAGATCTCAATTTATACTTATTTTCGTAAGTAAAATAGTTTTGGAATTTATAGGACAAAAACGGTGGCTAAAAATTAGAGATATACGATAAGAGTAATATAAGAAACATTTATGCAGCCAGACCAACAATAATGACGTAGTTCAATACAAATTTTAAATCATCAAAAACACAAACATTTACAGAAACTAAAACTTTGACAAAAAAAATTTCTATTTATGTTTATTTTTATATATAAAAAAAAAACAATTTTCTTTTTTAGTTAGTTAGAAATCTGAAACTTTTACCTAAGATATTAATATCCCTTGTGTATCTTTAACTCTTCTAAAGATAATTAAGATAAATCTACAATCTTTAAGGATATATATATTTTTTTTGTTTATATTTTTTCCTCGTTTATTTTACATAAAATATAATCCTGTGCTTAAAATATAGTCTCAAAAATATTGAATTTCCATTATGTTGACGGGGGCCTTACTATATAATTATTTTCACTTAAAGATCATTTGACATTAATTTTGTTGTTTGGCAAAAAACAAACAAGTTTTGCCATTGGCTATTTTTTTAATTTTCATGATAATTTAAATATCTTAGGTCAAAAAAATGTTTTTTTTACTCAATTTTACTTTTTCTAGTTATTTTATAATATTTTATTTTTCTTCAACTAATTAAACTTTTATTAAAACACAAAGTTAAATATCGTTTCGTCTTTGTGTGTGTGTAAATCCTTAAAGAAATTAAATCCTCTTTTTGTATCTACCCTTATATAGAAATTAATTTTCTCAATGTCGTTTTTACTGAATTTTCATTAATTTATATATAAGTAAGTTTGTTTTAGAAAATTAATTTATCCTATTTTCTGTTTTTTTTTATTTTATTAATTATTTATAAAACACCAAAATGGAAAATTTTTCTACCAAAAACAAAAAAAGGTATAAGGTTAGTAAAGGTGTGTTTTTTTCGTTCTTAACCCATTTGTAGTATTTTTAAAAATAAATAATATACTCTTACCTTTTATATATTTGCACCTTGAATGGGACCAACCAGTACCAGAAAACTTGCGTGTCTGTACGCTACGCCTCTCGAAAATTTCTCTTATATACATTAAAGATGCGAATGGGTTAATATTCAAAAATTTGAAACGTGGATTTTTGGTAATCCTTATTATTTAGTTGGTCATGGGTTCTATGTAGAAATTGAATAGATTTATATAAATGTTTTAGCATAAATATATAAAAGCACACAAAAAAATGAGATTTATTATTTTGGAGAAATATTCAAGATTAATAATATAAATTTTCTTGTTTCTCTGTTCTACAATTAAATTCTGTGATGTAATATAATAAATTTTGTATTATTAGATATCATTATATTTCAATTTTTTTTTAAGTGTTGAACCAAACTTTGTCTAAATTTTATTTGATTAATTAAATGGTATACAGAAAAACTTTGATGAGAGGAAAATTTAAAGATTATTTGAATTTTAAATCCTTTTTCAATTTATCACTTCCAAGAAATGAATTATTACGTATCTCTCAATAATAATTATTCATTTAAAGATTTTAATTGGTTGTTCTACAATTAAAGTTAACCTAAACAATAATCCGCTTACCTCATATCCTTACTGTCATAATTTAACTTGACAAATTATCTTCTCTTCATTCTGCTTAATTTTTTATTATATTAAAAAATGTGTTCTGACCTTCAATCTAAATTATCCATGTGCTTCTAAATTATCGCCGTGTACGCTGTGAATTGGAAAAAAATATAAAATTATATGTAATTTTATGATTTGTTAAAAAAAAACATTATATTTGTATCTATTTAATGGCTTAACAACACTATTTTTAATCGGAATTCATATATGATTTTTATTTATTCAATTTAACTCCATTTGAAAACAATTTTAAACAATACTTTTTAAAACTAATTAAAACTAATTAATTAACTCGATATTTATGGCTGCTAAAAATTGAACTGAACATCCTATGACTTTTCCAAAACATTTAAATTTTGAAAAGAATAATATCATAATTTTAAAATGTTGAAAGTTAAAATTAATTTTACTACAATTGTTTAACTGTGAAAATTGACAACGTTAAATTTGCCATAATATAAAAAAATAAAAATAAAATTCAACTTAATATTTACGATATTTAACAATTGATTTTCAAAAAAGGAAAAAATTGGAACTTTTACAATATTTTATTTTCTTCTATTTTTCCGAAAATTTTTTTTAGCTTTTCAGCAATCATTTGTATCCTTATCAAGAATTTTTTTTATATATGTATGTAAATTTTTTATATATATGTATGTATTTTAAAATCCTCACGTTCATATAAAGGGTATTTTCTTTTAACTTGTCCTTTGGTATACATTTTTTTTTGCTTCACTTGTGTTGCCCATTTGGTACACAGCATAAAAAAAATGAAAATTGTTAACTTATAGTGTTTTGCTGTTTACTACACACACACATATAGTCGAAATATATGGTCTGTCCGGCGGCGTTTGTTAAGCACAAAGATACCATTTTAAGTATATTGAGGAGGCTATATAATAGCATTAAACTTTATGTATGTGTAATATTATTTTTCTTTCAAGAGTTTATGTTGATTGTATAGGAGAGAAGACAAAATGGAAGAATTTGTTTTTGTTTAGAAATTTATTTTTATTTTATTTATTTTTTTGTATGATAAAATTTATAAATTCATTTTTTTTTCAATATTTTTGTGGTTAGAATAGATAAAAACTAAATGAATGTTTACAAATCGATATAATTTAGGATTTCTAAGGATATTTATATATATAGAAAAAAAAAACAATTTTTATTCAACAAGTTTCTTATACCGATTAAGGGTTTTTTTTTATTTTTCGCCGGATTTTTTTTATTGAATTGTATAAATTGTGTTTACAGAATGAGGATTACTCGGGGGAAAATATATTTCAATGTGGAGGTGGATGAAATAAATTTTTATTTCGATTTTATTTGGTAAAAAAAATATTTTGTGTAAACTTCAAGTTTTAATTGTTATTTATTTAAGGATTTTGGTAATAATATTCTGTAAATTAATTCATTATTATGAAAAATTATTTATTTCCTAAAAATTTATTATATATTTTTTAAAAAATAATACGCAATTCTATATTTATAAAAAAAAGTAGCTCGAAATGTATTTTTAAACCGTTTTTTGTTTACTGCTAATAAATCTCATTCATTATAGTATTATATACAGAGCCGGCTTGATAGGGTGTGCGAAGGTGCGACCGCACCCGGCCCCGCACTTTGGAAGGCCCCGCACTTTGGAAAGTTTATATAATATTATTATTAAATTCAAGACAAAAATTAGAAATTTACACAACACAATTAAAATTTCCTTCAATTGAAACAGTTTCTTTAAAAGTTTTTTTTTTCTAAAAAAAGCATTTTAAAAAAATTACAAACATTAAATTTTTAGAATGCCTTTTTAAACCTAAATAAAAAAAAAAACTAAATTTTTTTTTTTTTTTTTTTAAATAAAAAAAATAGCCCCGCGGTTAACCTCGCACATGGCCCCGCAAATGTTCAAGCCGGCGCTGATTATATATCATTTTCATTGTTGTAACTAGAACACATTTTGTGTGACTGTCTTACTAGTATTTTCTAGTATACATAACTAGAGACGCAAAGAAAATTTTAGGACAGCACAGAGTCCTTGTCTTAAAGACAATTAAATCTTCATGATGGTGGAATTATTTTCATACTGATTTATTTAAGACAACATTGCCACCAAAACTAATCGTGAATAATATATTAATGTTAATATAAAATTTTAAAAGTGATTCCATTGAATTATTTATTAATGTAATTCCAATATGGTTACCAAACAAAAAAACAAACACCAGTACAATATTTACTAAAATCTACAACAATAAATTAAATTTACTTAAATTTCAAATCAATTTTACTTAGAAAATCAAAGTTTTGCATTACTCATTTTCGATCCTGGATTCTTTACTTTCGAATTACACTTCAACATTAAGCAAATGAATAGAGTTACATACATTACTATAACAAGTTAGCAAAAAAACACTAAATATCCTTCCAATATATTATTCTTCCTTATACACTTATTCTTATTACCCCAAAAAAAAATCTATCTATATTTTTCATGTTACCTTTTATGCACAAACTCCATTTAAGTTTTCTAAACTGTTGTAAAAGATATTTATCAATGTAGATAATAAAGGGGTTTGTAAAATATGTTTTTTTTCAATTTTTTAATTAACTAACAAATTTATATGGCGAAAAAGAAAAGTTATTTCGTAATTTATAAAAAATTTTAAAACATTTTCAATTTAAACATATGTATATGCATTTGTCAGTTGATAAAACATTATACACGAACTGTCAGGCTAAGTTATTTTGAAAGGGCCAATAAAATTTATTAAAGTAGAACTATGTCAGTAGACAATTAAAATTTATATTCAAATTCTAATGCATAATTTTCTATAAATATGCTAAATTTTATCCCTCTTATTTATTATTTAATTCAAAAACTTTTACAAAAAAGAAAAAAGAAAATGGGGGAGATATTTTATACTTACAAGCGAACCCTTCTTACGTATATACGCACAACAGCAAATACTATTCTTTCTTTTTTTCCAATATAATTCTTCCCCCATTGTTAGTTTCATATATTAAAGTTATATTTTTTGAGGTCGATGGCCCTAAAAAATTCAACAAGAACAACAAATATTTTTCCCTCTTTCACTCAACCAATTCACCCCAAAAACATCACATTATTTAATACCTCAAATACATCAACAAAAAAAAAACCCGCACGCAATTTTATTCACTCTAACAAGTTACCCTTATCAAAATATAAACTTGGAGGAAAATTGTTGTTATTTTTGATGCGTGCATAAAAGAAGAGCTGGGAGGGTGGTGGGTGGTGTTTGTGTTCAGTATAAAACTTCGTATAAATAAAATACATGGGTTCACGCAAAAAAGGATCAGGCTTTGTTAATAATATGAACATACAAAAAAAACTGGAGAGGGGGTTAGAATGTAGGTAGAGGAGGTGGGAGCGATGCTTGACAGAAAAGTAAGAGGATATATATATATACATATATTTTGTTTTATAGTAAAGGTTATTATGAAAATGCGGTACAATAAAATCTTATTTTCTTCCATCAAAGGTTACCCATTGGGTTAAAAAGGATCAATCTACATATAAGAATATTTTCTATATATAAACTTTATAATACATATATAGATGTAATATTGTTTTAGTAAATTTTATTTCGAAAATATTTTCCATTTTTTTTGTGTATAGTCAATTTGGCATTATGTGAATGCTGATTTATTGATTATTGAGTTTGTTAAAAATCATTTACGTTTTTTTTTTGATAATATCAAATAAAATAAAAAATTTTATTGTTAAACATATATGTATATATTAAAAAAAGGATATAAGGTGATTCACTATTTTTTTTTTTAGGTTCATATAACAAAATTTTTGGATAAACCAAATCACTCCCAAAAGACTATTCAATATTATTATTATTATTTTTTATTTTGTTGAAATCGTAACAATAAAAAAAGGATCCGTAAATAAAAAGGATATATTCAAAAAATTGAATAAACATATAAATGAATATGAAAATAAAACGATATTTATAAAATATACAGAATATTAAATTGAAAACTCATTAAAAAAAATATAAAACCATTAATAAAAACAAAAAAATTATAAAATTATGGAGAGCATAAACATTTTTTTTCTGTAAATATACTATATAGATATGTATATATTTGTATATATATTATATATATATTTTTTATTTGAAAAAAAAAAAAATTTAAAAATGTTTATTTTATCTTAATTTTATACACAAATAAAATTGAAATAATATAAGCGTGTTTTTTTTTTTTTTTGATAATTATGAGGATACAAAACCCTGTGAAGGAGGCAAAATACATATAACCAAAAAAAAATGGGAAAAACTAACAAAACCCTTAAAATAATATATAATTTCCTGCATCTATCGCTGCCAATAGCGCACTGAAAATAAAAACATTAAAATTTTAATTTCGACTTGAATATTGGAAGCAAAATATTCAAATACGATATTTTTATTGCTCCATTCTAAAAGCAACTAGAAAATTCATTAAAAAATGAACTTTCTAGTTTGGGTATAACTTCCTGTATGAAAGACCTTCAACACTTTACAACAGTTCTATCTCGTAGAACTATTAATTGATGCCTAATAAAACATAAATTTAAGAATATTTAAGAACGGGTAAAATCATAAATAGAACTGAGTTTTGAAATATACTGTAGTTAAATTTATTAAAAAATCCACTAAATATTTGTAGTAAAATAATAATTTTTATTTCAATTATGGTACAATTAAATTACAATTAGAAATACGAAATTTAATTTTTTCTGCTACGATTATAAGTTAGCAATAAAATAACTCTCCGTAGAAAAAATCAATTAAATATTTAATTATAAATATTGTTTATTAAAACGATATATTAATTGACGGATTCAAATTAAATTGATGTACTACAATCCTTATTGTTATTTTTAAAAACTAATTTGAATATATATCTTGACCAAAACAATGAAATATAAATATTTTAAAACAATGAAATATAAATATGTACAATTATAATCCCAATTTTAAACAATGATGAGCATTGTTTAAAATTGGGTACCCATCTAAAAATTAATGAGAATTTGGCTTAATTTAATTCATGTTCCTATGAAATGACAAATACTGTTGCTATAATAGTCCTAAGCTATATTTACGTAAAATTATATTTTTTACTTCTAATCATAATTAATCGCATTTCACTGTTCTTATTTTTAAAAAATTTACCTAAAATTTTTTTCTCTGTGTACACAAATACTGTTTTACAGCACTGAGGTATAACATTTCTTTTTTTTTTACTTTGATTGCGTAATAAAAAATAAAAATAAATTACGCTCCATTTCATAATAAAAATACGTTTTTCATTTTGAAAATATATAAATAAAAAAAAGAAAACAGATTTTGAATAATATAAGATAATAATGAAAAATTCCAATCAATTTATATCAAATTCATATCATAAACCTTAATTGAAAGGTTTTTCCTCTGAATGGACTTTACTTTATCAGAGATTTTTCAAAAATTATATTTTTTTTTTCTCTAATTTTATAGTAAATTTTTGGCTTTTATTTTGATTAAATAACATTTTTTTGCTCTCCTTTTATTGCGAATGGAAAATCTAATGACGTAAGACAATTTTAAATTTGTGGGTTGAAGTTTTTTTAAAAAATATATTTTCGAAATGTGAAGTGGGTGGGTTATGTTGATTTAGTTTAGTTTCAAGGATTTAAGATAAATGAATCACAATTATTGAACAATAAAATTTAAAGGTACCAACCTTCAATCCTTTTACGAGAATATAAAATTAATGATAAGATATAAAAAAAAAGTTTTTAATAGGATTACATAGCAATAATAAAATATAAGGATAATCAGAGTAGAACCAAAAAAACCTTAGTTTCTGTTCTTAAATTGTGTTTACACAATTGTGTTTACACAATTTAAGTAGAGAAGGAACGAATGGCAGGCACCGTATGTCATAATCATCCAGAATATTAATTTCTAACCTTCCATATTTGTTTCTGCATATTTTCCAAGTAAAAAAAATGCCGTCTCTTCGGGATGAGTTTTACAAAAAACTCTGGTCTCGAATATGTTAAGAACAACTAATTTATCTAAATACACATTCCACAGCATACCCCTCAGATTAAAATGGTTAAATTTATATTTGACATTAAAATATCGGATTCTAAAATTATCTTACAATCCTAAAGACGCAAGCCTAAAATAATAAAAGCTAACAAAGCTACATATATAAAAATTTTTTTAAAAAACTACTGAATCCTTTTCCAGCATGTACATTTCTTTCCAATATATTTTATTGGATTTTTTATGAAAAAACAAGTTTGTTTATAGATTGGATTTAATTGAATAAAAGGTAGTTTTAATTTAGACTTGTTTCTGATTAAATCTTGTTAATTTAATTAGATTTTATTGCATCATTATTAATTTCCAAAAATCGTATTTGAAAATAAACAATTACAGTTTATTTTGATTTTGGAAACGCAAAATACGTTCTAGGGTCAATTATTAATGAAATTTATAAAATACGACAGTACGACATTTTTTTTTTTGAAAATTTTTAGAAAATTAAATTTTCACAAAAAAAAATTATAATTTTATATATGATATGTAATTATTAGTTGTTCCGAAGAAAAACTATTTCCAAAACTATTAGCTTGTCGTAAAAGTTTGATAGGAAAAAATTAAATTATTTAAATGCAGATTTATTTAAAATTGTTGGAAAAATTAAATTTATTATTTATTCATTTCTAATTAATAATATCCTTATTTAGATAAGGATATTATTAATTAGAAATGAATAATTACACATTTATATATTTTTCAGGGCCATCACTTAATTTATCTTAAATTTTAAAATTACCAAAAAAATCAAGGGAAAATTTAACGTCTTATATTATATAATTAACCAAATTCGAATTCAGGTAAAGAAAATTCGAATTCATGTATTTTCTTTACCTGAATTCGAGGAGATTCTTGTTAAAACCAACGACAGTGTCTAAATGATTAACCTACAGAACAACATAATTATTTCCAATGCTCTTTTAATTATTATTGCAACGGAGCAATTCTAATAACTCCTGTTAGTAAAATTTACCTAGTTACAAGTTAATATATTTCTGGTCCTTTTTTATAATTTTGTTAAAATTTCTGAAGAAAATTCCGCATATCTTTTTGGATTATTTCTAATAGAAAAGATAAGATTTATTAATTCATTATTTTTGTTTTATTTTTCCTTTATTTTAGAGAATTTCATTTAAAAGTTCAAACTTTCGGCCCAATCTATTTTTTTGTGTCAGTTTTACCCCATTTTAAAAAAAATATTATAAACACAAAAAGAAATGCTTATTCGTATATATATATATATATATATATATATGTAGCTGAAATAAAATATTTTACTTCATTGTGACTGCTTCTAACATAATCTAAGCTTAAGAAATGACAAACAAATAAAAATCTATTATGATTTAAATAAATTAGCGGGATTGAAATTTGTCTCTCTTAATTATAGTTTTGTAATAAATTTTATTTAGATAAGGATATTATTTTTATATTAATACAAACTTATTTTAAATATTAATTTTGAAATTTCCAATCAAAATTCTTATATTTTATAAGAAAAATATTTATAGAATTTTCCGAGGTTGATTGAATAAGAATTGACAAAATCTATTATTTTTGTGAAGAATTTTCAAACTTTTGGAAGACTGATTTTTTTTTTAATATAGACTTGATTTTTAAAAATACGGATAGGTTACACACATATTGTATGGTTTTCATAGAAAATAATAACATATTTTATCAAAATAGGAAAAAACTTATAAGGATATTCAACTTTTTTTTTCAACATGCTTTCAAAAAACCATTCAATAATAATAGAAAAAGCAAAAACAATCTTATTATCATCAAGATACCATATACATTATAGTAAAATTCATTTAGTTGAAAAACTTGTAAAGAAACTTTTGAGGTATTCTATTGGGAATTTCACTTGTAATAGCAAAAAAAATAATCTTATGTTAATTCTTCATAATATAAAGGGTAGAGCAACAAAAAGAGTAGAATTATTTTCCATTATGTGTAGTAGTTTTTACAATGAAAATATTCAATAAATGTTTTACAATAAAAGCGGGGTGGGGGTTGAGTGGCTCTTGAAAGGATCTTTTATCCTATCGCACGAAAACCAATTAGAGACCCGGTGCACACTCTTGATTAACAAGTCATCTACATATCGTTTAGCTGAAAGCTAATGAAAAAACTTGTTCGACATAATTTTCCTTTCAGCAGATTATCTACACAATGAGCGCGTAGAGATTCATAATAGTAATAATAATAATATTGTAATATTCTGTAATAAAAGTGTATCCTGTAAATTTTTTGCAATAAAGTTATGGCATAAAATATTTCTCTTATTTCACTAATTAACATAAAGACCTATCAACAGTCATTTATATTCTTTCTATTAAGTATTTCTCTGACATTTCAAAGTTAATTATGCTAAAAATCCAATTTGACAAAAAAAATTTTGTATTTTTCAAAACTATTTTTAATTCTGTTATAAAAATAGTTACAAAATTTATTATAAATAAAAACTATATATATTTTTATTTCATCTGACAATTTAGAATAAGCAAAAATATTTAATGCTATTGTAAAGAACATTTTTTTAAACATAAAATTGCAAGAAAATCTTTTTATGAAAATTCATTTTACATTTTCGCTATTTTTAATTTGAATTTTTTTATAAACTAAACGAAATATTTTTTTTTAGTTTTAACAACACCGTTTGTTTATGCTCGTTCCGGCCTCCCTCCTTCCCCGCCAAAAACCAAATAAATAAATAAATAAAAATATCCTTTTTATTTTTTCTGTCGCATATAAAATATCATAAAATCTGACACCTAAGGAACTTAAAAATATTTTTAGTTTGTACATACACAACAAAAAGAGAGTAAAAAAGGGATGCGTAGCAGTACTACTTTTCAGTAGTTACATAATTATAGGCTCTTTATGTTTACAGTTTACACATTCGTAGCAGAAATTTTCGGTGTTCAAAAAATAACTTCTGTAAGTTTTCAATACCTTCATATATTACCAAAAATTTTAAGCACACACGAACGTGTGAAAAGATTATTTATTAAGTCTATATCGTGTTGTTCAAGACAGGAACTGTGTTATTTCCGTGGGCGACTTCGCGGTAGAAAAACGTTAAAATTTACGTTTTGTTGTTTGACAGAAAAAAACTGCTAAATACAAATCTACAATCCCCGAATAACTATAGAAGGGTACTACAGAAATTCAGTTCAGTTTGTTAAATTTTGTTTTTTTCTGCTTGTTGTTATTCCGGTAGACAGACTCGTTCATTTAATATTTATTTTCACTTCGCTACCTTAATGCAAATAATGCATTTTTACCGTTTTTAGTGTAAGGATAATATATAAAAGTTCTATGTATATTTTTAAATAACATATATATTTTTCAATTTATACATAATATACGAAATAAACCGAAACTGGTGGAAAACAAACAAACAGAGATATGTTAGTTCAGAAAAAAAATGTTTATTTTTTTTTATGATAAAATTGTCGTTCCCAGTGGAGCTTTTTAAGTTTTAAGGAAAATTTATTTTAACAACAACATACAAAAAATGATGGAAAAAGGACGAAATAGAATTTTACTTGTTTTGTAAAACTAGAAGATGATGATTTTTGTTATTTTTCTTTATCTTTTTTATACAATAATATCCTTACGAGTGCAATGTGTACATAATATCTAAAGTTTTTTCTGGTTCTAATGTAAAATAAAAATGAAAAACATTGAAAAAACCTTTTTCTTACAAATATCTACACGAAGGGTAAATATTTTTTAAATTTGTTCTTTTTTTTTGTCTCAACTTTATCCTTATACGTCCTGGCTCCTTATATATATATTTGTATACATATAAGGAACCAGTCCACAGGGATATGTATTGTAGTCCCGCATTCAATTCTCAATTCTGTGTATGTTTTATATCCATCTTCAAGAGGATTTACCCATCATCCTTGGGGAAGATAAGATAGAATCAGAAAAAACATTATAGAAAGGATATTATTATCGTTGTGTGTTTTAAATATAAAAGGAAAAAATATATCTTCCATCAACAGATATGAACTAACTTTTTATATTTTTAGGTGGATAATTTTATTTTAACTATATAGTCGAACTTTGTGGAAACAAAAATGCAGACAAGTCAGGAAGATTTAAATTACAATAATAAAAAAAAATATTTGTAGAAATATAATATAGGATTCTTTTGAACTTTTACAAATAGTATAACTTGAACATATTATGTAAAGATTATTTACATGAAATTATGTAAAAGAAATATTGAAGTAAATATGGTTAATTTTGTTGAATATGGCTATAAAAAATGGTTCGATTCTTTATATTTTCTTATAGCATATTTCCCAATTTTAAAACGAGTTTTAAGCGAATAATTAAAATTAAATTGCTTATATTCGATATATTTTTAATATTTCAAATCACTGCGATAGTTCATAACCTTAATTCGAATTTTAACTAAATCTCCTTGTAATTTTTGATAAGTCAATTAATATTTTTATTTCTTCAAAATAATAATGTTATTTTTTTCTTTTGCAGAAAGATGAAAACATTACAAAAAAATGTTCAATAGAAGAATTTGCCATATTTTTTTTAAATTTAGTTCGTAATCAAACAGATGAGTAAGTATAACATTAAATTTCTTAAATTTAAATCAAAATTTAATATAATTCGTAATATTAGCGTTGAAATTTTTAAAATACTATAAAAAAAAAGGACTATAAAAGTTACTATGAATCATAAAAATATAGACATTTCGTCGTCCTAATTCTTTCAACTAAAACTAGTGAAAACTAGTAAATCATCACTGCTTCTGCAGCAAATTCAACTTTCATCCGTCAATTTTGTGTTTAATAAAAATTTTCTAATTTAAAATTTTACTATATCAATCAAACATATAAAGTTTTTAACCAATTCTAACTATAAATTTAAAGATTGACTCTTCATTTGATTTATCGATATTTAGAAAGGATATCAATAAAAAAATCAGAATTATTTAACAATCTGGTTATATCATCATTAGCCTAAATTTAAAATAACAAAATATGCAATAACTTAAAACATTAATGATTGAAATCTTTCAAAATTTACTCACTTCAGAAATATTTCTTCGTAAATAATTCATTGCGAAAATAAAATTCAAATTTTTTTTTTTTGTACAGAAAAACCAAATTTGTCATCGAATCAGTTTTTTTATTTTCCTCCAGGGGATATGCCTGCTACTACTATAAATTTTATTGGAATTATGATTTTCGCAATTTTATAATATTTCCAACAAAAAATAACAAAACTTGATTCATTGATCTATAAATTAAAAATCTTTGTGGGGTTTGTTTGAACAATTTTTCATTTATTTTAATACAAATTTACTTTCTGGTTTTTTAGGAAATTTTTTTACGGCTATCAATAAGTGGTGACATATGCAAAAGAAAATTTATTTTCTTATTTCTAGTTATTATGGATTAAACTTTAATATTCGTCAGTTTTTTATTGATTTATTGTTTTTGTATCCGTAAACTGTGGATAAATTTTAGGAAAATTAATGGAGACACAAAATTCTCATTTAAATTTTAACTACAAACTTTGAAATAACAGTTTCATAAGAATTAGCTGTTTCTCAGAATTTGGAGGAATGTTTGTTAAATAAACTACAGGATGTTACACGCTCGATGGCTTAGTTACTGATGTAGTTAAGAAATAACTTGAACTTATAAATTTCTACTGAAATTGTTATTTTATGAACTGGGTGAAGCCGTTTACAAATTTCTAATAAAAATTTTATTTTATCTAATTTTTTTCTAGTTAATTTATGTAAAGTTACAGTTTAAAAAACCCACTCTTATTATGTATAGATTCATAGTTAAATTAGATTCATTTATCACTGATCACTGATTGAAGTTCATAAAATCTTGCTGCCAATCTATTTATTTCAACACTGTTTCTAGCTACATTAGGCTTAGTGCCTACGAAAGATTTCAGCAAAAGCCAAAATAAGTTAGCTTAATATTTATTTCATACATAATTCTCTACCCTACATGTATGTGAAAATGATAATCGTGTTTTATATTTAACAAAGTTATTAAACAACGTTTTCAAAGAACACTCTATATATCCAATTTCACAACATTCTAAATCCTTGTATTTTTAGCCTTAAAAATATTATTTTTTTTGGTACCAATAATGATTGATGACAACTTTTGTTTATACTGATTGCCATCATTCTCAAAGTAATTTATAAGTGGGTGTTACAATTGGATCAATTTTTCGTGTGATTTGCAAATATCAAAATTTGAAATTTTATTTATGAGAAAAAAATAATAATATTCAAAAAAAAAAATGGAAAATAAAAATAATAAGCATTCAACAAAAGAATAATAATAGAGAAATGAAGGCCAAATGTAAATTTTAATTTTATTTAGTATCTAATAAATTTTTAGGATGATCGTAATCAAAATAAATTATTCAAATCTTTACAGTACAGTAGTTACAATAAAAATAAGTACATAAAATAATATGAAAAATTTAATTTGTCCAGTTTTAGATTGTAACAAATTTACAAATATATTTCGTAACCAGGTATGTTGACAATATTAATAAGGTAAACTAAGAACTTTATAACTTTAACTGTAATCAATATTCAATTTTCATGCTACAAGAATGCAAAACAAATTATTTATTCTATTTATGGTAATGATTACAAGACAAGAACTATTAATACTACTTGCAAGATTAAATTAAGTTAAAACAAATTGGGTCATTATTCTTGTTTTTGTAACGAAGTTAATTACAAGGTAATTTTATTTTTTCTCAAATTGTGTAGACAGTGCTTTACTAGTAAGTAATTAAATATTTAAATCATAAATTTTCGTCTTGTTAAAATACTTAAATTACGAGTATTTGGAAAATGGTGTTGTTGCATGAAAATTGTGTTTTTAATTATAAAAACCGTTTGGTATGTTTTCCAAAATGAATTACTATTTTTGCTAAAATATTTGATGTAACGTATATGGGAAAATACAGAATAAGGTTCGAGAAAGTCCCTAAGCATAACAAACATGTAGTAATGTGAAATATTAAAAATATTAACTTTTTGCACCATTTCCTAACAACAATTGTTTTATTATATACTATAAGTTTGTTCTACTTAGCATTTTCATTACAAATAAAAATACCAATTTTCAATTTTCAGGTAAAAATACTTAACAAAAGAGGTTTATATTTTGTAATAAATTAAAATTTTTATGGTTTCATATTAAGTAATTTTTAAGTGAAAAGCCAAAATAAAAAAGAATCTAAATAGTTAAGCAACTATCGTAATGCTATATTGTTAAATCTTAATATTTCGACAATTTGTAAAATATAAAAACTTTAATTCTTTATTTAATTTAAAGTCCAAACAGCCCTTAGGATATTCCGTATTGTTCTTAAACTGATAAGAAATAAATACAAGTATGGCCAATTAACTTTTAATGTTGATATCCCTTATTAATAGCACTTTTCCCACATTCTTTTATTAATAGATGGTCCCCATTAGATTATATAGGAACACTATTTATTAAATATAATTGGCATTGAGAATAGAAAATACTTTCTTCCAACTCAAAGTTTCGGATTGAGTAAACATTTCAAATAAAATTATTTCTACGTACCATCAAATGAAATAAACTTAAAAATAAATTAGTATATAATATGAATTTTAATATTCATGAATAAAATTTACATTTTTTTACTTTAAATTATATTATTTAATAATAAATTTCATTTCACAAATTTATTTGAAAACTTTATTCAACCGCATAAATATTAATATTTCAACTGAAACAATATATGAAATATAAAACATTATGGTATAAATTAAAATGTCGAAAAAAAAATATCATTTTATATTTATAGCATAGTGTGATTTGGACCATTACACAGTATTATATTTGTATTTAACCATTGTGCAATATAAAAATTAACAATTAAATTTCCGTGCACCTGTTACCTTTCATATATATATCTATATAAATATATATATATATATATAATAGAATAACATCCTCTGTAAATCATACCATCTGCTTAGCAATGCTCCACCAAAAATAAAATATAAACTAAATTGTTTTTTTTTGGTATATTTAGTATTGTTGTTTTCGGATGTGAAACCTTTATTTTACTTGATGACCTCCCCCAAAATCTCATCATACACAGTTATTTATGAAATTTAATATACCTTCTACTAAAAAAAATAATCTTATCAGGTACACAAGCATAAAAAAAAGCAAGAACGGAAATTTAAACTGTTAAGTCCAAAGAGGATACTCAGCGAAGATTTACTATATATCTCCAGCCACAAGAGAATATACAAAATATATAATAATAAAAAACCGCGTCAGCTGCTAAAGCATAATTTAATTGACCTTTCTTCTTTCGTTACATAATTTTTTTTAATTTACTAAAAAAAAAAACGGAGAGAAAGGAACTTTTTTTATTCGGTTTAATAAAAATTACAAAATTTAAATAATTTGAGTTTTTTTTTGTTGCTGGAGGTACTAGGAGAAGTGATGAATGAAAGTAATATTACGTAAAAAGATATTATTACATTTTGGTTTGAAAATTAAAATTTATTTTGTAGTGTCAAGCGGTATAACATAGTTGAATCACTGTAGTTATTTATGAAATTTAATATAGTAATGATTACTAATTGTAAAGTCTGTTTTCTTAACTCAGTTCACTAATTTTTTTATTGGGCACTAAATATTTTTATTTATTTCACAATTTTTAAGTAACCGTTCAGAAATACAATTAAAGTTTCTAGATTTTATGTCAATAAAAATTCCAGATTAAATTATAATTTAAAATATATCTATATTAGAATTCTCAAAACGTATTTAGTAAATTAATAAATTATGATAATTCTCTTCTTCTTTCCAAGTGTAATTAATATTTAATGATGATATTGTATAAATTTAATTCCTTCATTGATACATTTTTTATATCTTACAAGTACTTTAAAGTATTTTTAAACATAAGATACTTATGTTTAAATATTTTATATTTCAAAGTAAAGAAGATTAATTAATAAAGTTTTATACTTTATATTTAAAAAAAATAATTTTAAAATTTATTTAATATATGTATAATTGTTTGTTGGCTTCAACAAAATCTTGAATCATGTATACATAATAGATATTGTTAATGTAATTAAAATTTATTTATGTTATTATAATAACAATGGTTATTAATTCCCCACATTATGAGATGCATTATTTCCAAAAAATTATATAAAGTATAATGTTCATAAAATAAGAATATTGCACACAATTCCATTAAAAATGTAATTATAATTTACTTTATATAATATATAAACGTAGCACAGAAGCGTATTAAATACATTATTAGACAGCATAACTTTATAATCAAATGATAGTTATAGTAAAAAAAAAAGATTTACTATAAAAGATATATTTTGAAAAATAGTAAGCTTTATATAAGCACTTTCTTTGTTGTTATATTATTAATAAAATATGTGTACATAAATTATTTCAGTTTAACGTATAATAATTTCAAAAATCTATTAGCATGTGTCATCAACAAATAGGAATTATTTATACAACTATGTATGCTTTTTTGTTTATGGGGAAATTTATATTACTCCTTGGAGCAATAAATTCAATTCTCTGTCTAACCACTGGAAATATACAATTTGTGCTTTGAGAAACATAGATTTTTTTATTTGCACAGTCTTATTTATGCAGAGTTATATATAATCCTTGAAAAGTGTTATATATAACCCTTTCATTTACTACAGTTGTAAAATTGGCTGTCTTTTACTGGGAGCCAACAGCTATTGCCGTGAAAATTTCTGTATTCAGTTCCATAAAATTTTAGCTCGGTTATTAAAAAAAAAATCCTTATTAAATTATTAAACATAATTATATTCATTTATGTTAACTTAAATAAGTATATGCTTCACATCGGTTAATTTTAAGGATAAATGATGTAAATTAAATAGAGCCGTAAATAAAATAGTTTCCAATGCTATTTATGAAATTGTGTAAATTAATAAAAGGGAACTGTGAATGTTGATTTACTAACAAAAAACAGTTTCTCTGCGATGTGAAGAGCTTGTTGTAAACTAGTTTAGAACATGTTTTAAAATGATAATGTGACGCCCATATTATGTAATGTAATTCACCAAAAAATTGTTTTCAATAAACAAATTACCAATGCGAAATTAAATAATGAATTCTACCAATTAAATAATGAATTCTTTATTTATTTTAAATTTCATATTTTCAATTAACAAATTTCAACTTATGCTTTTATTTATTTATAAGCAAAACCTAGTAAATTATTTCCTTCATACAATAAAGGATATATCTTTAAAAATATGAAACCTGTACAATTAATAATAAGACTTTTTTAACATAAAGTTCTTTGTGCGAATTAATTTAAATAAATCTTTTATATTGTTTATTTAACGGGAAAAAAGGAATTTTTTTAAGATTTTATTTATTTAAAATGTTTAAATCTGCCCCCTAAAAAAATTTAAACTTCACCCTAAAACGTAATATTATTATATAAAGTATATGAAAATAACACCTATCATCACCCCACATTCGCACGATATTAACTTGCCAACTTCATGTCACAAATTTTAACATGCAAAACAGACATAATTTTCTAATAATTCTTTAGTCTTTTGCTTTTAGCATATTTTTTAATAAAATTCACTCAAATCAAATTCTGTTTACTTTTATGTTGTCTAGTTAAATGTCACTGTCCAAGTCTCCCTCTAATGAGGAGAAGATACAAGATATTGAGAAAAGATAAATTTGAAGTCCTTAAAGACATGGCGAAATTCTTAGGTTTGTTAAGGATGCACATTGGATCCGTTAAAGAGAAACGGTGGTTGGAGAAAACAAAGGGATATTTTAAGGACCAACTGTTAGCCTACTGTTCGGTGACACCTGGCCAGACCTTTGTAATTTAAGTTCTTTCATAATTCTTTATAAAACAAAACTTGTGAAGAAGTCAATTAAACTTAATACCTAATTGTGTAAATTTGAGAAAATTTTTATTGTTCAAAACAAACTCTAAATTTTGAAAATATAAAATTTATTATTGCTATAATTTCATTTAACAGCATGCAGCATAAATTCTTGTTTCCGTTTTTCTATCTTTTTAATGTTTTTTCTGTCAGTTAATTTTTTATTTTTTATATTATAAATTTTTATTTCTATTTAGAAAACGACAGGAGCATAAAATTCTATATTTTTTTTCTGTTGTTATGTTATGAAATTTTTTTTTTATACTTCATCTACCTGCATAATCAAAATAAATGATTTTTTTATTTCCATTTTTTTAATATAGAAAAATGAAAAAATTGCTTTTTATAAAAAAAAAAAGTTATTTTGTTTTGCTTTTCTTTCATTTTCTAATAAAAAAAAAACAACAAAAAAAATTAATGAGAAAAATATATAAAAAAAGTTAAAAAGTATATTATAAATATAAAATCATCATCTCTTTTGGTTTATCTTAAAATATTGAATAGCTAATAAACGTATAATAATTTAACTAACTTCAACCCTTTTTCAAGCATAAAATTCAACAAGCAATTTTACCCGTTTAAAGAAAATCATTTCCATTACAAACAATTGTATAGAGTCCAACTAACTAAGAAATAAAATGGAATTTTTTTTGTTGTTTTTGGTAAAGTGGGTAGAGGATGTTGTCAGGTTATTATTACAATCCTAACAGACAATATTAACAGTAATTAAAAAATATATATCGCGTAACTATAATTTTTTGTTCGTTTCATAATTATTGGGTTTAAATCTGACAATAAAATTATGCTGTCATTTTGGGTTATGTTTTGTTTAATTTTCCAATGTTTGATCAGTTATTTCAGCACTTATTTCATATATCAAATGACATATACTGAATGATTTTGAAAACACGTATTGGCGAAAAACTGTCACCAATTACCGCAGGACGTTTCTTTTTTATCACTCTTTTTTTTAATAGATATCTTTTTTATTAAAAAAATTTTCAAATCGATAGTTTCCATGAATTATACGGCTGCTTTTGGTAAAACTTACAGAGACCAACAATCCTTAAGATCTAGTCTAACAACAATTTACTTTAAACAACAATTACAGAATATTTACATATAGACAGACAGACGCACAAGTATTAATATATAAGTAAGTGGTTTTTTTCTTTCCTAAAAGAACCGAAAATTATTAAGAAACACGAAGAATAATTTTAATCCTTGTTACGTGTGAGTCTGCATATTTTCAAATCAAAATTAATATCTGAAATCCATTTTCAAATTCTTAATAATCGCTACTGTCCTTTTTTTATAATTTTGATAATATCCGTAAGAAAAGAGACCAGAGTAGGAGAAATATAACAACTGATGAAGTATTTAGAAAAATTGATAGCTGACAGATATAGTAGACAAACCTTCTTTATTAGAGATGTAAGAAGGATATGATATCGCAGGTTAAATATTTATTATAATTATGAAAATATTTATTAGTCAGTTTTTTTCTGCTTAGAGACAACAAATTTTTAATTGCTTGAATCAGTGTGAAATTCATTTAAAATTTCCATTTCCACAGAGGACATTTCCAGAGAATATTAGTTTATGTCGAATATGGTGCTTTTCTATATTGAATCTGAATTTAATTTAAAATTTAAATCCTGAGTAAAAAATGAATAAAAGTCTCTATCAAAACGGAAACAATGGAGTTGGAGTTAAAACTTTCGGGGGAGAATGGTTAAGCGTTACAAAATATTTTAGGGTGAAATTTTGTGAAAATTTTTGACTATACGTTTATTATATTTTAATGTTTCGTATTAAAATTAAGGATATTCTGTGATTTTCATTTTAAGGATATTCTGTGATTTTCTCTTTTGTAAAATATTTATTATTATCAAATATTTTGTCATTTAAATTATAATTTTTATATTTATACTTGTAATTCCGGGGGAAATGATGGTTGGACTTTATACAAAATTTCCTGGGGAAAATTTTCAGGGTGTAGTTTTTTATATTGCATATTAATTAGTTGTTTCTTTACTTCAACTTATTTTATGAGGGTGGAAATATATAAATTTTCTTAAAGAAAATCTTTAAGAAATTATATTGTAATTTTCAGAAAAAAACCTTTTTCGGATTTAGACAGAGCCTCAAAACTTTAACAGATTAATAGAGATTTTGGGTTTGAAAATGCTTTTATTTGAATGTTGGGCGGCAGTTAATTTACATTTTTTGTTATTTTATATTGATTTTAAATGAAAATTCATTATTCTTTAGTGTTATGTCAGCCATTTTGTATAGTAGTTTACTATTTTGTGATTCAATTTTTAAATTTTATTACAAGCATTGCTGTATTGTGTGTCAGCAATTGTATAAGTGTATAAGTGTTAACCATTTTGTTACTTCATTTTTAGATTTCATTTTGTAAATTTTTATTTGGCACAAAATATATTTTTTATTAATTTATATATTTTTAAAAACCATAATAATAAAGTAAATTAATCTGTCTAGCCAAAAGGCATTAAATTTAAATGTAGTTTTCGCCTAAAAATTGTCTAAAAAAATAATATTTTTTTATCAATTTCTTATCCCAAAATAAGTCAATGTCGCTATAACTCATTAGCATTTCAAAAGAATAACAAAAAAAAGCAGTGATAATATTCTTCTGATGTTAATCTCTATGAACCCAAAAAAAGGAAATTTTCCCTAAGGATATTTTATCTAAACGAAAATGGTTTTTAACAACATACACAAAATAAAAATTTATAGCATTTAAAAAAAAATAACTATAGTTGTTAACGAAAACCAACAATAGAAAAATTAAACTGAGAAAAGTCACAAATTAACTTTAAGGATATTTTTTTAAGGTAAAATACCTTTTTTTTAAAGACGAAATGTTTTGTTAGAAAAACGTGTTCCTAAAAATAAATAAATTTCGCACTACATAAAAAACATTCGTCAGACAACGAAAATAGCTTTAGAATTTGTCTTTATTATATCAGTTTGTGTTTGTTGTTACCGTAAAATTAGCCTAAGGGTTACAGAAATTTTTTGTTATACATATCCTGTATACACTGATAAAAATTATTTAAAAAAATACATTTGCGGTTAACGACATTTATTAGCAGTAAGCAAAATCTCTTGTAAGAACTAGTAGTGGCTTATGGGTAGTATAGCGTACTATTGTGTGATGCAGTGTAGGTACTAAGGCGACATATCGAGTTTAAACGTAAGTATCGGGAATACAGTAAAGTCAAATGTTTCATTGGACGACCTGGAAAAATTATGCAAACACTAAGAAGCAATTTGGAAACAAAATAACAATAAAATATATTTCAATGTATTTAAAAATATGGCTATTTGTTCCGAATGCATAACGATAATCGGCATTCATTTTAGCAAAAGCAGGTTGCTCGTTTTTAAGTATTTAATTATTTTCCTCCGAAACTACTCCTGTTTGGTCGCAAATAAAACTTCAACGGTTTAAAAATATATTTAGGGCGAGAGTTTTTTTATCAGTGTAGATTTTAAGGACTAGAAGAAGAGCAAAGGCGAAAAAATGAATATTTTTTATATACATTATATATTGTGTTATCATAAAATTGTTAAGTTGTTAGTCTTCTTCATTAAGAACTCAGTTTTTTTTGTTGCATATACGCTTGTTTGGTATTTATATATATGTAAAGTTAATTGTAAATATTTTGTTTAAAAAAATTTAAGGGTGGAAATAAAAGGAATCATTTTAAACATACATAATACAGTTTCTGACTTTATGTAAAAAAAGAACTTATTACTTTTTTGGAAAAAACTTAAATGTCCGTATATATTTTTATATTTTGTTATTTCTATTGTTTGATAGAAAGTTTGTTGAAAAAGCAATTCCAGACAAGATTTATTACAAAACTGTCATATTTATTTGTTGGTAATTATTTTATCATGAAAATTTTGCTTCTTTAGATAGATCATAAGTTTTAGTTCAGAAAATTATATTAATAATTAAAACCATTACTATGTAATTAAAGTATAGTTTTACTCTCGGAAAAATATATAAATGTACATAACTTACTTTTAAGACGCACAGAAAACTCTAAAATACCTAATATTATAATTATAAATGTATGTTAAAATTTTAATATCTCCAAAAGTAGTAAAAGTAATTTTTTGTTGGGGGAAACATTTTCAAATTAAAAGTAATAAGGTGTTTTGTTATTTTCTTGTTGTGAATTAAAAGCTTTTAATACCCCCATATATACACATAAAAATGCAAAGATAACGAATAAACAAAAATCTTCTGTAATGAAGACTATGTTAAAAGAAGAAAACAAATTTAATAAAAATTTAATAGCTATTTTCTTCTGTTCACTTTATACTACAAAAAAAAACACAAAATGTTAAAAATTTACCAGTAAAACAGCACGTAAGGTATTTTTCCCTGAAGTGTACTTTCGCACTACTATAAAGTGGGTTGGTGATTTTAAAGATGTAAAAAAAAATTCTGTCATGAAGTGTGGAATATCATAAGGGGATTGTCTAGTAGTATAATCAAAACTTTTTAGTGTTTTATAGTCTCGTTTTGAATTTTTCTCCACTACTACAACAAAATATTTATATTAAAAAAAAGAAGAAAATGCCGACAAAGATATCGAATGCTTAAACGTGTAATTCTTATAAACTATTTTATTAGTTGCGTTTAATAATATTTTTGTATTTTTTTCTCATAAAATAATGTTTAATTTTATGAGCAAAAGATACGAGCTAATTGAATCGTACTAAAACTTATATTATTTAAAAAAAAAAAACTTCAATATATGAGCTTTTATTTCCAAAGTGTGTGAAGTCTATTTTTTGATAGAAATTGTATTGGGAATCTCTGACAACTCTTCATATAATAGGGTTTTTGAGTTACTTTTGGCTATCGATAGTGACAGATAACAAGTTAAAATGTACAAAATGAGAGTTGAATAGGATGTGGTTTTAGGGACCCTTGTCCTTTATAGCATTATATCAAAAGCACAATGGAAATAACTCATTAAGAGCTAATTAAAATTTAGAAATGATTTGAAATTTAAAATTGATCACAAAAATAGATGATTTTAAAGACCATGAAATTTTTAATACAATTTAAAGTGTTTTATTCAGCTTAAATAACACGGAATAATTCGACAATTTTTAAGGGACATTTAATATTAAATTTTATTAATGTGAGAATATTTCATACCAGAAAATTGTAAATAAGCATTATTTTAACAATATGACAGTCTTTATGGAATGTTAAATTGTTCATAATTTTTTTTGTGTCTTTTTTCTATTCAATTTATAATATTTTATTTTATAAGGAAATTCGAATTTCTGTTACATATAGCTTAATATTATGATAATGTGAAAAGAAAAATCTCAGTACAATTAATGTAAAAATAAATTTCCTTTTTTGGTTAACTGAAATTTTATGTAAATTTTTCATAAAGATATAAAATCTGAAACAAAACAAACTGTTGAACAAAACAAAATGAACAAATTTAGAATGAAAATTAATACTAACGCGTATAAAAGGAGATTGTTCAGAATTATTTAAAAGAATTTGCTATAAGAAATTTATATGTAACAAGTGTGAATTAATGGTAAGTTCTAAATAGTTAAAAGTTTTAATATAAAATAGAGGAATATTAATTAAATATATATATTAGTTTTTATACTTTAAATTTTAAAAGGAGATTTCTCAAAGCCACCAGTATAGAACAGGTTATGAAATTTCCACAATTTAAAACTTTAAATAATGAAAATTTCCAAAATATTAACGTGGTTTTAAAGTAAACTTCCAACAATAAACAGGCAAACAGTCATAAAAATAAATTGGAATCTTTATAAAATAATCTTATTTAATATTCTAACGAAATACAAATAAAATTTAAATATTATATTCCATTTTATTTTAATGTTTTACTTAATTTTCCACAGATTATCAAACAAGCTCAAAAAAAAAAAATTAAATAAAGAAATATAAACATTTGCAATAAATTATGACGAACAATAAAATTCATAAAAATTGTTTTTGTTTTATTTTTATTTTTTTATATATATTTTTAAGATGGTTTTTCAAGGGGTGTTAATTTTCTGGATGCTTCACATAACTGTGATAACTTAATCACATTTCAAGCAAAGAATATTATGATAATTTTCAAATTCGACCGCAGAAAAAAAAGTTCTCAGTGAGATTGAAAGTTTTTTTTTGTGAATGTTTTAATTTGTCATTTGCGTGACAATTTCGTAAAAATTCGATATTGTTCGCAATCATATTACTATTTACAAAGAGATGGAAATTCTTATGGGAATTCTTATAATGTCTATAATAGTTAAAAAATGAATGAATGATGGAGGAAGTTAAAAGATTTCTATTCCGAATTTCCGGTCCATTGAAAGCAATAAATTTGATTACAAGGATTTTTTTTAGAATAAATTATTAATTGATTGAATAATATTTTATTTTTTTAATTAAACCGATAATATGTAAATTTTTGTTGGGATAAAACAAATATTTATTTCAGAATTGAATTAGAATTTAATAAATAATATTGAAAACTTTTGAGGATTTTTGGAAATAACTCTATTAATGTAACCACTTTTCACAAAAACTAGATTAATAAGTAATAATTAATAAGTAATTTCACTAAATTACTTATTTTCACAAATGTCAAAATAAGTAATGGAAATGTTTATATTATAAAAATATTAAACATTATTGTCGATTTTTGCAAGTCAGACTTTTATATAAATTTATTTAAGTTTATTGATTCCTATTAGCTAAGTAAAAATAAATAACTTTAAAAAAAATATGTAACTGTACATATGACATGTTGCTGTAGGGCACTAAAATTTTTAAAATTTTTATTTCGACTTCAAATTGAAGACAAAAAACTCAAATATTTTTGTTGGTCTGGCTTTCATGAAAACTATAAATTGTACATTTAGTTGCAATGGCGTATTTTTTTGACAAAATATTTAGTAGGACCTTAACCATATTAAATTTTTAGCCAAATTATGTATAAACATAATTTATAATTTTATGGAACGGCTAGTTTTAATCAAAGTTGTGGATTGAGCTACAATAATTGACTGTACATTATATATTTTTGTTATTTAAATTAATTAAAAAAAAATTATCTCAATATTTTTTAATACCTTAAAACCACGAACATAACATTGTGATTTTCATAAGATTTATTTAAAAATATTTTATACATAACTATATGTTTCTAAATTTTTATATTATTGTGTTAAATGTCATCTGTCCGTCCGTGTGTAAACACGGACGGACAGATGACATTTTGCCATCTGTCCGTCCGTATGTAAACTTTTTAAATTACGATTCAGTATAGTAAATAAAATATTGCTGAAAACCAGATTGCAAAGATTGTAAATATTGTCCAAAATTGATAATAGACCACGTTGAAAAGAGTAGAATAAAGGAATAATTTCTTTTAATGCTACACACATTATTGCGAATGTTCTTAAAAACACTCTTTTCTTTTTTTTTGAAACTTTCACATTTTAAGAGGTGGTGGCTTTTAAATCAGTAATAAGCTTTTATACACAAAAAATAACTTTGTTGCGGTTGATATTTCTATTTAAGTTGCTAATATAAATATAATCTTTCAGTATTATTGTAGTTTGATCTGTTTTTTATTTGTTTATTTTCTGAATTGTATTAATTTTGTGGTTGTTTTACTTTTCCAGGTAACATTTATGATATGATTAAAAATAGAATGTTTAAACTTCCGACATGAGATTTAAATTTTTCCTTATGAATACGTATTTCAGATATAAAATATCTTTAAAAATTTCAAAAATTAAACAAAAAAAAATTTTTGCCATCAATATTTATAATGTTGCTATTCAATAATAAAAAAAATGGAATGATGGGTAAAATGAGAACGGAAATTACATATTTTTGTTGTGGTTTCAATTTTAAGTCATTGCTTCCAAAGATGATAAAAAATTACTTATTATATGAAAAATTTATGTTAGTTATTAGTTTTTAGACATTGCTTTGTCTCTGATATTTGTCGAAAATTCTTTCAAATTATTGTGAACTATAAAGGATCAAGCAAACTTTAATTCCATGGCGCCTTATTGAAATGCTCAAACCAACGCGAAATTCGCACGTTTTTCAGCGATTTATTTGAATTGTGTCGACATCTCACACGAATTTAGAACGAATTTCGTGACCTACCACATTTAATTTAAGTTTCTTTCTAATTATGAAATTATTTTTGACCTTTCAACTACATAGTTTTGCTATCCATTTTTAGAATATTGTGTAATATTATCAATGCATATCTAACATAAGTAATTACATATTGGTTTGGTGAATCCTTATTGACAACATATTTTGAAAACCTCTTCTTCATTCTCTTATTTCAATAATATGACGGACTAACAACTTTTATATAATTTAGCTAATTTTTTTATAATAGGGTTCGTATTTTTATTGATATGTTATATAAAAACCTTTTTATTATTATGTGGTAACTAGGAAATCAAAAAAAATACTTCAAAAAAGATCATGCTTGTGTTTTTTCCCTTTCTATTGAAAAACACTTAAAAAATGGGAAAATTAAATTAAAATACTGAAAATTCACAATAAAAACAATCAAATAAAAAATATTTTTTAGATTAGGTTTTATCAATAGAAATAATTTTAATACAAACGGATAATAATTTTTTTCCCTTTTATGACTGTTTTTTAAAAGTGTTAAAAACCGATGATTTTATACAAAAAGAATTTTTCTTAGATTTTGAATGACTACACTATTATTCGTAGAATTTAAAGGTTTCTGCAGATTATTTCAAAATTTATTAAAAAATAAAATCTTTTGATTACTATTTATATTTGCTTATTAAATTATTTAAAATTTTGATATCATTAAATTATAAATATTTATCATTAACTTTTGTTTTGAATATAATTGCAGCTTTCAACGTGGAAATATATCGTCACAAAGTAATACACCGGGAAAAATTCAATCTGAAGGATTTATTGATGATATCAATACTACACAGCTCACCGCAGCTGGTAAATTACAACCAAGACCAATTCAAATATCTTCTTCACCAATTTCGCAAATTGTTCAAAACACGAATACAGTATTACCTCAATATCAACAAGCACAAAATCCAACCAAAACAACAACATTAAATATAAAAAGTCAATCTTCTTCTACTACAGCTATAAGTCCAATTTTAACGAAAGAAAATTTAACAAAAAATAAACTATCTAAATCATTATCAAATACAGTTTTAATTGCTGAACAAGCTATAACAAATCCCACCACATTTAATCAAAAACAAGATTATAATTTGTCACAAACGGGTGAACTATATTCAGCAGTTGGTATTAATAAATCTTTAGAGAGTCCATGGCAGAATCCAAAAAAGGATTTTCACAATAGTTTCACAAATAATTCAACAATATTTGACGAAAATTCTTTTAATGATTCACTTCAATTAAAAACATCATCCCCAATAAATCAACACAAGGATGCACAAAAAAAGAATTTAAGAAAATTAACACATCATCAAAATGATTATTCAGATAGTAGTATTAGTGGTCTTACATATGTATCACAACAACAACAACAACAGCAGCAGCAACAACAAAATTACAATGATGAAAATATTTTGTCTCCTGGCCGTTATACAACGCCAAACCGTAGTTATGAGAATCATTTTAAAAGTAATACATCAACACCAGTCCGTAAATATAATCGATCAAATGATAACAATATATCAATAGTTTCAAATACAAGTAGCCCTGGCGGAGGTTGTGGTAGTAGTGGTAATAAAAATCGTAATACATCTTTTTGTTTAGGTGATTTCATTTCGCCATCATCCAATCAATCTCGACAAAAGAATCGTAATAATAAGAATTTTAAAGACACACAATCAACATCATCTTTAGTATCAACATCACAAATAATGCCATCTGCAATTCACAATCGTAGCTCCATTAATAATACAAGTAATAGTGGCCAATCGCATGAATTAACAATTGGTAATAAAACACTACTATCAATGAATAATAGTAAACCGAAAAAACGTGTTCAACCAACACCAGTTATTCAAACAAATGATGGATTATCAACATCATCAATATTTACACGGCCAGCATTTCGTATTGAAAATAATATTTTGAATATATCAAAAGAAGAAATATTAGATAAATCAAATTGTCAGATATTGAAGGAACGTGTTAAATTAAAAACAGAAAAGAATACTATTGCTAAAGAATTTGAATCAGAATCAATGACTGATAAACAGAATTATATACATTTAAAATATATACAAGATAATTTAACAACAAATCCACTAATACTATCTACAAATATAACAACTAAAAATTTTCATAAATGTCAATCAGTTAGTGATATAACAAAATCATCACCAGACCATCATATTAAAAGAAATATTGACTTTACTAAAATAACTCATCGTCATGCTTTAAATCGTTTCATTGAAATTCATTCAGCCTTAATTGAATTGAACTTGACAACAAATATTTTAAATGAAATGTCTTATTTATTAAATTTCTTAAATTATTCGGATTTCGATGACTACACTATTATTTCAAATAATATTGTTGTAGCAACAGATGCTATATCACCAATTGACTTGAATAAGAAAATGAAAAAGAATGAAATAAGCGATGGTCGTAGTGGTGGTAATTTTGCTATGACAACTTTATCATCTTGTGTCCAGAATTCAAAAATACAAGATATCACTACAAAAGAAAAACAAGTATCATCATCATCATCAGCATTTGAAGGAGTAGTAAAAGAAGATGTTACAACAGTCCACGTAAATTTGGAAGAGGATACTCAAATAGATCCAAAATTAATTAACCATATTGATGATAGTATTTGTAATTTTACTGATTGTAATAAAATTTATACAATCTTAAAGAATTTTTTGAATTGCCTTTACTATGCTCATGGTGTTCTTGATAAGCAAAAACATCTTATAGCATTATTGGACGTGACCACTTTAAGGGTAATACTTGATAATGAACATCTTGACAGTTTTAATAAAGATTTAAAAGAATTTCTAAATTCTATATACCATCACAAATTACAATTAGATAGTATGAAATCAAATCATGAAACATCGTTTAAAATATGCAGTAGTATTCAGACAGTACTTTATCAACAGGAAAATGATACAAAAAATAATTTCCCATCTGAACGTGAATTTTTAGCATTTAAAAAGCAAAGAGACATGTTTTATATAATATTAAAGTAAGTACTGTATATATTAAGTAAACTTGTTAGTAGTATTTTTAATTAATTTTCTGTAATTTGGTGTCTCTTAAATATATTGTCCATAAATCTATCAAAACAAATTTTGAAAATTCTGTAATTTGCATTTGTTGCAGAGGTATCAGATCACGAATTTGTGGTGTACGGACAATTCGTAGAAAAATAATTCGTAGAAAAGCAATTCGTAGAAAAATAATTCGTAGAAAAGCACAATTCGTAGAAAAGCAATTCGTAGAAAAATAATTCGTAGAAAAGCAATTCGTAGAAAAATAATTCGTAGATAAGCTAATTTAGCTAATTCGTAGAAAAGCAATTCGTAGAAATACAATTCATAGAAAACCAATTATCCGGGAAATTCGTATAAAATAATATTAAAAAAATTCTCGTTCTTATAAAATGATAGGTACCCAATCTCAGCGTAACTCAGAGCCAACGGCGGGAACGTGTTGGGAATATGGCTCCATTTTTATTTTTATTTTTTTTTTTTTTTTTTTTTTTTTTTAATTTAAAATATAATTTTTGTAAGTACAAAGAAAATAATTCGAAATAATAAGTAATATCAATTCATAGATAAAAAAGAAATTCGTAATAAATTCATACGTTTCTTAATATTTTATATATTAATTCGTAGAAAACTTATTCGTAGAAAAAAATAATGGTCGGAGGGTTTTTAAGGCGCGCGCCTTAAAAAACCCTCCGACCATTATTTTTTTCTACGAATAAGTTTTCTACGAATAAGTTTTCTACGAATTATTTTTCTACGAATTATTTTTCTACGAATTGCTTTTCTACGAATTATTTTTCTACGAATTATTTTTCTACGAATTATTTTTCTACGAATTGCTTTTCTACGAATTGTCCGTGAATCCGAATTTGTATAATGCAAACAGATTGGTGAAACTGATTACAGATTTTTCTGATTGTCGGTGTAAGGGCACTAAAAATAATTTTTCAATTTGTTTTCAAAAAATTATTATGTGTATTTATTAAAATTCTATTTTTCAGAATTTGGGAAACTAAACATTTAAATCATACATGGAATTTTCCTGCTGAACTTGGACCAAAAATCCACAGTCTATTTAATGTTATGGAAAATCCAATAAATATGGCACATTTAGCAAAATTATTTACATCTCAGTTAATTATATCATCAAATTTTTCGGTAAGATAATATTAAAATATTCTGGGTATTCCTAGACCTACGTAGGTCACTAAAAAAGTTTTAGTAGATCTACTTCCGTTTAGGATATCTACTTCCGATCCGTGTATTTATATCTCAAAACTTTTTTAGTGACGTAAGTACAATTAAAATATGCTAATTATTTTTTTTCCAAATTATTCGAATTATTATTTTACTATAATAATTAATTAAATTCGTTGACTTTTATAGGAATCACCATCTGATTTAGATATTAATTTACCAAATATCGATTTAAGTAAATTATCAAAATTACGTCAACGTTTAGTTGCTCCTAGTCATTTTAGTGTTGATTATCAGTTTCCAGGTAATCAAGTATTTTTTAAAGATTTTTTATTGACAGCCAATTCAGTTGTATTTGCTGAACAATTAAAAATTGTTCTAATTTCTGAACTAACTGAAATGAATAATTCATCGTATGAAGTAATTAATCTATCAAATGACAATATGGAAGTTGATAAAATAAATAATATTAATGATGATCTCAATCAAAGATATAATGAATATGTGGTAAGTTTTTTTTAAAAAATATTTTAACATTTTTTTTTTAGAACTTTTTTAAAATTTGAGAGTAAATAAGAAATATTTCATTTTTGATTGTTATTCTTTGAAAATATTATATTTGTACCGACTTAAGTTTATATTACAATTTGGTTCTTGTTTTTTGGCCTAAAGCTGCATAATCTTCAAAAGTTTGAAAATCAAAAGATACCAAAAAAATTTATTTCTTAAGGGTATATTGTATGTTATTGATTTAAAAAATGTATTTATTTATTGCCTTAGATAAGAATTTTATTCAGGAAAAAATATATTTATTTTATATTGAACAAATTATTATTGATTATTAATTTTGTCATAAAAGTAAATACAAATCTTTTGAAGTCAAAATATCCCTGCAAAAATTTAATTAATTTAATTTAATTTATTAATCACAATATCAGTACATTTATTTAATATTAGGAATGGGATTATTTAAACATTTTTTTATTAAATATTTGTCAGCCGATACTGCACGGATCGTTTTAAGTTATTTTTAATTATTAATAAAAAATTAAAAAGATTTTAAAAACTCTTTTAGAAACTTTCCATAATGGTTTTATAAGATTATTAGGTTACAATTAAAAAATACAATATTTGGACCTAATTAAATAATTGTTAAACCTTTTTCTATAACTTTATATGAATCTCAATTTCCCAAATTTCATAACAAATTTGAAGAATAGCTGCGAAATATCGTAAAATACGAGATTTCGCAGCTATTCTTCAAATCTTGTTTCAAAAAACTATTATTTAAAATCTCGTAATCTAAAATCGCGAGACTTATAAAGTCGTAAATCTAGTAAAATCTTATGAATATTTTAACCCTTATTCTCATGAAATTATTTATACCTTTTTATTACTAGAAACGTGCATAAATTATAAATAATAATATTTAAATTTTACCTTTGATGTCCTTTATGTAAAATTAGATGTTATCCTTTTTATTGATTTTTGATGTCCATATAAGATGTCATAATTTTCACCTTTTCCTTTTTTAGTATATATGTAATTATTTTTAATAATTTTAATTATTGTACACAAAATTCCACTTTTTTAATAAAATTTATTTATAGCTTTAACGCCTTTTTTAATCAACTCCATTTACAATTTTTATTTATTTGCAAAAACAATTTTTTATTTTATTTTGAACACTCTTTTTTGGCAAAACACTGTAATTAATTTAAATGAATAACATAATATATCAATTTAAAAGTATCCTGTTCACTTTCAAGTTATCCCTTTTACTTTTTCACTTTTTATCACATAATTTTTTTAAATAATTTTTAATTATTGCACAAAAAATACCACTTTTTTAATAAAATTTAGTTATAGCATTAACGCCTTTTTAATCCATTATGCGATATTCGGGTAATTGTTTATTTTTTTTTCCAAAAAGACTTCATTTTATTGTCAAAATCCTTAATTAAACACAACACTGTAATTAATTAATAATATTTTTTAGTTTATAAATTTTACACAATAAAAAAAAATTAACACAAACAAAAAACTCGTTGCACAATTAAAGTAAATCACAAAAAAAAACTATAATTAGCGTCGCGAACAATTTTTAACTATGATCGACCGACGACCAAATTGCAACTGATTTGAACAAACTAAAAAGTAGGAGGAGTTAATTTTTTTTGTTTTTAAACCATATTTTCAGTTATTTTTAAAAAAGAAAAATTTATTTATTTAATTTTTTTTTGTAAAAATGCAATTTTATTTTTTGGAAAATTTAAAATTTTCTAATTTAACAGTTATTCTGTTTGACTTATTTATACCTTTGTAGTACTGGAAAGGTAGTACGGGAAAGGTCAAATTTTTACTTTTTGTATGGGTTTTTTTTGCAAATTTTTATTGACTTTTTGTTTGGTTTAAGTTAAGGGAACTGTCATTTCTACATCTTTATATTTTGTTTTCGAAATTGTGAAATAAGAGTTTACGTACCCAAACCCAAATTTGACTAAATTACTGAAAATTTTACAAAACCTAATTAAAAAATAAAAACCTAATTAAAAACTAAATTTATGTTTTTGTGTGAGCAATTGATAGTAGATTTGTCTAATTGATTACAAAACAATATTTTTTACAAAATATGAGCCATAGAATAATATTTATTTTTATTTATTGCTCAATCTGTATTCTATTTAATAATTGCTTGTATTTTAACATAAAAAACATACAAATAATTATCTGATCAATAATACACCAAATTAAAGTTATTTATTTTTAAGATAATAATTTATAGCATTAATTTAAAAAATAGATTTTAATAATTCTTAAATTCAACTTCAATTTTATAAATTTGATTATTTCGTAAAATATTAAATTTACTTTATCAGTTTAAAATTTTAAAGTAACATATAAAAAAATTAATATTTTCTAAATAAATATGAAAAAATTTTCTTTAACTAAACAACCATTTTTTTTGGTACCAGAGTGCATTAACATAATATGATTTTTGAGCTATAAACATAAAGATGATTATCAAAAAAAAAATTATGTTAAAAATATTTTTTTTTATATCTACGTTGTTTGTTTTTCTGTGGATTATTCTAAAATAAAAATTATGCACAATTTACAGAACAATAAAAGCATAAATTATTTGTACATTTTTTTTTAAGTAAAAAATTTTTATGTACCACTTAAATAAATACAACCAAGCAAAGCAAAAAATTACAATATTAAGAAAAAACGCTAAATTTTATTTTTCCTCCCGTTTGGGGAACATATTTTTGTATTTTGAATATGTCTAATTATGAAGGATTTATTTTTTTTATTTTGGGACGTTGCTGTAGATTTTATTCTGCAAAATTACTAGTAGTTAATTCAGATTTCAGTATAAAATTATGTGATTAGTACATATATGTAAATATTACAGACCTAAACAATGGTATTTGTTTTTGGGTATTTTACTTTTAAGTATTTCAAATTATTTACTTCATATAATCTGGCATTATTGTTTTTTTTATCATATTTAATATTTAAAATAAATTTCCAGTCTAATTATTTTTTATATTTTTTTGGTTTTTTGCGAAATATTAATTTATAATACAATTAAACGGCGGTAAATTGAAAAAAAATTAACGTATGTTATGTAGCAGGATAAAATTATTTAAAATATATATACCGTATATAATATGTATATATACATATATATTATATACGGTATATATACAGTAGTATAAATCTAATCAATTAAATGCCCTTGGGCAGGGTAAAAAGTTATAATGTATTTTAATTTATTTCAATAATTTGTTATTACGAATAAAAATAATTATGTATTTTACAACACATACCATGTTTTAATGTTGAAGGACTAACAGTGGTGTAACTACACAAATATTTTTTAATCATTTGAAAAAATGAACTATCCAAACATTTAAGCTGATTTCTCCGAATCAGAATATATTGCTTATATATATATATAAATTGACAATATTGTCAAATTGATAATAATTTTTCTGCTTCCTTTTAGTAGAAAATATTTTCCTGAGTTAATCCTAGCTGTAGCAAAGATGAAGGAAAGTTAAGAATTGAAAAAAATAAAAACTAATATGAATAATAATTCTATAATTAACATAAAATCGAAATATTTCATCATATTAATAATAATTTCTTAAATTTTTATTTAAGAAAAAGCCCTAAAAATAAGTTTCAGTAACCAATTTAAATTAGTCGAAGAAAAACTTTATAGTTTGATTCATACAAAAAAACACTTTATTGAATTATAATATACCAAGCATTAATATTTATTTAAATTATTAATTGCAACTTTTTTTACGCATAAAATTCAAATTTTAGTGCCACTTGGGTTTTGTAGTTTATTTAACGTCCTGATGTATTCCAAAAATCACACTACAAAAGAACCAATTAAAATAAAATACGTAAAATAGAAAAATCAGTTTATTAATGATTCAATTAAATATTCATAGAGGTATTTTACATGAGTATCTTAGTTATAAAATTATTCGAACTCATATTTTTTCGTTGGCTATTAAGGACGCTACCCAATAATATTGCACATTATTAATTCCGAATAAAAATTACAAATTTTTTGGAAAATAAAATTGTTAATTAAAAAAAACTAATTAACTCTACAATTTTTTTTCTATTTATTTTGTAATTTCGAAAAGTTTAATGTTGAATTTTTTTTATATTTTCTGACACTGTTATGTGTCAGAAAATATAACTTGCAAAAAAAAATGTAAATATTTATTAATATGTATTATTTTGTTAATTAATTTTTGTGTTAAATGTTTTATTTAATTTCAACAAAATTTATTTTCATTAAAAATTTTGTATTGGCCTGCAGTTATGTAAAATCATATAAAATATTAATATAAAAAAAATACATTAATTGTGATTAAAATGTTATGAACAAATTTCAGATAATTAAATTTGAATTTCTTATAATTAAATTAATTATTGAATCGAATTTGTAAAAATTGCTATCTAATTATTTTTATTTGCAATGAACTTGCACAAAATTATATAACATATTAAAATGTACTTTTGATAAAATGGAAATTATACATGTCTAAGGTCATGCAGGACATGTAAAGATTTTTTAGTAAGGCATAAAAAAGGCATATTTCTTAAGCTGTGGACGGACGTTGACAAAGCATTAAATGTAAATGTGAATAAAAACTTTGGAAAATACAAAGAGCAAATACTATTTTTATTTTAATTTACATAAAAATTGATAACATTTAAATTAAAATACGTATTTCAAAAAAAAAAAATGGCTGTAAAATAACTTGATTCTACAATTAAGTTTCCTTATTTGATATACATATTTAACCCATTTTTCGCAGTTTTTACTCGGTAAGAAAACAGAATTCACTAAAATAAGAAAATTTTAGTGAATTCTGTTTATTTCCTATGCAAATAAAAGATTTTGAAAATTTACATTCTCCTTGTCTACAGGAAAAAAACGCAATATCATGGATTATTATATGTACTAGGAATTGTTAGAATGTATCTTGTAAAAATTAATTCTTGATACCTGGTTCAAATTTACGATATATATGCAATAACACAATATCGGTTGTGTTATTGCATGTATCGCAATAATAATAATAATTAGTCGCCACAGTTACTATTTTATAGGTGCCTCACACTGTTCGCCTACATTAATTTATTCACGTGATAAACTCGCAATAAACATATTTAGGTTAATTTTTTTCCAAGTACAAAGTAAGATCTCAAACGTTCAAATTATCATTTAGATTTATTTGAAAAAAAAGATAGTAAAATATATTTTTTTGAAATGTTACGTTAACGCTAACACAAATGAAAATGGGTTAACTAAATTTTAACAAAAACGATTTTAAATATATATAATTAAATTTTTTGGTTTTTATGTAAACATTCATTTTTTCATTAATAAATTTATTTATGTTTTTCTTTTTTTTTTACAATTTGATTTTCAATCAAAATGCTAATTTAATCTGGGGACAAATTTATGAGAATACAATAATAAAATTTATGTTTACATCCGCAAAATATATAAAAATTAATTGAAATATATTTATTTTTTTTTTAGGTTCGACCTGAAATAATATCAACAATGCGAGTTTTGAGTAAATTTTTAGGTCTTTTAATGTCCCGTCCATTTAACTATCAGGGAAATCGTAATACGGTTGTTGATAACAGACAAATTGAACTACGAGATATCGTAAGTAAAATAATTAATTTTGGTATTTCAAGTTGATTTATATTGATTTTATTATTTAAATTTATATTCGTAAATTTTTTTTTATTAATTATATTTCAGAGTTTTGTCAAGTATTTTGATTTCAATTATTGTGGACATGTTATTTGTATTTCAGATATTTACTAATATTATTTAGGATTGGACAAAAATTAAATTACTATAGATATGAAATAATAGTGAAATGATTTAAGCTTTCAAAACAATGTACAACGTTACGCAGGAACTGCGGAATCGGCTATGAAAAAAATTGATTAAGATTTAATTTTTTCACTTTAGAAACGCATTGATCTTATTATTTTAAAATCATTTTTTTAAATTTTCAATTGATACTAGTTTAATTTGGAATACACCATATTACTTTAGTGTTAAATTAGTATCAAACCATGTGCGTTCAGAAAATTCTACTCACGTTTTATTTTGAAACGAAAAAGTAGATGACATTTAAATATATTTAATAATTACATGGGTCATTGTTTCTACTCATAAACTATTGAATCAAACGACGAAATTATAAATACTAACTAAAAAATTTTTAATATAAAATAATTATTATTTTATTATTTTTAATAATTTTTGCTTAAATATTTTTTTTTTATTTTTACAATATAGTTGCAACCAGAATTCGATTTAATTAAAATATTAGAAAAATCTATAATTGATCGTAAATTAATCGTTACAATACCATGGCTAGTACAATATTTATCAATGTTAGATCATGTCACATTAAAATTATCATATTATCGTCAATTAATTCAAAAACTTTATGAATTATATATGAATATGACATTTTATAATAATAATGATGACAACTCATTAACAATAACAACATTAAAATCTAATATTAATATACAAATGCGACCAACATCAAATTTTATATTACGCACATGTTTAGGATGGTTATTTGATAATTTAAATATTTCAGATGATTATTATCAATATAGACAACAAATATTTCAATTAATTGATAATAAATTTAAAATGAATATTATTTCAAAAAGTAATAATACTATTGATGAAAAGAAAAATTTTGTGAAAAGGCCTTTAATTGGTAAAAAATCAACTATAAAGGATAATGAGGAAATGCATCAAATTATAATTAATATACCAATAAATTTATATAATGAGTTTAATGAAAGTAATGAGAAAATTATAATGACACATTTAAGAAAATATGATAATAATAATCAGTATGATTGTAAATTGGTCAAGGTTTCATCTACAAATAATAATACTATTACTAGTGATGGCAATGAAATAAATAATAAAAATGTTAGAACAACATTAAAAAAATCTAATGAAGGATCTTTAATTTATTCTGATTTAAATCGAATACAACAAAATAATAATATGATATCGATTCATAAATCTTTTGATCAATTATTGGAAGGTATTTTAAATGTGTCATGCCCATTTTTAGCTGATTTTCGCGTTGCTATAATGCCAATTAAATCATCTAAATGTGTTTCTCGTACTGGACGTTATCGTCATATTACAACAAAAATATCCTTTGAAACATCTGGACAAACAACAACTACACCAGCAACAACAAATAAATTTAATAGTGACAGTGTTAATGAAAATTCTGATAAAAATTCAATTAAACATTTACAAAATTCAGATACACAAACAAAATTAATAGAAGCATTTTTACATTCACAAAGTTTATCGGTTCGGCGAATTGTTGAATTTGTAATTGAAAGGACAACATCAGCGGTTATTAAGGATTATCAGATGGAAATTTTATTACCAAGTAAATCAATTGCAATGGAGAAAATTAATGAAATAAATTCAATTGAATTGGTAAGTTTATATTTAGGAATTATATGATAGAAAAAAGATCTGTTAAAACTTTCATCATTTACGTATTTATTTGCAAAGGATATTTTTTTTTATATGTCTAATAATTTTTTTATATGTCTATTTTCTTTTTATAAGGTCTAATTTATTAGTAAACTTTATTATGTGAAAAAATTTAAATTGATTGAAATCATTCAACTGAAAGTTTACCTTTTATAATGAAAGAATATTAATGTTAAATATGTTTTTTTTTGGTATTGTTTTATAAAAAATATCTGAATATTACATATATTTTGTTCTGTTAAGTATACTTATATTTTTCATTGAAATTTATTGATATTACATGAAATATTTCATAGTATTCATATTTCTGTTCGTTTTGTTTTTCACCAGTAGTTAAAGAATTTTTAATTTTGATTTCTGTTATGAGGTAACTTTGTAGTAATATTTAGGCTATTATTACTCACTGGTCACTATAGAATTAAAAGACATGTTTATAGAATATGACTTATTAACGACAATCGAAAGAGAACTCATTTGTACACTATTACAAGTTACCGCCGTTTATTAAGAGTTATGATAGAGAAACTGTTCAACTGTTATTTAATAAAATATTTCATGTAATCTCTATTCATAAAGTACCGAAAATGTTAATTTAAAAATTTCGTAATTGCGCTTACCAAAATTTTACCCATTTTTACTGTACATTTTATTATGTTTTTGTTTTCTGTAAATATATTACTGTGGCTTGGTAATATTCATTAATTTTTAATGGGAAAATTGTGAATTACATTTCACTACTGGAAGGTTTAATTAATTATTTTGAAAGTATTCATAGGGAAAATATAAATTTTATATTTGATATTTTTATTTTAAAAAAAAAATAATAATAAATTTTTTTTGACTGAAATCCTTTTATTTTGTACCTCTTTCCCAAGTATTTATGTATTTTGCTGAAGATGAAACTTTCATAATTGTTTTTTTTTTCAATTTTTGTTTTTTACATTTTGTAAAAGGATTCCATATTTTTTTTTTTTGATAGGTGTAAGAGCACTTTATCATTTTATAAATTATTAATTTATTTAAATTTTTTTTTTTCTGTTCTGAGATTTTTTTTGATTTTTTTTTACTGATGGCAATGAAAATATAAATTTCAATGTTGTTCACTATGTAATGGAATCAAAATGGAGTGATAATAAAGTACAATTTTATTATTATTGCTGCCAATTTGTTGAAAAAGTTTATTAATATTTTATTATTATGAACTCTGAGAATATAAAATAAAAAATGTTTATGTATAAAAATTAGTATTAAATTTTATAGAATTTAAAGAAATTTTTAAAGCTTAGTTAATTTAAGTTTATATTAATACAATGTCCTGATTAATGCAGCATGCTAATTATAGATTAGTGACTAAGAATTTACTAAATTTCTATCCTAATTTTGAAGGATTTTATTAATTTTGAAACAACAACAAATCTTATTCCATTTGAATAAAATATGCTAATTAATTACCTATCAAATGAGCCCACTTTTGTTGGTTTAGTTCAAGTATTTCAGAAGATCTGATTTAATAACTGTTTGAGGTTCAAATACTGAAAGAACTCTTATTTAAACACTCTGTGGGTTATCGTATATATAAAAAAGTGCTCATTAAATTTGCATTCATAATCGGGCCATTTTGTATAAATGTACTAGAATACTTAAACCCTGGTGATACGCTAAGGAACCCAATGGGTTAAATTAGAGTTGCCAAATCAAGTTGTCTACACATAACAATTTAGTTTTATGATGTATTTTACATATGCTTTATTTTTATTTTCAAGAAAACTATTATCAATGAAATGTATAAAATATTTTCGGAGATTTATAATGAAACTATGCTAAAATGGGATTTTGAAATTCCTAAAATGATTGAAGATCGTGTAAAGGTACAAAATTATTTATTATATTACATACGGAAATTATTATTCTAATATTATTTAATTTACAATTCTATAACTAGAAATCTTTGGATGCTTTACTACCAAATGAAACATTTGATGCTGTGAAAAAGACATGTCTAGAAATAATTATAAAAAAATGTCAACTGAAAGCAAATGATTGGCGATTAACGAATTTAAATGGTATAGAATTTTATTCAAAGGATATACCATCAGATGCAGAAAAATTATTAAAAAATAATTCAATAAGAAAAACAGAACAATTATTACCAGCTACAATATTAGAAATTGATATGTCGAAACCAAAAATGTCAATTGTATTTTCAAAATTACAATTTTCTTTACATTTTACAAATCAGCGACCAGATTTAGTAAATGAAGAGGATTTATTAAAATTATGTGATGAATTATTAATAACATTAAATAGTCATAAACTGCCATCATCATTTTTTCGTGTTACTGGTGTGATGACAGTATGTTTAGTACAAAATTTAAGTAAGTATTAATATTGACATGTTTTTCAAGCGCTCTTATATTAATTGATAATTTTTAATTCCAGTTTTGAGACATTACAATATTTTAACAAATAATCTAATTGAAAAATTCCTCAATATTTGGTTATGTGATGGTTTAAAAACTTTTATTCAAATACCAAATCTGGAAAATAATGTCGAAAAGATTGTAACAAAACCAGAAGAAGAAAATAATTTTGAAGATATTAATGTTGACTATGGTAATTATGTTTTGGATATATTAGGTCTAACCGAAAGTTCTGTTCGTTTTTAAGTAAAAGAACATAATCTGTATATTAATATCTAATTTCCCCGTATAATTTCCATTAGTATTGACTTATTGAAGTTATTGCCTTCTTAATGGGAATTTCTTTGTATTAATGTACGATAAAAAATGAGTCATTCATAGAAACTCGTGCATTATTTTTTCAGAATATCGATTTTCCTGAAATTTTACTTGATTTAAAAAGCAGACCGGGAAATGAATGTTCATAAAAGCACAAGAATACGATAGGAATATAGTGGAGAATATAATAAGTGATTATGGTGGATGGGCCCAACACCGGTAAATTTTTTGTGGGTCCATATAGAAACAGTCGACCTTCTTTTGTCTTCTACCCGATAGCTTGTACAGGAGGTCTTTCTGCGATATCTGATGATGATAACTGTGATATTTCAGTTCATACATACCCGAAGTTCTTCGAGAGCGTGCTCATTTTAAGGACTCCGCTCTAAAATTTATATAACCATCTTCTGGGAGACCTTTCAGAACATGCATCTATAAAAAAAATTAGACAAATCGATGCAGCTCCATGCAGCACTTACTTGTTCCTTGTTGATATTCGTAAAGTATACAGTACCGTAAATGAACTTTATCGACAGGTTTCTTTTGTTTATTATTAGTCAACAACGACAATAATACAACACGGTCTTTTGGTTCATTATATACTATATCAAAGGCATTAGATACGGGTTAGCTTATCAAGTTTAAGCGTTCTAAATACAACCTACAGGTAAAATATCATTATACGCGTATAAACGGACAGAACATTCGGGTTTATAATTATTCTTAAATTAATAATATAATTATATAATTTAATATTCAATAACTTAATATAATATTTTCATTTATACAGTTAATATATTTAATGGAATTCTTTCGGAATCATATTTACAATTAATTTTACATAAATCCGAATTATATGAAAAATATACGGAAATTTTAATAATATTATTAAATAATAAATTACTAAATATCAATTATTTAAATAATAAATTTATGAAACTTTTTAAACTTGATTGGGCACAGGTAAAAAATATATATATAAAAAATATTTAATTATAATCATTTAACATTATTTCCAGGATGAATACAAAAAATTAACAATAATTTTGGAAACTATTACACGAAAAACTCAACAAATTCAATCAAATGAAAATGATGTTAAATCAATTTTATTTATGGAAATGTTAACAGATTTAATTAGTGATATTGATGAATTTTGATATTAATTAATTTCTTTTTTTTTCCAATATTTTATTTTTCATTAAATAATTTTTTGAAGTTTTTATTAATTTAAGAATAATTATAAAAAAAAAAAAACTTTTTTATTTCATTTATATTTTGATAATTTGAATATTTTAATTTTTCAAAAAAATTACTTGATGTTTTATTTAGTCCCCTTTTTTGTGTTTTTTTTTGTTAATTAATCTTTTTTTATATTAGATAATCTAATATTTCTCTTTATGTTCATTACATAAAAATATTATAGATAAATAAAAATTAATTAACCAATGAACAACTTTGTGTTTGAGGAAAAATAATTGATTTTTTTTATAAGAAATTGCTTAATTAAAGGATTAAGATTATTTTGATTATTCAAATCATTAATTTTTTAGATAAATTTCATTAGTTTGGCGGCATAAGTAGAGCATTGCAAACGAAATACTATTATCCTAAATACAATTAACCTATGCATATTTTTAGGTGTAAAATATCTAAATTATATATTTTATGAGTTTAGGACAACGAATTCGAATTAATTGAGATGGTCAATAGAAACATAAATATAAAATGTAGAATTTTAATTTGTCAAGGAAAAAAATATAGTGAAGATAAAATAGAAGGTCGCAGTAAAATATATGTCTACAATCGGAAGACAACCAGAAATAACAGTTTAATTAGAAAACTTTTCGTTTTTTATAGCAAATATGTATATCAATACATTTATTAGAAAAAACTAAAGAAAGCAAACACTCAATTAAATTGTTCAACAAATTTAATTCGAAAAATAATTCGAATATAGAAAAACACTGATATTTTATGATGTAAAGTAATTATCAATCAACCAGAAATAATGATTTATTGACAATTACTTAACATTATAGAAATTCATAGTGTTTTTCTATCATTAAAAGTCTTCTTTCATATTGTTCACAAATCTCGGGGATTTTATTAACTTTTAATTTAATTATATATAAATTTGAAAAATAATACAAATTTGTTATTTAACTACAAGAACAAAATGTATTTTTTTTTTTTCAAAATATAAAAATCATAAATAAATATATACATATTATGTTTTTCTTCAAATAATATTGATAACAAGTTTTTGACCTATAATTTTTGAAATTTAAGTCCCCGTATTTGTTATTTACTATTTTTTATAAATTTATTTAGAAATTTATTGGTTTTTTGTTTACTTAATTATTTTATTTTTTCGCTCATGGATTTATTAATGAAATTTAATATAATGAAATAGGTTATTTTTTTAAATTTGTTCTTTCCCTTCATTAAAATTTAAATTTATTGGTAAGAATCATTAAAAATATAAATTGTAGTCTGTCGGTTGAAGAACTATTACAAATTTTGGTATTTTGAGTTAAAATGTCACTACTTCTGCAATAAATTTTAAATTGAACCGGAGTGTATGCACAAGTTATAAAAAGTAACTGTAGCAATCAGTATGTGCTTGTAGCCAACTGGGAATTGAAAATGTGATTTACTTAAAATGAAATGTCACTTAATACCGCCATCCGCTAAACTCTTGATTTAATTATAAAAGTTCTGTCCCATATCGAGGTGATTGTTAAAGAATTCCTTGTAAAAATCTTAAATCTTATATGTATTTACAAAACGAGAGTAACGAGTGGAAGATAAATTGTTAAAAGAATCTACTTTTGTAATTATTGAACTAACAAAAAAAAAAGAAATGAGTAAATAATCTAAAACAAATAAAACACTCAAAAATAAAAGAATTTTTTACTTTAAAAATAAACAATATTCTTGAAAAAAAATTCGTAACAATGCACTACTTGACTTTGATTATTCATTTATTCTAATGTACTTTAAATTAAATTTCTAGATTTCTTTATTTAGTCTTTAAATTTCTGAATATATAAACTTAGGCTTAATAGTAAGTACTTGAGATAAGAATTATTTTATAATACATATTTTATAATTTTTGCTTCATGGGTTTAATGGAATAGATACCCTACTTAAGATAATTAACTTATTAAAATCACCACATTTACTTTTTAGTGTAATATTAAAAAGTTTCAGAAGTTTTATGTTGTGAGAATTAGAAATAAATTTTGTATGTACATATACTTAATTTATATTGTCAAAAAAAATATTTATTCAACCCCGAAATTATTTGTACTTTGAAATTTCTTAACAGTTTTATTACAATTTTGATCTACTATATTTCTGAATCCATATTTCTTTATAGTGAATAAATCTAGAATTGGAGCATGGCAGGGGTGTGCTGATAAATCCATAACAACCGGCTCGCATTTTTTTTAAATTGTATAAATATGAAAAAAAGAATGATATTAACATTTAAGATATTTATTGTACACAAAATATTACAATAAATTGAACACTATAAAAATGGATACGTATTGCAAAAAATTACACAATAAATTAATATTGGTATTTGGTATTAATATTGGTATTTGAAAATAAATCTTCCTCGATTTCTACAGGTACAACAGATGTTTCTTTAATATGTTCGTTAAAATCAGGTCTTATGATATTTGAGTTTATTTGTGTAACTGCAGAATTGTTTAATCTGTTGCCAATTGTTTTTTCAGTCATTGTCGGCTGCGGAGCAAAAAACGACAATAAATTTCCCTGTTTTCTCTTCATTTTGGGTAAACAATCACTATAATTTACATAAAATTAGTATTCCTAATTTGTTTTAATATATTTTAATAATAATTATTACTTACCTATTAGAAATTGTAAATTTAGTTTTAATATTTTTATATTAAACTAGCTAGCTATTAATTTTATTTTATTAAACTAAAACGTGTACACATTAATACATTCCAGCCTAATATGAAAGACTATGTAAATTGTTATACTACCATCAAAATAAGTAATTAAAGGTTAGTTTTAAATTTTTGTTTGGCAATTCAATTAATTTAACAACCGGCTCGGCGATTTTTTTTATTGCCAACAAACGGCTCGCGCGAGCCGGCTCCAGCACACCACTGGCAACAAGGTAATAATGTTTATTTGTGAGCCATTCATTGTTTGTAGCAGATGAGCTCAATCGTTCCCATTTTTCCATCTTATTATATTTTACTGGTACTCATTTAAAGCTGTGTAGATTCAGACTCAATATTCAGACTGGAAGCAAGCCCTGAACCTACTGCAGCATATCATATAATTTTATCGTTAGCGTTTTTTTTATTATACTACCAATAGGGATTTTTTTTTATAACCTTTCAATTAAAAGTTAAAGATAATTAACATTACGTATCTACGGTGACAACTTCTAAAAATTGTTTATACTAAATTTTGATTAATGTAGTGATTTTAATTAGTTAATTATCTTAAAAAAAATGAATTCATAAGAAACTAAATAATATAAAGGGTCTTGACCTATCATTTTCTCGATCTATAATTCTCTGTACACATATACAGTTGCGGTTTTCATGCTATCTGGCCCCTATTGAAATTATGAATTTATAATTATAATCGAAAGTCTTTATTCCGATATCATAACTTCGAATTTCTTGTTTCTTTAATATGGATATATGATATGTAATGAAATTACACACAGAATTTTCTTAATAGAACTTAAAATTAGCATGAACAATTAAATATATTATAATAATTTGCAGATTATTTTTACTAAAATTCGAGTGATAGTGAAACATTTGAAAAAAAAACTTCTGAATTAAAATCGCTTGACCGCACAAATTATTTTGTATATGTAATAATAAAGCTTTCTATTTTTAGAACCAGATTTTAATTATTATTCTGAACCTTAACATTTTACAATTCAATTATTTGAAATAATTTTATTTCATTTCTGATTTATGAATGGACAAATGATTTTTTTGGCATTTTTATCTGTCAATTAATAATGTCTTGGTACTAATCTGACAATATTTTATAGATAACACTCTATTAGGTCTATTATGTTGAACAAAAAAAAAACTTGATTTCAACAAGCTGATAATCTGTATATGTAGACCCATGTATATATATATTAGTAAATAAAACAAGCTCCAACAAATTTCAATTAATTCGTTAATATTTTTCCGGTATCCGTCAGTGTTTTATTTACCTTACTAGTGGTAGGATCGTAATTTATTTTCTTTTTTATATTGAACATTTTTTAGTTTGTGATCAAATTAATTTTAACCGGCATTTTTTTTATTAAACTGGTGCATCAATAAAAATAAAATTTTTAAATTATAATTAAGATTATTTCCTAAATTCCTGTGCATAAAAAATAGTTAATGCAAAAATAATGAAAATATTAATTTTTATACTTGGATTATATTTATCTAATAGTTATGGATATATTGTAGAACCAGGTCCACAAGTTAAAGCTACAGTTGGTAATTTTACTGATATTATAAAATATTAAAGAAAATATTTTAACTGATTTTTTTACTAATGTTTTAGGAGAAATATGGCCAAGACCGAAATATTACGAAAAGTCGGATTTTTATTTTCAAATTGATCCAAATAATTTTCGGTTTGTGGTGAGAATACATTTTTTTTATATTCTAATACATTTTTATATACAAATGTGTTGATTAAATTTAGGTCACTATTTAAATTTTTGGTAATTTAAAAATATATTCTAAATGTTTGATAGATATTTAACCCACTTTAACTTAATAACTCTTTCTTCCGGTGCGGTATATTAGTATTAATGCATCATCGTTTGTTCTAGAGATTTTCGAATTTTTGTTCGATTGAGAATATAATAGGTAAAAAGTGTTTAAATTTGCATTTGGTTTTAGAGAAGAAAATAATTCTTATATTTTACTTTTTTAAATAATAAAAAGCACAACGAAAATAATACTGTTTTTAAATTATCAAAGAAAAAAGATTAATAAAAATAACATCCTGTTTTAGAGGGTTAAGCCCTTTATTATGCTGTGTCAGTTTTTAAAATATTTTTAATAAGAATTTATCAAAATTTTAATTTTCAGTAATTTTTATATTAATGTAAGGCTTAATTTTTGTCTACATTTTTTTAGATAGCAGGAGAAGTTTGTGATATTCTTGATGAAGCATTAATACGATACAAAAAAATTATAAAATTATCTAGTAATAGTATAATTCGAGATAATATAGAAGAGTTTTTAGAAGAACCGCGAACTATTAGGAAAATTTATGTTAATTTAACATCACCATGTGAACGTATGCCACATTTAAAAATGGACGAATGGTGTATGTTATTTTTTTCTAAATATTCTTTAAAATCTATTAAATAAATCTTTATTTTTATTTTTTGTAGATTATGTTACAGGATCTGGTCGTATAATATCTCATTCAATATGGGGTATACTGAGAGGTTTAGAAACATTTTCTCAATTGATAACACCAGGTTCAAATGGAATGGTATACATAATTTCCTTTAATGAATTTATATTTTAAAAGATTTATAATACTTTTAAATTTTTGTAGTTAAGAATACGTGATATCCGTATACGTGATTCACCACGTTTTCCACATCGTGGTTTATTGCTTGATACTTCAAGACATTACATGAATATGGATACGATTTTCACAATTTTAGATGGTATGGCATACAATAAATTAAATGTATTCCATTGGCATATTGTCGATGATCAATCATTTCCATATCAAAGTATCAAATATCCTGAATTATCTGAAAAAGGATCCTATATGCCATCAATGATTTATACACAAAAAAATATTTCAAATATTATAGAGTATGCTAGAATGAGAGGAATACGTGTTGTGGCAGAATTTGATGTACCTGGTAAGTAATTTTGATTATTTAATTACAAATGTTAAATTTAGAAAAATAAAAAGTGCCACAATATAATAATATACAATTTGTATAAAAAAAAGAAATATGTATCTTAAATACTTCGGAATAACAAAAAGTGAATTTGCCCGTTTCAAAATAAACGGGTAGATCATAAGTATTTTATTATACTGACAGAGTTTGACTAATTAATAATTCTTTTTAAAATTAATTGTTTCAAAATTATGAGTTTTTTTTTACATTTTTAGTCCAAAAATAGGAAAATTAATACATATTTAATTGAGTTTTAATTTTGATAAAAATGGAATTTCCGAAAATAAAGCAAACATTTTTTCCGAAAATAGAGCAAAAGAATGAATTAATATTAAGTTTGTCTTGGCTAGGAATATTTGAATTTAATTTAGATAGTCTATTGTAATATAGATGGCGCAAAGATACTAAAATGAATTTATTATGTTTAAATTTTTGAAAATAATATGTTCCCCTCGGTTGTATGCTGATTCTTCTCGAAAAAGTCTTCTGGCACAATTCTTCTGCCACAATTCTTGTCAGCCAATTGTTCTCCCACAATTATTCTCTCACAATTCTTCTTCCACAAATTTTTTCAGGTAATATATATATATGTATATATATAATATATATTGCGTGAAAATAATTGTGGAAGAAGAATTGTGTGAGAAGAATCAACCGGTTCCCGTTCCTCTCACAATTCACATTTTGGTTAAAGTTATATAAACTTTTCTTATGTTTTGATACTAAAAGGTTCTGCCAATTTATCAAAAATGCAGTGCTTAAGTTTTTGATTACATAAATAAGTTGAATTTATTAAATTATTAATTTTAAAATCTATTTATTACAGGACATACAAGATCTTGGGGAAATTCTCATCGGGAAATTTTAACAGAATGTGGATCACCATATAATGGTAGATATGGTCCAATAAATCCAATTAATAATGCATCGTTTGACTTTCTTGAAAGCTTTTACAGGTTTAAAAAAAAATATTTTTGGTTGAATTGTAATTATTTGTTTTTATTAATATTTATAGTGAAGTCCTTGGTGTTTTTCATGATAAATATATGCACGTTGGGGGTGATGAAGTCGGTTTTGAATGTTGGGAAAGTAATGAAGAAATTAATCATTATGTTGATAATATGGGAATTACATTTTCATATTTACAAAAAACTTTTATGGAACGTATTACGAAATTAATTACAAATAAATCATTTGCACCAATTGTTTGGCAAGAGGTAAAAAATTCTTTTCATTAAAGCAATTATGGTTAAAATTCAAATTAAATTATAATTTTTAGGCTATGGTTGAAAATGTCACAATGCCAGAAGAAACACTTGTACAAGTATGGACAGGTGATTGGAAACTTTTATTACACAAATTTACAAAGGCTGGACATCGTGTTTTATTAAGTCACTGTTGGTATTTGGATCACTTATTAACAGGTGGTGATTGGAAGCACTATTATAATTGTGAACCGTATGATTTTCCTGGAACTATTGAACAAAAACAACTTGTAATTGGTGGTGAAGCATGTATGTGGAGTGAAGTTGTAAATAATTACAATGTTGTTCAAAGAATATTTCCTCGAGTAAGTGCAGTAGCTGAAAGATTGTGGTCGGCACAGCAGATAATAAATATAACTGATGCAACGCAACGATTAGAAGAGCATACGTGTAGAATGATATTACGTGGAGTTCATGCTCAACCACCATCTGGACCGGGAATTTGTTAAATAAATATTAATATTAAAAGTTGTAGTTTAATATTATCGTAAAATAAAGCCTTATTCTGTTTCATTTTTTAAGTAAATGTAATTTATACATTTAATTTCCTTGTAAGATTGCAGACTATTACACATCAAGTCAACCCTAAAATTATTATATTTCAATTATACAAGTTCTGACAGTTTTTCATTTATAATATTTTACATCTCTACATTTAACACCACCTAACTACCACAAAAAATAATTCAGAAACATCTTCTATCATAAATACAAATGATCAAAATGTTTTCTGAAATTTTTTTTAGTAAATTATAATTAGAATTAAATCCTAAATTCCATTTTCGTTAATTTAAAGTTAAATGATAAGAATTTTGAGATATTAAAACAAATATTGAAGTCGATTTGTACCAAATCCAGGAAATTATGTAGCATGCTTCACATGTTTTAAACAAGATTCGCAATAATAAAAATTTGGTTTATTAATATGCAGTGAACTCCTGGATTGACCTACAGGTATTTTGATTAAGAATCAACTTAGTCAAAAATTAAAAAAAATATATTTTTCACCGAACCATAAAATCATAAAATACCACTATGTTTTCCAATGAGTTGGGATATGTTACTTTTTACTATAAACAATAAATATAACCAATTAATCAGGCAATGAATTATATAATATTATAATTATTTGTGCAAAAAAAATCAGTTTCGTTAAATATATATTTTTAGCCTAATTTAATATCGAAAAATTAAAATTAAAATCACTTATTATAGAACTTCAAATGTAAAAAGAATACTAATATAAACATTTAAAATTTATAATTATAAAAATTGAGCCTAATTAATTACCCTTTATTTATTTACATTTTCGTTAATATAATAGGTTGTAAAATTAAAATATATTTATGTATTTTTTTTTAAAAAAAGAATTTAATAAACTGATACAACGAAAGAAAATCAATTATTATATTATAAACATGAGCTACAAAATAGTATTATAACAAATAACATTATAGTTAGTTCAAAATATTTCAGTAAATTGTTACATAAATGAAGACGGGTATTCAAAAAATATTAATAATTTTATTACATTTTTATTTAATAACTGGAAGTGATCGTAATCATGGTTTTATTGCAGTAATTAAACCAACGTCTGGTATATTTCTTTAAAGTCATTTATAAAATGAAATTTTGTGATTTGTATTATTTAGGCGAAATATGGCCGAAACCAAAATTTGAACGAAGATTTGAAAACAATTTTATTGATCCAAATAATTTTGATTTTGTGGTAAGCAAAAATAGAATTAATTTAATTTAGTGATATTTAGTTACATTTAAAAAGATTGTATATAATTATTGAGTTGATTCTAGTTTTAGAAATATATATTAAAACTTGTAATTGAAACACGGTCAAATTTCAAAATATAGAGATTAGCTATAATTGTCTAATCCCATTACAGTCAGTGGGGGAAACATGTACAATTCTTGATGAAGCTCTTATTAGATATACCAGAATTATAAAAGAAACTGTGAAAAGTCCAATAATTGATAATCAAATGGAACTGTTTGGAACAAGATTAATCACTAAAATTGCAGTCAATCTTACAAATTTATGTGAGCATTTACCTCACTTAGAAATGGATGAATCGTGTAAGATATTTAATTTTTGAAATCTGATGTCATGAAGAAAAATTTGTTTCCTCTATGTATAGATAACATTTCAGGGGCTGCATATTTAACTGCCAATTCAATTTGGGGTATACTGCGAGCATTGGAAACATATTCACAATCAATAACACCAACAGTCACTGGAATCGTAATGTTTAAGCATTTATAATATTTTGGAAATAAATTTTAATTTAAGATTATTGGAATAGTTAAAAGTACCGAATATTTGGGTAATTGATTCACCACGTTTTTCACATCGTGGATTATTGCTTGACACTGCCCGACATTACATAAGTATCGATAGGATTTTCACAATTTTGGATGGCATGGCATACAACAAATTAAATGTATTTCACTGGCATATTGTTGATGATCAATCATTTCCATATCAAAGTTCTACATTCCCTGAATTATCTGCACAAGGAGCTTATACGCCATCAATGATTTATACACAAGAAAATATTTCAAAGATTATTGAATATGCTAGAATGAGAGGAATTCGTGTTGTACCAGAATTTGATATACCAGGTAAGAAATTTCACATATTTTACGATATAATTACTACATAACTTTTTCAACTAACAAATTCTAAAGGACATAGTAGATCATGGGGAAATTCGCATCCAGAAATATTAACAGCTTGTGAAGGATATAATGAAGGAAGATTAGGACCAATGTATCCACTAAACAAAACAATATTTAATTTCCTGCAACCATTTTTCAGGTTTTTTTTCTTTTATTAAAATTATTGAATTCTTTTTGACATTTTAACAATTTTTCGTATTTAGTGAAGTTTTGCAGGTATTTCCTGATCATTATATACATTTTGGAGGAGATGAAGTTGATTTTGTATGTTGGTACACGAAAAGTATATTTCGAAATTATTTTATACACAGCAATATTGCATATTTAAATATACAACAACAATTTATGGAACATATTATGACATCACTTGTAAGTAAGCCGTTTACACCAATCGTTTGGCAGGAGGTAATTATTGGCGAGCTTATTAAAGTTATAATGTAAAGTATAAAATAAAATAATAAGATACTGTTCTTTAGGTTATGGTGAACGATCCTAAAATGCCAACTGGAACAGTCGTCCAAGTATGGACAGATGATTGGAGAAAATATTTAAGTGAATTTACATATTGTGGACATCGTATTTTATTAAGTGGATGTTGGTATTTAGGTTATGATATTGATTGGGAAACATTTTATATGTGTGAACCGTTTGATTTCGCTGGAACTGTTGAGCAAAAAAAACTTTTAATTGGAGGTGAAGCTTGTATGTGGACCGAATTAATAAATAATTATAATGTTGTTCAAACAATATTTCCTCGAGTAAGTGCAGTAGCTGAAAGATTGTGGTCGTCACAGGACATAATAAATATAACTGATGCAAAACAACGATTAGAAGAGCATACGTGTAGAATGATATTACGTGGGTTACATGCACAACCACCATCTGGACCGGGAATTTGTTAAATAAATATTATTATTATTCAATAATATATAATCCAACAGAGAACTTAATTAAATAAATATTACAGATAGCTGTTATCAGTTACATAATAAAATTGAAATTGCTACGTATTTTTTTAAAAACTATTATAATTATTTTATATGAAAGCATATAACTCCACTAGATCGAACTTCGTCGGTGTCGTTTTTATTTAATTTTTTTAAAACAAAATAAAAACAATTCTTTTCGATTAAATTTTTTTTTTGTGTGTTACAGGGTGTCGACACAAATTTTCTTTTAATAATAGTTTTTTCTGCCGCCTTACATACCCGTGACAACCAAACATTGTAATTTTGCTATAATTTACTGTACCTTTTTTCCAAACAGTTGGCTGTTCCTTTTTCCCATTTGAACTGTCAATGAGCACATTGTTTTTCTTAGCTTTTTCGATCTTTTTTCGTTCAAGCCATATTACAAAAATATATTTATTTATATAGTTTTTTTTAATATATAACATTGCCTGGAATATCGCTGGTTTTTCCTAAGTGCATCTGGCCCCAAAAGCATCTGAACAAGTTGCAGGTAACCTTTTGATATATATTTCACTATTAATTATTTCATAATATTTTTAGAACGTATTGACAAACTGTTTTTTTCTGTTTTTTTATTAATTTTTTTTAATTTATGTTCCTGAACAATTATCTATGTGCCCCCGGGCCATATACGACTCATAACTCATAACTATATTAAGTGCCAGTTTCATAGTGCAAGTTTAAACTATCGAGTTCCATAGTAACCAAAATAATTAATATTTTACATTAACACGCTTCCCATAAGTATGAATGAAACTATTGAACAATAGTTAGGAGGCTAGACGGTATTTTTATGTCTCATAATTCATAACAGAAAAACTTATTTTATATTAAATATTTTTAAAAATAAATTTATTATGGTACAAATTTATAAAAAAGAATGAAAAAATAACACCAAAGTTAATGTGCTCAAAATAATCAATAATTATTTTAAGAATTTGCTTACTTATACCGCAGTTCAAACCAAACTCAAAAAAAAAATTGAAAATAATTATTAATGCAAATTAAACATGAAATTTACTAAAATATCCCAAAAAAAATGCAGATATTGCAAAAATATATGTTCTCTTAAATCTAAAGTGATAGTATCTAACATAAACATTTTACAATTGTAGATAATACAATTTGACCGTAAAAATATAACATTCAGATAACATTCAGATAACAAGATAACATTCAGTTGATATTTTTCTGGTTATTTTTTACCACAACTTTTCATTTAATTCACATTACAAATCAACTTTAATAGTTTTTCGAGTAAACTTTCTTTGAAATATTGATTAATGGTAAATTTTTGAAAACAGGTGGTAAATTATGGCTTTTATTAAAAATATATTACGAGTATTATTAAATCTTTATTTAATCATTGGAAGGGAATGTATTGATAGTTTTGTTCCAGTAACTAAATCGACCAGTGGTATATTTTTTTAAAGTCATTTATAAAATTAACTATTGTGATATTTACTATTTAGGTGAAATATGGCCAAAACCAAAGTTTGAACGAAGATTTCAAAACAATTTTATTGATCCAAATAATTTTGAATTTGTGGTAATTAATTTTATTTAGTGATAATTAGTTACATTTAAAAAGATTATATAATTTTTGAGTTAATTCTAGTTTTATAAATATATTTAAAACCTGTAGTTGAGACACTGTCAAATTTCAAAATATATAGATTAGCTATAATTGTCTAATTCCATTACAGTCAGTGGGGGAAACATGTACAATTCTTGACAAAGCTCTTATTCGATATACCAGAATTATAAAAGAAACTGTGAAAATTCCAATAATTGATAATCAAATGGAACTGTTTGGATCAAAATTAATCACTAAAATTGCAGTCAATCTTACAAATTTATGTGAGCATTTACCTCACTTAGAAATGGATGAATCGTGTAAGATATTTAATTTTTGAAATCTGATGTCATGAAGAAAAATTTGTTTCCTTTATGTATAGATAACATTTCAGGGGCTGCATATTTAACTGCCAATTCAATTTGGGGTATACTGCGAGCATTGGAAACATATTCACAATCAATAACACCAACAGTCACTGGAATCGTAATGTTTAAGCATTTATAATATTTTGGAAATAAATTTTAATTTAAGATTATTGGAATAGTTAAAAGTACCGAATATTTGGGTAATTGATTCACCACGTTTTTCACATCGTGGATTATTGCTTGACACTGCCCGACATTACATAAGTATCGATAGGATTTTCACAATTTTGGAAGGCATGGCATACAACAAATTAAATGTATTTCATTGGCATATTGTTGATGATGAATCATTTCCATATCAAAGTTCGTCATTCCCTGAATTATCGGCGCAAGGAGCTTATACGCCATCAATGATTTATACACAAGAAAATATTTTAAATATTATCGAATTTGCTAGAATTAGAGGAATTCGTGTTGTAGCAGAATTTGATGTACCTGGTAAGAAAGTTTATAACTCTTTTGACAAAATTTTAAAAAATGTTCCGGTCCATTTCTTAAACTGTAAAATAAGTATGTATATGAACTTATAATTTCAGCCCATACTAAATCTTGGGGTCATTCACATCCCGAATTATTGACAACATGCAAGTGGGGAGATGTTGATAATTTAGGACCAATGTATCCAATAAGCAAAAGAGTATTGGAGTTTCTTGAAAATTTCTTCAGGTTTTTGACGATATAAAATTCTTTATATTTTAACAATTATAATTTTTTTCGACTGCAGTGAAGTTCTGGACGTTTTCCCAGACAAATATATGCATCTTGGTGGTGATGAAGTAACCTTTAATTGTTGGGCCAAAAATAAACAAATTCGTCATTATAAAATTTTACACCAAATGTCATTCAATGATTTAAAAATTATTTTTATGCAACGCGTTGCAACCTTTCTTAAAAATAAATCTCGTTCTCCAATTGTATGGCAAGAGGTATGGATGGGTTAATTTTTGTCATTAAGATATATTAATAGAAAATATTTAGGTTATGAAAGAAAATTTTGGAATGGCACTTGACTTAATTATACAAGTATGGATGACGGATTGGAAAGATACAATTTTTAATATAACAAAAGCCGGATATCGTGTTTTAGTAAGTCATTGTTGGTATTTAGATCGATTGGATACAAACGGCCATTGGGAAACATATTATAATTGTGAGCCACATTTCTTTCCTGGAGATCTTAACCAAAAAAAACTTGTAATTGGTGGTGAGGCATGTATGTGGGGTGAAAAAATAAATGATTTAAATGTTATAAACCAAATTTTTCCACGGGTGTCTGCAATAGCTGAAAGATTGTGGTCACCACAACACATAACTAATATTACTGATGCACGAAAACGGTTCGAAGAACATACTGTACGAATGATATTTCGTGGAATAAATTGATAGTTAGAACTTGCATTATATTTTGAAAATTATTATATGAAGAACAACCATTTTGTTGTGATGATGAAAATTAAATATTGTATATTTGATATTTATTTTTTTATTTTTAATCTTTTAAAATAGTTATATTATTTGCACCATGTTAGCACATACCTGAATCAGGACAAAAGTAACATGCGTGGTATAAATTATCAATGATTAAAAATTAATCTACATATGCAGAACGTTCCTATATTTGATATAACAGAATTATTGGAAATTTTTAAATACTAATATAAATTTCTCTATAATGTCTTCTAAATACAATCACGGCAAACTAATTTAAAAATAATAATTGTACACATTCATATTCAATCATTTTCATTTATTTCGCTTTACTTATAACATTGAATTAAAATTTTGTGTTCCAAGAAGATTAATAAAATAAAAATAGTGAAGCAGAATTAGATATAATTTTTAGTTTTACAATATTCTCATAAAACATTAAACCATTCAGTAAACAAAAAGTTTTAATAACAAAATGAAGATAAATATTTTAAAAATATTATTAATTTTATTTAGTTTTTATTTAATAAATGGTTATGCATATGTTGCTGGTTTAAAGTCAGAAATAAAAGCTAGCGTTGGTAAAATTCATTAAATCATCTCAAATATAAAATAATATAAATAGTTTTTATTAGGAGGATTATGGCCAAAACCAAATTCCGATCTTAGATGCATAAATAAGTTAATTGATCCAAATAATTTTCAATTTTTGGTAAGTACATGATTTTAATTTTTATTTAGTATTGGCACAAATGTTTTTTAAGTAGTTTCAGTTTTTAGTGCTTTATTAAATTTCTTTGTGTTACTAAAATATAGATTGTGGGAAAAACATGTGATATTCTTGACCAAGCTATTATACGATATACTAGAATTATAAAAGAATCATTAAAAAATCCAGTTTATAATACAGAAGACGAAATAATTGAATCGCCTTTAATTTCTAAAATTACAGTCAATCTTACAACTTTATGTGAGCGTTTACCTCACCTAGAAATGGACGAGTCGTGTAGGAAATTAAATTTATCAAATAATATTTTCATGAAATTTTTCTTTTTCTTTATGTATAGATAAAATTTCAGGATCATATTTAATTGCCAATTCAATTTGGGGTATCCTGCGAGCATTAGAAACATATTCACAAACTATAACACCAACAATCAATGGAATGGTAACGCTGAAGAATTTTAAAATGACAATTTATTTCAATAATTACATTATTCGAATAGCTAAAAGTGCCTAATATTAGAGTACGAGATCAACCACGTTTTCCACATCGTGGTTTAATGCTAGATACAGCTCGACATTATATCAAAATTGACTTGATTTTTACAATTCTAGATGGTATGGCATACAATAAATTTAATGTATTCCATTGGCATATTGTTGATGATCAATCATTTCCATATCAAAGTATTAAATACCCTGAATTATCTGAAAAGGGAGCCTATATGCCATCAATGATTTATACACAAGAAAATATTTCAAATATTATAGAGTATGCTAGAATGAGAGGAATTCGTGTTGTAGCAGAATTTGATGTACCTGGTACGAGGTTTTATATTATATAATTTATAATCTATAAATAACACTAGGTTTTCTTATTATTTCCACTATGGCCAGGACATACTAGGTCTTGGGGTAATTCTCACCCAGAAATATTAACAGCTTGTGAATGGTTATATAATGGTAAATTAGGACCAATAGATCCAATAAGAAAAAGCACATATGATTTTCTTCAAAATTTCTTTAGGTGTTTATTTACAAAAACTAATAAACTATAATAATTGTAAAAAAAATTTTATATACAGTGAAATTTTTGAAGTATTCCCAGACAAATATATCCATCTTGGTGGTCATGAAATTGATTTTAAATGCTGGCTTAGCAATGAAGCGATATCCAATTATATTTCTTCAAATGAATTAGTACCAGAAAATTTATATAATTTCTTTATGAATAGAGTAGCATTATTACCTACACAAAAATCAGTTTCACCAATTATTTGGCAAGAGGTAATGTAATAAATTTAGGAAAACTTTCTGCTTGAATTTAAAAAAAAATATAACTAATGAGAATGTTGACGAGTAAATATTTTTATATTTTAAAGGCAATATTGAATAATTATGATATGCCAAATACAACTATCATTCAAGTACAACTAAAAGATTGGAAAGATAATTTTAGTAGTTTGACTAAATTAGGATATCGAGTTATATTAAGTGAATGCTGGGCTTTAAATAAAATTTCAAATGATAGTCAGACGAATTGGAAAATTGATTATAATTGTGATCCACATGATTTTGATGGAAGTTATGATGATAAAAATCTAGTAATTGGTGGTGAAGCATTTATTTGGACTAATTTTGTTGGTAATCATAATTTAATACAAAAAATATTTCCAAGAATATGTGCAACAGCTGAAAGATTGTGGTCAAAGGAATATATAAGAAATATAACTGATGCATCACAAAGATTGGAAGAGCATACGTGTCGAATGAGAATTCGTGGTATACCAGTTGAATCACCGTCTGGATTAGGTCATTGTGGATTATGATATGACGTACATTTAAAAGTTCTTTGTAAAATTAAAGAAAGTTATTGAAATAAAATGTAAAAAATAATAATTTGCAAACTATTTTTTTATTGCAATTTAAATATTATTTGAATTGTAATTTAATGCCAGGAGCTTACAAAATAATATATTTTACTTGAAAATCTTATTAAAATAGTACATATTCATAAAAAATGATGAAAGACGACGATTTGGAAAGTTGAATAGTATAGCATGGTATAGAAGCATGGTTAATTTTCAATTACGTATATGATCACCATAGCTGTGAAACTACTGTGATAATTGTAATTATCTCAATACAATTTAATATATATTTCAACTTTAGTTTCACAGTTCCAATTATATAACATTAATATAAACAGAAAGACCATATAGTATGACACAACTCTTATTTACTGTATAATATTAAATTACAATCATATTATATTTTGTCTATGATACAATATAATTACATGAAATTTTTGAAATTATGCACCATTTAATACAGAACTAATTTCAATAATAATTTATTTTGAAATAAAATTATTAAGAAATTGTAAAATACAATATTGTTATTTATTTTAAGTGTTATATTATTATTATTATTAATTTATTTTCCGAATATTGACTTATTTACACAAATATTCAATATTAATTATAAATTACATTTATGGTGGATTTGTTTTTCTATTCGTTCAGCGTAAAATTTCTATTTCTCAAATTGATTAACATTACAATTGCAATCGAAACAAAATTGATAATTGAATATAAAAAAAATTAATTTAATTAAGTAATTTATCACGAAGCGCATCGTAACTGCCAAACTAAGTTTTGTTGTGATAAATGTAATTTGGAAGGATTATATTCTAACTCAATATTTTAGTAACTTTAGGATTGTATTCGTTGATGAAAATATGTTTTTCAATTAGCTCCATATAACAGTTATTCGTATAAATGATTCGTTTAAATGAACCACATTTTGCATACTGAGATTTTAACAATTTTAAATAATATTGCATATAATAAACGCAACGTAATCCACTCATGAAGAATCATTTCCATATTAAATTCCCTGAATTATCAGCATATGGAACATATATTACTGATTTATTTAAAAACATACTTAAAGAGGAATTCGTGTTGTGCCAGCATTTGATATATCCGGTAAGATTAAAATATTGATACAATAAAACCCCGATATATTATCTGAATGTTTACATTATTCTGGAAATGCTGATTGAATGAAACCAGTTGTATGGCATGTTTATGCAAAGTTTTATGGAAAGTAGAAATTAATTATACAACCTGTCAAACGAATTGTGTTTATAATTGCGAAGAAATTTTTGTGGGAATAAAATATATTTGTAATTTTTCAATAAATAAATATGTTTTTTTTTCTTAATTCTGTATGAATTATTTGCATAATTTTAATTAAATTCAAATAAAATAAATAAATGAACATGTGAAAATTATTTTAATAATTTGCTTCTTGCCTGTTGAATATTTTTCCATGAGGTGCGAGCAACTTCCATTTAATATTAATTCACTATTTAACATCTCGATCACATTTAGCATAATATGATTGATTCAGGTTGTTATTTTAGTGAGAAATTTTCTCGCTAGTGTAGTGAAGAAATATATATTTGGTTTCAGTTTTTATGCACAAGAAAAAGATAATTAATGTGTTTGGTACTTTTTTTAATACATAGAACTAACTTCTATGGTTATCAGTCCTAGAGGCTAAAGCTCAAAATAATATTAATTATATTTGAGACACATAAACCCCTAATATTATAAATTTCAACCAAAATTACATAATAAAATAAAAAGAGAAATACATATTTTCTTGTATAAACATTAAGGATCATCACTGAAACATATTTTCCATAGAAAGTTTTCAAGACTTAAGTTTAATCATTTCATACATTTTATGTTATTCATTCTTAGAATAACATTGTAGATTTAGTGAATAGTGTTTCAAAAATTAAATATTCTCAATTAATAAATTAATAACTTGTACATATACCAGAAAAAGATTTTTAATATTAAATAAAATAATATTTCCAATCGGCAATCGCGTATTAATATTATTGATAATAATATATTTAGTGTTTTAAATTAATCGAATAGATAAATTAATAAAAAAGAATATTAAAATTTTAATTTCAGAAAAAGGATATTAAATTTCAGAAAGAATAACTAACACAAAAAAAATGAATAATGTAAAAATATTAATAGTTGTATCAAATTTTTATTTAATAAATGGCTATAATAATTATTTTCATCGCAATATTATACCTACCAGGGGTAAATATGTAAATTAATTATAATTAAAGTTAATAATATAAAAGATATTAAATATTTAGGAAAAATATGGCCAAAACCAAACTTTGAAGAAAGATATCAATACAAATTCATTGATCCAAATAATTTTCATTTTATGGTAAATCTGTTTATTTTTGTAGGATTTTGTCATGTCGCCTGAGCAAAAGTATAAAAGTCTGTTTTTTTTGTTGGGAATAATTACTTGCCAACTTATATTAACATCAACAAATATTGTTTCAATTTTACATGAAAAAAAAAAACAATTATGTTTTCAACGAAAGTAGGTGACTTGTACTATAAAACTGTGCAAAATTAACTTATCTGCTTTTGCTTAGGAAGATTTAATAAAGAGAATTTTATTAAGAAATATTCAGAAATTGAAATCATATATTTAACGATTAAATTTGATTTTGTGATATATTTCACCACGTTTTGCAGTTAATTGGTTACACGTGTGATATTCTCGATCATGCTATTATAAGATATACGAAAATTATAAAAGAATCTAGTAAAATTCGGAATTATACTATTGATAGGAAACTTGATTTAGTTACTACCATACTTGTATATTTGCAAGAACCATGTGAGCAGTTTCCACATTTAGAAATGGACGAATCATGTATAGACAAATTAATATTTAATAATTTTAAAAAAAAAATTTTTATAGACTCAATTTCAGAAATTCAACTTATAACTTCAAATTCGATATGGGGTATTCTTAGAGGTTTGGAAACTTATTCACAATTAATAGTATCAACTACCAACGGAATGGTATTATTTTTAATTTTTTTTAAATATTTTAAAATAATGTACATAATTTAATTAGCTTGAAGTAGCTAGTATTAGCCTAAAAGATTCACCACGTTTTCCTCATCGTGGTTTAATGCTTGATACAGCACGACATTATGTAAAAGTTGAGCTGATTTTGAAAATTTTGGATGGAATGGCCTATAATAAATTAAATGTATTCCATTGGCATATTGTCGATGATCAATCATTTCCATATCAAAGTATCAAATATCCTGAATTATCTGAAAAAGGAGCCTATATGCCATCAATGATTTATACCCAAGAAAATATTATAAATATAATTGAATATGCTAGGATGAGGGGTATTCGTGTTGTGCCAGAATTTGATGTTCCTGGTGAGATAGTGATAAAAAGTGAAGTTTTTCAAAATAAAAATAAGCCAATTGCATAAAATTAAAATTGGGAATGAAACAAATTTGTAATATTCTAAACTAATATATGTGTTCTATATTAATTTATTTAAGATTTCTGAAAGGGTTAAAAAAAAATTATAATTTGTTATTACAGCACATACGCGATCTTGGGGTAATTCTCATCCCGAATTATTAACAATTTGTGAATGGTATTTGCAAGGTGAATTGGGACCATTGAATCCCATTAGTGAATCTACATTTATTTTTCTACAAAATTTTTTCAGGTTAAAATAATATTTAAAAAAAAAAATTTTTTTTTAACACATATTTTAATGCTATTACATTATCAGTGAAGTTATTAATGTTTTTCCGGACCAATTTCTTCATATAGGTGGTAATGATATCAGTTTTGAATGTTGGAATAGCAATAAAGATATAGCTAATTATATTTCTGCAAATAATATATTATCCGAAAATTTATATATAAATTTTATGAAAAATATTTCAATGTTTCTCGCAGAAAAGTCTGTTACAGCAATTGTTTGGCAAGAGGTGAGTATAATTACTTACAATATATTTTCAAATATAATCATAATACATATTTATTATATTTTATAAATATATTAATATTCATAATTTTATATTTTGTATGATTTTATTTTATTATAGGCGACAAGAACGAATAATAAATTGCCAAAGCGTACAATTGTTCAAGTGCAATTAAATAATTGGCAAAGTCACTTAGATCGTTTAACGAAATTAGGATATCGTGTTGTATTAAGTGAATGTTGGTTTTTAAATAAGTTTACAGGATATGATTACAATAATTGGATAAATTATTATACTTGTGATCCTCGTGTGTTTGATGGTAATGAGGAACAAAAAAAACTTGTAATTGGTGGTGAAGCAATTATATGGTCGAATATTGTTGGTAATCATAATGTATTACAAAAAATATTTCCAAAAATATGTGCAATAGCTGAAAGATTATGGTCGAAAGAGGAAAACATAAGAAATATAACAGATGCAGCCCAAAGATTTGAAGAGCATGTATGTAGAATGGTATTACGTGGTTTATCTATTGAATCATTATCTAAAATGACAATTTGTTAATAAAACTTTGCCAATAATTTAAAAAAAATAATTGTTAAATATTTAATAAAAATAAATGTAAACATATTTTTTCTATACGAAATTTTAGAAATATAGTTACATATATTAATTATACATATTAACCCTCCCATGTAGAGATTATGATGAAGAAGAAGTATATAAAAATTTTCTTAATATATTATAAATAATATTGCTCTGCTTGGATGGAATGGCCTATAATAAATTAAATATAGTAGTGGCGTTTGGGTTTTTAGACCCCATAAACTAAAATACAAGTAAAAAATTTTTACGGGAGAGTGTGAAACTAACATTATATTTGGGAAAATATTTTTTGACATTTTTAGATAACTTCTGATTTCGACTCCTGCAAACTTAACAAGAAATGAAAAATTTTTATTTGGTTTAAACCAAAGAAAAATTGGTAAGGACTAAAACCAATATTTTAAGTTCTGTGTTACTTCATTTTGCCAAAACATGACCACTGAATTCCGTCAAAATATAAATGACAAATTAACAAATTTTGGTTTACGAATCAGTTCCTTAAAACAAAAACTAGGCACAAAAAAAATACCTATACTAATTTTAAAAATTTTTGAATTTGCAATTCTCAGTTCTTTATTTTCTGAAACTTACTGTTACAACAAAAGCGATAAAAGTTTTTAGAATCTATAAAATGCACACCAAACAGACAGGACAAATTGCATTCAAATATTATTTATCGTTTTTCGAACTTAAAAACTAGATATTGTAAGTTTCGATAATCCGTTTTTGATTTTTAATAATATTTTGAGTTCCAGATTTTGTAAAATTTACTTCTTTTTATTTATTCTCATTTAGAATTTATTCTCTCCCTAAATGTGGAATTATTTTTTGTAAATTGAAAATTAACGGAAGGTATGAGTATTATTATTATTTGCTAATGGTAATTACTAATTTTTTTTTGTATAAGTAATATTTATTCAGAAGGAAACTAAGCTTTTCAACAAAAAATCTAAAATCTAAGCTGCTCCGCGAGGATTTATAATTAAAAGATAAATAGTTCAAACTGTTATTCAAGTTCTTGATAAAGAGCATTTTATTCAGGTTCTTGCTAAAGAATTTTGTAAATCAAATACATTAATTAAAACAAACACAATTGTCAATATAATTTATTTAAATATCTTTTATAAACAATTGAAAATTATTCCACTGAAAAATATATTTTTTTTTAATAATACAAGTTAATGTATTTCTTAGCTTCCAAGCGATTACATTTAGTTTATTTTAATACTATATTAAAAAAATTTTAAAAAACAAAACTAGAAACGTAATTTAAAATTCGCTTTAACAGAGTAAATATTAGGCTTAAATAATCATAATTAATTCAGTTCGTGTAATATAAATATTAAGGCTTTACATTAATCAAAAACATGAAATCAATAATTATTACCTTATTAACTATTTTAGTAAAATTAATAAATTCGAATACAACTGATTCAGAATTAGAATTTGATACATTTATAGTTGAAAATGATGAAGTAACAGATGAAATAGTTGGTAAAATTGAAAATAAATAATGATTACTGTAATATAAAAATTTTATTATAAAATTTAGGAAAAGTATGGCCCGAACCTTTATTATATGAACCGAGATCTGGATACTATTATTTTATTGATCCAGATAACTTTAAGTTTTTGGTCAGTACTTTAATCCATTTAGATTGACGCATAGCCTAAAGAACATTATTTTAGGTGGTAGGTAAAACTTGTGATATTTTGGAAGAAGCTCTTGGTCGATATAAAATAATTATAAAATTAACTGCACACAGTTTGATAAATGATGATATAGAAGACGAATTTCATGAATCAAAATTAATTAGAAATATTTTAGTGGATTTGACATATTCATGTGAACGTTATCCACACTTAAACATGGATGAATCATGTAACAAATACTATTTTTTTTTATTTTTTTATTTATTTTAAAATTAAATTTATATAATTTCTGTACTAGATGATTTAGAAAGTCATGGTCGAATATTTGCTAATTCAATATGGGGTATTTTACGAGCGTTGGAAACATATTCACAATTACTGATACCAAATTCAAACGGAATTGTAATTAAAACTTAAAACTATAAAATAATTGATAAAAATATTGTTACATTTAGCTACAAATACCAGATTTTCATATAAATGATAGACCACGTTTTCCACATCGTGGTTTAATGCTTGATACCGCCAGGCACTACATTAAGATTGAAACGATTTTAACAATCCTAGATGGTATGGCATATAATAAACTCAATGTATTTCACTGGCATATTGTTGATGATGAATCATTTCCTTATGAAAGTATTAAATTTCCCGAATTATCAGCAAAAGGAGCATATAGTCCTTCATTGATTTATTCCAAAAAAAATATTTCATATATTATAGAGTATGCTAGAATGAGAGGAATTCGTGTAATACCAGAATTTGAAATACTTGGTAATTAATTTTTTTTTAAAACTTAATCAATTCCGAAATTTATACACAAAACATTATTTTAAAATTTTAATATCCAGGACATAAAAGATCTTTGGAAATTTCTCATCCAGAAATATTAACAGAATGTGAAAATAAAAATTCTAAAAAAATGGGACCAATTAATCCAATTAGTGAAATAGCATATGATTTTCTTCAAGATTTATTTAGGTTTCATATAAATTTGAAAAAAATATCAACAATAATATTAAATTCATTACAGTGAAGTTCTTAGCATTTTTCAAGATCAATTTATTCATCTTGGTGATAATAAAATTGATTGTGATTGTTGGAAAAGTAATAAACAAATTTCGCAATATATCTCTTTAAATACATTAGCATGTGAACATTTACAAAAAATTTATATAGAACGTATTACAAACATGCTTTTTGATAATTTTTTTACACCAATTGCTTGGCAAGAGGTTTGATAATTTGGTGTTATCATAAATTAATTTATTTCAATTATTTTTTGTATAATAATAGGCAATTGATGGTAATAATTATATGCCAAAAGATACAATTGTTCAAATATGGTTTGGTGATTGGAGGAATTTATTAAAAAAATTTTCAGCATCTGGACGTCGTGTTATATTAAGTGCATGTTGGTATAATTTTTCATCATCAGATATTAATTGGAAAGATGATTATAATTGTGATCCATATGATGTTCCAATGACTAAAGAAGAAATTAAATTTATAATTGGTGGTGAAGCATGTATATGGACAAAATATATAGGTAATAGTAATGTTTTACAAAAAATATTTCCAAGAATTAGTGCAATAGCAGAAAAATTATGGTCTAATGGAAAAACAAATAATATTTTCACACAAAAACGACTAGAAGAACATACTTGTCGAATGTTATTACGTGGTATACCTGCAATGCCATTAACTGAATCAGGAATTTGTTAATATAAGTTTTAATTTTTTTTATAGTGTATAATAAATAATATTATTGGCACTGTTAATGAAGTAAAATAAATGATAAAATAAAGTTTATATTAACCACCCAGTGTTATTGTAACCCAAAAAATATTTTTAAACAGCCAAACTTTTATTTGCTACAAAAGAGCTTCTTTTGGAGGACAAGAAATAAATACTTTAGAAAACACTGAAACTGATATTGGTCCTAATGATTTGTTTTTGTTATATATTAATTTGGTTCTGCTGTAAATAAATTGATTTTCCTGCAAATAAATGGCGATTATGATTATTCATTCGCATCAGATCTTTGCTGGTTTAAATTTGTGCGAAAAATTAAATGGAATAAATGGAATATTCCTTCCTTTTTTATAGTCCATATTTTTATATTTTCAAATTATTTATTGCAAAATAATTCAGCGAAATTTTTCAGAAAATTTTGCAATACTATTTCTGAAAAAAATATATGGTTTCAGATTGGTGTGATATAAATATGCTATAATTATCATTAATATATTGTTTATGTTTTTTAAAACACACATTTTGTACGTTTAAATCAAAATATTATTATTATAGCTTTAACATAAACAAAACAAATAAGTGTCATAAAAACTTAAGTTATCAAATTTTGAATACGATAACTTATTTTTTTTTTATTGTAAATCTTACTTACTAGGTCTTACCCATTTAGAGGATATCACGAAACTTAACATTCGAAACTGGAGAGAAGATGCCAATGAGAGAACAAGATCGAAAGGAAGCTAGAACACGAAAGCTAAAGGTCATACTGACCTGATAGTGAAACATATCAATAAGTAAGGTATATGCAATGAAGAAAAAACCGATTAGTACTAATAAATGTTTATAATTTCTTATTATTGATCTTATTTCTTTAAGTGTTTTATTACAGATATGATCCAAATAACAAAACATATATGTAATTACTATTCGTAGACAAATACATATATTAGATTTCATGTAGTCTGAAATCTTACTTATTATTAATTTTCTAGAAAATTATTTGTAAGAATTTTAAATAAATATTTATGTTTTAATGCATACACAATAATAATATTAACATATAAATAAACTGCGAACAGTTAAATAGTCTATTATTTTATATTTTCCAGGTCATAACATAACATAGTAATTTTCATACAAAAATCAATAAACGTGATTATTTAAAAATTAAATTAATTATTTTACAATTTTAAAATTATGAAAATATTAATAATTTTAATTATTTTAATTATAATCGAAGGGTTTTGTCCGTATCTCACTGATTCTGGTCCAGAAATTAAATCCTCTATTGGTAAACATTATAAATAAATATGATTTAATTAAAATGTAAATTTATTAATATTATCATAAATATAATTAGGAAAAGTATGGCCAAAACCAAAATATGAAAGAGGATGTAAAATTATATATTTTATTGATCCGAATAATTTTAAATTTTCGGTTAGTGTTTTTGATTTTTAGTGTGTCATTTTCTAAATTAAAATTTTTGGTGTTTCATTTTCTAGATTGTTGGAAAAACTTGTGATATTTTGGAAGAAGCTGTTAATCGATATACAAAAATTATACAATTATCAGTTAATAGTTTAATAAATGGTATTCCAAAGGAATTTGATAAATTAAAATTAATTGATGATATTTCAGTAAATTTGACAGTGCCATGTGAAAATTATCCACATTTATATATGGATGAATGGTGTAAAGAAATTATAATATTTAAATTTTTTATTAAAATTAAATATTAAATACTTATATATAGATAATTTGGAAGGACGTGGTCGAATATATTCAAATTCAATTTGGGGTATTTTACGAGCATTGGAGACATATTCACAGTTAGTAACACCAAGCAAGAATGGAATGGTAATTAGTTTTAACAACTGTAAAATAATTAAGGCAAATTATATTTTATTTAGCTGCAAATACCAGATATTCGTATAAATGATTCACCTCGCTTTCCACATCGTGGTTTAATGCTTGATACTGGCAGGCAATTTATTAAGGTTAATACGATTTTAACAATTTTAGATGGTATGGCATATAATAAACTCAATGTATTCCATTGGCATATTGTTGATGATGAATCATTTCCATATGAAAGTAGAAAATTCCCTGAATTATCGGAAGAAGGAGCATATACAGCGACAATGATTTATACGCAAGAAAATATATCAAATATTATTGAATATGCTAAAATGAGAGGCATTCGTGTTGTTCCAGAATTTGGTGTACCAGGTAAGATTATAATATTGATATAATAAAAACTGATATTTAATTAAATGCAGGACATTCAAGATCTTGGGGATATTCTCATCCTGAAATATTAACTGAATGTGATGGTAATTCTGAACATTATGGTTCAATAAATCCTATTAGTGAAACATCATTCATTTTTCTTGAAGTTTTATTTAAGTTTGTATAACAAATATTTAAAAAAACACAAAAATTCCACTTCTGAAGAAATGTTTTTTTTAACCTAAAACAGTGAAATATTTGATGTGTTTAAGGATAAATTTATACATATTGGCGGTAATGATATTAGTGTTGAATGTTGGAATGGTTATTCTAAAATTTTAGAATACTCAAAATTGCATGAAATCACATATACGGATATATATAATTCATTTATGAATCGTATTTGTGAATTAGTGGAACAAAAATCTCATTTTGCAATTGTTTGGGATGAGGTAAATGTGTAATTTAATATTTCATAAAATTAAATGTAATTTTTTTTTTTTTTTTATATAAATTTTAATATAAATAATTTTTATAATTACTATTAATTTTTTAGGTAAAATTATTAAATAAAAATTTACGAAATAGTACTATAATTCAATTAAAGTTATCTGATTGGCAAACTTCAATAAACCAAATTACAAATGCGGGTTATCGTGTTATATTAAGTGAATGCTGGGATTTTGAACAACACTTCAATGTTACTTGGAATAGTTATTTATGTGAACCACATGAATTTTCTGGTACTATCGAACAAAAAAAATTAATACTTGGTGGTGAAGGATGTATGTGGAGTATATCTGTTGGTGATCATAATATTCTACAAGAAATTTTTCCACGAATTAGTAAAACGGCTGAAAGATTATGGTCACCACACTCTGTAAGAAATATAACAGATGCAAAACAAAGATTAGAAGAACATATATGCCGAATGATATTACGCGGTGTACCAGCTCAACCAATACTTGGAGCAGGATTTTGCGGATAAATATAAAATAAAGTAAATGGATAAATTTATTCTGTTTATTAAAAGATTTTGTAGTCGTTTTTATCAATTTTTTATACAAATTGTTGACAAAAATCTTGAAAATACATAATTTATACAATGATATTTTGAGGCTTTTTATTTCTTTTGACTTAAAGTGAATAACCTAATTTTAGATTTAAACTTTTATCTTAATCCGTAAGAATTGTTTAGGCAGAATCCATACAGTCCGCTAGTTAATGGGTCAATGGTGTTTGTTCAAACCGCAATCTCATGTAAGGTCGCGTACTAACAATTAGAAAAGTAGCGTACTAACAACGAGCTGATCCATTTTCTTCTTTGATAGTTTTGAGTTGTCTCTGTTGATGAAAGTATACGATATCATTTTTCAATATTATCCTTATCCCTTTTAGAACCACCATAAACGATTGTTTGGTCTGAGAAAAAAAAATATAAATTTTTTCTGGCTAAAACCTACAGTATACGAACGTGATATGTTCTGTCCTTTCGTGGAAGTCCTACTAGAATTGCTTTTTTATTTTTTACGTTATCGTAATATAAAAATAAGATTAATTTTCGAATTTTTTAGCCAGTCTGAAAGGATTATATAATATTTTTGCAAACCGGAAAAAAGTTCAGAACGAATGGATAGATGTAGGTTGGTATGCAGTACAGAGTTATAGATGGAATATATATTAATGTAACAAACGAAGCTTTCAAATTTTACACATTTGTTCATTAAATAGTTTTATATTGACATTAAACATGATATATTATATCCTAACAAAACTTAAGTTTAAAAAAAAAATGATTTAATGAATTAATTTTTAATTATATATAAATTATAAGTTTATATTTAAAAAAAATTATCCACAATAACCAGGACCAGCTGATGGTCCAGCGTAAACACCACGTAAAATTAATCTACATATGTTCTCTTCAAGCCTTTTCTGTGTTAATTTTTGATTATATATATTTCGCCTATATTCCGGTGACCATAATGTTTCCGCAATAGCACTTAATTTTGGGAAAATTGTTTGTACAACATTATTATCGTTAGCGTAATGAGTCCACATTAATGCTTCACCACCAATTAACAGGCTCTTATCTATTTGTGGATCATTTAATTTCAATTGTTCACATTTATAATAATTAGTCCAATTTTCGTATAAATCATTTAATAACCAACAGTCACTTGTTAATACATTATAACCTGATTCTTTATATTTGACATAATTCGGTAATCCAAGATATCTATATGTTAATTGAATAATAGTTTCTAGAGGCACATCTAAGCATTCCAATTCCTTGTTTAAAGATTAATCAAGCGTAAACAGAAAATATTTATATAAATTAATTATTTAATTTAAAAAAAAAAAAAGACTTTGACTTACTGGCTGCCATAAAATTGGTGTATAACCTTTTTGTACTATAATTGTTATAATTCTTGGAAAAATATTATTTAAAAAATGTAAATTATCATTGCCAGTCTTTGAATTATTTTTTAAATTTATCTCATGATAGTGACCCAAATGGATAAATTTATCGGGAAAAATATCAAGTATTTCACTATATTTTGTTTACAAAAAAAAAATTTTAAATTATTTATATAAACAAAATTCAAAATTACATATAAACCTATAAAAGTTGTCTAGATAATTAAATATATTATCATTAAATAATATACTTGAATCCATGTCATCATTTTCATTATTATTTTCTTTTATAATCTCAGATAAATATCGTTTAAAATATCGGCACAATACTGCAATAAAGTTAAAGATATAAAATAGTAATTGTAAAAATATAAAGTTTAAACATAATATTGTAATATAATATGTGTTAGCTTGCCAACTAAATAATTGATAATTGAATATTTTCTTAATATTTTTTGTAAAATTTATTGCACAAATACGATATCTAATTTAAGAATATATAAATTTTACCATGTATATCAAAATCAGCTATAACACGAATTCCTCTAATTCTAGCATATTCAATAATATTTGCAATATTTTCTTGTGTATAAATCATTGATGACATATATGCTTTTTTTTCAGATAATTCAGGGTATTTAATACTTTGATATGGAAATGATTCATCATCAACAATATGCCAATGGAATACATTTAATTTATTATATACCATACCATCTAAAATATTTAAAATTTTATTTACGCTAATGAAATGCCGTGAAGTGTCTAAAAGTAAACCACGATAATGAAAACGTGGCGAATCATATATTTGAACATGACGAATTTGTAACTAAAAAAAAACCAATTGAATATAACGATTTGAATAATGTAAATATTTCCTACTAGTTGGTTTGGACCTGGTGTTATTAATTGGGAAAATGTTTCTAAACCTCTGAGCATACCCCATATAGAGTTAGCCTGTATTCGACCTGCTCCTGCAACAAAATCTATTTACAAAACACAAGTAAAAAAGTTTTATTAAAAATGGTTGCATAACAAGTTCTCCATGATAATAATGCTTACACCATTCATCCATATTTAAATGAGGATAACGTTCACATGGTTTTGTCAGATTAACAGAAATTTTTGTAATTAATTGTGATTGCATAAATTTTTTCTCGTTATTTCTAACTATACTATTTACAGATAATTGTATAATTTTCTTGTATCGTTTCAGAGCTTTTTCCAAAATATAACAAGTTTCAGCAATCACCTAAATATAATTAGAATGAAACGGTTGTCCTTAAATTAGTTAGACAAAAAAAAATTATGTAAAAAATACTAACCAAAAAATCAAAATTATTTGGATCAATGAAAAGATAATTGTCATTTTTCTCTATAAATTTTGGTTTTGGCCAAATTTCACCTATAAATTATATAATTATGTTGTAAGCTGATATTTTTCATTTTTAAATTATTATATATTTAATCATTTTACCAACAGTTGGTGTAATTATTGGATCTGGAGCAATAAAATGAGAATGACCTTTAGAATTATGTAAATCCAATCCGAATAAAATTATAATTTTAATAATTTCTTGTATCATTATTGATTACATATATTTTGTTTACTTTAGGAAATTTAAAAGTCTTTGTTAATTTAATATTAATTTATTGTATAATTTTATTAGTGGAAATTAATTTCTGTAATATTTATATTAAAGTTAATGTCATATAAAAAACACAATTTAAGATCATATCCCTAATAAGATATTTGTAAAACTGATTTTGTATTCCCAGATTTCTTACTACAATTTTTTTGTTTTATACTTTATTCAATAATTATTCAATATTTACATAACTTTATTTTTAATGTAAACAATTTTGATTAACCCTTTCGGATTAATAGCGACACATTTGTCCAACTAGAAATTCTTTCTGTGGTTTATATAGTACTAATAAGATACATAATTAAATACAATTATAATTAACAGTAGTTTGTTACATAATTTGCAATATATATGGTAGTGTTTGAAGTAGATTTACAAGTTTTTTTATATTACTCAGTAAATTATGTTTTGATTAAATCTTTGGTAAATATACAGCGTTTTATTATAATTTATAATGCTTTAAAATTTCTTTAAACCTTACTCATATGTATCCCAGAGACAATGCTTCGATAAAATAAATTTGGCTGGCATTAATTATCTTATATTAGTTCAATGTGTAAGGAAAATATTCATAAATGAATTGTCTACCGGGTTGTCTACCGCCCCGAAGGGGTAAATGGTATATATAAGAAATATTAATTTTATTGCAGAAATTTAATCGAATTTCGAAAATTAATGTTTTCATATCCGCAGTTAATTCAATTAAATTACATAGAGTATATTTGTTTATTAGAATATAAATTAAAATATTCATAGTAATTCGTTTACGTTCCTAGGTCCCTGCTATCATATTTCGTACATTAGCTTTACAATAAACACTACTTCTTAGTACACGATTACTAAGCCCCAGGCGATCTTCATAAATAAATAGATGAAAATTAATAAAAAATTTAATTTTAGAAATCCAAATTAATAATGATTTTTTTGAAAATGTCCCAGTTTTTTTATGAAAATATTAAACTAAATTTGTTATTTAAATTTTATTTACTAAATTTTTGCTATTTTTTTTGTACTGGAAGAGAGAAACTATATTTCAAAAACACTTTTGAATAGTTAAGACATAAACAATTGACATTAGTGAAATAAAATTATCATTAATTTTTTTTCCAATAAAAGATAATTTTTATTGAATAAAAAATTTAGATAATTATAACTGAAAATATTTAGTACATTGCTCTGATAATTGGTATAGTGAAACTTATTTAATTAGTGGGAGGATGGATATATTTAAAAAATAAAATGAAGCGTAAATGAAAGTGAAATAAGTACAGAATAAAATAATTCCTTAACTACCGGAAATAATAAACATCTATTTTTGAAATACCCATAAATTTTCATTCGAATCTATATGTGGAAAAATTGTCAATAATAAGGATATTCACACAAAATTAGTTACCTGACATTAATACGAATATTGTCAAAGTTTCGGCAATTGTTTCACTAAATAACGATAAACCTATAGCCAAAATAGGCTATTACGCAGGTTTATGGTTATTTTAATTGAAGACTTGATTTTAGAATCAAAAAAAAATATTGATTCTTCTCATTCTCATCTCTGGCAATCATTTTAATTCATAGATACACGTTGATACATTATAAATAAAAGATTGTTGATTAATTAAAAATTATCTTTTTCGTATTAAATTACAAAGAGGCGTTATAAATTTTATTGTAATTTTTTCAAATATGTAAAAAAATCTTTTTAGTTAGTTGCTGACTATTCAATAAATTGGTTTGATTTTATAAATCTTTCAAAATATTAAAATTATAACAAATAAATTCATTTTTAAATTATGTTCAAAACTGTAAAACATAATTAGTTAAAAAAAACCGATAATTAGAAAAAAAATACCAAATATTAATTCAGAAAGAATGGAATTGAAGTTAATTATTTGTTTTGGATTATTTTTTGGATACTTCAAATTTTCTGGTACACATATTAACAAAAAGGAATTATATTTTTAATTTAATATCAAAATTTGGGCTTTTTGCAGAATCAATTGATTGTACAGTTAAAGAACATAAAACTACTGAGTTACGTTTAAAACATGATTTATTATGTGAATATGATTCTGATGAACGTCCAAATTCAAAAAATGGCACACAAGTGAAAATACGTTTATTCATCAAAAAATTTGATTATGTAAGTTTTTTTTATATACATATGTTTTTTAAATCTATTAAATAGATATGTTAGAAGATATCCGCAGATTGTCTTTATGAAAATTGTATTATCTTATTTTAAAGCTAATAAACTTTGGGATTTGTATTGATAATATTTATTGTTCGAAATTTTTCCGTGATACGCATCTGAAAATATTTATTTTGGAGGGCGTATTATCCACTATGTATATTAAAATTACAGATATTAACTAATTTTAGATATTAGAGTGCTTCTAGTAACAATTTCCTTTTTAGGTTTTTTTAAAAATTTATTCTATTTTTTTTTAATACTATGCTTATTAAAGCGTTGCTTAAACGTAACCTAAACATAAACATAACTTAAACGTGACGAAAAATTGATTAATCTGTACCTTGTTTAGTAAATAAATAAATAAATGCCACAAGGATACGTAAACATACCATAAACATGTGACATCGTAAACATGTTTATTGTTCAAGTAGATTGATTATCGTTCAAGTTTTACAGAAAAATTAAAAAAAATTTGTAGAAAAATTTGTTTTTTAAAATGGTGAATTTGATTTGCAAAACATGTACCTTAATACAGATTACATATTTTTTAAATTTTTTTTTGTTGTATGAAATTTTGTATTGTAATTGGAGATTTTTACGCCACATCAATTGGAACACAACTTTTTCACGATAAGCTTCGTACTACTCCAGTGATATATCAGGAAAATAATTAATCTCTTTTGTCACGGCGGAATTTTGTAGGTGAAATTTGTAGTTTCATTCGACCTGTGTCGTTAAGAAATGAAAAGTTTATTAAATAATTAGAGTTTCAAATATTAAACTTGTCCCTATTCTCAAACGAAGTGTTGTATTCAAAATTAATAAAAGTTGAAATTAACTAAAATTTGTTTCTAAGTAATTAAATTTTGTAAAATGAATCACAAAGAACATCAAATTGATGTTCTTGGTATAATTTCTAAATTCTTTTCCAGGGCTCGATTTTTATTTAAATAAATTTGTCCACAAAGTATATAGCGACAGGAAAGTTCAAAACTTTATTTCTTTTTTTTTTATCGAAAAATTAATGTCCTTCGGAATTTTTGTTTTATTGCATACAATTAGTATCTTTTTTTTTGGTGAATTAATACTACATCAGGTGGAAAAATAAATGTGAATCTTTAAATTAAATTATAATTATATTTCAAAAAAAAAAAGTGAAAAATAATTGAAATATTATGGTTTTTCTAGTACACCCACAGTGGACAAATAACAATTCATTCATGGTTGGGAATGGTAAATATTTTGATATCATTTTTATTTGAATTAATAAATTAAATTTAAATTCCGAATTTTTTGTGACTCGAATTTGTACACCAGAAATGGGAAGATGATCGTCTTAAATGGGATTTAAGTAAATATGATAATCTAGATGATCTTGTAATTGACGGTGATAGCATTTGGATGCCTGATTTAGCTATTTATAATTCGTTAGTATAAAATCCTATTGCTGTGACTTTATAATTATTTAATTAATTCATTGTTTTTCTATTTTGTACTGTCGAAGAATAGTGATACAACACAATTTCACGAAACTTGTACAAAATCAGCTTGTCATGTAACTAATGACGGTACAGTTACATGTATGCCACCATGTAAACATACAGGTGAATGTGATTCAAATTATGTTAATTGGCCATTTGATGAACATTTGTGTTCGTTACATCTTGGCTCATGGCTACATAAAGGAACTGAATTAAGATTTAAAGAAGTACGACCTTTAATTGATATTGAAGATATTGAACATAATGAATGGAGAATAATAAATATTACATATAAAAATAATGTTGGTGTATATCAATGTTGTCCGAATGTTACATTCCCATCAGTTTCATATAAAATTAATATACAAAGACATTCTGATACGTATACGACTTTAATTATACCACCCGCAATGAGTATGTTAAAATATTTTTTAAAAATAAATTTTGGTTAATTGTTTAATTTTACATTTTCTAGTTTTATGCTTTATAAATCTGGCAATATTATGGTTAAGTCCAAATTGTCCCGAACGAATGGTTTTAATATTATTATCAATTTTTGCACATTTTTATTATTTGCAACATTTGAGTTGGCTTGTACCAAATAATGGTGCAATAGTACCAACACCTCGTAAGTCATAATATTTTATATTTATTTTCTAGTTTAAGAATTTAAATTTTAAGAATTTTTTCTTAGTGGTATTTTTTAGAGATTCTTTAGTGATTATTAGTGTAATTTTATTACAAACTATAATTATGCGATGTCTACTAGTATGTGAAAAATCTTCACCAGAATGGATCAAATCGACAGCTCAATCATTGCGATCACATAAAATGGGACAATTAATGTTTGAAAATCCATATATTATTAATAGGGTAAAATATGAAAATTTTAATTTATTAAGAAATTCTAAAATGTATGACAATAAATAATTTAAAAATAACTTTTTTAGACACCCCTTGATAATGATTCGATTACTGTTACTGATCCCGCCGATTTATTAGAGAATGCTCAGAATAATGAAAATATCAGTAAAACTACGGAGAAACAAGTTTGGTTTTCAGCTGTTAAAATTATTGATACTTTATTATTTTTAATATTATTACTTTGTTATTTAATTATGATTTGTGGTTGGTTACCAAATTCAAGAATAAAATCAATTGATAATAAAAATATTGAAGTTCATACAGAAAAATAAAATTAAAATTGTGATTTAAATTTTGAGTTATTTTATTCTTAAATAAATTATTTTAAAAATTTCAGTATTTTAATAAATTAAATTAAATTTAATTAGTTTATTTTTTTCAGTCCGATTATACCAGAGAAATTACTATAAATTCTTGGCTTTCAATGGTAATTTACAAATTAATTATACAAAAAATAATTTTATAAAATTTTAAATATTTTATTAATACAGAAATGGCATGACGATCGTTTGAAGTGGAATTTAAAAGATTATGATAATTTAGATGAACTTATAGTAAAAAGTGATGATATTTGGATGCCACCATTGTCATTATATAATTCGTAAGTTGGAACTGAATATAAAGATTTTGTATAAGAATTATGTTAAGTCGTTATTATTAGCGACATATTTTGTTTGGCCGCTTAGATATTTAGAATTTAAAGATTTATTTAATAATTACAATTTAATTTTTGATATAGCGATACAACACAATTTGATGAAACATGTTCATCAGCCCATTGTACAATAGCTAGCAATGGCAATGTTGGTTGTATACCACCATGCTCCCATTCAGCTGAATGTGAAACAGATTTTTCGAATTGGCCATACGATATACAAAATTGTACATTACATTTTGGTTCATGGATGAATAAGGGTAAAGAAATATCATTTGCTGAACAAAGAACTGTAATTGATCGGTCAAAATTAAAACATAATGAATTTAATATAATTAAAATAACTTCAAAAAATATTCCTGGAAATTATTCATGTTGTCCAAATGATACATTTCCATCTGTTAAATATAATGTTTTAATTGAACGCCACTCCGGTGCAGAAACATGTTATATAGGAGCACCAGCAATAAGTAAAATTATATTATGTTTAAAAATGTAAATTTGACTTTGATTTTTTATTAGTTTTAGCATTTTTAAATTTAGCAACACTTTGTTTTAATCCTATTTGTACTGAAAGACTATTACTTTTAGTTGTATCATTAATCTCACATTTCCAATATATTCAACAATTATCTTGGTTAATACCAAAGAATGGAGCAATTGTACCATTAGTTTGTTAGTATTTACCAGAAGAAATATATTTAAAAATAATAATTATTTTAATTAAATTTCTTTTTATTTTCTGTAGTACTTTACTTCAAAGATTCATTGGTAATTGCAGCTGTACTTTTATTAGAGACTTTAATAATGCGAGGATTATTACATTGTCAAAAATCTTCACCACCTTGGATTAAATCAGCAGCACAATCGCTACGAGGAAATCGTGTTGGACAAATTATGTTCGAAAATCCATATATCATTAATAAGGTTACAACTTTCAGTTTCACAAAAAATAATTTTGAATTTGTGGCATAATCTATATTAAATACTTAAATATTAAACTTTTAGAGTACAATAGATACAAATGGTGATGATGTAGCTAATTTGGTAGAAGGACAAAATCAAGAACCAATTACTGTAGCTGGTTCAGAAAAGTTAGCTGAAAAAGATGTTTGGTTTTCAACTGTAAAAATTATCGACACAATACTGTTTTGTATTTTATTAATATGTTATATTGTTATGTTATGCGCATGGTTACCAAATTCTAAAATACTTGCTATTGATGAAAAAAGTGTTGTTATACGAAACGATACAGCAAGTTCATAATTTTTTTTTATTACCAACTATTTTAGTTTGTTCCAAAAATTGATTAATAAATTTTATTCAGAATTAATTTAGAATGAACATTTTTACTTTTATTAAAAAATACATAATTTATAAATGAAAAATCACTTTAGTAGCTTGGTTTGAAGATATTGCGAAATTCGGAGGAAGTACCCTTGCACAAGGCCAACTCATGTCGGTGGCCAGTAGTAGACGTCATGGTGCTGCCCAATTCATGTTTGTTTTTAGCACATAAATATATGCTAAGCAATGAATGATAGCAATTTAACCGCGTAATTTAACCGGCATCGGGCAATGTATTAAGCAAATAGCTGTCTAGCGTTCTTAGTATCCTTTCTCGCACACACGGACTGCATTCTGCTCTTTGTCACAATCTCTGCATAGCAAGTCTGATGTTGGCCCCAGGTGTCCAGCATACTCAGTGGAATTGCTACCGGATACAATATGATGTATCCCGCAGCAATTCCACTGTACAGTCTCTAGCATTTGCTTCAACCATATTTACGATAATTACGATGGCAGTTAACGAAGTAATTAAAGATTTAAAATAAACTCTAAAAATTAAAACTTTCAATATTCTAATTACCTATTTCATTATTCAAATATAATTTTTTCCCAACATTTTCAAAAATATTCAGTTCCTTTTAAATTTATTGGTGCAATTTCCCAAATATACGTCAATTATAATAAACTAGTCTAGATTTTTTTTGCATAAACGAAATATTACACTTAGTAAAAACAATCTTAGAGGTTTACTGAAACTTTCAAATGAATTACAAAAAATAATAGAAAATTGCATCGGAATAACTGTTAGATTACCCAAAACAAAATTGTTATAAATTATTAGGAACATTTTACCAAAAAATAAACTTTAAGAAATAGCTATATATCTCTAAAAAAAAAGAAGAAATTAAGAGAAATTCATTTCTTATCGTCTTGTTTTCTACTTGTGGACACAAAATAACTAAAAATAATAAAGTATCTAGACCAAAAATATAATCAAACTAAATTATTTCAATCCCAAAAGATAAAAATAGCATAAATTGTAATTCTAGTAAAATTTTATGATATTCATTTTAATTTTTATTTTTTGTGTAAACTATTCAAAAATTTTATGAATTCACTATTTTAAAAGCTACTAGTGTGAATTTTCTTTTTTGGATTTAAGAGTATTTTTTCGCGAAATTATTAAATTGAAGAAGATTTAAACCCACTGGGATAACCCAATTTTACTAAACTTTATTTTCTTTATAAAAATTTTAATTTTTTTTTATTGTCTGAATTTTTTGTCCCATTAGAATAGACCAAAAAAAAATCTAAGATATAGTTTTAGTTAACAGAACTGTGGACACTGAGAAAAAAAAGATGTTAGCAATTCAATTTTTCTGGTTTGATAAAAAATTCTATAACTACAGCGACAAAAAATTGAATCGAAGAATCTGTAATTATATATTCCTATTCTTTAAATATATTTTTGCATTAATGAGTGTTCTGATCATTGGTCATTAATGATCAGAAATATCCATTTAAGCAAAAATATGTTTAAATAATTTATTTTTTGCAAATAGGAAAAAAAATTCTAATTATAATATCAATACTACGCATGTTATTTAAAGTAAGGTTTTTATTGTGCATTTTAGATATACATACAGATAATTACAATACTATGAGCTAACGCTACATATAAATAAGTGTTTCCGAATGATTTTCTGTAACAAGATGAATATTTTTAACGGTTATATTTAGGTCTGGTACAGACGGAAAGACTTATTTAAATGAAGACGTACTGAAATACATGAAAAAAATCCTGGTCTTCATTGATTTTTACAGAAAATTTAATTCTACAATGAAAATTCCATGAAATTATAGAAATTATTTTGTAAAATGAAATTATTGTTAATATTTTTATCAATCCCTGTCATGCCTATCATTTTTTATAACTATATTTACAATTCTTAATGAACATTAATTTTTACAGAAGCATATTTCTTAAATAATCAGCAATTGGTCACACAATCAACAATGTATGTAGTTGAAAATTTTGCGGAACATATGTGTTATTTTGCAGATATTTAATTTTCCAAGACGTTAAAACATTATTACTTTACTGTAAAATTTTAAAGTAGCTTATTGTTAAGATATTGTTGTTGTTGCAAGTTTAGTATTTTTCGTATACTACATATAATTTAAATCAATATTAAAACTCCATAAGGTAACCAAATTTTCTACAAACAAGTTTGTAACTTCAAATTAAAGTGAAAGAATTGCTTAAAGTAATTGTGGAAAAACAATTGCCTGACAAAAGTTGTCAGGATAAGAATTTAGTTAAGATAAGAATTTAGTTAAGAAGAATTGCTAGAAAAATTGGTCAAGAAAATTGGTCGCAATTGTGCGAAAAGAATATGACTACAAACCTTTATATTTAAAAATTGTTTTCGAAAATATTCATAAAATTCAAAATTTTCATATATTTATTAGAAAAGCTTATTTTTCCATCTTTTTCTTTTATAAAAGAGTTAATAAAAATTCGAATTAAATTAATGATTTCTCTTTTGCAATCTATTCTCTTTTGAATATTACTAAAACTTTCTTCGGAGTTATTTTTTGATTACTTCGAAGTTAAAATATATTTATAAATAAAAGCTAATGTTTTATATATCCTCTTTTAGTTGACGTTAAAATTCAACATAAATTATTGTTTATTAAGAAGTTTTTTACGAATTTTTTTAATGTATTTTAAAGCAAAGTCCTTTTTTGAATAAATATCGAAGAGTTTCTCTTAAAATCATATATCATAATTTCGAATATTGAATAATAAAAAAATCTATTACAGTAATTTCAATTTTATAAAAAAACATCTGACACAGATATTTAAAAAAAATAATATTTTAGAAATTTGTTGTGATTTTATGTGTACTTTTTGTTAGTAGCTCTTGGATATGGTATAAATATATTTTTGGAAACATATTTTTGGACCAAAACTATATATTAAGTTAAATGAAAGATGCTAAGAATTGAAATACATATTATTAAAAAAATCTTAATATATTTATCTGCAATTTTTCTAGTTTTGTAAATGAAAAAAATATTTGAATCGTTTCCTTTTTTGTAATGTACAATTTAAATAAAATTGTCATATGCTGGATTTTCAGCATATGACAATATGTAACTTATATTTAAAATATGTAACTTATATTTATTTTCGAAAAAAAAAAATTGATTTCCAAAATCTATGTGATTCGATTTATGTATAATTATTTTAATGCATCACTATATTTTCGTTTTTGTTTTGCTTAAAAAGTTAAAAGTTTAGGAAAAAAGTTGTCTTTAAATCCTTGCGTGAATATTTTATAGTCATGATGATGACTGAAGTTCTATAATAATCTTTAATATAATTATCGATATTAAATTTTATTACTATTGAAAAATTCAATTTTCCTTCAAAATATGTAAATTCTTAACAATAAAATTTATAAGAATATAAACAAAATTTATAACAATGTTAGTCGTACACAAAAAAATGATTCCGTGAATTGTCCTTAAATAATTAATTAATTTACAAAAAAATAATAATTAATTTTTTTTCTTGAAGTTTTTGCGTCAGAAATTAAACTCTCTCAATTAAAGTATTTTAAATTTATTCTATTGTCAGATTATTTATAGTAGTATATTAATTCGATGAAATTTATAGTGATTTTTTTATTCCGACGATCAAACTATATTCATTAAATATTGATTTTCGGTTAATGCTTTTGATATTATATCGTTTTAAAATAATTTCAAGTTGAAAAAATTTAATGTTTTTAAATATAAAAATATTTTGGTTTATTTTGTTAATATTTCAATTTCTACAGCAGATGTTATGTTTCAAATTAAATAAATAAATTACTAATTTATGAAAATCTATAAAATCGAAAAAGAGGCTCCTGAACCTAATCCTATACAATTTATAGAAAATTTAAGTTAAAGGAAGAATACAAGGTAAAAAAAAAAATCCAATTTCCTACAAATAAACTAATTACTAAATGAAACTAAATCAGAGAGAAGCCCGATAGCATAACAAGAATGTCGCTAGAGTGGAATCCTCAAGGATCAAGAAATCGCGGTCGACCGAAGAACACCTGGAGATGCACAATACTCCGAGAACTAGGAAAATGCAACCTTACCTGGGAAAACGCAAAAACATCAGCAACAAACAGAGTAAGATGGAGATGCCAAGTGGAAGCCCTATGCTCCCAAGAGGGGTAAAAGGTAAAAAAACAAAGGAAACTAGTATTATGATAATTTTAAATTAAAAAAATATAATATAAACTAATCAAAAAGATCCAACCTTTGATGTTCGACAGGATCTTCTTGTTGGATTGAATGATTCAATCTGTAATAAAAAACACAATTTATTTATTAGATGTAATTAAGCAGCGCTGTAATATAGGTTATTTCTAGCGGAAATACCATTTAAATTTTGTGGATTTTCCAGGATATATGGATATTAAACTAAATCTTTTTTATTGTCATCATGTAAAAATTTGTGCGGCATAAAGGGGAGTGTTAATTACCCAATACTGCCCCATATTACTTTTCCAACAAAAACGACAATATAGCATATATATATGGACATTTTTTTTATTGAGAAGAATTGCCTGACATGAATTGTGGGAAAAGAATTACTTGACAAAAATGATGGGAGAAGAATTTAGTTAAGTGCTAGAAAAATTGTTCGAGAAGAATTGTGCGAGAAGAATAAACCATATTATTTCTCATTAAATATTATTTTATTCTTTGTCACAAGTTTTATTATACAAATTTTAAAAAAATCCAATTAACTCAAATTAAATTATTAATCTTAATTGAGTATTTTGAAATATTTACTAGTTTTTTTATATCGAAATAGTTTTTTTATATCGAAATTCAAATTATAAATACAACATTTACATCAATTTTAGATTTTTGATATGTACCCATGTTCTTCATTATTTCAATTCTTTGGTTTAGTTGCAATTATTTCAATTCTTTAGTTTAAGTTCCAATCCAAATTAAATAATACATTTTTATTAATGGTTTTAGTGTGTTTTTGTAGGTACATATTTAGTATCTAGAAAAGAAATAATTTTTATTTTATAGAATAGAAATAAAATAAAATATAATTATACTTTTATATCGCAGTATTTTTTAGTAGAGTGAATTTTTTTAAGAACGTAGAAACAGTTAGATATAGTAAAGAAATACGGCGCAGAAATATGGGACTTTAAGGAAAATATGGCGAAACAAGGGACATTTCGCGTCCCTTTGAAAAAAATTAAATTTAAGGAATACATAATTCAAACAAGGGACTGTCCCTTGAAAAAAGGGACGAATGGTCACCGTATACATATATCACTTTATTTAAGACACCAAATTTTTATGGTAAATTTTTTTAAAAAGTTTCTTTATATAATCATGAATGAAATATGAAGAATAGTTTAAAAAAATAATTCGTCATAAATTCATCACAGTAAGCTTTTACGTCATAAATTTTCATAATCACAAATTTATGCTAGCAGTTAGTTACAATTTATGCTAGCAGCTAGCTAGATCATGTCTTCTTTTTTTAACCCAGTCATGCATAAATAATGATGCAGAAATATAAAAAATTATTTACCCCATTTTTTAATATGTATTATTTTACTACATTTTCTTAATATTTTTCCTTGGGATATTTTATTTTTTGCAGTCTATATTCTCACAATGCATACATTGTGAGAATATAGGCCGCAAAATATAAAATATCCCAAGAAAAACATTTTTTTTTAGATTCCACATTAACAATACATACATATATCTGTGGAAATTTGTGAAAACATGAATATTTTTTGACAATAAAAATATAAGTTTTAGGTGTAACATCTGAAATTTTACGCCTAAAACTTATATTTTTATTTCTTTGTTTATTGCTCTTGCCAAAACATGACACCCAAATTCCAACATATAAATGATAAATCTGGGTTACGAATCAGATTCTTAAAACAAAAACTATCAAAAAGATCGCATTTTCTTAAATTTGGTCTGCTGAATATTTGTACATTTATCGTCAATATAAATTTTAATAACACTCCAAAACTAATTTAAAAAGAACTAAACGGAGTTCCAAAAATTGGGTAATGACCGTAATGCATGATAAGGTTAAGTGCAAGTTTTAATCAACGTAATTCAACATTTTTTTATATGCAATAAACAGAAATAATAAATCTCTAAAGAATAATATTATTAATAAAACATAAAATGTTGAGAAAACCATATAATATCAACGGAATCCTTTTTAAAATTATGCAGTTTATATTCATAAAATAATCAAACTTGTCCACAACAACAACAAAATTTAAAATTTTTAATAAAACTACAATTTTTGGAAAAATTATTTCAAAAATTAATTTTCACACTTGTTTTGTAATAACTTTTACATTTACATAAATCAATTTATGTTTTGTATTATTTATAAAATTACTGTACAATGCAGTAATTGGTTTTTGAGGTTTTCAAAAATTTCACATTTTATTCTCTATTACTGTCTGTCCAGTAAACTAAACCCAGGAACCACTAAATTATTATTTCAATCAAGGAACATAAAATTAATTAAAATGTCAAAATAAATGTCTATCACAAATCACTTTGACATATATTTCACAATTATACATAAAGTTTTTAAGTTTTTTTGTTAACCATAAAAATTTATGAAATTAAAAAAAATACTCTAGACTAGACAATAATTGTAAAGTTTTTATGAAATCATAAAATTAAAAAGTAGTAAACTAAATATACTTAAAACTTATTTTATTTATAGCAGTATAACTATTGAACGAATATGTGGTAATCATAATTACTATGTTCTAAAATTTCGAACATTGGTTTTTTTAGAAATTGTGTGAAATGTAAATTATGTTTTCCTAGATTATTTATTACTTTTAAATTATCAATTTTTGTAAATTATTTAATATTCTAATTTGCACATATTTAGTTAAAAATTGATTACATATTTTAGTAGTTGGATTTCAATTTGGTGTTGTGTATGATATACAATTTTTAAATTTTTGCATTGCTTACCAGAAATTTGTACAAAAGTATGTTTAAACTTAATTCGAAATTTAACATATACAATGAGCCGAGTGAATAAAATAAAGTAAACATTATGTAATTTTTATGTATTATTTAAAAAAAAATACAAATCTAATTCAATATAAATATCCTTGATACTAGTTTATTTTTATGTTTAAACGACAAAATTTAATTTGTATTAATATTAACTCTTTTGTATATAATATTCTATTTGTACAGATTCGTTTCTCAATGTTTATTAAAACTTTACTTGACCAAACGAAATATTGTACTTTCTTTCTGTCTGTGTTAGATTGTGTAAAAGTTCAAGTATACAAAATTTTATTAAATCCTTTTTTTTTTACAATTTCCTGCTATGTAAACATATTACTTTTAGTTAATACAATTTCTCTCTCTATTCATATAAACTTCCTTCCTTAAGAAGATGATAACAAAATTGCAGGAAATATCCTGGTAAATATTTTTATTTTTTTGTACTTTTTACACAAGTTTTTAATAATGGAATGATTTTAAAGTATGAAAAATAATATGTAATAAAAAAAACAATTTCTATTGAGTTAATTTGTAAAATGTTGTTTTCTAAAATATTGTTTTAAAAAAGTACTCCTAATTTTTTATAAGAGGAATTTTGAGATTTATGTTAAAACGATTTAAAATTTTATAAAAATATTACATTAACACATTTCCATCTCAGGGGAAATATATTTTACGTTATCGGGACAAAAGTACTTGAGTCAATTTTTACAATTTTTATTAAGAATAATTATTTTAAATGTTATTTTGTTAACATTCTTTCGTTCTAAGGTTTCGTGATAAAATTATTTGTTCCACACTGGATTTATAAAGTATAAATAAATAAGTACTTGATTTCAAATTAATTGAAATATTACTTAGCCTCATAAACCAATTCAAGGTTATAAATTTAATTTAACAAACTTATATTTTATCAAATTGCTGACATTATTTTGATTCGAGACTAAAAAATTAGATATCAATTTATTATTATTAATAATGCAACAAATAGAAATAAAAATATATTATAGTAAAATAACATAGTCTGACATTTTAAGATAAATTATATGGATTATTTGTCTGGACTGGTAAAAAGATTTTTTTTTTTTTGATGAAAATCACAAGATTATATTTAATTGCTGAAAAAAGAAAATTATGATTTCTTTTCATAAAAAATTCTCATAACAGCAATGGATATTAATTCAAAATTTAATAAACTGAAACATTATAAGGGCAGTAATAGAATTTTAAATTCTGATTATTTTACGACTTAGAAATGTTTCGCAAAATTCTTACAGACTAAAAATTCACCGAGATAGAAAATGTCATATTTTGCGGTAGTAAAAGTTAACCAAAAATGTTAATGAACTATGTATAGATATGAAAATCTTACAACTAAAACTTTATTTTAATTTAAATAATTTTCAGTTTTAGACTAAACTTTTATTAAATCTTATATATATTGTAGATTTTTATAAACATTTGAGAAAAATTTTGCAAGATAACATTTTTGTTCAACTTCCTATTTAATAATTTTTGTACAAAGATTTTATTTTTGTTGTTTAAACTAACAAACTATTGTACAATATTATTCTTCTACTGAAATATCCTTTTAACATTTCCTGTACAAATATAAGCATTTTTGAAAGTATTTTTTTTATGTTTATCGTAAAAATTCTATTTTCCCAAGGTAAAACGTAGTTATGTCATATACACAATTTTTAGGTTTTTACAAAGATTTTACTTAAGAACAAACTTCCGGTATGTTGTTATGTAAAGTAAGTTATTAAAGTAATTTTTTTTTTTTGTTTCTAAATATTTTCAGAAAATTTTAATAGTTTTATGGAAGAGATAATAATTTTAGTTATATTGTGTTAAAAATATTTTTTGATAAAATTTAATTATTTTTATTTTTAAATAACAAATTAAAAGTTTACAAAGTTTTTATTTTGCCATTCCATTTCTTAGATTAATAATTTAATTCAGTTTAAATGTTTTTAGACAAAATTAACTAAAAATTTAATTAATTTAATTTTTTTTAATATTTAAGTAGTAATAAATAATTTTTAAATTAAATAATTTCTTAAAGAAAAATGTAGAATACAGAAATATAAAAAAATCTAATATTTTATTTTAATTATGACAGATACGTCTATATACTAAAATTATATTATTTGTAATTTAACTGAATCTATATTGACCACAAGTATTAAGAGTAAAATGTTATTTTATACACCAATGAAATGTTACATACTGTTCAATTATTTTAATAACATAATTCGATAAAAAGACAAACGAGTCCTTTCATTGTTTGTAAAACATAAACAGAACATAACAAAAAAACAACAAAATATAAACAACTGAAATTGATTGTATTTTTCTACCTTTATTATATCTTCTAGGATTTCGATTTTTTATCTACCTTTTTCGTTCTATTATAAAATCGGTCCATTTACCTATATTTATTTATATAAATCTACTTCAAGGTTTTCATAAAATTTATGTAATCTTCAGATTTATTTATCATAAATTGCTTTTGTCTTTATTATATTTATGGTATTTTGATAGCGTTTCATAAAAGCAAAATATAATGAAGATGACTGATTTTATAAATCGAAGAATGTTTTCGGTTTGGAATTTAATTTTCGTATTGAAAGCAATATGAAAAATATTTTTTATTAAAGTTTGAAATCAAAAAAACTTATCATCAAAATATTATATTTAAATTAAAAGGCCAGCAAATACTAAAATCCATTTTTGTGCATACATATGATACCCATCACAAAACATTTAATAGTCGCTATTCTTAGCTGAATATTTATCATAATTATATTTTTAAATATTCATAATCATCGTAAATATTCAATAATATAAATTTATTTATTTTTTTTCCACAAAATAAATAAATTTATATTTTTATATCTGTGTTAAAGTTTAAAATAGTCCTTAAATACAATATATTTTGTAATGCTGACAAAAAAAAAACCGTATTTAACCCCAAAAATTAGTTTGTTTTGTTGGTTAAACCACATCCTGAGGCCAAAATAACCAAAATTTCCAATGGTCGTTTAATAGGTCTTTTAAATTTACAAAAAGGATAAACGTTTTCTTTATTGCAAAATAATTTTTTTTTTCATTTCGAAAAAAAAAATTTAATTTCTTTTGTTATTTTGTTATGGTGAAACGACGAATAAAAAAAAAATTTTAAAAGAAAAGAAGTTGCAGAATTTATGTGGAATAACAACAATTTTTTAGTGCACAAAAATTTTTTTTGTTAATATGTACATATTTCACAAAAGGATGACGGAAATATTTTACATATTTTTAATACAAGAAAAAGTGACCGAAATTAATTTTTAAAAACGAATATGTAATATATTTAAAGACAGAAAATTGGTTAAAAAAATAATTGACAGGGCTCATGTAAGTAGTTCCACCCCCACACGGGTATAGGCAACTAAATTTCTATATGTTTCTAAATTAAAACTTTTCACTGTAGTACTTCTATAGCATAAGTTAAAAAATTTTTAAATAAGATTTTTTTTTTTAAATACGTTTTAGTACAAATAACACCATCTTTCAAATAATATCTCAAAAACAAAAAATCCAGCTCATTTGATTCTAATAACAATTAAGTATTTATTTACGATGGTAATAAACTAATGGACTAATATGTATCAATATTTTATTTTACAAAAATTTTTAATTACAATCTGTTCACAATATAATTCAGCCATTTTTTGGTAATTTAAATTTTGTATTAGTACAAATCTAGATAATGTGAATATCTAGATTTTAATATATTTTATACAAATAATTATAACCACAGTTTTTTTTTCTATGTTTGTAAATAATTCATTTAGATTAAACGTTTATTTGTAAATTTTTATGATTAATTTACAAATATTATTGTTTATCAACTGAATATACTAAATTTTTTATACAAAATCATTAATAAAATATAAACTTTTACATAAATAAAACGTACAAATTTGTAGATTTTAGTACTATGGTATTAATAAATTTTAGTAATAATAATAATAGAATAAATAAATTATTGTTTTTAATGATTAATTGAAACCAAATTATAATATAATTATCAAATTATGCCTTTAATCATTTCGATAATCATGACTACGTATTAGAAAAATATCAAAAAATGTTTAATTGAATATAATTGGCGTAAGTACGAGTATTATATATTTTCCTAAATGTCCTGATTATTTTATTATAGCAATAATATATAATTATTTATTAGTTGTTTATCAATTTGCAAATATATACATGTATATACATATATGTTATTATATTGTGTTCTGAATTGTTGTTTTAGAATTTATTCCCAAATTACCAGAAAATATTCAATTGGAAAAATATAGTAACAATTGTAAACTTTAGATACAAGAATTTTAATTATAAGTTAGCTATTCTCTATTATACATGATTATACGCTATCGTACTTAGTGCAAAACTATATCAACAGGTACTCGTTACGGTACATGCTTACATAATTGTGCACAAATATTTCAGAAAATTTAGTGAGGTTAAGTACCATTTCAAGGATAATAATTTGCATTCGTTATTTCAGCTGATAAAGTTTATCATTTTAAAAAATAATGAAGAATGTAAATAAAAAATTATGCGTATGATATTTTTGGTTACGGTTTATTACTAACTGCATAAAAAAATGACTAATGAATAATTTTTCATTAGCCTCCTTTTTATATATTTTCAAATTATTCTCTACATTCTACAATTATACAAAATGTGTAATTAGAAAAATTAAAATCTTCTACAATATTGAGGAACGAATTTTTACTTGACCATAACATACCAAATATTCTATTTTATAAAAATAATTATACATATATTTAACATGGCAGAAGCTTTATTATGGTAATAAATAAAATAAACTGTATAAAATAATTGTACAGTTTGATTGTCCTTTCAGCTAACTCAACAGGTAACGAAATAAAAACTTCTTTACGTTATTTTTCGAAGCAAAAAAAAAAAATTAGGGGAAAATTAAATGGTGTTGTACTAGATTTGAATTAATCTGTAAAGGACACTACCGGAAAAATTTAAAAGGGGAAATTTGCTCAATCCAAGAAATAATTTAAACTCGGCTATATTTTTAGAGTAAAACGATATTTAATTTTATATTGGCATAGATTTTTCATATCATTTTTTAGAAAAAATACATAATAATATTTTTGTTTAATATCGTAAAATAAAATTATGTTTTCGTAACTTTATCCAACAAAATTTCATAATAGATTATGGGGACTAGAACAATAATTTCTGTGACATCTATTTTTGTATTTGATTGTACTATACTTGAAAAATATTGAAATTTATGAATTTTATAGTATCTATTTTGTTATATTTTTATGTTCATATTTATTCAAATTAATGCTAAAATATGTATCAAAAATATAACAAAATAAAATTTAAAAAAAACTTTATAATTCCTTAAAGTTAATGAGACTTTTTTATGTATAGCTAATTTTTCTCTGAAATTTTTTATATTTTATTCATATATAATTTTAATCATATGTGGAATTTATTTTTCTTTAATCTATTTTGCATAATTCCTTTTATATGCATGAACTTTTATATTGTTGAATTATTCAAATATTTAGCTACATATGTATATATAAAAAAAATTATAAAAATTTAATGTGTAAAATATATTAACTATTAATAATTGTTTTAATTTTTTTCCTTTTTTTATAGGATGGTATAATTATGTATCTCGATAAATTTATTTATAATTTGAAGATGACTTGAAAAATGCAAAATATAATTCCATTTTTTTTTATTAAGAAAAATTATTGCAATTCTACAATCAGGTTGGCAATGGTATATTTTATTACCTGTGTTTTATTGTAGTCTATCCCGTATCAGTCGTAGTTTATTATGCTGTGGCAACCGGGTGAAATAAATATGATATATGTATGTATTTATTATCCAAATTATAAATTGCAAGTATTTTATAAAATTCATAATATAGTCATATTTTTAATATGGTTTTCAAAAGTTCTTATAGTACGCAATTGTTATAATTGATTTTACATTAGCATATGTACATAAATATTTCTGCAAGCAAAAAAGCCCATTTGTGTTTACTGCACAGGTGTTTCATACATATATGATTTTTGCTGTTCATCGCTTTTTTTCATATTTATAGTATTTTTATATACACCAATACCTCGCTTAGCGTCGTAGATATGTTCCAAAAAATCGCGACTCAAATCGAAACGACGTAAAGTGAATTGCTGTTTTCTATAGGAAATCATATAAGCATCAAAGATAGGTTACCGTAAATTTCTTTCAGTCCTTAAATGTTAAAAAAAGAAGAATATTTAAATTACAAAACAAAAGTAAAACTTTATTAATTCATTTAAAAACATAAAAATGACTAGTAATTCAATCAAAAATTAAAAATATGTTCACAATATAAGTCTCTTGGAGTCTCTTTTTCAAAAAATTTGTCCAAAGTTTGCTGAACAGTTTTTTTTTCTGATGTTAAGGTAAAGTTCCTTGTAACAATTAATATCATTTGCTACCGCTCGAGAAACTTTTACACTTCTTTCGCTGTCAGGATCATTTTTTGAAAAAATCGCAATTGCTTCGTGATTCTCCGAATAATAATAAAAAAAACAACGAAATTCAAAAAATAATGAAAAAAAAACAACGCAATACGAAAAAACAACGACTCATAGCGAAAATGAGTCTTAATTCAGTAACGACGCAACTTCGAAAAAACGCAAAACGAAACAACGCAAAGCGGGGTATTGGTGTATTATAGTATGGTAAAATATTAATTTTATTGAAAACATAAAATTAATACACATATTAATAACTTAAGTTTTATTGCAAAGGATATTGTAAACAAAAATATAATTAAGTAATTATAAATCAATCCATTTTGGCCGGAATAAAAATTTATTTCAAACCCAAAAAAAAAATACAAGTAACTTACAACTAATACTTATATAACGGTACATCACAAATTCTGATGTTTTGTATGGAATCTCATTAAATTCCCATATTTTCTCGATTTCTCGGGCAATTTTGAATATATTTCGAAAAGGTCTTCGGAAATGCGCTAGAAATTAAATTCCCTACACGGAAATAGCTAATGTGTGGAGATACCAAATGTGATTGCTTTCAGTTTTAAGGGTTTTCATTTTTTTGCTACAAATTCTGATGTTTTGTATGGAATCTCATTAAATTTTCATATTTTCTCGATTTCTCGGGCAATTTTGAATATTTTTGGAAAAGGTCTTCGGAAATGCGCTAGAAATTAAATTCCCTACACGGAAATACCAAATGTGTGGAGATACCAAATGTGATTGCTTTCAGGTTTAAGGGTTTTCATTTTTTTTGCTACAAATTCTGATGTTTTGTATGGAATCTCATTAAATTTCCATATTTTCTCGATTTCTCGGGCAATTTTGAATATTTTTCGAAAAGGTCTTCGGAAATGCGCTAGAAATTAAATTCCCTACACGGAAATACCAAATATGTGGGGATTGCTTTCAGTTTTAAGGGTTTTCATTTTTTTGCTACAAATTCTGATGTTTTGTATGGAATCTCATTAAATTTCCATATTTTTTCGATTCGTCGGGCAATTTTGAATATTTTTCGAAAAGGTCTTCGGAAATGCGCTAGAAATTAAATTCCCTACACGGAAATACCAAATATGTGGGGATTGCTTTCAGTTTTAAGGGTTTTCATTTTTTTGCTACAAATTCTGATGTTTTGTATGGAATCTCATTAAATTTCCATATTTTCTCGATTTCTCGGGCGCTAGAAATTAAATTCCCTACACGGAAATGCGCTAGAAATTAAATTCCCTACACGGAAATACCAAATGTGTGGAGATACCAAATGTGATTGCTTTCAGTTTTAAGGGTTTTCATTTTTTTGCTACAAATTCTGATGTTTTGTATGGAATCTCATTAAATTTCCATATTTTCTCGATTTCTCGGGCAATTTTGAATATTTTTCGAAAAGGTCTTCGGAAATGCGCTAGAAATTAAATTCCCTACACGGAAATACCAAATGTGTGGAGATACCAAATGTGATTGCTTTCAGTTTTAAGGGTTTTCATTTTTTTTGCTATAAATTCTGATGTTTTGTATGGAATCTCATTAAATTTCCATATTTTCTCGATTTCTCGGGCAATTTTGAATATTTTTCGAAAAGGTCTTCGGAAATGCGCTAGAAATTAAATTCCCTACACGGAAATACCAAATGTGTGGAGATACCAAAGTGATTGCTTTCAGTTTTAAGGGTTTTCATTTTTTTGCTACAAATTCTGATGTTTTGTATGGAATCTCATTAAATTTCCATATTTTCTCGATTTCTCGGGCGCTAGAAATTAAATTCCCTACACGGAAATGCGCTAGAAATTAAATTCCCTACACGGAAATACCAAATGTGTGGAGATACCAAATGTGATTGCTTTCAGTTTTAAGGGTTTTCATTTTTTTGCTACAAATTCTGATGTTTTGTATGGAATCTCATTAAATTTCCATATTTTCTCGATTTCTCGGGCAATTTTGAATATTTTTCGAAAAGGTCTTCTTTTCGAAAAGGTCTTCGAAAAGCGCATTTCCGAAGACCTTTCGAAAAGGTCTTCGGAAATGCGCTAGAAATTAAATTCCCTACACGGAAATACCAAATATGTGGGGATTGCTTTCAGTTTTAAGGGTTTTCATTTTTTTGCTACAAATTCTGATGTTTTGTATTGAATACAAAAATACCAGACAAACAATATTTTAATGATATTTATCAGATTAAATCTACGTTAAATGAAAATAATATGCGACCATCATTTTTTGGTGATGAAAATGTATTGTTAAATAATCAAATTAAGGTTGATTCACAAATTTTACATGAAAATATACAATATAATAATTGTATTGATAATTATTTACAAAATATTCGTGATATAACAAATTCTTATAATGGTAATGAATATTCATATCAATTACCAAAATTAACATTTAATGAAAATGTTTTATATCGTATCACAACACTTATTATTTCAACTATTCAAATGTATTTTGTAGATAATGAATCAAATTTACGAAATTGTTTTGAACATATATATGAAAAATTACAAAATGATGCAGTTGAATATTTATTAGAAATTGTACAAGAATTTGTTAGAAACTTCATAAATGAAATTGAATTACGTTTAAATCGTGTTATAACATTTGAACAAATTTTATGGGATTTATTTGTAATAACAGCTAAACTACGTGGTACAACAAAATCGACTAATATAAAATTTCTTATAGATAATCAACGATTATTACATCAAGAATTGAAAAAATTTTATGAAAAAAATATTTGTGAACCAGTTGGTGAAAATATTAAATGCAAAGTTTGTAAAGGATTTTATCGTATTTCATAAATATCTTTTCTTAAAGATAATCAACGATTAATCAATTTCTTAAAGATAATCAACGATTATTACATCAAGAATTGAAAAAATTTTATGAAAAAAATATTTGTGAACTAGTTGGGGAAATTATTAAATGCAAAGTTTGTAAAGGATTTTATCGTATTTCATAAATATCTTCAGAATACCATTGAAGATCTTTAATTTTAATAAAAAGATTGATAAATTAAACTACAAAAAAACATGTTAGTTATTGTTAAAATATATTTCGAATATTATTATTAATTGTTAAAATATATTTCGAATATTATTATTTTTCAACAATTTTGCAAAAAATTTACTGTCAAAAGCTTTTAATAAATTTTTTTTACAATATTTAGAAAAATGCAAACAAATTTTTTACTGTGTGCTGTAATCTAATCTGTCAGTGCTGCACTCTATACGAAAATAGCAATATGCTTTCTGATTTTTGAAGCTTATTGGAAAAAAGTATTCACATATGAAATGTGTGGAGTAAAGATTTAATTCTTATTCCACAATTTTTCTGAACCATTTTTATTTTTTGAAAAAATTTAATATAATTATTGTATAGTGTTGTGTAAATATATTTCATAAAGGATTGTCATAATCCTTTTAATAACAACTTTCATTCATTTAATGAGGATGATATTAAAACCCTTCACAAAAATTATAATTTGTTTCTTAAACTGTCTAGCCTTTTCAAAAGTTTTATTATCAACTAATGACCTACTTAAATGCTAATCAATTAATCATTTAAGAAATATATATCCTTCCTTAAATATGTTATGAAATATTCTTAAACGCCTGAACTTTTTTGATAAACTTTTTTTTATATGACTAGAAAAAAACCAAAAATTCATAAAATTTTAATAAGAACTAAATATACAATAACAGAATAATTGGCAAAAAAAAAATAAGTTCATAAATGGTGTGTACTGTTTAAGTAAATAAAATCATAATATTTTCTATAACAACATAAAAAAAATTATTACTTGACATGCAAACAATAAAAAATTTCCCCATTGAAAGTCTATAGCTAAAATTTATTTTACAACAAAATATAAATTTATGAATGAAAATGTGGTGTTTATGTTTAGGAAAACAATACCTATACTTAAAATAGAAATACTAATCAGTGAGTAAATTAAAATATCATATATGAATTAAATGTGACAATGAAGAATCAAAAAAACGGAAATTAAATCAATATAATACCATATTAAATCGTGCTATCCTTTTATTATGTATAGTAATTGCACTGAATTGTGACTACAATATCTATCATTAAAAAATGGTTGTAAATGAAGCAACGCAAAACAACAATTATCATTCTCAACTATATCACATTTTGAGAAATTCTTTTTTTTTAGATTACTTAGATTGATAAACTTCGCTGAGAAATGAAAGTCCGACATTCTATAATTTCCTATTATATCCATAATTTAGTGCACTGCGAAAAACTTTTAAAGTAAACGAGATTTATTAGCAGTAAGGTATATTTGGAAACAAGAAACATTTCTAGTAAATTTAGTAAAAAGTTATTTTGCAGTAAACGAAAATTGCATTTACGTCGAAAGTAACAAATTTTTTTTGATTAATTTTATGTTTTTGATAGTCATTGATACTCGTACATTTAAATAAAATCGATGGTAAGAGAAATAAGATGTCTACATGAACTTTGACTAAGTACGCTGACAGAAATATTGAAAAATTTTAGTAATGATTTTCTTTGTTACACAAATGTAGAAATTATTTTTGAGCCTATATTTCTTAAATACTGCTAGTTATACATAGATAAAATTTATCATATATTTATTTTTCAATCATATTATAAACATAAATGTGTAAGAAGTTTCGTGGCAATATTATGTGTTATTTCTTGAAATTTAGATGGAAATCGTGTTTTTCAAAATGTTTTTTTAGTAATAAAGTTAAAATATTTTTTTTCTTATGATTTCGGAAATCATTTCGAAAAAAAAAATTATTATGTAGAAAAATCATATATATAAATAAAGGATTAAATATGACAAGTAAACATGCATAATATTTTTATTGTTATTTTTGAAGTGTAATATTTATAAATCATTCATATCTATAAATCATTCTTACTATTTTCATCCTAATTCAATAAACAGAATAGTAAGCAATGGAAGTTATAATTCAACAAACAGGATACGAACTAATAGGAAAAATGAAAGTATACTTAATTTCGAAATTAATTTTCATGAAAATGTCTACTTTTGTAATAAACAATAAAATAATTTCAAATTTGATAATAATTTGGAATTAATTATCATTCCCTAGCACACTATATTTTATTCAAGTATTTGAAATACTATTTTCTATCATTATTATTCCACCTGCGAGTTAATCGTAAAAGCTATAAAGCAATATTTTATGCATTACCAAATTTCTACCTTCAAGTCCTGCGATTCATCTATAATAACACTTCAACAGTTTTATTTAAAATTACTTTTAAATAAAAATAAATATTTGCAATATCCTTGCGCAATTTCTTTTAAGCAATATTCTTAAAAACATTAAAAATATTTTCCTTGAGAATTTTAAAATACATCTTACCAAATTTCTACCTTCATGTCTTTTAATATAAAAATATTGAAAAATGTATTAAGAATTAAAAAGGGGACATCTCTTAAGAAACTTAATCAAAGATTTAAACTTAAATTACCACCATTTTAGAATGAAATAATTTGAAACTAATAATCAATAAATTGCACGTATATTATAGGATACTAAACAAATTATTTAAATTAGGATGGTAATATTTAAGCATAACATTACTTAAATATATATCCTTATTATTAATAAACTAAACTAAATAATTTATTAGTTTATAACTTTAAAACTATGAAAGCACTTAAATAAAATGTGTTGTTTTGAAATAATGGGTACAACATTTTATGATTTTTTCTTGAAAAATTTTAAAGTTTAAATATAAATATCCTGAACAGTAAGGTTAAATTCAAGTTTAAATAGTTTTTTAAAGTTTTTTTTCCGAATCAAAATAATATGTATAAATAATGCAATTTTTACAAGGATGCCAAGAAATTTAAAGTATATTTCAAAGAAAAGTTAAAAAACAAACATTCTTGAATAATTCAAAATATTATCAGATGTTTTAGTATAAGGATAGAAAAATTAAAAGACAAAAAAAAATCTTTATTATTTATTTGGAATAATTCCACATGATTAGTCTAGACTAGATGAATTTCGAAATAATTTAATAGTTTTTTTTTGTTAAATAATTCGAATTAAAAAAAACTTAAATTTAAATAATATTTTAATTAATATTATTTAAATCTAAATTTAATATAGTTAATTGGTTTGTATATTTAAATATAAATAAATATATGGCAATTAAGTTTTTCACGTCCGAGACAAGACAACGATGTGCAATAATAAAATTTATAATAATAATAAAATTATAGTTAAATGATTAATTTTAAGACTGGCCAAATTGCAAAAGGTTTTGAAGAGGCCGCTTGTAAACAAATAATTAAGATGATTTACATAAAAGTCAATAAAAATATGATGTGTCGAATGAATCATAATATCGCCTTCATTTGCAGCTAAAAGAAGAAAAAAAATTTACTATTATCCTCAAAAAAAAAGTCCAGCAAAAGGCTAGAGTTCGGCAGTTTAGAAATGCATTTGCATTGTTTTTGTTTAATAATCTAGTTTGTTGATAATTTCTATCTGAGTTTTCTGATAACTATATTATAAACATGATCTTTTATTGAAATATTCAAGGTAAAAATTTTAATCCCATATAAATCAGTTCAAAATTTTTAAATAATTATTTATTTATAAACTTTATTTTAATGGAAAATTATAAAAAAATTATTTGTGATCAAATTTTTTTAATATTATTTAATTAAAAACTTTATGTATTATAAAATTCAAGGTTGAATTGTTTGATATATAAATAAACCGTCTTTTTTCAACTCTTCTGTAGGAATAATTTTGATTAAATTTGGTACCAACTTGTACCACTTAATATTTAAAATATTTGTTATGTTGACATTATTAAGATTATCAAAAATTATATCTAATTAAATTGTCTGAGTACAAAAATTTATATGCAAATATACTATTTGTAAGTTTTTTTCTTTTATATCATGTAATTATTTTGAATTAACATAAGTTTTGGTAATATTTCAAGTTCAAAACAATTTATTTCACGTGCATATGTTAACAAAAATAAAAATAACCTTTAAAAAACCTAAATAAATTTCTTCAGTAAAATTTCTTCTTAACGATATTTGTGTACTAAAATTACAATTTTTTATATCATAATTTTTGTAGTATCATTAAATGAATATGTTAAGAATTTACCATTAATTTTATAATATCAACCTGATAATAAATCAAATATATATTTAATTGTTTCAGTTTGAAGGGAGCAACTAAATTTATTAACGTTTTCTGTTGTTGAATTGTAAAAATTCTTTAATTTTGGTTTTAATGTTATTTGTAAATTGTATTATTGTTCTTTTCATACGTCAGAGATCAGATTTTTCAACTGAATGAGTATTTTTGAAAGCGTTATACATGCTGAACCGTAATGTACAGGTAAAAATATTTTATGGGGAAATTTTATAAACTCAATATTTTTAGCAAAATCAAATTTTCTGAAAAAATTAAGAAAAGATAAAGTTTGTTTATTATGAATATATAAACTTGTAACCTGAAAATCAATTCAATAACCGTCCTATACAACAAATACTCAAAAAGAGCCTATTCAAATATCTATCATACTTTGGTTGGTCTAACTTAACTATTTTAGCAGATCTGAAAAGTGTTTGAGGCTCAAATGCTGAAACAAATGTATTAAATATCCTATAGCTCAAAGGGTATTGAAAATATACCAATATATATGCTTTTATCATCAAAAGTACAAAGGAATCGACCCTTAAAATGTTTGCACCCTGAAGCGGACTACTTTGAATCACACCAGGAATATCCGATCCTGGAGAGCAGATACAGGATCATGCGCAGGAAAATTCCATGTAACACGGTAACGATACAAATCAATTAGTTATGAAAACTTTGTGAAAGTCATAAGGAACGTTTAAAATATATAATATATAGATATGTATGGATATATGTTTAGTGTTTTTAAAGTTTCTGCATGCATATAATTGCAAAAATAATTAAATATTAATAACACACAAATTACAATAATAATTTAAAATAACCTTACAATCCTTACAACCTTACAATCTCGAATATAATTGTTAACTATTGGAAGGACTTCTCGCATTTAAACCATTTATGTAAAATCAAATAATTTCTATTTTGGTGAAGTGTGATGGTTTATTCTTATAAAGAAAAGTTTCCAAAAAGAAATATCTTCAAGTCTCAAAATATATAATTGAAAAATGCTCTAAAATAACTGAAACTTTAAATTTTACATTATTAGTTTCCGAAAACAATCTCTACTTCAGGAATTGGAAAAGTTCCAATAAATTGCAGAGTATTAAAGCCTTGTTCTACTAAAAAGTATAAATTATTTTATACTTTTCCTAACCCAAAAGATAGAACTTTACTGGTATTTCAAATATCAAGGTTTTTATGGATTTTTAATTAGGTTTAAGATTGAGCAAGGTTTTTAAGATATCAAGGTTTTTATGGATTAGGTTTAAGATATCAAGGTTTTTATGGATTTTTAATTAGGTTTAAGATTTATTTGCGCATATAAATGACTAAAATTTTGCAAAAAATTACATATATAAGATTTTTAGAATAATATTAACAAACTCAATAAATTAATATAAATTATAAATAATAATAATATTTAAATTTTACCTTTGATGTCTCTTATGTAAAATTAGAGATCATCCTTGTTATTTATTTTTAATGTCCATATGTCACCTTTTCACTTTTTCACCTTTTCACTTTTCACTTTTTAATTGATAATTATTTTTAATAATTTTTAATTGTGGTAGGAAAAAATTTAACTTTTTTAACAAAATTTATTGATAGCATTGACGCCTTTTTTATCCACTACATTTCCAATTTTTTTATTTACATATTTGGATAATGCTTTTTTATATTATTTTCAAAATACTTCTTTTATTTATTTAAAACACTAATTAATTTAAATTGATTTATTTATTAAAACACTAATTAATTTAAATTGATAACAGATATCCATTTAAAAATGTTCTTTACATTTTTAAGATATCATTTTCATTTTTTAATAGCTAATTTTTTATAATAATTTTTAATTATTGCACAGAAAATAACACTCTTTTAGCAAAATTTAATTATAGCTTCAATGCCTTTTTTTATGCACCACATTTAAATTTATTTTTTTATTTTTGTAGCACTTTTTATTTATTTGTAAAACACTTTAATTAAAATTTTTAGCTTAATATATTTTAAACAAAAAAAAAAAATTATAACACAAACAAAAAACCCATTTTACGATAAAATTTAATTTAAAAATTAATTTTTTATAATAATTTTACAAATTTAATATTAAATTAAAAAAAAAAACTATTTACTACCGCGAACAATTTTTGAACTATGATCGTCCGACGACCAAATTACAACTGATTTGAATAAAGAAAAAAGTAGGAGAAGTTAATTTTTTTTTTTTTGAAAAAGTCGTTATTTTTTAAAAAAAATAATATGTTAATAATTTTTTCAGTTAATTTTTTTCAAAAAAATTTAATTATTTTTAAAAAAGCCGTTATTTAAAATAAAAATTAATATGTAAATCATTTTTGCAGTTAATTTTTTTTAACAAAATTTAATTAATTAAATTTTTGAAAATATATAAAAAGTTACAGTTTTTTCCTTCCGGAAAATTCAAAATTTCTAATTTATCCCTAATTTTCTTGAGTTAACTTTAGGCAACTGTCATTGCTTTACTAGTATTACAAAAATTAATGTTTTTATAGTAAATCAATGTTTTAGCAACTCTATACTTACACTTTATTGTTGTGTAAAGTGTAACCTGTGTTTAGCTACCAACGATAGGTAACCATTTTCCTTATTAGAGGAAGTATAAACTTATTGATATGTTATAAATTTTTTATTAACACCAGAATATAATTTGATTATAGAAACTAGTGGAAAAATAATCATTTTTATATCACTTTTACTGCATTTTCTTTGCCTTACGAGTGGATTGATTTCACTGCAACAATAGAAAAAGTAATAATTAATTTTATTTATTACATGGAAAATAATCCCAATTGAATTTATTAAATAAATCTTCATCGCAAGGTATCAGACGTAAATAATTTTTAATAGCATATCATATAGCAAGCAGTTATTAAATTACTAAGGTGTTGTTGAAACTACCATACCTTTTTTCCATTTTCCATGAAAATTCAGACCAAAGACAAAAACCGAAAAAAAATAGTTACTTTGCATATTTTTAGGTTTTAAATTAAACAAAAATACGAAAAAAATTAAATATGTATGGCACTAACATAATTAATTATATTATAGGTATATTTGTTAAGTAATTTTATCAGAGCGAATTTTGAAATATACTTTTTGTAATTTACTCCTTAGAATATGAGTTATTTAAATGAAATATAATTGTAAAAAATACCCTTAAATTCGATTTTTATCAAATTACAAACGTCTTAAACTAAGCTTTAATTTTCCTATTTATAGCAGTACCATGTAGTTTAAAGAATTTGCTATTAAAATTTATCACAGAATCAACGACTAAAACACGTTAAAAAATCGAAGAAAAACCAATCTTTTTTCAATTCATAATTTTAAAACAATTGTGTTTTAAGATACTAATTAGACCAGAATAGAACTGTGTTTCAGACAAGAGCAAAATCAGCCAATTAAGAAAATTTCAATTTTAATTTTTTATATTGCTTAAAAAACGTTTCGTAACATCTGACATTATGGTTTCTTACACCAACAAAAAAAAAAATTTAAAATAACAAAAGCCAATAAATTCTTGTTAAAAGTTTTAAAAAATAAGTCTAAAACATCAAAATATTCTATAGTTTGAAATCGCTTTTATGATGTGGTGGGATTTTTTGAAATATGTATTTATGTTCATGGAGATTAATTTACTTTGGGTTGTAATTTACTCTGGGTAATTTTTAAAAAAAAATTATTTTAAATAATTTACTTTTTTAAAGATTCAAAAGCCCATAAAAAAAAATTACCAAGACTGTCATAAGAAAATTTTTATTACAGTTTTTTCTTTTAGGAAGTTTTGCAAAACATATTTTCAATTTTAATACTTTGTTGACATTTCACTCAAATATCTAATATAATATTCGTCTAAAATCTGCCAAAAATTACTTCAAACACATTAAAATAATTAAATTTGTTTTTGTTTATACATATATATATATTTTTAATTTTATTCTTTTATCTTGGACTACATATACTTAAAATTACTCTATTTCCGGTTTCCTCAAAATTTCCATTAGTGTAAACAAAATTGATATATATTTTTATTTTATGAATACAAAAGAGCCAAACGTTTAAGTTAATTAACTTAACTGTTATTTTATGGGGGGAAAAACTATTCTGACGTATAAATATGACTGTCTAAAATCATACTATAGTTTATGTATTTGCCTTTGTTTTGAATATTTTATTAGTAAATATTTTTCATACATAAATATGTTTTTTACCTAATATTATGGATAGATAATATATGATTTTTATTTGTTGATCGGCAATTTTTTCTTTATTTAACTTAAAACTTTTTCCAGTAAATGAAATTTGTGATAACAAAAAAGGTAAATAATTAAACTACATAATTGCAAAAAAATTTATCATGGATTCAACGACTAAAAAATATTAGCACAAACAAAAAAAAAGAATTAGGCTACAAATTTATAATTTTCAATCTATTTGTTCTCCGCCTATTATTGGCCGAAACTCTAAGAGTGTCATTTAAACGAGAATCTTAAACACACATTTCATATAATTATTTATAGTTTTTACGAAAAATTGTGATTCTTACAATTATAATACAAATGATGTTGCAATTATAACGCAAATTTAAAATAATTGGTTCAATCATGTTGTACAAGAAATAGTAAAAATATTAATTTACAAATTTTAAATATTAAATTTATTTTATTAATTAAATAACACTGTGATTCAATTTTAGAGAAGTAAATTCAATTTTAGAGAAGTAAACCTGTATTTCGATAATTAAAGTTTGATTTAATTGGATAGCAAACATAAATGGAATTACAAATAAAGTAATTTTTCTTACAATGGCTATGCAATATTTATAGTTTTGGCTGAGTTTGTAACGAAATTTCATAAACAAAAACAAATTTAATATAACGTCAATAGCAATAGGCAACAATTACAAATTTTGATAGAAAAGTATTGTACATAAAGTAAATTCTTAACGATTTAATAACAAATTATTTTTAGAATAAAATTGCAAAAGTTTTGAATATTTTAAAATAAAAATAGATTTATAAATTTTAAAATTATAATACTTCCAGAACTGAAGAAATTAGAAACTATATTAAAATTTTATAAAAAAAAATTCTTCTGAATAAAATAATTCTCAATAAAGAAACAAATATATGAACTATTAAAATTAGAATTGCAATGTTAATTTAATTTCACTTTTTTTATTATATTTATTTAACCATAAAGTTCATTACACTATGTTGCATAAATAACATAAATAATTTACAATATAATATTGTCTCCCCTAAAGAGGATTGCAACGATCCATGCAAACAATTTCAATTTGTATCAATTGCAGAAATGAAACTCATCATCCATTCTAATATAATTTATCATAACCATCCACTTAATAACAAATTTAAATAATCATAAAATTATAGTAAAACATAAACCAGAATTATTTTAACTTATATCGTGAAATTACAAAAATTGTAGATAAATTATAAATTTATAAGAAATTAAATTTTAAATTTCTTTTATTAAAAAAAAATTATGTTTTAATTGAGCATAAAAAAATTAATTTAGATATAGCTGAATGCAACAAATTTTTATTAACTATAAAATTGAAGGAATATTTTTAAAACTTTTGTTTTAACTAAATTATAAAATATGTAACTGGAAATCAATTTTTAAACTAGCAATGTAGTAATCATAAATACTGACACTTTTCTATTAATTGTTTTCCGGTCGTTGTCACATAATTCTCAGAACAAAGTAAACATTGAATAATTCGCGAATATAATGTAAAAAAAGCGTATCTAGACTATATTTTTAGTATCTTTTTTTTTGTATAGAATTTTTTAAAACATGGAACCGTGAAAGAAGAAAAATCAGTTCTTCACCTCATGTACAACGAACAAGATATTTTTTTGATGTTATAGATTTCAATTTAAAAGGAATTGACAATAAATTGATTTGATTGGGAATATTAATAAGTTGGTTAAAAGAAATAATTGAAAATAAGCTATAAAATTATATTTGGGTCTTATAGTAACAATCAATATAGTAACAATATTTAACAGTTTTAATATAAATTGATATTCTCCCTTCTCCCTTCTCCGTCAAAACGCATAGTACTATAATTTTTGGAACAGAAAGGGTATAAAATGTCTGAATTATCGTATAATAAACTTTCTATAGTTTCCAGCTTTCATAACACTTATGCACGCGCCGAAAAATTAGATATAATACATATAGAACCACCAATTCTGTTAGATACCATTAATAAAGTTTCTGAGATTTTGTAGCGTAAAATTACAAACATTTTTATACTTGAAAATTATTTATTTATAAATTCAGTCGATCTATTATTTTCAGTATTTTATATGAAAAATATTACGAGTATGTTAAGCAAATCATACGAAAACGAATTTATATTATTTTTGTTAAATTTTGCTAGCTATTTTTATCTTTTATAAGTCGGTAAATGGGTTAGTAAGAGATTGTAATGAAAATATTCCCGCGAAAATTAAAACGCCGTACAAATTAAATAAGATTTTATGATTTTCTTTGTGCGGGCGCCGATTTATAAATGTGATAAACACGTTGTAAAAATATCTTAATTGATTAGTGGCCGGTTTGTAAATTCCACGACAAATAGTAAAAAATAATTACAAAAATTGTAAATTGTCTTGAATAGTTTTATTAGGAGCATTGAATGTAGTACATATAAAATTAGTACTAAAATTGCAATCAAAATTATTTTCAACAATAATTAATCTAAAATTATATCATACTTAAATTTTAGGTAAAAGAATTTTCTAAAAAAAACTTGCTGTAGCCTCCAAAATAATGAAAATTTCTTTGGACTTAAATAAATATAAGGCACAGTTTTAAGTTATGTATTCGAAATTATTGAACTCATAATCTAGTTTTTTATTGATTAAAGATCACTATTTTGACAAATATTTTTTTAGGATAATAGAGTCAATTAGTGTTTTCTACCCTGTTGCAAAATTTAAGTGGGTTACTAAAAATTTAAATTTATACTATAGATATAGACAAAACTAGCAAAAGATATGGAAAGCAATATGCATAATGAGCATACTTTGGTAAGATATTATGCTAATATTTATTTCATAAAAACTTTGGTATTTTAATTGTCGTTTGACGGATTTTCCATGTACAAGTACGTAGGTCACTAAAAGTTTTGAGAGTTTACTCAATCATTATATTTATATCACATCTTAGTATTTTTTTAAAACGTATCATGAGAAATCCTACAAAAAAATTTGTAATTGTATTACAACCGTGAGAAATGTTAAAAAAAGATTATAGTCGATATAAAAGCTATGATCGGGTGATATCCAAAATGTATTTATACTATTATAGAGTAGTCTTGGCATTTGGCATTTTTAATAATTAAAAATTTTGGAGTGATTTGATTAACTTCATTATAAAAATTAAATTTTCCACTAATATTAAGTTAATGATTTAATAACTAATATTAAGTCATTGTATAATATCAACAAAAGAAAACTTCAAATACTAAATGATAATGGTTTCCATATTTCTAAAAATATTACGGGTAATTAAATTTACATACCTTTTTATGACATTACAACATGTTCCGATTCTTGTGTATGAATTCATGAGGATTACTCCAACTCCCACGACATCAAAAACCTAAAAAAAAGATGAGCAAATTAATTTTTGCTGTATTATTTAAAAGAAGGGTTTGGTTAAGGTGGACAGGACAAGAAGTCAGTTAACTATACTTCTCTCTTTTGGCGCTACAGCTCATGAAGAGCCTGGGCCTCCCTTAAAGGGTCTCTGTAACATTTTTATTGCAATTTGGACCTACTAATTTTATATGGATTCCGAACCATAAATTTCTTTATAGTGAAGAAACTATTTATTGCAACAAGCTAATGGTTTTTATTAGTGAGACATTTGTTGTTAGCAAATGGTCTCTGCCGTTAGCATTTTTCCCAGTCTTAAATTACATTTTATTATAATTTTATTACCGGTACTCATTTAAATCTGAGTAAACTTAGACCAACATCGATGTCTCGGATGGGCGTACCTAATGCACCACAGCTTAGCACACTACCACTTAAGCCACCGTTGGTCTTTAGTTAACTATACATGGTATACAATAAAATGCCACCAGCAGTTTATGGTTCTTTGAATGTCAATGTTACATCAGGATAAAACTACATAAAACAGAAAAAGGTACTATTAACTAGCTTTAAAAAAAGGTTAAATGAAGTAATGATTCATCTTATTCATCTGATTTATCTATGTGCAAAGTTTAGGTAATTTTTTAGTTGCAAAAGAACCATCGCGATCGCCATTTTTTGTTTGAAAATTACATTTTTAAATTTTAACTTTATTAGGTAATTTTAACTTTATTGTGGAAAGTAAAACTTAATTAATGTATTGTTGTAACGTATATAAATATATCTTTTCAAATTCTTAAACGTTTGTTTATATCTCAAAAATTTTTAATGACTCTCTATTATTGTTTTCAGGGTAATAATAAAATCTTCAAGGAATTTTATTATTTTCAAAAAAACTTAAATTGTCTTTTACAGACATGTAATAACTAACTTATCAACAAATAAACCAAAAGTTTTTTTTCATTTTAGGCTAGATATATAAAAAAAAAACTTTTTTAGTATTTTATTGAAACATAACTGCATCTTGTAACTTTATTCCTGATAATATTAATTATAAATTTTATTATATTTTGTCAGGATATAATGTTAATAAAACTAGGTGACACAGCAATTGAAATAAATATGGAAAATTTTTACTAAATAAAAACTATACTTTTTATATTTATAATATGTATTTTCCAGTTGAAAATTTCTACGATATTTATTGATGTTGTTTACCTTGTTAAATGACTGCACATAAATATTTTCTTGTTTTCACTAATATTAATTTTCTATATTATTTTTCCTATACCTAATTTTTTTTTTAATGATCCAAAGGAAAACTTTAAGTGGAAATTCAATTTTATTCGATAGCTTTTTATGTAATTCAAGCCATGACGACGACTATAAAAACATTTTTGATTTCTATTCGTGATTCGTAAAAACAATTTGTTCTTTTTTTTGCATTTTTATTAATTGCTCTCGCCCTATGATTATGCTAATTTAACATATTTTTTATGCTTAGTTTTTTTTATTAGTTAAAAAAAATTGTTTTTTTTTTTGATTTATTGGGAGTTTGTGAAGCGAACACTGATTTGTTAAATGATTTTATTGGATTGTTATATAGCATGATAAAAGGAAATAAGTTCATAAATAAAAAAATATGTAGGTAAATAAAGTGGAGGAATTTTTATTTTATTGCAATGGAATTTGATCCCTAAAATTGTTGAGTTAAGTTCAGGGTTTTCTCTGTAAGTGAAATTTTGATTAGAGCATAAATAATTTCAATCTTATTTTAACTTTTTCAAATCTATTGAAAGTTGTATAAGTTGAGTTCTAACTAGAGGCCAATTTGGCTGTAAAATATACTACGTACCAATACATATTCAATTTCTAATAAATTATAAATTTGTATTTCTCTAAAAAGCTTTTCCGGTCCCAGTAAACATTAAAATAATTTATTTTTTGCATATCTAAATTAAAATTTATTAAGAAGTTATTTTATCTTTCCAATAAATTTATTTTAATAATAAAACCATTTCAGCCAAATTGAGATAAATATTTTATAAAATTCCTACGCACTCGTGTAAATTTTATCTGGGTCCAATTAATTGTGACTATTAAAAAAAATCTTATGTTTACAATTTATGCTTAATAAAAGCAAATTAAATGCACATTCCGATTTGAAAAATCAATAATTTAAAATTTCTAAGTAGGTGTTATGGCATATGAAGGACATAAATAGATGAAGATATCGTAACTAAATGTTAGACAAATGTGCATAAACAGAAAAGGCTAAAAAATTAGACCAATGAACTTGCCAAAATACTAATGAGCTTGATTGAAGGTTATTTAGATTTTTACATTATACTTTATTATTAGTAGTACTAACAAAAAATTTCAATTATTTAATGTTTTTAGTGATTTAATAAATTAAGATATAATATGCAATATTTTACCTTAACACTGCGCTGCTACCATCATAAAAAATAAGTAATGAAAAAAAAAAACATTTACAAGCAAAATATTTTAATAATTGCAAGTAAATTTCTTTTAGTATATTCAGTGTAAGCTTGTAAAATAAAATTGTTAAATGCTTTAAACAGCTTTGCAAAGCAAAGATAATACGATTTAACAATAGAAAAAAGTTCAAACAAAGTGAAAAAAGTAGGTAGCGTTTAGCGTTAAGTGTTAATTTATCTATTATGTGATTGACGGAATTTTACATTAATTTTTCATTCGGATTGAGGTTACATCTTAATAAATTGATTATTAATAAGCTTTGATTCGAAATAGTTATTAATTATTAATTAAGAAATTACTAAAATATTTATACTTAAACAATTAAAAATTTCACAAAATTTAAGTTTAAATTCAAGTTTTTTGTCATCGCAGCTAACTGTCCTTTACATTTTTCTACAATAAATCTTTTAAGAATTTTAAAAGTATTGTGACCTCATAACCCTTTTTTCTTATTTAAATATAATTATTCTTTATTTTTATTTTTATTTTTTGTTGACCCAAATTTTCACTGCTAAATAGTATAAATATTCTTCTGCACTAAAAATTTCAAGTATGTAAGTTGTTTACACTTTTGGTCATGCCAGAAATTAATTACCCACTATAAACGTATCTCGAACAGACAGTGTATAAATTATGTATGCATTTTCAAAATTACTTGGTCAACATAAATTCAAATTTGTTTATATAATTTATTTGGTATAATATTCTTTCGTAAAATTTACAATGAAAATATACAATTTTTCACAAAATTTTCAATTAATAGCAAAATTCTTATTTTATCTTGAATGAATCAGGTCGAACATTTTATATGTACATAGATTTTTCTGTAATGAATTAAATTTTATGCAAAATAGACAAAACAAAAAATGAAAATTATCCAATTGATTTTATCATAAAAATGTATTTAAATTTTATAATTTGTGATATTTTTCGAGAAACTTAATTAAGTATAATTAAAAAATTGCAATTTATAAGAACAAGAAATATAATTTGTAAAATAGTTTTTAGTGTGTTAATTGTTGTTTTGTGATTAATTTGAATTATACTGTGATCTATAGCCCAAAGCCAATAAAGCACAAAGTGGTTTCAAAACTAAAAATTACATAAGAAACAGAAATAGAATTGATGTAAGATTTATCAGAATTTTCTTTCATTGTAAGTGCATCTTGGGATATAATTAATTCAACAACAAATCTATTACTAGAAACTAGAATAATCCAGAAAATTACTGTTTAAAAAAGTACTTCTTAAATATATGGGGTCTGGCAACATTTTATGTGTATACATTTCAAAATTTGAAAAAAGTTTAGAAATGGACGGAGGGATCAGGGGTTTTTTTTTACAAAAATCTATAAAAACATGTTTTTGCCCTTGTGTCATTTCCATAATTTCATATTAATAATCACAATTTTAATTAAGTATCTTTATAAATTAACTTGTGTTAATACCATCATCAATATTTTAAGTAATTGTTTTCTCAAATTTGATATAAGACCCTTGTAAACAAGAAACAAGACCCTTTCTAACAAAATTTTATATTTTCTGCAGCCACCATAAATTAATTTACAGCATATTTTAATTCTTTTATATGCTCTTGTGTTGCAATTAAATCGTCAATTTATATTTAATCATTATAATGAAGTTTCCCCTTTTCAGACGAATGAAGAATTGATGAAATAAACAGACCACTTTTAGTTCCAACCACAAGTTATGTTATGGTATCAAAAAACTAAAAATATTTTTGCCACTTTCAAGTTGATTTCTATCGATAATTGTTGCGCTAACTTGTAAATTATGTTTTGTTATCATGTTTTAAATTGAACTGAAAACTAATAAAACATAATAATATTACGCTCGAATTCTAGATAATTAAACTGTTTGTAAGTACATATATTTGCAGTCTACAAGGAGCCATAAAAGAGGGATAGTTGAATTTCAATTATTTTTATAAAAATTTATTGGAGCCAATTAGAATAATTTGCCATTTTTAACTCAGAGAATATTATTAAATAAATCAGCAATTAGGTGAAGTTCAAATTACAAGTTGACACAATCTACCTAATTTATCTTCTGTATTTATCGAATTGAAGTGTTTTAAGGTACTACACAGATTTATTTTAAATCCGATAAATGTTGAAAATGTTTTCTGCTTTAAAATTAGTGAAATCAAAATATCGACAAAATTTTCAGGTATACAAAAATAAATTTAATTTAAATGAAAACTTTTACGCTGGTGTAAGTATTGAATATTAATTATTTTAATGTAATTGAATTGTATCCAAATTAATGGTTTTTCTTAAATTAATATATAGAGCAGACAAATAATCGTACATATACTAATCTTTTGGACTTAAAAAATAATTGAAATTGAAAATAATCTTTAATCCTAAGAATACTAAAATTGATCTAATTAATTTGAATTCAAATAATTAAAATTTTGCCAATAAGCAGTAATATTTCCATTCGAAAAGCAATTTAGCGAAGCTATCACAATTTTGCAATTTCCGAAATTAAAAAAACTTTTAGATGACTTCGTCTTCATAAAAGAATATTTAATTAAATTCGATCATAAATACTTTTTTCCAAATTTTTAAATAAATTTTAATATCGGCACCAAAATATTGAATAAATCTTTTCCAATTTTCGAGGTAATTTTAGGATTAAAAATTCTTTTAATTTATATAAAAATATTTTGATACCAATAAATAAATTTTGAATATATTTTCTGGGAAATTCCATAATATTCTTGAAGATGAATAAAAAAATGAAAATATTTATTGAATTTGCAGATAAAGTTTTTTATGGATTAATTATAAAAAATTATAACAGTAGGACTTATAAGATTTCAAAGTTATAAAATGTTTGCCACTTAATACGTTTAAACATTTGGAAAATAAGAAAATCTATGAAATTGATATATTATGATAACCTGATAACTTTTGTTGAGAGCATACGTATGTATATGAAGTTAAATTATATGTTAGAAAATAATTTTTTTATTACAATCAGTCATATAAACATTAAAACCGATTGAAAGTGCAGATTAAAACATTATTATTTTATAAAATATACATCATAATTAATTGTTACAATAACTAAAAAAAGTAATGCAGTGATATTCAGAAAAAAATTTATGATCGTAATAAAAGATATTTTACTGCTAAAATAAAAAAAAGTTTTAGCATTGGATAATTTCATTACCAAAAAAGTGTTAACTTTCACTGTATTTTAGATCGAAATATAATGGATTTAAATAATTTATCATAAAATTTATTGCTTTTTGTATAACATTGAAATATTTAGTTAAAAAAAAAGAAACATAATTTTAAAAACCTTAAAAATCCAGAAAAAGGATTTACATATAAATAACAGAATAGTTTTCAATAGATATTTATATACAGACACATCTCATACTTCGCAATCTTCTGCACCACCAAGATTTTAATAATGGATCTACACTATATAACCGTATGTATATCAAAAAAATATCAACCGTCACTGCCGGGTGTCAAATAGCAAATAATGATTGAGTTAGGTATATTCGTGATTACAGTTTGCAGGTTGTTAATTTATTGGCTGTCAAACGGTTGGGTACAATTAAATTTTAAATTTGTAAATTAAAATTAAGTAAAACTCTAATTTATTATTAAATATTAGGAAGGTGTATTTTAAATTGAGTAATATTTTCTCCCTAAAAATATCAAATTAGAAATTTTTATTCATAAATCATTTTACTACCAATATTTATTTTTCATAATTATGTTTTAATATTAATAGTATATTTGTTAATTTGTCAAAAAGAGCATAATTTATATTTAAAGATTTTGAATTCAAAAATTTGATTATTAAGTTTGTCATTGTATGATTGGTGTACTAAATACTGACTTTATTATTACCTATTTATTGCTGCAATTAATACCCAACTTATTACAGAATTGTAGGTTCTGGCCAAAACGTATTCCATAAATAATAAAATATGGCACCGCAATTTCTAAAAATTTTATCTTCTTAAAAATATTATTAAGTGAAATTTTTTATAACAATTTTCATTTTAAAATTCAACACTGAATATAAATGTTACAATGACTGACTACAGGAAATCAGCTTTTCATAATTTATTCATTTATCAATATCCTGTTTCATCGAATAAAAATACAATTATTACCAATAGAATAATTTTTATTTCTTCATAAATTCTCATTTATCACGGTCGACTAATAAAAAATCTTTTTATTTAAGAATTTTTCGAATTTTCTCAAAACACAAAAAAACAAACACAACATAATCAGACAAAAGCGACATTGAACAGATTCATTCTTTGAATGAAAATTATGTAAATGAATATAAATTTTTATCATTAAATAAAAATAAGAATTTTTTATTTTAAATATAAAATTTATTTCCATAAAAACAATTCTAAAATCGCATGAATAATAATTTAATTTTGTACTTTCATTCGGACGTCAACAGAAAGTTTCATTTTTTATACTAAAAAATAAAAAAAGCATAATAATTAAAAAAAATAATTTATTTTATGATATTTTGCGTCAACGCTACATAAATTATTTGTTTTGGCTCTGTTTCTTGTTCAAGTAAATAATAATTATTGTAAAAAATCAGTGAAATTTTTATGAACTTTTGAGTGGAACTAAAATTGACGACATAGCTAGACTTTTAAATCTGTTTAGAAATTGAAAGCTTGAAAGTTAAGTACAAGTAAGGTTCATAAATCTTTGAAAGAATTGTGATGAAATAAATTCGGACTGTTATGAAATTCATAGTTTTTATATTATTGACAAATAAACTTGAAGACTTTGTAAGAATTATTAAATTGATTATAAAATTAAATAACTTCAAAAGGGATATGGCGCCATATTTAGAACATTGTTAATTATTCAATTTAAAACTAATTCAAACTAAAACATTGTCAGAAAACCATTTAAATATAACACACATCCTTCCGCATTAACGTCACATAAAAATTCTTAATTATAAAAATTGACATAGATTTTTCTGCACAACTTTTTCACTTCTTTATTGTCTTTCATATTTTTATTTTAGTCGTCATTTTTGTGATTAACAGAATCTGAAAACCAGCATAATAAAATTTCAGAACAGGATGCAACAAATAATCGTAAAAAAAAAATCTGAAATATATCCAACAACAACAATTACCATACAAAAGAAATTTCACAAGTAATCAATTTTTTGTTTTAACCTAAATTTATACCAGTTTTTTTTTTAGCCCTAAACTGTAATTCGACACCTTTTTTGTCCTCATTAGCCAAAATGCACAAAATTGTATACAAAGTTTTTCGTTAAATTTCCTAAAATTTCTACCTACACCAGGTATAAAAACGTTTAACAAAGAAAGGAATTCTGATTCATAATGTAATTCTAGCGAAGAGGACCGCATAATTTAGCTTTGTTCTGTCCGCCAACAGGTTGACTATGTTCTAAATTACTCCTCATCCCGAAAAATAAAAAAAAATATCATGTCTGTTCAAAAATTTATAACAAGAAAACCGGTTCAAGTAAAAGATTAAATTCTCGTGTTTTGTATAAATGGTAATTTCAAAGTTTATGGTTGGCTGGTTGACTTATAGAATAAAAATAACTACAGGAAATACTTTGGGGATAGTGACGTGCATTCATAATTATATTAGCTAAAGTTTAAGTTTCATTCGTGTGCCGAGAATGTGTTAACGAGTCAGTGCATGTTTTAACATGTTTCAGATTGAATTTTGAATTTATTACGTAATTAGTCGAACGTAATAGAAGTTTTTAAAGGTAGTTTTTATATTTCTCAATTTCTCGCAGTACTGTAGTAAACCTATATAACTCAATTAAGTTTCTCTTTAAATTTTTGTCTTATTTATCACATTTTTAGCTTTGTTCGATCATTTAATCAAAAAATTAAATGATGAAATAAAATCAAACGAAATATTTTGAATGTCATTGAACGACAAACATTGTTATGTTTAATTAACTTCACGCATCGACCCCGCTACTCGACATACTCTAACTAGTAACCACAGGTAATAATAAATTCGCTTATTACAAAAGTGAATCAAATTGTGACGTGTGGACTAATCAAGAACGCTTAGAGTATAAAAGAGAATTAAAAAATAAATAATAAAACTATCATTTTGGGTGTCACTGAATTTATTTTTGATTACGATTCAAATACTTATTATCTTAAAGTATCTTTTTAGAATTTTTTAATATTAAGTTTCAAGTTTTTATTCACTTGCTGAGCTGTTTTTCATTTTGAACAAAATGATGATTTGCGATAATTAGAGATAAAAAATGCACGGTAAATTAAATCATTTAAGATAAATTTAAATTTGTATAGTTCGTGATTGTTGACGGTACCAATGCAAAAACAAAGAATTAATATTTTTTTAGTTGATTTAACGTACAACATTAATAGAGAACATTAAAAGATTCATTTAAAAATCTTTGTTGAGATTGTAGAAGGTGAAAATCTTTGTTCGAAATATATAGTCAGCCAGCAGCAGCGGTGAAGTAAAAGAAGAAGAAACAAGAGAATGACGAAGTGAATTCTCGAATATAATATTTGGTTTGAACATAAATTATTATGAAATATACAGTTTATGCGAAATAAATAAATATGTATTAGCAGAATTCATTTTTTATTGTAAAGTTCGTTAAATTTAGACTAAGTAGTAAGCGATTATAAGCAATAAACTGACAAATTCCGAGTGAATTTTAAATATTAATTAACTATTTTTAGTTGATTAAATATTAGTTGACTTATTTGAAATTTTAATTAATTAGAAGGGAATTTGAATCACCAGAAATTATTTTAATATTTAAAAAATTTCAGTATGGCTTTAAGTAATATTTAAAGTTATAACGATTTCCCAATTAAATTCATAGCATAATTTAATTTATCACTTAATGTCCATAAAATTTAATAATTTGTGACATGTTAAAAATAAAGATCATGTAATATTTAAATACAGTATAGTAACAGTTAATTATACTAACTGTCCCTTTATTAGACCTAAAGTTCATAGGGCAGTTAAGCTATTAATGATATTTTTAATGTAATTCTACTGTAATTTATGTAATCAATAATTAAATAAAGTATAAAAGTTGTAAAACAATCTCTTAAATATATTTGATTATAAAAATTATATGATTTTACTTAATTGTTTTATGAGAATTAAATTTCAGTAACCTTTGATACATATTACAAGCTTTACTGTGCATTTAATTTAAAAATCTGCATAGTTTTAGAAGACAATTTAATTTTCATTACTTAGACGCTATAAAGAGTGCTTGGAAATAATTTCACCAAATTTTGAAATATTAATTCAGAATTAATTAAGATGATGAGGTAAAAAATTTATGCTGGCTAAGCTACCTGATAAAGAATTTTGAAACATATCTTACAGAGGAAACAGTATATTTTAAAGTTCAGAGAATATTGAAGAATTATTATTGAATCTAGTGTATTTATAAATTTTTTCAGATCAAATATTTATTTCGGATCAAATTACTGGATATTAGAAATTGCTGAATAAACAAATTTTAGTCGAATTTAAAAGGATTTTTCAGCATATTTACATATTTCTCACATTTTCATATAATTATCGATTTCTTGCTAGTAAATATTAAATTTCAGTTAATACTCAAAATTCTCAAGCTTCTTTAAAAAATTGTCATTTCAATTTATATAATATCAATAAAAATTTATTTTAAGATCATCTTTATTAGAATAAATCTACTTTTAATTCCCCAAAAATTATCAATTAGTAAAAATATTATATTTATACAACTCCATCATGGTTGTATATATAATTGTTTTGCCACCGTCCACCGAAATTGCATATTTAAAACTAATACTTAATTACTTTTTATGTTCATTTGACAAAGAAAATTTTAGAAGAAAAATCATTTCTTAGCAATTTAATCAAAAAAATTGAAGGCCAAGGAAGATAACAATTTATTACAAATTTATCTAAAATTAAAATTACGATTAAGTGCTGTGAAATTAATTACATAAATTACAAAGTCGTAATTTAGTAACTATATTTGTATTTATGAAATCATTTTAATTAATATTTTTATTTTTTAAATATAGGTAATTAGCTCAATTATATGAGCAGCAATATTATAAATATAATGTCTTTTTTTTGATAGTATGCTTAATTACATTTATTACATAAATAATTCTATACAATTTTTATACCATCTTTTAATTAGTACTAAAATTATATGAGAATTATTTGTAGCGTCATAAGTGATTCAACAAAATTATTAATCTGAACTAACATTCGATTAGTGAATTAATCTTTAATTACACTGAATTTTCGATTAGTTATCATTCATAAATCAATGTCTTTTAAATATTTTTGTTTTTCAATAAATATATTAAAAAACTTTCACATCAGTGATTCAATAACAAGAATTCCCCCTTTAAAATGAATTTATTACAACTTTTCTAATTTTATTTTCTGATTATTTCCCAAACGTGAATTTAAACTTACGTTTGGGAAATAATCACAAACTGATTAACAGAAAAAAACCATATTTTCATAGACTAATAATGACTTTTAATGTAAATTTTATCAGTCATAATTTTCTATTAATTTGTTTAATAATAAAATTTAAATTTAAATATGTTCATATATAAAAATTATAACATTTTGACGACGTTTGAATCATTTTATCAGCACATAATTTATTTTTATTTGTTTGTTTTTTTTTTTTAAAAATAATCTGCGTTTTATGTTTGGAGTGCGCCAAGTTTAAAACTGAGATTATTCAAGTTTTCAATGTTCAATTTGTTAAAAATTAAATATATTTTGGTTTTTTTTGTATTGAATTTTAGTACTACGTAGATTATACAAGAAATTTGTGGGCTAATATAGTAGTAATAGAAAATAGTAATTTCCACTAACTCTATATTCTTCTTCTCTTCTCAATTACGGGTTCCCTTAAAGAATCCCCTAAACATTGCACAATTTTATATGGATTCCAAACCACTAATTGGATCAAGCTAGTGCAATTATTAGTTAAAAATTTGTTGTTAGCAAATGACCTCACACGGTTGCACTTTACCCAATCTTAAATTACATATTTGTAAATATAAATTTTGTTACTGGTACTCATTTAAAGCTGAATAAAGTTAGACCAATACACTAACATGCAACAACCGCGCGTCTAATTAACTTTCAATTACAGGTGCTTTGAAGGATAATTCCACAGCATCCTCACTGTAATCCTTTCTATGAATTCTTACTAAAATCTTTAATTAAATCGTAAACCTTTCAATTATGCAAATAAATAAACGTAAATAATTTAATTTTGAAATTGGACCATAAGACATTTTTATAAATTTATTTCAAAGAAAATTCATAAAATTACAACTTAAACAAAATAGAATTGCAGTTTAACTGGTTAAAAACTATGCTTTTCTACTTCCAACATAAATTCTTAAATTTATGTTATCAGAACAAAGGAAAACTTGTTTTCGTTAATTTCTTTAGGTGTTTCAGTTTATTTTTCAATTCTCTTAATTTTTGCACTCTGTATATTTCATGCTGTCTGTGGATTTTGGACTCTGACTGATAGAGGCATATTGAAACAAATCATTAGGAAGAAGGCACAAGTTAATTAACTTTAACTTTTATAGAAAAGAATGTGCAAATTTGAAATAAAAAATGGTACTGTCTCCTGCTTTAATTGCAATTAAATTACTTGTTGAAATAAAATGTCATTTGTAAAATACAAATGATTAAACTAAAAGTTTAATAAAAAAAAACTAATTTAATGAATCATATATCTTCAGTTGTTTGAACTTTCTTTTATTGCTCAAAGAGGTAATTTTATTTTCTATGAAAATTAATCATTTTTTTTCCATTTAAATTTAAATAATATTTTCAGGAAATAAAATGACATTTTAAAAATATCTTTTATATTTTTCTATTACAAAATTTGGCTTAAAAATCAATGACAAATCTTCAATTCGCATATAATTCCAACAAAAGTTTATTTTATAATATTTTAATGATAATTAAAAATATAAACACTTCTCAACTGTTGAAAATTATACCGGGAACTAAAACAACAAAACAAAAACTACACAAACTTTAAAAAAAAAATTGACAGCTGAGGAAATCAAAAAACAAAAATTGAGATATATTTCATTAGATTTTATGAGCATAAAAAATTTCGTTATTTTTAGAATAATAATATTGTTTTATTTAAAGATATCTGAAATTTCTCTCTACATAATGAAACGTCACTTCCCCACTGATTATTTAATGTAAAATACAAAGAAAAATCGTGATTAAAAAAATATTCAAATAAAAATATTTCAATTTGAATAAAAAAATATTATATCATGTATAAAATACAGAAAGATATCAAAACTTCAAAATAAAGAGTAAGATTTAAATTAATGACGACGTCGTACTGCGTTATTTGTATGTGTAGATAAAAAAGTTTTAGGAGAAAACTGAGAAGCTTTAATATACCCAATAACTGTTGCGAGTTAATTTATTTAATACATTGAAAAAATTTGAGATTTTCTTTTTGTTTCATTTCATATTTATTTGGAAAATTCACTAAAACAAAAAAAATTTATTGCTCATGTGCATTTTTAATAGAGATACGTGCAGTCTAATTTTTTCACTGCATTGTTCTCCTATATCAAATATGCACTGATTAAATAGTGGATTTGGAGAAGGTGGTGGTATCTTTGATTACCACACAACCAGAATAAAATATTTTCAATTTTCTTTAGTATACTCGTATATACATAACATACTGAGCTAAGAAAAAAATTAGAGATATGTTATGAAAAAAATTACCATTAGTGACGTCTGCGCATTGATTTGGTAAGGAAACATGTTTTTTATGTTTATATTTATGTTTATGTGGTATAAAATGGTATAACAGATAAAAACTGAAAATGTTTGTTTTAATGTTATTATGATGGAAAAGTTGTTAAGAAATAGAAAAATTTTCCGGTTATTTTTGGTTAGTAGACTGCAGAATTTTGTGTCTATAATAAATATAATATTTTGAGCAATTTAAATAAATATTTTTTAAAGTTTTTTCTTAAGTTACTTTGATAAACCCAAAAGGATGTATGAAGCATTATACTAGGATTAAAAGCCCGATATAATTTATTCAAGAAGCATCTAAAAAAACAAACTGCAGAACTCCTGCAGTGTAGTAAAAGAACTAGAATATTCGGTACTTCCACAGCTACACAATATACCCGTTCGTTACATAGCAGATGTCACAAACTTAATCAGAGAGTACCAAGGATTTCACAAAAAGCCGAATGGGTGCAGGGACGGGCTAAAAATGGAGTTAACTTATAACAGAACCTAACCTAACATATCCTGATAATGGTCCTTAATCTTATAACGATGATCATACGAATGAAGTCCAATAACCACTTTCCTAGATTGGATGTCTAACAAGATTCATAAAGATTCTTGTATAAATAATCAGTGTTTTTAATTCAAATGTTCGTGATAAAATATTATGCTTTTAATATACGAGAATAGTTAGAATTTATGCTAAAGTTTTTGAAGTTTTTCACAAAATATTATTTTATTTTATAGCTTGTGGAGTTTGTTAAAATGTCTTTTTTTTATTATAACCAAGTTTGCGTTTAGTTTACAAAATATATTATTTACAATTTGTATAACTATTTAATTGTGTATACATTCTTAAATAATGTAAAACATAATTCATACAGGCATATAAGAGGAAACATTTCAAATTTTTTTAGTGGTTATTTTCTATTTGTAAGCATGGGGGTAAAAAAAATTTATTTCTTGGAAAAATAACAAAATTCACAAAAACCTACAGGCTATCAGGTTTAATGTAAAATATTATGTTATATTATGCTTCACCAACCTACATCTATAGTGAAGTGGTATAAAAAATAGAGTGTAGGTGGAAAATTGTTGTCTGTGGCATTTAGATAATTTTTGTTCAAACGTGTTTTCTTGTTCAACACTTTTGCGGAATTTCAACATTCAGAAAGTTGAAAATTTTTTTTTGCAAATATTATTTGAATTTCTGGACACATTATGGATATTTGCTGTTGTTTTTTTATATTTTTAAAATGATTACTTTAACATTGGTATTATATTACATTACATTTTGCAATTGAATTACAAAAACGTCTTGAAACTTTCGGAAATTTTCAATAAACTAAAACTTAAGATTTTAAGACTATTAACTAAGGTATGTACTAGAATTCAAATGCTGAATAATAATAATAATAATAATAATAATAATAATAATAATAATAATAATAATAATATTAGAATAAGTAATATTAATTAAATTAAGTTAAATTCCTTTCTAAAAAAAAAGAATATTTTTATAATGTAATTTTCAAGAATTTCATGCTTTAATTATTAGATTTAATCATTTAATTTATGTAGTCTTCTATTCACTAAAGTATCTACCCTTTTAATAGGACAACTTAATATCCAATGAATTAAATTCCTATGGGTACTAAATCATTTAACTTTAATAAATGAATTTTATTTTTAAATAGAAATGACAAATTCACCCATTTTGTATTAAGAATTTAAACAAAACAACAATATGAAAACTTTACTAAAATAGTGGAATACTAAATTAATCGGATAATTAGAGCTGAAGCAATTAATAATTTATGTTTCTCACTGACTATCTAAATATTTATTAATTAATTTAACTCATATAAAAACTCCAAATAATAATAATTTTTTATTCTAACTAAAAATATCATAAATCGTATATAACACACCTAAAGCGATGAAATCAAAATAGAAATTACTGAGATAAATTGGAAAAAAAAATCAATTATCAAAGATTACCAAATATTAAAAAGAAAAGAAAAAAAAACGAAATGTTAAAAAGTGTAATATGTAATCTAATCTTTGAGGTGTGTACGATGATATTTTCGTAAAACATTTTAAGATCACTTTCATCTTTTGTAATTTCTTTTTAAATTTTTTTTTCTTAAACACTTATCATACTCTAATTGTTTGGATCAATATCTCGTTATTTGAAGTAAAAAAAATACATTTTTGATGACTCAACCGAATTGAATATGAAAATTGAATGTATGCTGAATTTTAAACAAATTTGTTTCATTTATTAATGCATTCAGTAATTCTGTACAAAGTACAAGCAAGTGATGTTTACAAACAAATGTAACAGTTCAGTCAGACTTTAATAATTTAATTTCTTTGAAGTATGAAACGCAAAAATCAGAATTTTCAATTCCAACAACAAATATATTTTTCTATATGGCTGCGAAACATGTTCAAACACCGAATCAATAATAAGCAGGATCAAACCATGGAAATGGAGTTGAATAGAGCATGCTTTCGATAGAATCCTGATGAAGTATGCAGGCAAGTTTGAAATGCAACTCGAAAAATAGCTGAAAGACGTGAGGTGAAATTAAGCAAATAGCAAGAAACAGAAGAAGAAGCTTACAGGAAGTTACGGAATCTAAGAAACAAACGATAATTACACTAAGAAATTACGCTTGACAATTGTTAAATGAACTTACATTTCACAGTGTAATTAAAATTTTTCCACATTAAGTTTTAGTAATTGAAATCATTATATTTCTTAACGTTTCAATAGTACACGAATTAAATAATTTTTTTACAAACTTCCAATTGCATAATAGAAAGTAATATAAAAATAATCAGGAATAATGGTATATTTTAATCTTCTAAAGGTATTGAAAAAGTAGTACGACTGCTGGAAATGTATATACGAATGAATTAATATTTTTTATAATTAGGGAATGTTATATGAATACTAACCCCAAATAATATAAAAAGGATTGAAAAATATACAGAGTCATAAAACGTATTTGAGATACAAGTGAAAATCTACAAAAATATACTCTATATTTTTTATCCTTAACATCAACATTGCCTTTACTACACCCTAAAATTTAATATTCTATTTTCTTTTATGTCTAATCATGAATTTATTCCCATTTAGTTTTATTTTATTTTTGAATTTAATTGCATATCCTCTTGTATAGAAAAATATCCTTTGTTTATTTTTTCGTTTTAGATGAAGCACTAATGTGTGCTTTTACAGGATTTAAAATTATTAGAACAATCACAATGTAAAATCCGTTTAAGTATCATAATATTTGTGAATTTTATTTATTTTTGAACTCATTTTTAAAAAAAAATATACATATAAATATTTGATGGAAAAATAAATATTTTAATTACACTTTGTTTGGTGTATGCTAAAGTCAACAGTTATATACTCAAGTTTCTAGTATCAAAGTTCATAAATTTTATATAAATAAAATATAACCTAAGTTGTAATTATCATAAAACCTAAACAGCAATTTTCTTATTTATAATGTTTTGATTACACTTCTCGGATTTTTAAATTTTTGTTCTGCACAAGGGAAAGTAAGTGTAATTATTTGGCTAAAGCCTAGAAAAAACTAATTTAAAATTGTCACCGAGAAAAAAAACAGTGAAAGTTGTTATATGACTGACCATTTGAAAATTAGCACTTATTAATATCTTTAATTATCTAAGTTGTCTCCGTAATTATACGAAGATCATCACACTTAGGTATGATATACCAATTATATAGCAGATCACTTAACAGATTTAAATATGGATTAAAGAGTTTTCAATGGACAGATTATATTTGAATGAATTAATGAACAGCCTTTTAGTAATAGTACACATTACTTTTCAAGCGTAAATGGGCAGATATTCCTACTCTTCACTTAAGCTGGGAAAATGATCAATTTTAGAAAGCCTTACCCAAGAGTACAATTTTACGTTCAGTTTTAAAAGTTTCGTTTATTTTCGTTTTGTAATTGAGATGTTTTTCATAATTGAGTTGCAGACCTGACGCGTATGCGTTAAAAAATTTTTTTGTATTAATTCCAGGCAAAGTGTCAAAAATTCCACTTTATAAGTCAAGGGTAAAATTACTACAGCATTTAGTATAAATAAAATTAGTACTTTTATATAATAAATTCTATTGAACAAAAATAGTTCTTTAATAATAAGTGGTGTTCAGTAATTATGCAAAATTACAACTTTTACAATTTGACAAATTTATTAAAAGTACACTATCAAGTTAAATTAGCCAACACGTTAATTGGATTTTTAAATATTAGTTCTTTCTATTTTTTCTCTAATAGTTAATTTTTTTCAGTTTTATTTAAATTTTCCTATTGTTCTGTTGCATTGCACCACTAATAACCCACATTTTCCTTATTTTTCATTTACCTTTGTTCTGGCTATTTAAATATTTTTGCTTTTTTTGTGTGTATTTTTTATAATTCTGTTTTTGTGTGGTTTCTTTACACAAAGCAAAATCCATAATTCTCGAATTTCATGTGACCCCGAATTATTTGTAAACACAAAATAATAAAATGGCATTGTCGCTCGTTATATTGTGGTCGTTTCTGGTCTAAAATACAGGTGAGAATAAAACAAACGCTTTTTAACTTAGCGGAACACAAAATGGTCAGATTGATTAGCATGAGTTTCGTGTCATAAAATATTATTGAATATACAAATGACATGGCATTATTTAGTAATCATAATGTCTAATATGTCTAAAAAGAAACATGTAACAAAATGAAAAATTCGATTTATATTTAAAAAAAACAATAATTTTACGGAAGTTTCGACTGAGAAACACGATAATACCTTTTCGAGCTTCTTTTCTTTTTATATACTTTAATATTAAAAGGACATAACATTTTATGTTTTTTATTATGATGACAAGTGGACACGTGCGGTTTTGATTATTAATGTTCTCTTTATATTGTATTGGATTGCTTCAGTTTTAAGGTTTTTCAATTTTTTGCGAAAAATTCTGATGTTTTGTATTGATTCTCATTAAATTTTCATAATTTACCGATTTCTCGGGCAATTTTGAATATTCTTCGAAAAGGTCTTCGGAAATGAGTTGGAAATTAAATTCCCTATACGGAGATACCAAATATGTGGGGATTGATTCAGTTTTAAGGTTTTTCAATTTTAAAAGCTTTCAGATACTTCAAAACCCATTTATACACACTTATAACATTTGAATTTTTATTTATATTTTTTATGCATGAACGTATAGAAAAATGTAATTAAAAATATTTAAATATCGGAAACGTGTAAATGCATTTTTAAATCTATTTATTTATATTTGCCTTGAAAAAAAAAATAGATTATTGATTAAACTTGAATTTTTCATATACGAATGACAATAAAAAAAATTATGTCAAAATAAAAATATTCAAGATCACCTGAATAATTCCTGTTGTTTCTGTTGAAAGTCTACGATTTTGAAATGCAATTTAAGTTTACTTGAAATCTCATTTCAGAAATACACTTTATGAGTTTTTTCCATTTTCTAGAAATGTGCACTAATATCATAACAAATTAATAATTATGTGATATTTTAATTTGTGGCAACAAAACATTAAATTCTCATAAATATATAATAAAACTTTCACTTAAAATTTTCAAAAATAGAATTTGTTCGAAGGAGGATTATACAACAGCGACGATTAATCTTGAATAGTTAAAAAAAATCAATTTCCTATAAAATTACAACTTTGTAGTACATATTTGTAAATTTTTGGACCTAAATATTAATATATTCAACTTTACATGGGGCAATCATAAATTATGTCATCATTAACGGGAACTAAAAATCTATAATAAAAAAATTTAATAAATCTTAGTTTGTTTGGAATTATTAAGCGATTATCGCGTGTCATACTCAGATAACTATCAAATTTAAAAATTATAATAAACTGATCGTAGTTTCTTGACCGCAACATTTTGCTTTGTTGATTTACTGCAAAAATGTGGAAGAGACTAAATGAAATTTAATTAAAAAAATTATAGGAATATAGAATAAAAAAAATAGACAAATTAACTATCAGCATGCAAAGTTATGACCAGAAAGGCAAAATTCCGAACATTGAACCACCATCAATTTACCTTGATTGTAGTCTTGTCTTGACCATAGTAAATTATAAATTTTTTGCGCATTTCAATTATGAATTGGCGAATATATTTACAAAAATTTCCAAAAACTAATGATGATGAGTTAAGTAAACACGATAAAATTAGCTTGAGATTAATTTCGGTGAAATTTGTTGTATAACAGAGTTACTCTCGGAATAATTGAGATTATTTAAAAAAAATCAGCAAATTAATTTAAGGTAAATCATTCTGGGGTTGAAATAATTGAAATATGTTTATTAATGTTTCTTTTTCTGATTGTATTTTCGAAATTGTAAATTTTAAGATTTCTTAGATACAAGAAGGTTAAAGAACTTTCTAAATCCCCCTCTTAATTTATATTTCTATTTATTCCTCTTTAGTGGATTTAATGAATAACATTTATTATAAATATTCATGAATACAAATCAGTGGAGTGAACAGTGTTTAATTGCATACATGAATTTAATAAATATTACAAATTCCGAAAAATAACTGATTTACAATTTAGAAAGAAATCAGGAGAAAAGTGTGAAGTTTTTATTTATCAAAATAAAACTTCAAATAAAATTTAATAAAGTCTTATTAATCCGTCATCCGTACAATTCCAACACGCATAAAACTATTTTTATATATAACTAAATGAAATTAATTTCGAATATAAATTTTCCATTTCACAAAACTTGCATATATTAAATTTAATCGTTTTCGTCTTCACCTGTGCTGCAATTTTCTATTTACGCGCCAACGAAGTCTCTCCACTTTTTGGGAAATTCAAAATAAATTACCAAACTTTTCTTTAAAATAACTAAAACAGCTGCTATATTCCAAAACCGCTTTGACTTATCATCGAATGATAATCTATTTAAGTTTTCGTGGCGGCAGATTTGTATCAGTAGCAGAGATGGGTTGGGAAGGCGTTAGTATTTAATGCATCCAATGTTTACACTAAAGTTGTTCAGCTGATGGCCAAAAAGCTGGAATTTCGTTTATGAGTAATTTCATTATTATTATTATTTTAACATTAAGCATGAAAATATCTAATATTTGAAATTGTTGTTCAACACATAGCCACTTCGATACTTTTGTTAATTTTGGATTATACTTTTATATTTACGCGCCCATGATAATTTAACATGGTTTTTATTATTACAATATATATACAAACATCCAAAATTATATAAAACTTCCAAAGAAATTAAAATTTTATCTTAATTATATCCAATAAACTAGTGATTCACACAAATTTCTTTTAGAATAAAATTTACGATCTTTTTTGGTAGCATGGAAATTATCACTAAAAAAATAAACATAAACATTAAAAAAAGGCAACAAAGCAACATGTTATCGTCATCGGTCGTCGTCTCACTGTAAATTTTCTTTATTTTATTCATTTGAAAAATTTAAACAAGCAGAAGAGTGAAAGTGTCCAAATGTTTTCAAGTAAAATTTTCATAACTTTTTGAATAAAATTTTTCTTTTTTACTTTACCGATTAATTTTTATTTGGAACATTAAGAAACCACCGGTTTATTTTTAAGTTAATCAACGGCAGAGGACAAACTGTTGCCATTGTAAACATAAAATTTTAAAAATAAGATAAAAATGCACAGAAATTATTATATCAACACCTCTGACTGTCTAAAGCCCATGTGTGCAATTTGTTTATTTTCAGTTTTTATGCATCCGGTTTCTGGGCAAGCTAGTTTCTAATTTCTTGAAAATGTAAACTTAGAATTAGAATTTTTTTATAGGAATACTTGTTGGGAAACTTTATATGTTAAATGCTGTGCACGGGAATTTTGAAACGAACAAAATTTTCGCATAGAATTATTTATTTTCTTTCTCTATTAAACTTTTACTAACAAATAAAAGTATAAAAATCAATTTACATGTTTAATTTCCTGTAGCTTCCTCGTTAAAATATTTACCATAAAATAATGAAATTCTTTTCACATCGGAAATAAACTCAAAACCTTCATAATTGAACAAATTCAATAAATCACACACCGATCATTCAAGTTTTTAACTAAAATTGGTACATATGAAAGTTCACACTTACCAAAAAAAGCTGTAACAATGACACTGAACTGAACGGTACGTTATATTGTATTAGTACATATAACAAAAACCTATATTTATATATGTGCATATTTAATTTTCCACACAAATAAAAATTATGCTTTATGGGTATTTTATTGTGTAAAGTTTATCGAGCAACCAATTGTTTGTGAAGAGACAAGTAAATGTCTAATACTGAAAACCGATAAACTGTTCATTATAAATTGTTCAAAATGAAATTTACTTAAATTAGGAAAGATATACATATATATTATTAAATATTTATAATGGAAACAAGAATCCACAAAAATACACAAAAAAAATTATATTTATTTTTTGTTAACTAAAATTGACACGCGCGCCTTCGCAATTTATCTGCCAACATAAAAAAAATATTTCATATTATTTTACATGAATAATGCTTTGTGACAGTGAAATTAGCAAATTAAATACACTATTTAACAATAATCATAAATTTATTTTTATTTTTCTTTTTTTTTTTTATGTTTTGCCTTTTCAACATCAAAATTTTTGCGATCAACGACATCAGACACTATGACGACCTATCCACCAGAAATATATAACAGCTGGCACTTTTTTTTGACGAGAATAAGATAAATTTATCGCTACAATTATTATAAAAACAATATAAATAATTTCATTGCTCAGTGTTTTTGTAATTTATGAAGGTACATTGCCCCAATTTCTCTATTTTGGACTTATTAAGTTTTATTTTTCGAAATATAGAATTAATTATTTAATGACAATGACTCTTCGAAATATGTATGTTTTTAAAAACAAAGACGATTCAATAATTCCAGGAAGAGTTTTGTAGAATTTTGTTAAAAAATTATTTTTTTTATCTGTTATAATTTCTAATTTATGTAAATTATTAAATGACAATTTTATTATATGGGAAGAAGTACACACTTAAAAACCGCATAGCAGAACTATTGCTTAGTAGTTTCAAATGTATGGGATTAAAGGAATGTCATTATCATTAAATAATTAAATCTACATAAAAGCATAAAAAAACAAGCACAAGTCCTATGCTCATCAAAATTTTAGTGAAATTTTGGAATATAGTTTGAAATACAAATATTCTAAACATTATTTAATTCTCCATAAATAAAGTTGGACATATTCTTATAAATATTTCATTTTTAAAAGGATTGAATCATTTTTAAAAGGATTGAATACTTTTTAAAAGGTCATCAAGTAATTTAAAGTTTATATTTAATTTTTTTAAAACCTCAAATTTCTGGTTTAACTGCAAAAAAGTTCAATAGATTTTAATTTATGTGAAACAAAGTAAAATTTTGTTTATTTTAAAATACATATTTTGTTAAACTTATTATTACCACATGTAAGTACAACAAAAAAATTCAGAAATAATTTCCAGGAAAATTTAGAAATAAAGCTATTCCTGCGTATAATAATTTGAAATGCATTCTGGGAATAAATCCTTTCTCCAAAAAGTAAATATTGCCAGAAGCCGGATGCATAAAAGTGAACATAAACAAATTGCACACATGGCCTTTAGACAGTCAGAGGTGTTGATATAATAATTTCTGTGCATTTTTTCTTATTTTTAAAATTTTATGTTTACAATGGCAACAGTTTGTCCTCTGCCTTTGATTAACTTAAAAATAAACCGGTGGTTTCTTAATGTTCCAAATAAAAATTAATCGGTAAAGTAAAAAAGAAAAATTTTATTCAAAAAGTTATGAAAATTTCACTTGAAAACATTTGTACACTTTCACTCTTCTTCTTGTTTACATTTTTAAAATGAATAAGATAAAGAAAATGTTCAGTGAGACGACGACCGATGACGATAACACTTTGCCCTGTAGTTTTTTTTTAATGTTTATGTTTATTTTCTGTGTAATTTCCATACTAAACATTTCTAGAGAAGATCGTAAATTTTATTATTTTACAAATGTTGCGATCATAGAAATAGGTTTGTTGGAAATAGACTGCACAGAAATAAAATGTTTCTGTATGAGAACTTTGTGCAGAAATGTTTATTCCAAGAAATTATTACATATGCTTCTAATGATAATATAACTCTAAAATACAGTAGCAATGGTTCACCAAGATCTTCCATCACCAAAATTTAAGAAATAGATTATCATTCGACGATAACTCAAAGTAATTTTCGAATATTGCAGCTGTTTTAGTTATTTTGAAGAAGAGTTTGGAAATTTATTTTGAATTTTCCAAAAACTTGAGGCTTCGTTGGCGCGTAAATAGAAAAGTGCAGCACAGCTTGCGCTGCACAGTTGAAGGCAAAAAAGATTAAGTTCAATTTTATTTATTTATTTTATTTTTGTGAAATGGAAAATTTATATTCGAAATTAATTTCATTTAGTAATATATAAAAATAGTTATATGCGTGTTGGAATTGTACGGATGACGGATTAATAAGATTTTATTAATTTTTATTTGAAGTTTTATTTCGAAAATAAAAAATTCACACTTTTCTCCTGATTTCTTTCTTAATTGCAAATCAGTTATTTTTCGGAATTTGTAATATTTATTAAATTCATGTATGCAATTAAACACTGTTCACTCCACTGATTTGTATTCATGAATATTTATAATAAATGTTATTCATTAAATCCACTAAAGAGGAATAAATAGAAATATAAATTAAGAGGGGGATTTAGGAAGTTCTTTAACCTTCTTGTATCTAAGAAATCTTAAAATTTACAATTTCGAAAATACAATCAGAAAAAGAAACATTAATAAACATATTTCAATTATTTCAACCCCAGAATGATTTACCTTAAATTAATTTGCTGATTTTTTTAAATAATCTCAATTATTCCGAGAGTAACTCTGTTATACAACAAATTTCACCGAAATTAATCTCAAGCTAATTTTATCGTGTTTACTTAACTCATCATCATTAGTTTTTGGAAATTTTTGTAAATATATTCGCCAATTCATAATTGAAATGCGCAAAAAATTTATAATTTACTATGGTCAAGACAAGACTACAATCAAGGTAAATTGATGGTGGTTCAATGTTCGGAATTTTGCCTTTCTGGTCATAACTTTGCATGCTGATAGTTAATTTGTCTATTTTTTTTATTCTATATTCCTATAATTTTTTAAATTAAATTTCATTTAGTCTCTTCCACATTTTTGCAGTAAATCAACAAAGCAAAATGTTGCGGTCAAGAAACTATGATCAGTTTATTATAATTTTTAAATTTGATTGTTATCTGATTATGACACGCGATAATCTCTTAATAATTCCAAACTAACGAAGAGTTATTATAATATTTTTTATATAGATTATTAATTTCCGTTTGATGACACATTTTATTATTGTCCCAGGTAATGGTTAGTTAAATGTGGTAAAAAAATATGCAAACATTAAAATATATTTTATTTAAATTTTCTTATTGTTGTATAATCCTCACTAAAATTAATTTTATTTTAAAAATTCCCAGTGAAAGTTTTTTTTGTATTTTGATGATAAATTTAATATTCTTGACACTAATTAAAAATCAAATAATTATTAATTCTTTATTTTGCAAATTGATAATTATACATTTATAAAATATGGAATTTAGTGGAATAAAATTGTAAAAATAATAATCATAAAAACTTTTTTTTTAATTACCTTATCAAATTAATAAATATTAATTGTAATTTTAAGCCATATAACTTTCCAATAAAATTGCAATAATTACTCATTTTATCGTATACTATAAAGTTCTGCATTGATGATCTTGAAACATATTGACACATATTCAATATTTATAAAATTCATAAAAAAAAAAATCAACTTTTGTCTAACCTAATTTTTCTGTGCTTAATAATTAAATTTTATTTGATATTTAAAAAAAAAAAAATATGCATTCACACGTTTATGTAATTTAAATATTCTATAATTTTAATCTAATGTGCAAAGAAAAAAAAACAAACAATTTAGTTCAAATATGAGTGTACATAAATAGATGATATTAAAATAGCTTAACGTGTAGAGTTTTAATGAATTGTGAGCACAACAAGTTTACATTAAACTAATAATTTACCGGCGCAAGTTTGTCTTCACAAAATTTACAAGTTGTCTCGTAGCGACAAGTTATATTTTCGTTTTTCATTGGAAACTTCCGTAAAATTTTTGATATAAACTTTAATGATTTATTTAATGGTTTACTTATTGTATATTTTATCTAAACTTATGATTATTAAATATTATATAAATAGTTTTTCAATTTTTCATTGCATAAAATTCGTGCTAATGTATCTGACCAACCTAAGTTTATGTTTGTCATCTAAAACTATTTTAGACCAGAAATGATCAGACAATATAGCTACAATGCCATTTACTATTTTGTGTTTACAAATAATTCGGGGTCACATGAAATTCGAGAATTATGGAATTTGTTTTGTGTAAAGAAACCACACAAAAACAGAATTATAAAAAATACACACAAAAAAAAGCAAAAATATTTAAATAGCCAGAACAAAGGTATATGAAAAATAAGGAAAATGTGGGTTATTAGTGGTGCAATGCAACAGAACAATAGGAAAATTTAAATAAAACTTATCATCAGAATAAAATGGAAATTACTAATATTTAAAAATCCAATTAAGGTATTTCAAAGCTATATCAGAATTTTAATTATTTTGTTTATGTTAATCTTACAGACTGCAAAAATATTTAATTATATAGTTTAGTTTATAACTAAAAAACTAAATATAAATTGTGATTAATAATTATTCACAAATATTTTAGGGTAATGTAAAATAAACTTGTAGACTTCCTCAACATTATTGGCTAAATGCCACAACATTTTAATATAAGATAAATTATCGTGATACAAACAAATTGAATATCTTTAAAAATTTATACCTGTAGTACAAAGTTTTTAAAGTTCGGTTCATAAGTTCTTAATCATTGAATATATCCGGCATAATCATAATTTTCAATGTATTTAGGTAAAGACTTAATTTATGTTTCAGATCTTTTTTTATGATATTAATTTTAATTTAACTAAAAACCGTATAGAATATCAAAGTTCAAATTTCTAAATAATCAAAAATGGAGTATACATATGTAGATAAAATTTCATATACTTGGTAACATCATCATGCTTAATAATTCCGCAATATTGATACTCAAGTTTTCATACTGAAGTGTACAGTAGTACAATGTTCTAGAAATTTTATAATTACTTGAAATTGTATAATTTTCTGCAACAAATTATACAGATTTCCACGCAGCTCGCTCTTAAAATCACACATTTGTCATTTGTGTTTGAACTAAAAAAAGAACGAAACAAAGGATTTATGTTTTATGATATAAAATATCAACAAATAAAACATAAAGCAATTAAATGAAAAAAATAGAGAATAAATTTATAATTACAAACAAAAGATATTTGAATAAAAGGATTTAGGGTGCACTGAAGTTAAATAAAATTTTCAACCCTATATTAATATTATTAATGAGCTTTTTCATATACATATTCATTAATGCAATTAGAAAAATTCTAAATTCATTCATGTGCATATATATGTACATATAAATTTTACAGAATACAATTGAATAATACATAATAGCAGAATTTATGGAACATTATTTTAATATTCATTTGCAAATTACATCTTCAGAAAAAAACAATAATTACAATATAAAATTTATTTGAAGTTCAAGGCTAAAAAATAAATTATTTAAATTTGTAAGTTATTCGTTTGTGAAACAATGTTTGATTTTCTTCAGTACTTAAAAAAATTACATATATATAAAGGAATTTAATTTAAAATATTAAATAAAACTTATAAATAATTATATATAACTATTTTCCATGTTAATGCTAAAAAGGTATATGTTTCCCTATCACAATTGCTTGTTAACAAGTTATAATACAAGAATTATTTACAAAATTTTTACTATTATATCTTTAAACTCTAATTAATTTACATCTTATTAATGATACCAAAATTTTTTTTTAATTCAAAATTTCCCTTCTGCTTTTTTATGTAGTTTCAGTGTAATCAATGTTTTTTGTCTATATATGTACATAATTACAAATAATACAATTTCAATAAATTATCAACAATGTCTGAATTAACGCTCTCACGGCCACATCAGGCAAAATTTCCTAACGCTTTATTGTACATAACGACAACTTTATTTTTACACTCGTTGTTAGCAATTTTTGAATAGCTTATTGTCAGGTCCAACTGTGTGACTAAATATTCTAAAAAAGCTCAGAAATTACATGGTAGTGAGAGTGTTAAATATATAAATTTCATACCAACCAGATATCAGTAACAGATAAATGAAAACGATTAAATTTATGGTACATGCTATGTTGTTACTATGAAAACTCAAAATTAATTAAAATTTCTTTATTTTTCAAAAGCTGCATAAATTGCTCATTGAATTAAACTTTTTGATTGAGTTATTTATATTTATATTAGATCAAAAATATTCAATTTTAAATGACAAGATAGTGATCCATAAACAATACGAGTTTTTATAAGTGGTTTAAAAAAACATGTTTAAAAAAAAAACAAGATGAAAGTGATATTTAAAAAGTTTTTGCGCAATTATCCCGTACACACCTTGAAAAATTAGATTTTATTATTTTTATAAGTTATGACAACAAGATTTATTTTCAAGTTTTGGTAAATTTTTATTTTGTAAAAATAAATTTCTTCAATTTGTCTCATTAATTTCTATATTTTTGGATTATATGTTTTAGGTGTGCTTGAGATTCAGTGATATAATTTGAGTTTATAGAATTGTAATTAAGCAAAATAATGATTTTGAAAGTAAATTTCATAAGAAACAGTTTAATTAATATTTCCATATTATAAAATTTTTACAAAACGTTGTCATCAAATTAATTGTATTACCATTTAATATCAGTCTAAATATTAGTTTGATTTGTATTGGGTATCTTACAGTTTTAGTAATTATAGCAGACAAACACGAAGATGAATATGAAGAACTAGTAATTTTGTATCTTTTTCTAATACTTTAACCATATTAATTTTGAAATAAAATGATTCGTTTTTTTTCTAATTCAAGTACCATAAACTATCAATTATCAATTATTTAAAATCGAGTCACAAAATCTGTTTTTTTTTAAATTATCCAACACATATAACTTATTAAAATACATTTATGTAAGTTATAAAATTTTTTTTTTTTTTTTTCTATACTCCAGGACAATATACAGCATAAATTTCTTTCTTGTCTATCAAATCATCAACAATTAATGACTTAATTTCATATAATCAAGCAACAATTACGTCATATTATAAAAAAAATATGTTATTCTTTATCGCGTACCCCAACTACTCTGACACAGAATAAACACAGAATAATATAAATTTTTATTAAAGTTTATATTTTTCTTTCTTCTTTTCTACATCTATAAAAAAAAAGAATCCTTCTAAATTTATTTATTATCCTTCATTTCATTATAAAGTTTCTTTTATTCTAAGTGTAGAAATGTGTACATCAAGAATAGCAACACCACCCAAAACTGACAATCTATTCATAAAAATAGAAATAATAATTTTCTTCCTCTTTCGATGAAGACAAAATTTACCACTTCAGAGCAGACTTAGCTGAGTAGTACAACAAGAAGATTTTATCTACTATAACATAGGACAACATAAAATTTAGTTGTAGAATAGTAAAAAAATTTTTTTTATATATATTTGGTGCGGATATATTACTTCGATCGATATTGTCTGCTTGTCTCAAACCCCTCTCAGCACAAAAATTATCCTTTCGTTCGAGTTATATCCTCCCAAAGGATAATCTACCTGCAGAATATTTTAGTATAATTTATGTGTAATTTTATTTTGAACATGTTATTTATTTTTTAGTCCCTCATCACCTGAATTATTTCATCTTCATAATGTTTATTTATAATGTTTTTTTTGTATGTTTTTGTAGAAAGATGGATGATTTAGTCCTTTTTATTATGAAATGGACTTCATTTATATAATTTGAATAATTCAATATCCAAAAGGGATAGATTTACTGTGATACTAAATTGTTATGTATATGGAAATAAGTTACAAAGTATATATCTTACTTATATGTAAGAAATTAAGTCGAATTTGAATATTGGATCAGTATAGATATTAATGAACTTTTTCCAATTTTCTCAAAATTTAGAATTCTGCTTTTTATACAATTGAGAAAGATTTGAAAATATTTTATGATGTATAACACACAATTCCTTGAGCATAGAATATTTTTATTCATCACTAAATTTATTAATTTTGTACCTAAAACAAAAATTGAAACAAAGCTTTCCTAAATAAAAGCTTAATTTTTTTGTAAAATATGTATTATTTTTTTGGCAACATTTGATAGCTTCTTTTATTAAATTTTTATAAAACGGTATAATTTTTTTGCTAGCTTTAATTGCGTAGGTTTTTAATTAATTATTTAATAAAAAAAAATTTGTTTGACTCATTTAGTAAAATCTTATACATAGAATTTTAGGTAAAGAGAAAGACAAAATTTTGGACTAAAAGTTTAAAGACCTCTTTTGAAATGATTATTATTTTAATTGAGTGATTATGTTTGGATACAAATTAAAAATAAATTTGGGTAGAATTTTTCAATATAGAATAGCATATTTAATATTTAATTAACTAATTAGACTTTATAGTGTTTTATAGAAATTCAAAGCTTATGGGACAATTATTAATTTAATTAGACCCTTAAATAATGTTTGCTTATTAAATATTTTTGAAGATCTAATTTTTCAATATAAAATAGCATATTTAACAATTACTATTCCTGAATATGAATTTGATTTTGATCTAAGTTAATTTGTTTGGGTGAACATCGGTTATGATTATCCATTCAAAGTAGAGCCACTTTTATTTAAATCTCCTTTATTTTGTTTGAATATTGCCTCAAAATTAGTGTCATTTAACTATAATTTTATATCAATCGACTATAGCATAGTCCTATGTCACCCGACGAAAGATCAATTACGTACAATAGATAAAGCTTTTGATGCAAATGAAAGCAAATTTCATTTGATATAAAAATGTCTTTAGACAATCAATTGGAAGGCAAACATAAATTATATTGCTTGCAAATACATTTTGAAATAACATCTTTTTTATGGCAGATGTCGTATATTTAGAAAATTTTTATCAATGCATAAACTTCTGTCTGACCCTGTTGGTTTATGCTCCGACGAATATGAGTATTATCCTATTGACAAAAAAAAATCGAGAGATTCGGATTAAAATTTCACTTATTTGTTTAACAAAGAAAAGTTAAAAAGTTTCATTACATTTCTCAATTATATTAATAGCATTAAATAACATACATATGTACATATATTTTTAGTTATATTGTAAAAAATACATTATAGAAAATGTTATGTTATTTAAATTATGAAGATTACGAAGGCTAAATAAAACTCGAATTAAAACATACTTGTATCTTATTAACGCAATAATTATTCGGAAACACTTTTTTACAATATTTGAGGATAATTTAATTTTATTTATAAAATTTTACAAATTTATCTAAAAAAATAGACCTTTTTTATTTCAACACACAATTAAATAAATTACAACGTCAAATAAACTTTATATATTTTTTTTTGTTTTTAAAATTTTTTATTTAACATATTTTATGTTATCCCAAAAATTGGTAATATTTATAAGGTCAAAGAAAAATTAGATTTTCGTAAAAATTCTTTTATTATTCAATATTGGATTTTTTTTATTTCGAAGAAAACCTTTTTCCAAAAGAAAAACAACAAATAGTGTATAAAAGTATTTTTTTGAAAATTTTTTTTTTAAAAAAATTGTTCCAATTTCCCTTTTTAAATTACCATAATAAAATGATGAAGTATGCAAATTTTTACCAATTTTTTATAAAATAAAATTCTCTAATAAATTGTAAAAGTTTTTTGGTAGTTTTTTTAGACTTGTTTATTGATTAAATAATCAGAACTGATGGCCAAAATCTTATACGAAAAGATTGTGTTTTATCAGTTTTCAAATGTTATGCAGATATGAAACATAAAAATTGGAAAATATGCGAACAATACTAATTCATATAAATAAATTTGAATAAATCTATTTGTAGTTGGTTTCTTACAAAAATTAATATAAAAATTAATTTTCAAAAAACGCTTCCAAAAAAAACTTGGTTGGTTTGTTGTTTGCAGTAGTGTTGAAACCGTACCATGTCCGTTTGTTGCTATATTTCTCAATTTGTTTAGGTAGTAATCAACCCAGAAGGCAATGGTCTCTCCATTGGAGGGACTTTTGCATATAAAGTGTACTATTATTTCGGTGGCAAGATTTTCTTTGCCAGATTTTATCTGTTTCTTATTTATTTCGTACGACTATGTTTTCCTGACGGTATTGCACTTGGTCTCCCATCTTAAGTTCGCTAAAAGACTTAATTACTTTAAAAGATTGCAAATTAAATACTTTCTTAAAATTAAAACGAAATATTATGCTTATAAAAATTTCTACAATTATTGATTTAATGAAAAATACCAGCATCTTTTTCAAAACTATTATAGACATGCTTTAAATGGTCATGACCATGACCATTTAAAGTAAAATTTGTTAGTACACTATAATTATTAAAACATCATATTTTCAAAAATTTAACTATGATAAATATTTTCAATTTCAATTTTCTTTTTGTATTAATTCCAAAATTAATTATAATTTTTCAAATACATAATTATGAAAAATCACCTACAAATAATTCAGATAAATATTAAAATTTATATTCAAACATTAATGTAAACATAAATATATCTTAATTTTGTTGTTGTTGTTGTTGTTAAATAAATGCGCAGACGTCACTAATGGTATGATAATTTTTTGTGATACCATACATACTTTCAACTCAACCAACATAAAGCTCTCACTCATACCCAAATATATATCAACTGGTAGTAGTGCAATATGAATTTTATATTATTATACTTAGTGCATATATACAATTTATAGTAAATTTTATCAAATTTACTCAACATAACTACACCAATTTCGTGCAACTTGCAATCAGTGCAGTACAATTCAGTATGGCACATGAGCAGTACTGCTTAATACTTTATAATAAAACATAAAATTTCTTCTCACGAACAGAAACGCCGAAATTTACTCAACAAACAGTTTTGTTAATTGGTAAAATTAGTTGGGGAATTTGAATATTGCCGAAACGTCATGAATTCATCTCCTTTTTTCTTAATTCCCTCTTTTAAATTTTGTTGTTTTTTGTTTTTGTGAAGCGTTTTATTGAAATGGTTTTTTTTATAGTCATTTGTCTCATATTAAACAAGAGAATTGGGGAGATGACGTTTCACTATTCAGAGAGTCATAGAGAAAAATTTGATTATTTGAGAGATAACCTTAAATATAATAATAATAATAATAATAATAATAATAATAAAAAAAAACTTGATATTTTGTACACACAATAATTTTTTTTTTTTTAATCAAAAACAACTTTTTTTTTTATTTTGCTTAATTCTCTGATTGTCTGACAGCTTTTTTTCTGTTTTTAAGTTAGTTTAGTTTCAGTTTTTGTGCTTCTCTTCAGTTCCGGACGATATATTCGACTGTTAAGAAGTGTTTTATTAATTTTTTTTTTGATTAATTTATCAGTTTTTTCATAGAACCAAGTTTTTTTTTGCTGCTTTTTATTTTAGAAAAAAAACCAAAAGAAAATTATGATATATTTTTTTTCTGTGTTTTTAAATGAAAATGAAAAAATTATTTAATTGTAATTTTGTGTAAAAAAAATAATAAAAAAACACTTCATTTTTGTGCCGTGGTAAAAAAAAATTAAAAACAAAAATTATGTTAAATTAAAACAAAATATGTTTTAAAAGAAAAAAAGGAAAATTTCCTAAAAAAAAAAAGAAAATTAAAAATTTAAAAATATTCGTTATTTTAAAAAAAACGATTGTTTTCTAAATTATTTAAATATTAAAATAAAAAAGTGTTAATTTTTTTGGTCTACAAGGAAAATATTTAATCGAAAAATTCAACATTAATTTTTTTTGACATTTAATCTCAAAATAAAAACAAACTTTTCTGCAAAAAAAAAAACACAAACAAAGAAAACTTGATTTTAACAATCTCAGTCACTGCTTTTTTTTCTTTTGGTTCATCTTAAGATTCTTGGTGGTGCAGAAAAAAAAATAAAGTGTATATTAATAATATGTTATTATCTGAGAATTTTGTGATGACTTCTTTGTAAGAAATGATTCACTAATTTATTTAATTTAGAATTAAATTTTTGATGATTAAGTGTTAAAGCATTTTAAAAAAAAAATCACTGATCACGGTGACAAAAAAATAAAAGAAAGTTTAAAAATAACTTGAAAACTTGTCTTTTGAAATTACACATGGAAATTTAATGAATCATATGAACTTTTTTGTCTTATATCCTTTGTGTTTTTCCAAATATTCTTCCAGACATTTTATTGCACCACTGTAAAGTCATTTTATTAAATCAATTAATTGTAATTAAATGAACCAGACTTGTAATTGCTTTGCTTGGGAAATTGCATATTTTTTTTCAAACAAATTTTTGTAAAGTGAACTTTTTTTTTTGTCTCTGTACCAGAATTTGTATATGCTTCTGCAACAGCTGCAGTACAGCCGCCATCATAATCAGCATTAACAAAAAAAAACAAAAAACAAAATATAACATAAAATCCAGAAAAACACTGAGAGAAGAACAAAAAAAAATTATTAAAAAAAACCAAAAACCAGCCAAGCGAGTCAACATCCCCAGCTTCCCTTTATGTTCTTCCAAAAAAAAAAAAAAAATATACAAAAAAGTGTAATGTGTGTGCATGTGTTCGTAAACGAGTGTAGTTAGTTTTTTTTTAACCAGTTTAACTTGTATTTTAATAATGCAACATAAATCTATGATTAAAACCAGCATAAAGATTATCTGTAGTTGAGTATTATAAGAAAGAGTTATGAAAATTTAAAAAAAAAAAACATAAAAGAAATAATTAAAATATATTAATTTTTTTTGTTGTTCGTGAGTATTATAATTTAATTTTAAAAGTTTTAAGCAAGAGAGGAAAAAAGGATATTTTTTCTATTAGATTCCTTTGAAAGTGCTTTTTTTAATTAAATAAAAAGAAGAAAACTAGAAAATTTATTTAGTTTTTCAAAATAATTCTTGTTCTGTCCATACAAAGCAAAAACAAGTTGGAAAATTTAAAATTAAAGATTTATGAGAAAATTTATTTTGTACATAAAAAGGACTAAAAGGATTAAACAATATTAGACAACTGTAATGTTATTCGGGGTAAGCACTTTTTAATATTAATTACGAGAATATATTATTATTTTTTCAATTAAAGTCCAATTTGTTTTTAAATTTAAATTTTAAAGGTAAAAGCGTCCACAGACTGATTTCATTTAATTTTATTTTGTGCAATACTAGTTTGTTCATCAGATATTTATATTATCGCAGCTACATCTTCTAGTTCCATATGTTATCCAATATGTTGTCAGTTTCGTCCATCTTTGGCCAAAAACAAAATGACTGCTATATGTCTACTTCTTGCCTTACAAATCCGGTGATTTGAAGAACAGACCTTTCTATCGCTCTTTGACATATTTCTGAGTATAGATCATGTTTGTGCTACATATGATAAAACTGGTAGAATAAAAAGTCAAAAATGTATTTGAGGTTTTGTCTTGGTGTAATTTTTTAATATTTTAAAAGCAAAATTGACTTAGTTTCAAGCATCGTGCAGAAAAAATCAAAATTTTTCAAATATTATTATTTTAGTACTTTGCACTTTTTTCTTTGAGTAAAATTAAAAGTTCTAAGCAATTTTCTCATAGGTTTATTTAAACGAAACAATTAATTGTATAAAATTCTCAACAAAAAAAAATGCTTTATTGCTTTAATGTTACAGCTGTGAGTAAGAACATTGTACACGTTTTGAAACGCCATCTTTCAAAATTATAACAATGACTTTTGTACTGTGAAATTCATTGTGATTTGGGTAAATATATAAGTAAAAGTTGTTAAACAGATCATTAATAAGTTTTATAGAAACAACTGCATAAATACTGCTAATGATTTTTTTTTAAAACTAATTAATTGATCTGCATTTTGTAGATGAGCAATTTCAATTAAAAAAAAATTTAGAAATTCTAGAATGTTATCAGAATTAACAAAGTTTTTCGAAAATATTATATTCCCAGAACAATTTCTTTACATAATTTGCTCAAATTCATTTCATAGAATTTTTATCGTTTCATAAAATTTTGATGTTTTTTATTTTGTGTTTTGTAAACAAACAATTTTTTTTTAATATTTTAATAATTTTCGCGTATGTATTATAAACAATGATATTCATTTTCATAAATATTATACTTAATATCTGTTTTAAAATTTTTAAAATCCGTCTATATTTATTTTTAAAAAGTTACCCCCCTTGATGATTTTGAAAAATATGTATTATTACATTAATTTGGCATTAAAGTGAAAAAGTGAAGATTTAGATAAATTAAAGATTAATTAAAGCCGACCTTCAAAGTTAATTTTAGAAAAACAAAAATCTCGTTTAGATCCTATTTACTTAATATAACTCAGCTCGATATAATTTTTGATTAAAAGTTGATTATAAATATTACGAAAACCATTATTAGTCCATAGTCTGAACAGTTCGTTAATGGGTTATTTTCTATCGATGATCTTATTTTTCCTCTACAGTTAGACCCTTTCTATTTCCTTAATAAGCTTAAAGTTTTTCGGGCGTAATATTACCAGATTCACTAACTTTTGTCATAAAATGACATTCTTCAATTTTCTATAGCTTACTGCAGCGCAATGACAAAAAATATGCTCCAAGGATTCTTATTCCTCTCCATATCTTTCGCAGACCGAGGACTGCGTAAGTCCCATTCTATCCTAGCAAATTATGATTATACACTTTTATTAATTGGTTGTACAAAATTTTAGCCTATTTTGGTATTTGTTAGGTATATATTTATCCTGAAAAATTAATCTATCGTATGTTGTGCATATTTTTTTTAGTGTTCATAAAGCCTTTGAAACAAGTAAAGCAATTTATTTTTAATTAAAACTATTTATTTACACTAGCAGATATATAAATTTACTTAATGTTAAAATATTTAAGTAAAAGCTTCCCCATTAAATCATTTAATGTTTTAAACAATTTCAGTCAGTTTTTTGTTTATTGTGCAGACAATCTTAATCGCTTCAACAAACTGAAATTTCACAATTTTTTATTTTATTTTATTTTACATAAACGCTAATTATAATTATAAAAATATTCATTTAAAACAAAATAAAAAATTAAATAAATATTATAAAGAGATTCAAGTTCCGTCATAGCCAATTTATTCACATTATCTTTTTTTCATTGTGATATTTCAATTATGGTTTGTGTATAATAACGTACACCAGCTGACAATACTGATAAGAAAAGATTAATATATGTTTACAAAGCTATAAATAAAGAAACATACAAACAAACAAAAAAATAAAAGATAATTTTACTGATAAGATGACAACAACAACAACAACAAAAAGGGTGAAAGTTAAAATCGGATTTAAATTTGTTTTTTATTAATTTTAATTTTTTGTGTCTTTAAAAATTTAATTTTTATTTTGTAAAAATACCAAAAATAAAATAAAGATTAATTTCTTTCATGCGTAAATAAATCACAAAATTAGTGTAGCAAATACATTTATGGTATTTTTAATGTTGAAATGATAATTTGTGATCTATAATAGATAAATATTTACCAAAAAATACTTTTAAAAATGGTTAGTTCTGATTACATTTTTGTTTATTTACTGTTGTATATTATTTTTTGATAAGTTTGAAGACAAATTGTATTAGTTAACAGTCACAGACTTCCTAATGAAATGTTCAATGCTTCTGAAAAATTAACTTGATTTATATTGGTGCAATTTATTTACTGGCATGCTAATTTTAATTATATTGTTGATTTGGTTGCAAGGATGACCGATAGTTAATTAATTTCATTCTAAGGAACGACAATTTTGCTTACGACCACCACTGAATTTATGAAAATGAATATCATTGTTTCATTAACTCTTTGAATTGAAATTGCTAATAACTATGTATTGTAACCTGAAACACTTTAATAGACAAGACATGAATTCACAATTATTAAAGTATGACAAGTTAAACTTTTAAAATATATAGTATTTGTTAAAATAATTAATAAACGTATTATTATTTTGACTTTTTAATGGCAAGATCTTCTAAACTAGGACCGCCACTGAATACAGCCACTCCTCCTAAACAGAATAAACAAAATATTCAAACAACCAAGGCTAATTTACAATGTTGTTAGTATCGAAAAAAACATTAAAAAAAAATTTTAATTTTATAACTTAAAATTTTCCATTTATTATCTATCTCTACATATTGATTGCAATAATTAATACAAAACCAAAATTAATTTAATTTAAATTAATGTTTATTTATATCGAAAAATATTGATTTTTTAAAGTAGGTTCATTTCAAGCATATATATACATAACAGTCTAAAAAAAATACCTTGAATTAATTTTACTCTAAACTCCACACACGTCAATAAAAAAAAAATGCTGATTATGTTAAGTCGAATATAAACCAAAATTAAATTAAAAAAAAAAAAATTAATTATAAATTTGATAAAACTCTGAGACGTCGCCAAAAAAAATTTTTTAGTTAGTATTTAAATTAAGATTTCTTATTATCTGGAAAAAAAATAGTAGAAAATTATGACTGACTGATAAAAATTTCAATGTAAATATTTATTAGTAATCTAAAATTGGTTTTTATTCGTTTATGATTATTACTTAAAATTATCATAACAAAATAAAACTTTTAATAAATTTAATATTTAAAGGGAAATTCTCATTTTCTGAATCATTGTGTTGAAGTATTTTAATTATTTAATAGTTAAATCAATTTACATAAAATAAATTATTTCAAAAATACATCGATTTGTTAATTTCTGGAGTTTTATTGATAACTAATCAAAAATTCGTTGGAATTTAACATTTACTCACTGATATTGATGGCAAATGTTGGTTAAGTTTAACATAATTGCAAAATATAAAAAGTGTGAAACTATTTGAGTATATTTCTAGTAGATTAGTCGGATTTAAGAAGAAATCTAACAGAATTTATTACCTTCATAAAATTTAATTAGTTAAAATTATTTACTTGTAGAACTTGACATCAAAATTTGTATTTAAGACATTTTGGCTTACGTAATTCAAGTAATTACCTATAACTTTAAAAAGCAATAAAATTATATGAATTATTAAACCTTTTATAACTTTACCATGGTCTTATTTGTTTTCTAAATTTGTCTTAAATAATAACAAACTTTAACAAATATTTTAACAGCGTCAGTCTTCAGATAACTGAAATTGCTAAAAACATACTTAATCATAATTTAAATATTTTTTGCTCATAAAAACAATTAATATAAACAAAATAGATAAATTAGTCATTTTTATGTCTTCTGTTTTGGCCTTAAATTTTATTTCAAAAATCAAATCATTGCAATACGATTTAAACAAATTTTCGTCATCAAATGAACACAACGTACATAATTAAATTTTATAGGTTAAAAAAGTAATTTGAAATATATGCTATTTCATTGTTACCATGAAAAGTCATTGACAGTGTCAAAAAAAAAGCAACGTTAACTAACATTAAAACGCCCCCATTGTGGAAATTTCAAATATAAAAAATTCATCACTTTTTTTATTATTTTTGATTCTATAATACTTTGACTATCCAAAAATATTATTTCAATATTGCTATTTACTATAGTTGCAGTTGTTAATAATATTTACGTTTTATGACCTTTTCATACTCAAAATTATACGTTAAATTACATTTAAAATATGGCAAAAGATATTAATTAAATAAAGATAGTTCAACATAAACAAGTCTTTAAAAAAGATGAACTTGACATTAATTTTTTGGCAAAATAGTATGAGTGTTAATCGAAATTGAAAAACTATTTCTTAAGAAATGATCAGCTATTAAAAATAGCTTAATTTACAGAAAAATCTTTTCAAAATCTACTAATCAATTTTGGTCTATTCAGCAATTCTTAACATCGAAAATTTATAGCAAAGTGTAAATTAACCCTAAATAAATATCCAATCAGAAAAGTAAAATATTTCTTTGTTTGTATTTTTGCAATCGTGACAATAATTTAATTTCTTGGAATGTGGACTTTAAAGAAAAATTTATAAAATATTTCTTGATTTGATCTCTCAGTAAAAATTTAATATTTAAAAGTAATTATTTATTCACATTGTCTTGTCACCACATTCTTTATTGGTGTGTTGCGTTGAATGCAAAATAATTTATATAATTTATTTTTAAATTAAACTAAGATATTTTTTTACCTTAGTTTAATTTAAAAATAAATTATATAAATTATTTTGGATTCAACGCAACGCATTAAACTAAGATAATTCTTTATAACTTCTAAGTTTTTTAATTAAATGTGGCTAAAACTACAGATTTACACGCAGAGTAAAGCTTTGTAATATCAAAGTTTAATCAAATTTAATTCACATAAAGCAATTAAGTAAAATATTAATTTTTATAACCAAATAAGTATATAATTTAAGAGATTGTTCTACAACTTTTAAACTTTGTTTAAATATTGATTACATAAATTTCAGTAAAACTAGCGTAATAGGCCTGGACTGCTATATAAACTTTGGACGGTTATTATAATTAATTTTTACTACTTTAATTAAATTTTAAATAACTTTTATGTTAACATATGTTATTAAGTTAGAACATATTAAATTTTACAGAATTTAATTAATTGTACGCGTGGAACTTTAGCCGGAAATGTCTGTACAAGATAAAACAAATCATTTAAATAGAGAAGGAAAATCTACAAATTAAAATATCACCACAATGTAGTTTATTAAAACTCAATAAAATATCAAATATTTGAAGTTATTTAATTACAATTTCAAATATATTTCTCGCACTTCTTTTGTTTAATCGTTAGTGCTTTGCTTAATTTTCAGTAAATCAAAATTTAGCAAAGTCTGTAACAACAAAAAAAACATACCATATTTTTTTTACTTGGCATAATCATTTTTTTTTGTTCATTATTTATGTTCTTATATAAAAAAATATCATGGTGCTATAAATCACTCTGTCATTCTTATTGAATTTCAATTTCCCCTTATTGCTCATTCTTCATCTAAATATTTAACAAAGGTAAAACTCGTTAAATTTAACTTTTATATACTCCATTAGTGTCCCGCATGAAACCAACTAAACAAAAAAAATTGCATTTCTTTGTCTCTTTGCCTTACAGATACTTCGCACATAACAATCATAAATTTATTAACTATAAAATTTCAAATTTATCTTAAATGATTGACTTACCTTGTAGTTTTTATTTATTTTTTTCATGTTTGGTCATCCCAAAATGCGCCCCCAAAACGAATAACCAGCACTGTGCTGCAAATAAATTAAAAAAAATTGAAATTTAATACTGAAAAAAGATACTTTCAGGTAAATAAAATTTTTAAATCGCTTCAGTGTCTTTTTTGATTAACGCTCTTGAACACCCAAAAAGTCTGGACAAGAAATAATTTTTATTTATTTTTTAAATTCTGTTTTTGTGCTCTACGGGTTCTTGATTTGTGAAAAACGTCACAATTTCATAAAATTTTGTAATTTTATAAAAATAAAAAATTCTACCTGTGGGTACTGATTAGGGGTATGGTAAATATAAGAAGTGATGCGGGAAGTTAATTAAACATAAAAATGTTTGTCGTTCAATGACATTGAAATATTTTTTTTTATTTGCTTTTTATTTTATTTATTTTTTGTTCAATTTTTGATTAATATTATTTGTCTAAGTTATTTTCAAGTTTGTATACGTACAAAAGTTAATAAGTGATAAATAAAATAGCTCTAAGCAGAATGTGGGTTATTTCGCATGAGTCTTGTTTGAACAGATAAAATTTAATTGTGAAACGACAGTCAACTAATAATCATGAATTAAAAAAATATTATTAAAATTTGTATAATTTAATAAAAATGAATTGAAATATTCTGTAGCTTTTAAATGTATTGGAATATAATTTAATTTTAAGATTTGTACAATGTAAATTTTTAAGAACTTGGGCTTAAGTAACTTTCAATATTCTTCAAATTTAAGACACAATTAAATAAACTTCTAGGCACGATTAAATAAAGCTAGTAAAAGTTGGCTTTTATCTAATCTTTATTTTTATTATAAATTACCTTATCTTGTAAATTTAATTCAATCGATATAATAAATAACTTTTGTCAAGTGGGCCATTCTACGTCAAAATTAAATTATAGCTATTACTACTATCTAAAACAAAGTTGGTTGGATGGCTAGTTAGTGATCTAGTTAAGAAAAATATAATAGTTTGGACTAGATTAACCAGCAAGTATAAGAAAAAAAAACTACAGATTTCTAGCTAAATGTAAAATATCAATATTTGATCACCCTTATCGGTTGCAAATAACAGTACTTAAATATGCTCCTTAACTTTCTTATTTAGTATTAAATTTTCGGAAGATCAAAACATAATCATTTTTACTAAATTTTACAGATTTTAATAATATTTTTATAATTTATTTGATCGTACAATATCTACGAGGTCTGATAAATTCTTGATTTTAATTTCATGCCTTGTCAATTTAAACTATACCCGCATAACTTCAGTTATCTACTATACATGCAATTACTATTTACCTGGAACAATCGCACCATCAGATTTTTATTTAAAAATTCAAATAGAAATATTCCGAATTGGCCAGTCAGCCGTTAATACATGCTCTGCGCACGAATAGAACTTTAAAACTTTTATGAATTGTTAATTATAAATGCACATCATTAGCATTAAAAATATTTCCTGTATTTAGTTAAAAAAATTATTTTTATACACTTCATTCAGCCAGCCATAAATTTTGGAATTAACTTTTATTTATAGAAAACATGAGAATGTAATATATGTATTTTATTTCAACCGGTTTTCTTAAGATATTAATTCTTTGAACAGACATAATACTTTTTCTACTTTTCGGGATGCAGAGTAATTTAAAAAGACGGTCAACTAGAAAAAAAATCTGTTTGCGGACAGTAGAAGGCTGATTTATTCGGCCCTCTTTACTAGAATTATTTTTCGAAACAAAATTCCTTTCTTTCTTGTTGCAAGTTTTTATACCTGTTAGAGGTAGAAATTTTAAGAAATTAACGATAAACTTTTTATAACACAATTTTGTGCTTTTGGCTAATGAGGATAAAAAAGTGTCGGATTACAGTTTAGGGCTATAAAAAAATGGTTATAAATTTAGGTTAAAACCAAAATTTGATTTTACTTGGAAAATTTTTTTTTGTTGGTAATTTTTTGTTGGCAATATTTCAAATAATTTTTTTAATAATTATTTGTTGGACCAACCAACATCTGCATCCTGTTCTTAAATTTTGTCAGTTTTTTTTAATCATAAAAATAACTACTGTAATAAAAGTATGAAAAACAATAAACAAAACTAAAAGTATGTGCCGACAGGAAGATTTTTTTTGTCACCATATATTCAAATTACTTTTTGTTTCAAACCAAACTCTTTCTCATCGTTATTTGATAGCGTCTAATTTTTGCTGACATATTTTAGGGGAAAAGGTGATAAGTGTTTTGTAAAACTCTATTTTGGTTTTCCTTGAAAGTAACCGGGATCTTAATTGTTTGAATAGACCGTAATGTCATTAGTTTGCAATCATTATTCTACGGCGTATATCCGAATGGATATTACTGCCGCCATTTATTTCCGATCTCAGGTACACAAACTTTTTTATTATTTCTAAGTTGTAGCTGCCAATGATATTGTCCCTCAGTCGTTGGTGAAATTAATTTTTGTGGCTTGATATTTTAAAATATTTAAATTGGTAAGATTATCAGATATGAATTAATTATAGCAGCATGTAATTATAGTGTTCTAAATGTGGGCGCCATCACTTATCTCAATACTACTTATATAATTTAATTTTGAATTTTACAATTCATATAAAAATCTACACATTATGCTCGCCAATAACACAAAAACGTGAGTTGTTTAATAACAATTTATTTTTATCAGAATTCTTTGTTTAACGAATTATGAATCTAATTTGCATATAATTTTCAAGCTTTCAATTTCTAAATTAATTTAAAAGTCTAACTACGTCTCCGAGTTTAGATCCACTCAGACATTTACACAACTTGCACAAACATTTCTTTCTGATTTTCAGCTATCAATTAACAAAAAAAATTTTTGATATCGTTTTTCTTTTTTCCCTTTCAAAATAAAATCATGAAATTTTTATCAGCAATTTTGTTCAGAGACGAAACAAAGAGTTTATGTAGCGTTGACAATATGCAATAAATTATTATGTTATTTATGTTTTATGATGTAGAAAATGAAACTTTCTGTTGACTTCCGAACAAATTTATAAAGTTAAATTATTATTCAAGTGATTCTATATAGAATTGTTTTTATGGAAATAAATTTGTATTTAAAATAAAAAATTCTTATTTTTATTTAATGATAAAAATTTATATTCATTTACATAATTTTCATTCGAAGAATTTCTGTTCAGTGTCGCTTTTGTCTGATTATGTTGTGTTTTTTTTTTATGTTTTGAGAAAATTCGAAAAATTCTTAAATAAAAAGATTTCTTTATTAGTCGACCGTGATAAATGAGAATTTATGACGAAATAAAAATAATTGTATTGGCAATTATTTTTATTAGACAGGATATTGATAAATGAATAAATTATGAAAAGTTAATTTCCTGTTAAATATTAAGAGTGTTTGATTTAATATTTTATTAATTGACTTTAATCTTAATAAAAACTGATAAACTAAAGAGTCCTGATAAAATATTTTTTAAATAGATTAATAGCAATATATCAGCTGCCCGAATTATCCCGAAAACCTACAGCGACCAAAATTGACATATTCTCTTCTTAAAAAATTACAAATTAAGCTACAACTTTTGATGTGAATTTTTGTTGATTGTTATTTTAATCTATTTAAATTGCTAAGATATTCAAATATGAGCTAAAATTATAGCAGGCTATAATTAGAGTGTTATTATAATTGAACTGGAAAAAAAGAATTATAATTGAACTGGAAAATGACAAAATTGATTAGACACACATTTGTTGACTTGGAAACTTAACTTTTGAAAAAGTTAATTAAAATTATTTTTTAACAATTAAATATTGTCACGAACTGAAATATTCTCTTCCTTATTAGTTTCTAACTTGTTTTTAGATAATAATAATAATAATTTGTTTTAGTTTCAAATTTAGAAACTTTATTATGTTCTCAAAACTCTTAGGTATGTAATAAAAAAAAAATTTAAAATTATAATTCTTGTTCTCGTCATCAGCATAAATACATATCATTCATTCTTAAAAGAATTAAAGAATTTATTTATTTGAATTTAAATATTTATTCATTCAAAGAATTTAATTAATTTCGTATACTAAAATTGTTGTTAATAATTTGTGCGAATGCATTTTTAATTATAATACAAAAAAAAATCATTGCCAAGCAAATTGTCATAATTCTGGGGTGAAGCAGAGGTGAGCTACTAAATAAGTGGGTAAATATTTATTATACATATTATATATATAACAACCACACTCTATAACAAACTTGCATAATAACAACAATTTTGAAAGGTAGAACTTTTGAATTATTGAGTAGGATTAACCTGTTCGTTCTTTTTCTTTTTTGATTTAAATTAATTTTAAAATAAATAATGGAAAATTTTGAAGAGAAATTATATGGAAAATTCAATGCATATGTCAAAAACTTAGTAATTAAAAGTTATTTAAAGTGAAAGTCTAATTTTTTTTTTGAAATTTTGTCTTCTTTGAAATACTACAATTTCATATTGATATTTTGCAGTCATTTTTTGATTTTTTAGTTTGAAATTTTTACAATTTTACAATGAATTTTCATTTAATTTTATTTATCCCACAAATAAAAAATGCAGATAAAAAATGTATTATAATTATGATTTTTCGCACCCCTAATAGAAGACTGTCACATCTAAAAAAACTTAAATTTTTGGTTGTCTCAAAAAACTTAAATTTTTGGTAGTTTTTAACGATTGGAGAATTAAAAATATTAAAGCTTAATTTCAAAAAACTGTTAAAAGAAAACTACACTATTTTCAAATAAACCCATATTCTCTCATCATAAAAAGATTAAAATAGGTAATTAAATAATATAAAAGGGCAGCATGTTCGAAAAGGGCATTAAAAAATTTTAATTGTATAATGTCGTATCAGAAAAATTTGCTATTTTCTATTTCCCACACAAGAACTTATCCAACTTTGAATTCCATTTTCTCAAAACTATAAAATTTCTGATGTGACAGTCTTTTAATAGCGCACACCTAATATTTAAGGCAATCGAGTAAAATAAAAACAAAATTTCGTAATTTGGAATTCCATTAGTTTTCTTTATGATTTTATTTTATTACAAGATTGAAAATTAATTTTATTTCAATAAATTAAATATTAAATTTATTTTATTTTAACCACCTTCATTAATTGATTTTTATTATGATTAATTGCAGTTGTTTTTTTCTTTGATTGATTGTCGACTTATGTTTTTTTATTTTATAGATTTAAATTTTTTTTAAAAAGTTTTTGTAATCATTTTGAGAGTTAAAAAACGTTAAAAATCAATATTTTAGGTCAACTTAATTTAAATTTGACAATTTTATTTAAATTTGATAATGTTTCTTAATCATTTATTGCTGTTAAAAGTTTATAGTTTCATTGAAATTTAAACAAATTAAACACAAATTAAGAAATTAGCAATAATCGAGTACTTTTCAAACCACTACCTTGCAAATTTTCTAATTTTGTCCATATTTGATGGGCTAGAATTAAAACATATTGCGCAAAGAATAACTGGTATTATATTGACTTTCATTTTTTGGGTTTAAATATTTTAAATTGAATTTTTGGCAATACCAAAAAATTGCTTTATAAATACTCAATAATATTAATATATGTAGTTTTATTTGCAACATAGCTTAAAAGTTTTATTGCACTTGTAATAATCTCAGATTTTCTAGGATTATTAGAAACTTTTCAAATTCATTATTATTATTTTCTCATAGCAAATAAATCCCAAAATCCTCCTTGATGGTGATTAAAAAAAAATTAAATTCTAAAAGATTTATTGAATATTTGCAAAAGTATTTTAATGTCGATGCTGAAATTTATTTTATGGTATTTTAAATTTATAAAGAATTTCACCTGTGGTAATTTATGAACAAATTTTAAGATATTTTTGAAGGTACAGACTTTTTTTCAATCTATGAATTTGTATGGTTAATAAATAAAGTTTTTATTTTAAAATTTTGCAAGTTTGTATTATAAATCAATTTTTTTTCTGTAGCTTCTCCAAATCGCTATATTGAAATATTTTACGAAATTGCTTGTATATGCGATTGCGCACGTATTTAATTAAACTTTATGAATTTAAAATTTACTTATTTAATTTCTAATTCAATTTATTTTCTGAAATTCTGTAATTTCTCTATTACATATATTTTTATTCAAAAAAAATTACCATTAATCTGGAAACAATTCAATTTCATTAAATTAATTAATTTTCAATATATATACCAGCATAAAAGTTTTTCAAGTTAAATTAAATTTATTTTTATATTATATACCTGAATATTTTAGTTGATGTTTTGATTTCACTTGTCAAAGCATAAAAAAGCAACATTTTCAATACTTATTGGATTTTAGAAAATCCAATAAAATAAATAAAAATTGAATAAATTGAAAAAAAATATTGTAAGATATACATGTTTTCTTTCGTATATTTTCAAATTGTAAAATGAAATCAGTGCAATTTGTGAAAACTAATTATAATATATTGCTAAAATCTAAAATGCAGAAAGAAGAAAATTAAAATTTTTATTACGTGTGTAAAAAAGTTGCCGTAAAAAATTACTGAAAACAAAATTTTGGTAAAAGTAGAATATTAAATTTTGATATAACCTGGCCATCAAAGTTTTTTACAGGTCATAAAATTTAGTAGTTATTACTTATTTTATTAGCATTGAAAAAGTTTGAAAAATTGCATATTCCTTTCTAATTGGTTTTAATTTTTAATCTTTTTTTTTTTTAAATATTTAATAGTCTTCTGTGCTAATGGTTCGTCAATGTCGATTTAATCTAAAAAAAATACACGAATAGGTTTTGTTATCTGTTGAATTTTTTGTATGTTTTTGATTTCAAAATTGTAACATAATAACAACACGTAATTTACAAATAGTTTATCGATAAAAAAACAAACGTTAAAGTGGCAAAATTCGGATAACATAATTTATGGTTCTTTTTATCTGATCAATTGTTTTGTCTGAGGGGGGTAGTAAAGTTTCTTTTTTTATGACAGAAGAATTTTTTTTTGTGGTAAAGTTTCTTTTTTTATGACAGAAGAATTATAAGTGTCAATTGACAATCCAATTGAAACACAAAACATTTGATGGAATTAAGAAAGATTGTGTAAAATAAAATTTATGAGGGCTTAAGTATAAATGATATATTTAATAGAAAGGGCCTTGGATCAAATTTGAGGAAATTATGAATATTATGATGTTATTTAACACATGTGACTTGTTAAAATAATTGATTGTAGCTGGAAATTAATATTTAATGAGATTACAAGAGAAAAATTTAAAAAAATAAAAATATGTCTTAAAGTTTGTTTTTTTTGAAGTGACGAATTCATTGCATCATTTCAGGCAGAACTTAAGAAAAAAGAAGTGGCAAGAGATAAATGGAATTAATAAATAAATGAGTTAACTCAATTAGTGAACAATTGGATCATGATATGAGTTTTAAAGACTAGTCTTTTTCTCCATAACATAATAATTACTAATAGGCAATAAATATTGTTGAAATTAAAATATGAAATTTAAAGGACAAAATTTATGTGTACCATTGTTTCCGCATGCATACAAAGTGACTAGAAATAAATTTAATACTTGTAAGCAAAAGTCTATTCCCATAAATATTGAAGATTAATTATATCATGAAACAAATTTAGTTTTCATTTCTTATATAATTCAAATTAAGTTCGTGATTTTTCATTCCCATTTTATTAGCTTTTCAAACAAAGTTCAAGTTACATCGCACTTCACATAAAACTCTACCACCAAATACATAATCCCCTTCGTAAAAACTAAAATGTACAAAATACTATCTAAGACTTGAATGCATTTCGATTAAATTACTTTTAATTATTTTAATTTATACGAAAGATTACAAATTACAAAATTTGTTTACAAGTTTATTTAACTTTAATGATAATATGAATTAAATAATAATTCCTTTTCTAAGGTTTTTGAAAATAAGAATATTTTATGTTAGCACTTGCCGTTCATGTGTAAACTTTTCCAAATTATGAATAACTTGTTTAAGCTTCTGCATCCAAAACTAACCGTACTTATGAAAATACTGCACAGTAGATCCTTCGTATCGCATTTCTTTTCTTACACTGAATCTCATAATGAAATATTAAATTCTGATATAAAAATATAAAAGTTTAACACTTGGCAATAACTTGTGAATTATTGCAAAATTATCTTTACAACAAAAAAATAATGATTATTTCAATGTTTTTAAATTACATGCAATTTATGGGTGGATAGTCTGTCTGGAGGTGCGTTTTAGTTGTAATTAATTTCTGACAACTTCAAAAATTATAAACAATTTGCAGACCTCAGAATAGATGTATTTTGCATTCAAATGTGTTTATTTTGAAAGCAAAATTGGGTCAACCAAAAATAAATAAAGATGAGTTAAGATGAATGAAAAGACTTATGAGGTCATGATATTCTTTAAAATCTTCAAAGATTTATTTTTTTCTACATACTTATTGAAATGTAGGACTGTAGCTGTGATAAAAAAAAACCTTGAGTATTATAAAAAAAAATGTCTGTAATTTTTCATCATTTAAACAAATATTTTATTAATTTCTTAACTAATAATAATTTATATAAATTTTTCGAATTCAATCAACAAAAAAATAAAATCCAATAAAAGCTTATTTTTGTCTGTGTTCACTAATAACCAATTTATTGATGTAATTTGACCTCAATCCAAATCAGAAATTACCGCAAAATTCCGTCAATTTTACATAATATTAAATAATAAATTAACCTTAACGCTAAACGCTACCTACTCGCTTTTCACATTGTTTGCAATTTTTTTTTTGTATTTTCTATTGTTAAAACACAGCTTCCACCTAAGTTCTGTGTGCAAAGGTGGTGATGTTTTTTATCAGATTTTAATTTTAATATTCTTACATAAAAATTAACAGAAACTTTTTTACCATAGTTTTGAAACTGTTTTAGCATAGACATATAGACTTTGAATGCATAAAACTCTTTTTTATTGTAGAAGAATTTTTTTTATGCTCATTTATTCTATTGGATTATTTTAGTTACGTGACTGCAGACAAATAAAAAATATTGTTTTTGTACCAGAGCGCGGCGGTGGCTGCGTTGAAACGTGATGAGGAGATATTGTCTTTTTTATTTTGTTAAAAATTATTTGCTTTTTTTCATGTTTCACGATATTGTAGGTATTAACGTTAATTGGATATGCATAGAAGTTGATATCGACCTTGGGCCTTCTTCCACTTTTAAATTCTACCTTTACCTATTTTTTTACTTAAGTAATTCTGTTTTTTTCGTTGTCTCTATATTTCTATTTTAAATATTATGTTTGGTTGTTTGTATTTTTTATGACTCAATGATTTTAAGACTTTGGCGTTGAAAAGTTGATTTGAAACTTGAAATGATATAAAAAAAAATAATCGTTAAAAGTGGAAAAAAAAAAATACATAAACAAAATGTCGAATAAAATGGTTCGTTGGGCAGAAAAATAAATAAATAGAATATTTTGTAGGGATTCATTTTTAATGTCAATATCCAAATTGAAATATATTTTCATTAATAAAGAGGTTAGTCACCCTAGTTGTTCGTTTTTATTTGGTAGATAAAATTTGTAATAAAATTAAGAATAGCAGAAATTAAATTTATTTGCAATTATTCCTAGAATTTAATTAAAAATATGTTGATAACATTAATTTTTTGTAATTTGCTTGGTAAAAACTGCGCTCATAATAATAATGAAGACTCTAGGCCGATTCTATTAGACACAAATCCACTAGGCATAATTGCATTAGGACAATTCCACTCGGTATAATTTCACCAGGGAACAATTTAACTTTGGATTGTGAATCAGGCGCGCGGAAAATGAATGATTCGTTTCATATTTTCGGAATTGTGGAATTAAATTGTTCCCAAATTAAATTTTACCATATGAAATTGTGTCTAGTGCAATTATTCTAACGGAAACGGCCCGCTACGATACTCACAATGAAATATATTTGCACATAAAAATTACTAAATCTGTAGTTCGTTTTTAATTACCTACTAAATTTAATTTTAAAATTCCTTGGATAACATAATATAATACATAACATGACAACTCAAAAATCATTACAAAACTTAATAAGAGAAACCTGCAGGTACAGTCAACCCCATTAGTAATTTATTTTAGTAAAATTTCAGTAAATTGTCCTCAGGTATTGTCCTTTATTCCATGTTGATGACATTTAATTCCCTTTTATATTTTATGTCCTTCTGCTCTAAGCGCACCTACATAAAAATTATAAATTTATCGATTTTTTTTTTAGATTGGAATATGCATATAAATTGCATTTCATTAAGGCAGCATAAAATGTAAACATAGAAATTATTTTTTGTAAAACGATAATATGATTAATTGAAAGTAGGTTTAAATTTTATCTAGGTTTGTCTAAGTTTGGAGTGGAATTTTTAGAAATTTTGTTTAGGTTGATGAAATTGAAAATAAATTATAAACTTTAATAAATTATAATTTTTTAATGCAAATTAGAATAAATGTTAATAAGTAAATAATGTGAATTGGAAGTGAAAAAGTCTTTTTGCATGAAATTTCAAAACTGCTTAGAATAAATTGAAAAGAAAGTTATTCAGTGAATTACAATCTAATTGACATTAGTTACTAAATTTATGATATGTTTTATGTATATTACAATTTGTTCTAAAATATATTTCAAAATTATGACTATTTCTACCAATAAATTCAAAAGCCCAATTTGACTAAGCCTTTACAAAATCCTTCACATAAATGAGTAAATTGCATTGTAATAAAAAAAAATCTTCCACTTTATTTACCTACATACATTTTTTTTGATTTTTTATGGGCTTATTTCCTCTTATCATGCCATTTAACAATTCAATAAAAACGTTTAACAACTCCAGTGTTCGCTTCATTGACTCCCAATAAATCACAAACCAAAAAAGCTATAAAAAAAAATGTTAAATTAGCATAATCATAGGGCGAGAGCAATTAATAAAAAAAAAATGCTAAAAAAAAGAAAATATTTTCTATTTGAACGAAAAACACGAATAGAACATTTTTTTATATAAAATATTTTTATAGCCGTCGTCGTCATGGCTTGAATTACATAAAAAAGTTATCGAATAAAATTGAATTTCCACTTAAAATTTTTCCTTTTACACATGATCATTAAAAATATATAGAAAAATATTTTAAATGCAAATAAATATTTATGTGCAGTCATTTGAATAATAGTAAATAATATCAATGAAATCGTGAAAATTCTGAATTCTAGTAAATATATTGAAAAATTGCACAAGTTATATATAATTTTTTTCTATTAAATTTTAGATTTTCCCTTCTATGTCAGTAAGGTGAACAAAATTAGTAAATTTTAGTGGAGATTTTGATAAAATTTTAATGAACATTTTGAATTCTATAAAAAAGGTGTACCAAGATATTACTAGAATTATTAATAGATATTATACATTCTTCGCTATAAATTTATTCGAATATTCTTGGCGCCACCCTAAATAAATTGAAAAATATTAAAAATTTATTTAAAACCAAATATGTTTGTCCCTGAAAATCCCTCAAATTAATATTTATAATAAAAAAAAACAATATTTCTTCTTTTTTTATCATAGTTGGTCTCTACGAAAAATATTTATTTTTCATAACATAAATATTAGCATAAAATCATAGCCAACAGTTTGCTAATTATTTAAAATGTTTACCATATGTTTTACATGTTTGTCTATACAGTAATTTTTTTTTTTGTAGTATGCCAAATCCGAAAAATATAATATCCACACTTTAAAGGCTAAGAAAATAATAATTGACCCTATTATCCGAACAAAAAATAGCTTTACGAAATCGTTATATGCTCTTCAATCACTTCAAGCCACTAGAAAAATTTATTAAATATTATTGAAAAAAAAAAAAAAAAAATACATACTAAAAATTAAATTAAAATTAATTTTCAACAGATTTTTACTGGAAAAACATTTTTAAAATTAAATGAAAAATTATGAAATGTTATTTTATCTAATTTGTTTCAGTAGTATTACTTGGGGTATGCTAACTAACTAAAAGCTTTTATGTTTTATTATTCAATTCAATTTCGAAATTTAATCATATTTTTTTATGAATTATTCGCAGCACTGCACTTGAGAAACTTGAGCTTAGGTTTACTTAGTTTTAATTTTATCTAATATTCAGATAAATGAATAATTGACTTCTGATTGCATTTCCATAATTCAATTCTTTCCAATAAGCATACACCATAATAACAAAGAAAATGAAAGAGAAATTTTTCTATATTTTTTGTATTAAAATATTACCGTGTTTAATTCTTCCGTTCTTATTTTAGTACCTAATTAATGTCTTGATGAATTTATTGCTTTTTACTCTGACCGATCAGTAATCAATTAAGATATCCGAAAACTAGTTCAAAACTTTTATGAAACATTATAAATCGATGCTCATATATGTGTATATAAAAACCAATCGATCATAATATTATGTTTAATGTGTGGCGTCTTGATTTCCGCGGAAATTACCGTACATTTTGATTATTTTTTTTTATTGTAGTCTCACTAACCCAATTACCGACTTAATAAACATAAAAATAGCTAGCAAATTTTTTTTTTGTAGATTCAGCATACAAAAAAAAAGAATGGGAATTCGTGTGCGTATGAAATGAACACTTAAAGAATATTTTTCATAAAATACTTAAACAGAAAAATTGACCGACTGAGTTTATAAATAAATATAGTTTTAGGTATGTTCGTGCTGTTTCTATATGAATTCTCGTTTGTTTTCATTAATTGAAAAGTCAATATATTTATTAAAAAAAATTGTTGTTTGGATGTTATTACGTCAAATATTTTGGCACGTGCATTACACAGTTTAATTGTTAGTGATAAAATCTGAGAATTTGTAGTTTCATTCAAATTAGATAGAATTTTAATTACTGCAATGTAATGTTACTTTTAAATTTATTTCTAATTAGTTAGATACGGTAGAACAATACATTCACGTAGAACGCCTTTTGGAGAAAAATACTTAAAAAAATGTAGAAACTGATATTGCTGCAAATAAACTGCGATTTGCTTGTGCAGCAAATCAATAGCGATTATCCATTCAAAGCAGAGGCAACATTTGTTGAAATTTATTTATTATAAATTCTCCTTATATTGTTTTCAAAGAGCCTCAACCGTCAATATAATTTCTTCATGCCTTGCAATGAAAGATTTCACTATAATTTTATTACTGGTACTTGCCAATAATCAAAAGGAATGTTAATTCATTTAGTGTAGATATAAATTTTTTAAATAATATAATTATTTTCTTAGATTTGTCCACTATTTTATTTTAATGTAAAAACTAATTATCTGAATTATTAAAGCTAATTTTTTCACATTAGCATCTTTTTCCACAAACTAAAAATTCATTAACACACAAATCTATTTTTTTTTACAGCTCAGTTTCAATTATTTTTTTTTTCTAATTCTTTTTAAATGAAAAGAATTTTACTAATATTTCCAATCAAATCAATTTATTATCAATTCTTTTTAAATTGAAATCTATATAACAGCATAAAAAATAATTTAGATATCTTGTTCATTGTAAATTGAAAATTATTGAGATCAAGAACTGATTTTCTCGCTATTTTACGGTTCAACGTATTAAAAAAAATTTTTTTTTTAAAAATCCTATACAAAATATAGCCTCAATAAATTTCTTTGAACATAATATTCGCTTATTTTATTTATATTATTTCTTGCTATAATTATAAATAAATAAAAAAAATTTAAGTGACAACGACCGGAAAACATTGTTAATTAGGTTGATTCTATCTCGCTAATATTTCAGATTGTACTATAAATATTTCACTAACAAAAAAAAAAGAAATAGTGTCAATAAATTTAATTGATTCATTTAGAATTGTATCAATTAATTTCCTGATTTAAGAAAGATTAATTTTCTATATAAAACAGTGACAAATAAAAAGAAACTCCTCTGAATGATTTTGCTAATTTTAACTGATTCCTATATTTTCGTTATGGTAAAATTAAGACTTCACTTTTAATAATAACAAAATTTCCCTAGTCTAATCAATTTGTTTTTCAGATTTTTCTATAAAAATTGTAATTTCATTGTAGTTGGAATAGTTCTGCTACACTTTTCCTATAATTTAATAATAATTTAAATTTATTAAGTGGTTCGAATGATGAATTACATTAAAATGGATAAATTTCATTTTTCTTCTATTGATATAAATTTAAATAATTTGCATGATATATCTCATTGCAGTTTTTATATTGGGGGAGACAAAACTATTTTCTAAATTATGTTTTATATGTTATTTATGACATTTGTAGAAACATATTACAATGAACTTTATATTGTTAACTATAATAAAAAAAAAGGTGAAATTAATTTTAGAATTTGTCGTTTTATAGAGAAAGTAATTGAAAATATCAATTTATTTTTATTGCTTAAACAAAAATTGTCAATTAGTTTTTAAATTCTGTTGCAACAATTATTTACGCAAAAAGGAAATTTTGAATTTACCATGAACGATTTCATTTACCTGTGCATTCGCTTTCTTAGTTAAACGGTAGTCCTAATGAAATTTTACGTTTTAAATAAATTAAAAATTTATTCTACTGAGTGTAATTTTGAGACAAGACGTTAATCTACTTGATTTGTTTGACATTTCAACGTGTTTAAAACAAAAAAAAACGATAATTGTAAATCCATTATAAAAATTTCTTTATAAAAATCAGTCTAAAAACTTTAACTTATTTATATTCGAATTCGATATCATAATTTCTTACTTTATAAAGAAAATTATTATATCTAATAAAACATTCATTTTTATAATAAGAATTTTCACGGTTAAAAAATCCCACAGTTTTCTCAATTCAAAATTCTAAAAATAACTTGATATTTAATCGTATCAACATAATTTAAAAAAAAAAAAGGAAAAAAAAATAAAACATAATATTATGTATGAGAGTTTTCCATGAAAATTAGTATTCATTGCCGATTGCCTTTGACCTTAAACTTTATATCTATAATTTTTTAAATAAAATTAGATTTTTATTGCTGCTGCAAGATAATTTTTGAATTGATAATTATAGATACATATACATATATTATATATTTTTCATAGTTTCAGTTATTGGCACATTTTTCTAATATTGTCATTTAGAAAGTTTAATTATGTAACAAAAATTGAAATTTTCATTTAAATATATTTTTTTTTACAATAATGGATTCGTTTGACTGTAAATAATTTGTTAAATGAATAAGCAACTTTGTAAAGTTTCTGATGTTTTATTTTTTGTTTTTGGGGGAAAAGGGTTGGACAGCATTATTATTTTTCCCTTTCCGAAAGTTGTAACTTATTTATACACACATACAAAGCAAAAGAAAATGACTGAAAAAATATTAAGGGCATGGAAGCAAATCAATATTAATTACAAATAATTTCAACTATACTATATACATATAGTTTACCAAATTTTGTCGGAAAATTTCAATACAAAAGATTATATTAAAATACAATAATCAACATAATTCACTATTAATATTTATCATTAAATAAAACTTAAGTTAGGACCCGACAATATAATTTATGCCTGTACAAATTTATGTCTTTCTAATTCAATAAATTCAATTTTACCTTACAAAACAATATCTATTTTGCTTTTTGTTGTATGATAAATATAATTTTTTTGGTTTTTTTGGTGCTATTACCAAAAAAAAACCCCACGGGGAGAAACTAAAAATAAAATGACAGTATTTATTGCCTGTCAGAATATTCTATAAACAAAAACAAAAAAAAATCCACAAAAATTAGAATTTTTCTTTAAAAATGCACCCAAAAAAGCAATAATAATAATAATAAAAAAAAATAAAAGAACAACAAATTTTTTTAGAGCATATCAATTGTCTAGAATCAGTATAGACTGTATGGCATTTTAGGTAAAGCCTGTGGTTGTACATGACATTTTACACTGTTTGAGAAGGAATTTTCCGATTGCAAAATAATTTAGGGGAACAAAACTTTCAACATAAAACTATGTTTCTTTTTTCCAAATTTTTATTTGGGTACAAATAATAAAAAAACATTACAAAACAAAAGAGCACCTGCATTTACCTCACCCAACTGGGTGGTACTTATTTGGTAGAAAATTTTTCATAAAATTTCCATACAGAAAATTGTAACGTTGCTAACGAAATATTCTTTGATAACATAAAAATTCTTTTAAACATTTTGAAATTTGTCCAATTAACTTTTTTTTTTCGTATAAATAATATTTTTTTTTACACTGATAGTCTTGAAAATGAACGCTCCTCAGTAATGATTTTGTGAATCGTAAGTTAATAAGTAGATAAATGCATTAAATAAAGACAGAATTTATCTATCTAGGTTTCATATAATTTATGAGTATCGTACCAAATAGATAAGGACGTATTGTGAAAATAGTTCAAAACGATAGATTATAAAATTGACTGAAAATTTCACCACATTTTTCCACTCAGAAGTCTGGAAATATTTTAGGTGTACGTTTACTTTTGCTAAACCATAATTTTAAAAAATTTACACATCTACGAACAGGCAGACAAAGTGCTAGTTTTGAAAAAAAAATCCCTATAAACAAAACCAAAATTATTGATATAAGGGGAATTTTTCGATTCTGGGTAGAATCATTAATGGATAAAATTACAACGTGATTTATGATAACGAAAAAAGTTTCAATGCAAATACTATAAATTTTATCTAATAGATAAATTTTGTGGTAATACAGTAATTTTTAAAATTATATTTTTTGAAATGAATTTAATTTACTGCAGTAATGACATTTGCAGAAAAAGATTTATGATTATATTTATAGCTAGTGAAAGAATTTGAATCCACTAAATTTTGTTGTGAATTTAGAAAAAAATTTATTAATGACCAATGGATTGTTTGTTAGTGGTATTCCCATAATTCTTTAATACATATTATATAAAAAGTTATTAATCAAATAAAAAGTAATTACTTTCTAAAAAAAATTATAAATTATAATTTTCCCCGAAAAGTAAAAATTTTTGATTATTTTCGTTACACACAAATTTTATCCCAAAAAATCATTCGACCAAAAATATTATATTATACATATTTTATTTTTCTCATGAGAAAATATTATACATTTTCCCCAAAAATTTCCAATATCATTCAACTAGAAATACAAATACAAAAACAATTCTAATTTAAAAATTGTATATTTTGCTTTTATTACTGAAAACTATACACAAAAACATTAAAACATAATTTTTTTTTTTATTAAATAGCACATTTATTCAATATGTTTTGTAATAATTTTGAGGAAGTTTTAAATACAATTACATAATAACAACACAAACTTTTCATTTCTTAAATTCGAAAAAAAAAAATATATTTATGCTGATAAATTATCAAAAAAAAATTGTGGTGTGGGTAAAAAAATATTATTACAAACTTTTTAAGTTAAATTAAATTTTATATAAAATTGAAGGACGATAAGGTTGAAGGATGATCTTTTTTTTTTTAAAATAAAGTCCTATATCTTATCTAAAAGTTTCTTTAGTCACAACTAATTTATTATGGAACGGAAATTGTTAAAACCATACCGAAATAAAATCGATATTATGATATAATCATAAAAGTTGCAATAACAAAAAATATAAATATTATAAAACATGATATAAATTAATAATTACAGTTTATGATAAATATGCGATAATATTAATTATCAAAATAGCTTTTGACACGTTGCATTAGGGAAACGTTAAATTAATTTTGGAAGAATGTTTCATCAGACTTTCATGAGTTTTATAAAAAAAAACCAAATTCTTTATTTACATTGTCACACAGAGTAAAATTGCGATACAAGTATTAATTCTTGACCAGATTTAATTGCAAAACTGCGCGGTAATTCTTATGGATGGGGCGAACTTAAACAAAGTCACACTGATATTAGGTCACACAGTGTTCGACACCTGAATTCAAGTAGCAAATTAATCTACTTCTTGTAACAATAACCTATTTCTCTTAATTTTAAAATTTCTTATAAAAAATTTGCAGTTTTTATCAAATCATTAAACTGGTCATGTTTGTATTAAAAATTCTGTTTAAACAAGATGATTTATTTTTAAGATTTACTTTTTATTAGTATATTTTTTTTTCAGTTAACAGCTGTCAAAATAATTACCACAAAATTATTGATATATAATTGATATACTTTATTTTACTACGTACGTAAATTATTATGGTTAAATGTAAAGTTAACAAATTGTTAAAGCTTTTTACTAATTCATTATTTAGTAATTAAAGTATAAATATAATTTTACAATTATCATAAAAATTATTTAATAAATTATATTTTTAAGTATTATTTACTTTATCAGTTAGCAGTTACCCTCATAACCTTAATTCAATTAAATATTACTAAATATAATCTCAAACTTTTCAAATGAAGTGTCTATATATTTTTTTTAAACTGACGCTAAACATATACAATTAAATTCTGGTAAATTTCCGTGCAAAAATTAAATTATTTTATATAGAAAATTAAACTCATATAATTACAAAATATACTATTAAATTTTCACAATCAATAAACTAGTTTTCTTCTTAAAAAAAATTTTATGTTTAAATATTGCATGAGATTTTAATAATTTTATGTATTTGATACTATTGTATATTAATAATTTCATAATCTTGTTTTTTATTTATTTTATGTAAAAAAAAAGCTAAAGAACTCAATTTTTATTATTTGTAACTTGTGCAATATAATTAAAATTAATTTAAATTGATATCAAAAATGATTATCGATTTCCTTCAATTAACCCATTAGTATTATTTCGAGAAATAAAAAAATTGCACTTTAACCATTTTTTTTCGCTAGACATAGACTGATAGTTCACAGGTATTTTTGATAGTTCACAGGTATATTTTGAATGTACATTTATATGTAGTAAAAATTGGCATAATTTTTTATTTCATACGTCAGTTATCTGACTTTCAATATTTGCAGAAAGTTGCGCATAAGCTGAGCTGATAATGCCCAGGAAAATTCCACACTGATAATGCAAAGGGGTTAAATCGAAAAAAAAATTTAAAAAAATGTAGTTTATTGTGCGGTCAGATTTCCTAATTTTGTTGACGATAATTTTTCATTATAGTTAAGCACGGTAGCAAGCGATAACATAATCAAAACGAGAAATAATTATCTTCTCAACTGATTTTTTAGGGCACACGTTTTATTTACACACTGCTGTCAGTGTTTTGAAAGATTATTAAAATATGAATATGAATTATATTGACAGAAAATAATTAATTTTATTATTGTAAGTTGCTTTTAAAATTAAAGGAAAATATAACGTTTAAGTGTTAAGCAGACCGGTTTTTATAAACAGGAACCGTTCATTTTTTTTTATATAAATGTACACTGAAAATTTGGACTTTTTGGACATACAATATTTTCTATTTTATTGATCACGTCTTGTTATAATACTAAAAAATTAAGTTTAATATTTTTTTTAGGCTAGGATATAAAAACTTTATTTTTCTGGTTATTTATGTACGTGGTTCTTTATCACGTACATAAATAACCAGAAAAAAATTTTCTTGTAATGTTTGACGCTAGATAATAAAAGTATTTAGTGACAATTGACAATATGATCTTTGTGTACTAGTTTCGTATTTACAAGTAAAATTTAAATATTTTGTAGTTAATTTTGTTTAAAATGTTTGTAATATATTTTAATAATATTACATATTAAAGTTTCGGTTAGTACTTTACATTCTAATTTTATTTTTTCTCGATTAATTGCTAATAAACTATCATAGAAAAAATTATTTTGATGCTTTTCCTTTTCTTGTCAATTTCAATCTTTTTAAAAAAGAAGATATAGCAACCAATCATTTATATTTTGTCAGGCAGCAAAATTGCATTTATAAGCTTAAAATTCGACTGGAAACTGCGAATACGAACAAGAAGCAGTCGGACATATTCTCTGAGTGTGAAGGTTATATTCTATTCCAATTTCAAATTCACACAATTAACTTTTTCCATAAATACACAAATTATTCTGTTTTATGACATCCTAAAAATTTAATAAACAGACTTTTGCCGACAATAAATTATTCATAATATTTTGATAAAAAGATACAAAATGTTCACATGAAAAATATACAAGACAAAGCACAATACTTGTCTGATTTTCAAACTTTAGTCTGATTTTCAAATTTTTAATTTCCCTCAAAAAAAAAAGTTTTAGTTAAGTTAATGACCGCCAACTTGCGGAACTGTTATTTTATTAAAAAATAAATCAAAAATAAAATTTTGTTTTTTTTTGTTTCTAGACTAATGGAAATTTTGAGGAAACCGGAAATATGCTAATTTTAAATAAGCGTAAATTTAAAGAAAATAATTATCTAAAAATATTTTATAAAATTTTTTGCTTTCATTGTTTTAATCAACTTTGAAAGTAGGCTAAATTTATTTTACAAAATTTTATCTTAACAAATTAAAAAATTTATAAAAAAAATTCTCATTAAATTAAAAAAAAACTAACATGAAAATTTCTTCATTATTTCTTGAGGAATTGTTTTAACATTAAATCCTTTAAAAGTATTATGAGGATATGCATTCTGTCTGTCTGTCTAATTTTCAGAGAAAACAAATAAATTGATTTTGAATTAAAACGGTAGTAATCTGTGAAAATCTATTAGCGTGGCTTATAGACCTTTACCTACTCCAAATTAATACGGAATAAAAAATTAGGGATGACTGAACTGAATGATAACACAAAATATTTAAAGAAATTTTAAATTCACATACAAAAGTCAACGAAAACTATCTTGACTTTCCTCATCTTTTACTTAGATAATCGTTAAGATTTAAATCTTAAATTCAAGTAGCAAAAAAAAATATAGTTATTATATTTTAATACATCAACAATTTTTTTTATATATTTTATTTAATTTTTGCAGCAAGAAAGAAGAGTTTTTTTTACGCTTTCACTATTTTTGGTGAAATTAATAAAAAAATAAATAAAAATTGCGTTTAAATTTTACTTTGTTTTTTTTCTGTAAATTTAAACAAAATTATTTTAATCGAAAGTTTTTCCGCTTTTCAACCATTATTTTTGTGCTTCTTTCTTTAAAAACTTCATTTAAAAAAAAAAAAAATATTCCGCTAAATTGAATTTTGTGAAATAAATATCACATATAGTTTTTTTAAACTAAATTATTAATATAAAGTTTTCAAGTCAATTAGTGATTTCTTTTAAAAAAAGTCAGTGTTTATAAAAATTAAGTAGAAATTTTTTAATAGAAAATTTACTGAATTGAAATAAAAAATAATGATTTGAAATTGATTTTCAGTTGTTTTTCTTTTGACTGAAGGATACCAGTTTGAAAGAATTAGAGTTATACAAGTAAGCAATTATTTTCAAAGAGGTAGTTTTTCATTAGTTCTACATCGACTGTGCTGTTGGAAACGCGTATTTTTTACAGGTTTCTGTTATTAATAGAGACACTGTTGTTAATTAATAAAAACTTTACTTTATGATTTATAGTGGACGTTTATGTTGATTCCTTATGGATACCCAAAATAAAATTGATTTATAACAAAATTGTATTAAATAAATTTTAAAAACTATGAAATTCTTCTACATACATATATAAATTTAAGTAGCAAATAAGCTTTTAATTCTATGGAAACTGAATCCTACTGCAATTTTCAATTATGTACTGAATTTTTTTGAAAGAAAAATAGAAAATTATTTGCTTATTTATATAGTTTCTACAAAAAAAAATCAATTTTTTTCAGTATTTCAGTATTTTTCTATATTTAAAAAAAAAATTTATAGGTTTAGTGCTATAGCTACACTTTCTGTATCCAAATGATAAAAATATCAGAAATTCCCATTGAATCGTCATATAAATTTATTTTTTCTTTTGCTATTTTTAGACTAAAGAAAAAAAAGATTTCGCATTTTCAACATTAATGCAAAAAAAACAATCTTCTATTATGCTCTCTGCCAATTTTTGTTAAATTAGAATTTCTATTTTTTTTGTTTGTTTGTTGTGCGCTCACAACCAATTATGTCAGATGTTACGAAAATAATGTCTGTTTTTTTTATATTTCTTTTAGCCAATTTAGAAATATAGAAATAAATATAGAAATTTTACTTAAGTGTCTAATTGTATATACATATACATTCAATTATCGCACCGAAACTAAAATTACTTAACACTGTATAATTTTGTGTGTGAAATTTGAAATAAGTTCCGATTTACATATTATTTCTATATGTTTTATTTATGGGGAAGATTGGGGACTAAATGTGTGTCTGGTCAATGGCCAAAAAATTCGCATATATTCTGTATTATACTTTTTTTTTTTTGGCTAATAGCATAATAAAAATTTAGATCAGTTAATGATTTGTTTTTAGGGTGAAAAGTTTGTGAAATTTTATGTAATATAGAGATTAGAAGTTAGTAGGAATTTTAATAGAAGATTTTTTATTAAAAATATTGATAGAAAAAATTTACAGAAAATTTGTCAGATATGGAATGTAATAAATAGTAGCAGATAAAATTTTAGATAAAATTATTGACCTTAATTTTCACATCCTGAATAAAGCAAAAACTAATGCATAGTTTAAATCCATGAGTTAAGTATTAATTATTTTCGAAATATGTATATGTAAGTCAATGAAAAAGTTTTGAGATATTACTAAACCATTACATTTACCTCAGTTCTTAGTATTTTTTTAAAGGGTAGAAAATTATGAGAAATGTTATAAAAAGTTTTGTAAATAGAAATTTATTAGTAATAATAAGTTTGAGTTTTTGAAATATGGTATGAGGTAAATGCAAGAATATTTTTTTTTAGAGCAGAAGTAATTAAGAGCAGAAGAATACAAGTATTTACTATGATTTTAGATCCAGGAACTTATTCATTTTCCCCCTCAACAATAAGAACTATACTGTATGATTAACTTTTTTTTTTATAAAGTTTGTTACCCGTTAAGTCTAACATAATTTGGCCACCGTCCAAAAGGAACAACGTTTAAGTATCAGCAAAAGAAAACACTTTGGATTATTTTTCATATCTATTGACTTTCCACAAAATTATAGATAATAACGAGTAATATTTTATTTTATTTGGTACAGAACAATAAATTACAGACAAAAATTCGGTTAAATTCCGCTCACTTTTGATTGCCACTAAATTTAAAAACCAAAGTAATTTTTATCATCATTAAACATGATGTAACCATTTTAACATCTTTACAATCAAATAAGACTTAAAAAAAATCAATTTTTTAGATTCTAAATTCAATTAAATAATGAAGTTATTCATTTCCTAGTTGACCCATCCTTGGCCACAAATAACATTAACGAAATTCTTTACTATATTTGCAAACTCAAAGATTTAATTTTCTATATATACTTATATAAATTTTCAATAAAAATTTTCGAAATATTTTTAAAACGATCAGATAAATTTTTTTATTTATTTATTTATCGTTGTACTATTTTTTTTTATTTAAATTAATTTTTACAAAACTTATGCAATTTTTATGATAAAATTTTGTACAGAATTTACTTACATTTTATATGTTTAGGAAACAAAAATAATCTTAAATATTTAAGTGTATACATATATAAAAACAAAACATTTATTTCTGGAAATTAAATTTTTATTACATTGAATAAAGTTTATTAAAAATAATAATTTCCTTTTTGTATAATTATTGTCGCATGATTCGTCAAGGTTATAAATAAATTTATAAAAATTATTAAAAAAAAAATTGTCGAAAAAAAAAATATTTTTTTTTTGTTTTTAATTTTCAATTTATTGACTAAGATTTGTTTATAATATAAGATAAAAAAAAAAGAATTATGTTGAAATGACGACTGTCTAGGAAACTGATTGAATGATTGATGATTGTAAACATAAATAAAATAAAAAAAACACAAACCGAAACAAATAATTTAATTAGTTCTGCTCTTAAAAAAAACATATAATTTTTTTGTATGTTGAAATTAAATATTAATGGGAGTTTTGTTAAAAAATATTTAAATGAAGTTTTTTTGCTGACAATTAATTTGCTATAATTCTTAAGTTTAACGTTAGCTGCTTCTAGTAACGTTAATTTATTTAAATAGATACTTTACACTTTTTTGTGGTTCTTCACTGTTTTTATGCTTTTCCGAAAAAAATTTCATGTTAGATCTGAAAGCTGTACTAATCTTTTTAATCTTCAAACTTGTAGATGAAAAAGATGAAATCATGAGGTTTTACTTATCAGTTAATTTTTGTAACTAAAATAGTCAGTGGATTCCCTATCCTTCGTTATTAAGCAGTTTAAAGGAATTCGTTGAATTTGACCATCTTTCTAAAGCTGTGTTTAGAGATCTTCTCAAGATTAGTGAAGATATCCCTCCTTGGATTGTGTAGTCACCTCCTTTTAAATATGTAATAAAGCATTGCAAAATCTTATCGTGTTAAAAACCAGCTTAACAAAATGCTGGCTTATCCAGCACTGTCCAGTGTTCGCAAATTTTATTTAGTGAAGTTTTATTATGCATTTCGTTTCCTTTGTAGAGGAACCTTACATAACCATATTTATAATTAAAAACCATCATTGCTAAAAATTTCCTTAATATTCTTTTATATATATGTTTTAGTTAGAATTGCAATTAATTTGATATTTTCCAAATTTGTAATTTGTTGCTTTATAAATATTAATTAAATTTTTATTGATTTAATATACGTTTTAATTTAATTTCAAATATAATTCCTTTAAAAAATCATTCATTGAATATTTATTCTACATTAACCTAATTTGGTGGTCGTTAATCTCAAATGCGTTGACAATTAAAATTTAATTTCTAGTAGAAATCTTTTTATTGCTAAAAGTTTTTCTCTGATTTCAAAAACACAAAAAAAAAGTTATCAGAAAGTTTTCTATATTTGTAATAAATGAAAATTTTATTACAAAATCGATTTAATATAATATGTATTCATTATTAGATAATTTCATTTTAATAATATTTATTTTATTTTTATTATATTAGTTAATTATGAATTTCCATTTAAGGAAAATCAAATTCAAATTAGAAAATAATAAAATTTTGTTGATACTACCGTCAATTACTTTTAATTGAATTTAGATTAGGTATTTTCCAGTTTAGAAAATTATTGTCTTTATTTTTAAATAAATCAACTAAATTATAGTAAATAATTTTGTTTTTTATGGAACAAGAAAAATTGTGATTTGTTAAAATTATTAATTATACTCCTGAAAGTATGCAAAATCACAAATTAAATAACTCATTAAATACGAGTATTTCTGAAAATATGCAAAATTAAATATACTTTTTTTATTGATTACAGGTACAAATTGATAACGACAAATGTCGTCGGGAACGAGAAAGTCGTATTAATGGATCATCACGTTTAGATATATCAAATTTATGTATAAATACAGCACGTACAACTGCAACAACACGCTCAACAACAAATACAACAATCGGACGTTGTAATAATATTGACTTACATAATAATTCAACTGCTACAACAACTACAACAATGACAGGAGCATCAGGACATCAAGCAATGCTAAGCCCACAAACACCATCATCGAATAACAATAATAGTAATAATAATAATAATAATAATAACAATAATAACAATAATAATAATAATAATAATAATAATAATAATAATATTGGTTCACCAACATCGGGTACATCATCTGGTGGTACACCACCAACTAGTTCAACATCAAAATCAAATGGTACGACATCAGCTAGTAACAAAAATAATCAACAAACAACAAATTGTGATCATAATCCATTAACACCCTCTGGTAAAATATTCATATTAAAAACATTAAAAAAGAAATTTTAAATAAACTTTTATGTTGATCTATCTTTTTATCTACACTTAAGAGTCACTTGAAAATAAAGTTTTTCATCCTTTTTTGTTTACAAAACTTATATTTTTGTAGAGAAATATATAGTAAATGGAGAATGAAACATATAAATTTTAATTTGTAAATTTTTATGTTCACAATTACGATTCGTTTGAAATATTTGTAAGTTAGTCTAAATAAAAACTTCGGTTGTAGGCCCGTCAGCCTGTTATTTAAAATCGAAATTATTATGGCACAGCGTCAATTTTTCTGAGTTAATTCCTGTAATTGTTTCTGTTTATTATCATTCAAGAGCTTAAAATTCGTTAACTTTATTACAGTCAACTTAAATCTCCTAAAGATATTTAAAATCAAAAAGTTAATTAACTACCTTCCTTAGATTGTGCACCAACTATTACTATATGATTTAATTAAAAGGAAACACATTTTTAGAAAATTTTCTTTGTTCCTTTCCTAAAATCTGTTTATAATATTTTCTTATGCATCAAAACAAATATACTTTTAATAATATATAATCCAAATTGCAAACGTAGATGCCATCTTTATTAACAACAATAGCATAACAAAATTGTAACATTTATAAATAATGCAGATGTTATCCTGCAGCTTATATGAGGATTTTGTTTTTAGTGTCATATTTATATACATATCTTTTTAATAAAAAATTCCCAAGAAAATCAATTTACTAACAACAATATTATTTAAGGAACACAATATTCTACAATTTATTGGAACTTTTCCAATTTCTAAAGTAGATTGTTTTCCAAAAACTCTAAATATTTATAACCTTTGAATTATTTTAAAGCTTTTTTCTATTAAGTATATATTTTCAACAAATATGAAGGATTTTTTTTTTTTTTGAAAGATTTTATGAGAATGAAAAATCACAAATCACAAAAATAGAAATTATTTGAATAGCTTTAATTTAATATGGTTTTATCTCAATATAAAGAAAATATTACCGCAGATATAATTGTTTTTCAAAATCTTTTAAATATGAAATATGGAAAGTGTTTTCTACTTAAAAACTTTTATCTATTCATAAAATTTTGAAGGAAAATTAAATAAAAGTTTGGAGAAGATAATTAATAGTGATTTTATTTAATTTATACGATTAGATGAGAATATAGTTATGTTTTAAAGAGGAGTGACATACTGTTTCCCTAATAATCCTCTAAATGTTCATTATGGAGATTTGTCGCTTCCTTGTCTAGTTTTAAAAACCAATATTGTTCCAGAATTCTATGCCTGCTTCTGATGAGATCTGCACAGTCACAATAAAAAAAACCATGATATTGCTGTCCTGTACAGCTTAAAGGTTTTTTTTCAGTTTTTTGCAGATTGTGTCTGCTCATTGAGATTAGTATCGTCGTATTCTTTATATTTCTTAGAATACGGTTAATTTCTTGGCTGTCTGCATAGGGCAGATAAAAAACTAAACTTTTTTGTTATTTGGGTACATGTACGTCCTTACATCAAATTCTTTCAACACTTATCTGTAGCAGTAAATTTTTTGAAAATTCAAAAAAATACAATGATTTTCACTTCTTATCAGTTCAATATACTTATATATAATAAACATTAATGTGATATTTCAACCGGCAATACCAATTCAATTTTCATTGTTAAAAAATTCCTTTAATATATTAGAAATTTTTTTCAAGAATCTGTGAAAATAATGTGGAGAAATGAAGAAAATATGGAAAACCCATAAAGGATAATCGATCTATTCCCAGTGTGTATTAATCTGTAATCTATCCTTTCTCAAGGGTTTTATATGAGTTGAATTTACTTGAAAGAAATTCTGCACATCATTATTTTACACACCCAAGGAATCTATTGTCATAATAAAAATAATAATATTCTCTTTAATTTTCCTGAATTTATAAAGTTAAAGAATTAAGTGAATTAAGCGGAAAGCAAAATATTTATTTGTTCAAAATCTGTAAATAAATTTATAAGTAAAATTCTTATAAAAGAATATGTCATTTAAAATTTGATAATTTTTTCATTTAGCCTTAGAGAATCTTGACAATATTTTAATTCTCAAAATAGACAAGGGCTCAAAATAGAAATATTAAATATGTATTTTTTCCAAGCAAGCATAATTCTCCAAGGAAAAAATAGCAAGAAAATAATTTTACATGTAAATTTTCAAAAAATACAAGACTATTGACCCGATTTTTATAAAGTTAAATTTTTACGTATTTGCAAGGATATTACAGCCAAATTTATTTTTAAGTATAGTACAGCCAGACTTTCATAATATTTTGATGGTAGTACTGCACTCAATTTTAGAAGCTTGTAACTATTTCAGTTTTCTCAGAACAAAAAAAAAATTGAAAATTATCATTCGATTAATTATTATTCAAAATTATTAATTAAAATTTTCTGCGTAATTTTTCAAAGCAACTGTTTATTGTTCTTTATTCTATCTCCCCATTTATCGTTTCTGCTTTAAAAACACTCACACAAAATGTTAAAACTACAAATGTGTAATAAATTAATGTGCTCAACTTTCTTTATTTATATTCTCCGCTCTAACTATCACCAAAGACAGAAAACAAATTATACTAATTTAAGGATATTGTTTTTGTCCTTTGATGTTACTAGAGATATTTCTAATGAGGCTATACATAATACATTTTTCATTGTAGATTACAGAGTGAAATATATCAAAGTGATAAAAAGAAAAATCCTAATGATATAAGCAATTCTGATTTTCTCTTGTAGAAATTTTTCTTCTTATTATGTTGAGATTATATATTTTTTTCCTGTTCATATTACGATTCAGAATTGTTTTCAAAATCTAGTAAAGAATATCAACAATCTAGAAAATAAATCACAATTTTCATTTGTCATCTTGTTGTTCAAGCAATTAAAAAAAATGTAAAACATAAATAAAAATTATATTTGAAAAATTATGTTTTTTTGAATTTTTGTAAATTATATTCCATAGTTTTGTAATTTTATGACTGTCTTATTTTCTGAAAAACAAATTTTGAAATATTAGAGCGTAAATAATTTAAATTTCACACTTTCTGCACTAAAATATAAGCTTTTTGTGTATTAATACTTGTTATATTTTTGAAAATATATACATACACATATATTATGATTTTCAAGGTAAATTTTTATCATTTTCACCAACATTTAAAAAAAAAAAAAAAAATCCATATCTTTTTTTTTGCATAAAAACTGTCATTATTTTTGACAGGATATGCTTAAATAATTATTCTATATAGATGAAAAATTAATAGTATAAACTAAGAATGACGAAGTATTCTCTAAATATATTTTTATTAAATTTCCATCACACTTGCTGTGATTAATGTGAAGAAATTTAAAATTTGGTTCTTGCATTTTTCATAAATTTCATATTTTTTATTATGTGATTTTCTTAGGAACTATCTATCTATGTAGTCAAAATTTACCTTGAACTTTTATGGAAAAAACTTTTACTAAAAAAAAGTTACCGAGTAAAATTATTTTTGTGATAAATTAAAACATAACCTCATTTGCTATAATAATTTAAATTTTTTACTACTATATCATATGCATAAAAAATAGTTCTGTCACTAAAATTCAACCTTATGTTTTAAACATAAATATATATGTGTGGTTAAATATTTAAAAAAGGATTTAAAAATATTTTTAATTAATATATTTCATATGTTTTTTCCTCAAATATGAATTCAAATGAACATACCAGAGCCTTAAAATTTTATAACTTTTTTTGTAAATATATATACACAAATTGAATGTCATTACCTGACCTTTCTGTAATATTTTTATTTAAGTTTCAAATTAAAACAGAATACCTATACTATACCCTTATACGTTATTAAAAATATTAATTAATGATGATAAAATTCATGAACTTTAAAATATTTATAAAAAATTTATCATTAAAAAATATATATTTGAAATGTTAAGTATTTAATTAATTATGGAAACATAAAGTTTGTTTTTGAAAAGAATTTAATCCTGAATGTAAAGGGGGAGAACACATACACTTAAACATAATTCTCCAGTTATGGAATAATTATAGTAATCATTATTATTAAGTACATTTTTGGAAAAATAACAAAACATAATCAACTATCACGAACAATGTTGATTTTTAAGCTCACATAAAGTTTATTAATGATATTTTACATTTTGGGAATATTTAAAAAAGTTTCTAAATTCCAGACTATTATTTTATTATTTAGAAAACATTTAAATAACATAAATATATAAATGCTGTTTTAATTTTGGTGACCAATCCTTAAATATTTAAATTTTTCAAATAAAAAAAACAATTCCTTAAAATTAACTTTAATGAATTTTCAATCAAATTTAAAATTATCGACCCCTAAAAAAATTTAACCAAAAAAAAAAACAGAAAATTTGTAAACAGAGACTTTCCATAAAATTTTAAGTATCATTAAAATTTTATAAATTAATGTAAAAAGCCTTTAATTATATAACAAAATCCGGAAATTATATTTTATTACACAGGGTTTGTTTTTCGTTCACTAACTTTCAGATTCCTCAAGGATTTTCATACAAATTTTTCTCTTGTGTAAAAAAAAATTTGTTTGTTTTTGGATATTTTATTTGTTTTTTTAGCAAAAAAATCTTATCCCTGAAAATGTTGAAAAAGTTTATTAAAAAAAAATTAAATTACAATTTAAATTATTATATTTTAATATATTATGTTTTTTTTGGAGATTTATTGAAATTTAATAACCATTTTTGTAAATATTTACAGAATTAATCAAAAAGTATAGTAATCATTTGCGTGAAAATGAATTTGATGAATTGAAATTGTATAATGAAGTTTGGTATTTTGGACAATCAGCAAATAAAATAAATGCTAAAACAGGATCAAATATGAATTGTGGATATGATGATGAAAATGGAAATTATAAAATTGTAATTAAAATAAAATTTATAATTTCATTATAAAATTTATATAATTTGTTTTTTGTTTTTTTGTGAATTACAGATTGAACATGATCATATTGCTTTTCGATATGAAGTACTCGAAGTTATTGGTAAAGGTAGTTTTGGACAAGTAATTAGAGCACTGGATCATAAGACTAATACACATGTAGCTATTAAGATAATAAGAAATAAAAAACGTTTTTTAAATCAGGCTGTTGTTGAACTAAATATATTGGATGAATTAAGGGAAAAGGATTCAGAAGGTTTACATAATGTTATACATATGTTAGATTATATATATTTTCGTAAACATTTATGTATAACATTTGAATTAATGAGGTAAGTCACAACGATTGTTTTATTAAATATTCTTAATATAATATTGGACCTCGTCGTAGTGTACTAAAAACTTCTGGGGAAATTTATCTAAATCGTGTCAGTTTTCAGTGTGTCAAAATTTTTGTGTAAAAATATTTAAATTATAGTTTTTAGACTTTTCCTACTTCAAAAAAACATTTGTTATCGAAAACAAATAGAAATATTAAACTTGAGCTAAGTTTAACTAACTGATACTTTACGAGGAGATATTTTAGCAATTCATTTTGCTGAACTAATTAATTTTTTAAGCAATTAATTTTTTTATTATATTTCAAATCATTCTATTTGAATGTCATTACTTTAATATTTAGTTACTATCAGTTATACCTTATGTTATATAATAAAATCAAGGGCAATTTTTGATCAACTTACGTCATTTCGTTTGCATGCGGAAACTATTGTTTATTTTGTAATCCAAATCACAACATAAATTAATATGAAATAATAAATTCTATTTTTAAATTTATCTTTAATCAAAACACAAAAAAAACGATTTCTTTCCGTCATTAAATTATTACTCTATACACAAGCTTGAAAAATGGAATTATATGATGATTACCAACAAACAAACAAAAAAAATGCTATACAGAAATGAAAAATCTAAATTTATATTTTCAGTTCAAGTTTATGAAACAGTTTATTAAATAAATATATAAAATTCCTGAATTTACCATGAATATCAATGATTCTATAAGAATTTCTTTCATTTTTTTTTATGATGATGATTTTACCTTCGTTAAGGATATATATTTCGTATACACCGTAGGATATCAAAAAAACAATTTTTACTTTTCATATAAAAAAAAAATGTTAAAAATATTTATAAATTTTTAGTTTCTTGAAGAGAATAGATTTATTTCTAGGGAATTTATTTAAGAAATTTTAAAAGTATTTATTTGAGTTTATTAAAATTTTGTGCAAATATTGTTCATTATCGTAAAAAGCACGTTAAAATTAGCTTATACTTTAGTACAGATATGGAAATGCAGTACAGTCTGTTGTTTTAAATCAGTCTATAAATTTTTTTGCCTCTCTAAAATTTGTATACAGTTTCATATAAGTTTATGATTTATCACCTCGTTATCAATAATTAGACAATTTCTAAGTAAATTCTAAAATTTTAAAAGAATATGGTAGAAACTTGAAAAGGACCCATTACTATATCTTTCTGTTGCTATAAAATTTTTTGTAAAATTTTCAACAAAACTCAAGTCCATGGAACCGAAATTGACATTAAAAAAAAATGAATAACTAAAAGGATAACAAAAAAAATTCATTTTAGCTTTAAGGGAAATTGAAAATTTTTATATTTTATTTGTTATGCAAGCTAAAACTATCAACAACAATTTTATAAAGTGAATTTTTTTTAATCTTATTTATTAAAATTTAATGAGAAGTTGGTAAAACAAGAAAAAAAATCCCTTTTGACATTTTGAAAAGTAAAATAAAATTATAATTTTTCCCATTATTTTTCAGTTTTTATTTTTACTTATTTACTAGATTGCCAGTTGAGATAAAATATATATTTTTTTAATATGAAATAATAAGCTAAATTTTTTGGAGCATGTTTTAAGAACATTAAGAAGATTTAAATATTAGTTAAGTTAGGTATATTTAATTAAAAAAAATCTATATTTATGAAAAACCTTGAAAGAAAACTTATAATTTAATTTTACCATTGTTTTTTCTAAAAAAAAAAATTTAAAAAAAACTTTAATTGAACTTTCAAACTATTAACATAAGAAAAAAGCAGTTCCTGCTTCTGATTAATCTATAAATTCTATAATAAGAAAAAAATGTTGGAAAATAATTTAAAATTATTTTAATATTAATTTACCGTACATAATTAAAGCAATAATGTTGTCAACCAGAAAGTAAAATAAAATTATCAATAATTCCTAAAAATATTTTCGATTATTGTTAAGAAATGGGTAACACAAGTTGGTACCATTTCTAAATGAATTTATAATATAATCCTTTCTATTAAAAGGTCGATTTACTCATTCAACAATTATTTATCCTTGAATATTTCCAATTACGTTTTAATTAAATGAAAAATAAAATCGCAAAAAAACAAAGTTTTTCTTTTCATTTTTATTAATTTAATTTATTTATTAATAAAATCAAAATCAATTGATATTAACAAATCAAAATTACTAAAATACAAGCCAGTAGTCTCGAGTGGGAATCGGTATTTTTACCAACCAAGATTTAACTATATGAATTAGGTTGCTCAAAAAGAATTATGTAAGAATTAGTGACAAAAAATTGTGAAAATAGAAAACATTTAAAACATAATTTTTTTAATTACATTCTATGTAATTTAATTTTTATTCATTCAATGCTTAATTTGAATTCGAAATTTACAAATTTAATAAACTCAAATTAGACTGAAGGATTAAAACTGCTAATCAAATAATAATAAAACAGAAATCCTTATAAATTTGATGGAAACCTAATTTTGGCTAACTTTTGCTGAATTTCGAAAATAATCAGCCATCAAAACAATATCTTTGTACGGACAAATTCAAAATACTAATTAGTATAACAATATTATTAAAATCTTTATAATTTCCTGTCCTACTACCTTCAATCTTCATTAACATTACAGTTTTAATAATTATTAAAAATTCCTTTAAATAAACACAAATTACTCTAATAAATAATTATTTAAATTAACTATATAATTTGTGATTGCGTGTGAAAAATAATTTAACTTTTCAATATAACTTCATTTTACTTGCAAATAATGAAAAATTAATATTTACTGAATAAAATTTATCATATAAGACCTTCATACGGGAAAATGTATTAACTTAAATCAATCAACAAAATAGAAAAATAAAACAAATAATACTTTATTTTACAATATCCTTTTAATAGAATACCAGTTGATTCAACAACACACGCGAAATATTATATACCATAAAGTTAAAATATATTGCAAAAAAAAACTTATTTATAGGAGAAACGTTTTTTGGTAATTTATAAAAAAATTTGCGAACAAAAATTCAAATAGCTTTATAAATAAAATTTTCGTAAAATAAATCCAAAAGAAAAGGAAAAAAATGTTTCTTTGATCAATTTTCTTGGGGTTTTCTTAATAATTGGGCAAACTTGTTGATAGGAAAAAATAAATTTATTATTTCACACTGTGATACAAATTAATTTAAGTTAAATATATTAATTTTTCTATTATAACTTTGTAGTTTTTGCATAATTTTGAAAAATTCATGAAAAAGATTTTTTTTTTCAGAAATTTATTTTGTAAATTAAAATGAATAATTGACATAAATAAATTTCATTGAATAACAATTTATTTAATATTCTTTTGACAAGGACAAGGTCTTTACTAACCAAAACTGAAATATATTGATTATTACGATAATTTATTAAAAATCATAAATTATATTATTGGTTCTATTTTAGTTGACAGAATCTTTCAAAGAAAAAAAAATTATAAAGAAATTTTTTGATAGAATTGTTTATTTAAAACTGAAACTCAAGAATTTTTCAATGATAATTTATTTAAAATTGAAATTTTTTCTTCAGAAATTCCTTCTGAGACTTAAAAGTGTTAATTCTTAGGGGTTTTTGACGTGCGGGCACATGTCAATGTAAAATCAATTATATGCGAAAAAACATGAAGCATTTTTTTGCGAAAAAACATGAAGCACACAATCTTTTATTTTATGCTACTGTTCATTGCATTTCAAATGTGTTACATTATCTCGTTTTCCTTTTACCTTAAAAACTATTTATTTAAAACGTCCTTTTTTTTGTCAGAATATAAAAAACATAAACTATGATTTATTTCCAAATTCGTCTAGACATGATCTAAGTTAAACACATCTTATGAAATAATAAATAAATCAATTTATTCAACAAAAAAAAGATTGTTCCAAAACTTCTAAAAATTCAGTTTTCTATCTTGGAAAAAACCTCAAAACATTTTGACATCCTCATGAAAACTTTTAAAGTAAAAAAACTTCTTTTCCTATTACATATTTCGTGTTCTTATAAAAAAAAATCATGCTGTTAACAAATTCATCAGTTTTTATGTGAAAAAATTAAAGGATTTAAAATGGAATGATTTTTTTTGGAATTTCTGATTAAGGAAGAAAAATATGTTCAGAAAGAAGAATAGTAAATTTAGAAAAAGGATAATCACTTGTAAAAAATTTTATAAACTTAGAAAATTCGTACTAAATAAATTTTCAATTATTTTTCATTTCATTTTAAAAATCAGCTGTTTTAGCTATAATCTTAATTTAATCGCTAATAATAAAATAATATTTTTCAATTAAGAAAGAAAATTCATAAAACAAAATTTTTATCTAAGAAAAACTTATTATAAAACTTTATAGTATACAATGATCACAATTTTAATAAAATTATAAATTTTCTCTTTAAACGATCCGACATTAGACAATATTGAAAGAATTGCAGGTCTTCAGATTTAATATTTTAGTTTTTAATGAAAATTTTAATAAAATTTTCAAATTATTTGCCATAAATTTTAAAATCTTATCTCTAACCAATCGGAATTAAACTCTAAAACAATTATGACAGAAAATAATATAAAACACGATAAAACTATGCAATTTTAATCCTTTAAGGTCACGTGATACAAATATGAATCCAAAACTTGTTTGAAATTTCACTAAATGTTTGAATTTATTTTCTACTGTCTGTAATTATACATAATTTTGTAAAAAAGAAAATTTCTCTTATGATAACCGGCTTTTTCTTTCATGTAATCCTTAATATCCAAATCCTTAATATCGAACAAATGACACATTTTTCAAGCACAACTAAAGTGCACTAGAGGGTTAAGCTTTTTAGATAAATATAGTAAAGCCTGGTAGAATTTATATTCTGTCGTGTTTAGAAAACTTTGTTAGAGAGTTTTAAATACTTAATAAACTTTTTACACACACACACACAAATTTCAAAATACATATTTTAATTCTTTTTTGTTCTTTAACGAAAATTTAGTAATATTTATTTATGAAATTTACCAAAGAAATATATTTGTTGGAAAGGATTTTTTTTATATATTAAATTTTTAGATTAATATTTTTTCCACGATTATTATGGTGTATTTTTTTAAAAATTACCTGAACTGTGATAAACAAATGAAAAAAAACCATAATCTTGGGAAAAATAAATTAAAAAAATTCACATTATCCTTAATTCTCATCAAAAAGACAAAGAAAAAAAACTGTTCTTCCTTTATAATGATATTAAATTAAATTGAGGTTGGGTTTTTTTTATAAATTATACTTGAAAATTTTATAAAAATATTGTTATCCCAGTTTATAATGTGCGTCAAAGTGAAAATTTAAAAAACAAAAAATATTAATAAATTAATTATAGTCGCTTTTCTTAAAATTATATTAAAGATAATCATTTTATGTTATTTCTAAATTATATGTAATTTAATATGTTTTTAATTAGTATAACAATTTCTTGCTATTTAGGACAAAAATATATACCATAATTTTTCAAAATGAAATAATTAACGTTTTTTTTCATGGTTTAAGTCTTATAATGTCTTCAATTTAAAAACATGTCTCTCGGGTATCATAAGGAAATTAAATCTATAAAATTTATAAGTTAAATATCTTAAAGTACCGATGTTAATATAATCTGTTCACGTTTTTCACATTAAGTTAAATAAAGTGCGTATAATATCCTTTTTCCTTTTCTATTTTTTTAATCATTAAAAACTCTTTAAATATCTATACTAAGGTTGATACAAACAAAAATCAATATACATATATTTTTTTTTACTTACACAGCATATTAACCTCAAGAGTTTTACACATTTACCCATTCATTTATCCTTTTTTTTTTCATAAAAACATCCTCGAAAATTTTATAATATAAGTAAAAAGTAAATAAATTGTTTTCTGATATAAATTTTAAGTGGAATTTTCCAAACAATGTAGGTTCATTTTGAGTATCATTTATGACAAAGATCCTTTTGAGTTTATTTTAAATCATATTATATTATGGTTGTATATACGTGATACTTATTTTTTTTTGACAATATTGAACCCAGTGAAAGAAAAACTAAAGTCGTAATTTTTTTTAGTCTTTTTAGGTATTTTTCATGTAAAAATATAATTTTTTTTGCAAATTACAATATACTTAAAGCTACTTCATTCAGTAACATTTTCCAGTAATAAATTTGACATTATGATTTTGTTCTAATTTTATTTTACAATCCAGACTATATAGGTACACTAAGCAGACACAATAATTTATAGTATATTTATAAACTTCAATAAATTAAATACATATTTTCAACTAATAATAATAAAAAAAAGGAGTTACGCGTGTAAACTAGTCATAATTTAAATATTCACGCTTTTCAAACATATTGCAAAATTCCGTTTCCTTACTAAATGATTTCCCGAAATGACAACAACAATATTTCAATAATTTGTTTTTTTTTTATAACGCAGGAAGTTGAAAAACACATTGAATGCTTAAAAACAGTAACACATTAAAGCACGAACGTGTACACATATATGTTTAACATATTCTTTAATCTAATACACAATATCCTTAAATCGAGAAAAATATTCAAAAGTACAATGCAGAAAATCAATTGTAACTACCTTCCCCATTAAAATCATACGAAAATAAAATAATCTTAGTCAGGTAAATATTAGTGAAAGTGCATGTTTAATGGAGGGCGGACTGATTTTCTTTAACAATTTGATTTGTATATTTTTATTTTGTGTATAGTTGAGTAATAAAATTAAATTTATTGCCATGAAAAAAGGAAGAGAAAGTATGGCAGGAAAAATTATCCAAAAAAAGAACAAACATGTAAATTACTTTGACATTTTTTTATAGAGTTGTTTTTTTTTTTGATGGGGGAAAAAAAAGATCAATTGTAATTTACAAGTATACCGAGAAATGACAGTATTTTGGCAGATTAATGGATATTTTTGTGATAATAGATTTTTATGCTTTTAGTGATTGCTATTTGTCTCCAAATTTATTTACTTGATTTTATGCTATGTGACTTTTTTTAAATTTTAAACACTGGTTACAAAAGTAGCTAAAGTCTCAGTCTCAATTAATAAGTTTTAAAAATTTACTTTTTCAAGAGACACACGAAAATGACGTGAGCATCCTTCATTTATTATTTGATCAAATTCTCCGACGACAAATTATCATTTTTGTAACTATATTTTTCAAAATCTAATTATGGTAAAAAAACAACTATTAAGATATTTTTCATAGTTTAAGCCAAAGTTATATGTAATTCCCATAAATTAGTACATTTTGATATCATGCAATATTATTATATTGATTTAATTTTCTGACTATTCCATTGCCATAAACTTTGCATATATACGTACAACTATTTGAAAAAAAATCTATCATTGATTAGTGAGTTGAAGTTTTTTTTTTCGTAAGACTAAATCACGGAAAGTATAAGTAGAATTACATGACATATTTCCTTTTCCTATAAACACCCCATTTTCATTCATAAATTTATATATTTTGTGGTAAAGTTTTGTGCTCCTGTTGTGCTTTTGCGGGGCAATTTTGTAGTTGTTTTTTTGTTGTTGCTGTTTGCATGTCAAATAACAATTTTTTGTTGTCGAATCGAATTAGAAAAGAAATTATGATTTTCTTTTTTATTTACTTAAAAAACACGAAATATTTGAGATCTGTAATTTTTTTTATGGTTTTTGCCAATAGAATTAAATATTCTTTAAATAGTTTTTTATATTTTCAAAATAATATTTTTATTAAGTTTTCTAAATGTTTTCTTTTGTTTCAGTGTAAGGAAATTTTTGTATAAGTTGGAAAATTGTTGTTAAACTTTAAAGAGTTCAATTTATTTATACAGTTAAAGTTAAATATAATTAATTGATATTAATGATGATAGCTTGATAATTAGTTGACAAGAAACTTTTTATTAAAAAAAATAAATAGTAAAAATAATTTGTAAAAGTACAGGGGCTAAGTAAAAGTTTTAAGTAAAAAGAATATAAATAGAATGTTTGTTAAGGAATTTCTTAATGGGGATTAATTTAAAAACTAATTTAAAGTTTTGCATTGTCTTCAAGTTTAATTAATTTTGATTATAATTAAGATTTTGGTAAAAGTTTTATAAAGGTGTCCCATCCAGCTTTAAAATATAGGTTTTGTAGAAAATAGTTTTAAATGAAATTGAGTATAGCTAAATTTTATCCAAATTTGGCAGAGTTGAAATTTATAAATCCTGTGATTTAGTACACTGATAAAAATTAAAATATTGCCCCAAATGTATTTTTAAACGGCTTAACTTTTATTTGTTGCCAAGTTTTTTTTGTTAGCAGGAAAAGAAGTAAATAATTGCTGTTTCTGCAAATTAATTTGCTTTTGTTACTATTGTAATTATCCAGTTCTCTGCAGAGGCATATTTTGCTTTATTGAAATTTAGTTAATTTTCCAGGCCATATATATTTAACTTAATTTATTTAAATGATATTTTAACCTTAATCAACTATTTCTATTTGTATATATAAATACTATGGTATATAAATATTTATTGGAATATTATTAAAATATTTATTTTGTCTAGACTAAAAAAAATTATCAATATAAAAACCCTTAAATTATTACCAAAAATTAACCCTCTCAAAAGTTTACTTTTGCTAAATAATAAATTACAAGTCTAAATATACTTTTATAAACCACGAAAAGTACCAAAATTTAAGAAAATTTTATTATACGATTCTTGACATTTTATAAATTTAATTTAATACTTTATTTTCAATATTATATTTCTTCCATTTTACTCTCATACGATTTTCACAATTTTGATAAACTGATTTTCATATTTATGCCATTCATAAAATTTTAAAAGTTTTCCACTTAAGGATTCAATTTTAAATACGAATACATATATCTGAAATAAAAATTTATTTATGTCAGTTGTACAAAATTTTGTTAAAATATTTCTATAAAATATTGTTATAATATTCACAAAATTTCAAAATGTTCTAGGTTTTGTTTCAACTAACTCTTATCATCTGCTGAACGATTAAAACTATTCAATACACCTAAAACTATGCAATTTAAAGTTTGTGTAGCAAAAAGTTTTCTAAATATATTTTTTTTAACTTTTTGAATAAAAAGTTTGTTTTGAAAATGAATAAAAAAGTTCAATACTAAATTAAAGTTGTTTAGTCTTCTTGGCAAAATTCTCTTATAAAAAATTTTCTAAACGTATCTTCAGTATATGTTCACAGAAAAAGTTTAATAATTAATTAATAACAATAATCCTTAATGAAAAATCAAACTTTTTTTTAATCAAAATATAAAATTTGGAATTCTGTATAAACCTCAAAGAATATCTTTAATTTAACTTTTCTAATTAAGGAATTACTAACAAAAACTAATTATAACATTTTACCTAAATCAAATTTTTAATATGTTTACTAAGTTCATACAAAAAAAAAAAACTGTCAAAACATACCTGACTAAATTTTAAGGATAAATACATATGTAACAAAAAAAGATATAGAAAAAAAAATTATGTAATATAAAATGAGCCATTTTCATTTTAATATAAGTAAAACCATTATTTAATGTCGATAGCTGTGGGCACGTATATTTACAATTAGTATAAATATAGTCAATATTATTTTGCGACCGAAATTTATTTAATATCCTTACAGGAAACTTTATTACAACTGATATGCAAAGAACCCTTTTTATTATTTGTACATACTATCAAATTTTTATTAAAAAACATTAAAGCTACAATGTAGCGTGTTAGCAAAGTTTACATTAATTGTTAACCTTCAAAAAAAAAATTTCAAATTAATTTCGTACACTATAATAATATAGTTTCATTCTTTATAAATTATGCGGTTTAATTTTATATTAAAAAAGCGGAAAAGCTTGAAAGTCAAATGTTTGCGAAAATATAAATTTAGATATATTTTTACATATTGTTTAATTTTTGCAAAGAAAATAAATATTAGAGAATCTTCAAATCTAATATAAACTGACTATAAAATTTGTTAATTGAACGTGGCATCGTATATAATATTATGTTAACAAGGTTTGACTTGTCAAATTAGATATAAGGTGATTGATTAATTAATTTATTATAATGATTGTTTGTACAGTTAGATTTTAGTTAGCAAATTGTTAAATTAAAATAAATGGTTTTATAAATTATGTTTACGGAGATTTGGTTTATACGGTTTCTAAGCAGAAGATTAATATTTTCAGAGAAAATTTAATTTCATGCAGTATTATTGACTGTATTTCATGTTTTAGTTCTCGTACTTGATTTGTTGTAGTTGTCGCATTTTACAATTCCCACTCCAGAATGTTTGAGACACTTATTTGTCACTGGTCTATACCATGCGTACATGCATACAGATCCATTGATCGGTAACACCAATAATTTTCGTGTTCGTCGTACACGATCCAATCAATTATTTTTTCCAACAATATAGGCCAGCATATTTTCGTTTGTTTGAAGACAATGTAAAATTAGCTCAGATTAAACTGATTAAAGTCTGTTAATTAAAATCACGTTTTTAATCTTTTTGAAACCAAGCAGATTTTAATTAAATGCTATTAATAATTTTTTAATTATAAATTATTAATAGCCTTTAATTAGTTTTATAAATTTCACAGTTTAAGATAAGTTTTCTTTCCATAAAATCTGAAATCTCACACACTAAATCAATCCACAACTAATTGTTACCGCAACAACAGACTTATTAGCTCATTTTGATTTGTAAATTCTTTTTGAGATATAAGTTTTATTATGAAATTTTCTTCAACTACAAGGATACAAAATGACAATTTTCCTACGTTAATTTATTACGAAAAGAACAATTTTTGTAATAAATAAAATCATTCTAAATATCAATAAGGATAAAAATAAATTAAAATTAATTTCTTTCGCCATGTTTTTTATGGTTTTTCTATCAAAAATATAAAAAGGATTCTTTTTTTTTTAGTTTTCCTTATGCAAACTTTCAAGGTTATATTAAATATTATGTAAACAATAAGTTTCCAAAAAAAAAAAAATATATATACTAACCTCGACATATCCAGCTGAGCTATATAGCTTTAGTCTTTTATGTCAAGTCTTCTGACAAAATAATCCTTTTCCCCGGCTACCGCCCACCGTCAAATAAAAAGATGATTATTTAGTAAACATTCTTTGTGGTGTTACTATCCTTGTAGTAGTTTATTTTGTAATTTTGAATATTTTTAGATTTTCTTTTAATGTTTTGGAATTTAATGAAATGAAAAGTTTTTTTTTTTTGCTTTGTGCCGCAATACCAAAATAGGATGAAATGATGGCGAAAATTTTATTAAAAAGTATATAATTTTCTATACTAGTCATAAAATACTTTTATACTATATAAGCTTTTTAATGATCTGAAGACAGTTTTATTATAGTCTCATATATATTATTCAAATGGAGGTGAATGAGAAAAAATTATACTATAATTTTATATTATTATCCTTATATAGGAATGTCGCTAAGCAAAGACTATAAATATAATATTAAATGTTATTTAGTGTTGTATACACAATTCTATATCCTTGTTTATGGTAATTAAATATTGTTTAGTTTGAAGAATACAAACAAAATAAAGTTTATTTATTTTATTCTTATTGTTGGAGATGATAAAATTTAAGTAAAATAAAATATCCTTTTTAGGAAGTTTTAATTATCGGAAATTGTCAGAATTTTTAATGACGGAAATTAAGATTAAAATTGTTGTTATTTGATTGTGGAATAAATCTTTTTTTTTTATTTTTAGATTAGTGTTTTGAAAATTGATAGTGAAATCTTAAACATATTGCATATCTTTGGGCAAATATTTTATTGACTATACATTTTCATGTTGTTTTCAACATTTTCAATTTAACCCACAATAATTCTATTTGAAATTTGAAGAAATATTTATTGTATATTGAAATTCATCTGAACCGATCTCCGGTTAAATTGACTAATTGTAGAAGTTAAAGGAAGTCATTCATATGTCAGGATTAATTGTATTTCAATTATATTAAATTCAACATTTTGTATTTAACTTATCCAATATATAAATTTGCTTATTGAAATTCCTCGACAAGAATTAAATTACTAAATATTAATTTGTAAAATTATCTATCCAGAGTATTAACATAAATTAATGAAAATTTAGCTCTATTTTCATGTCATTCTATTCATAAATTTAGAATATAATCTAATTTCAGTATGGTGGTGTATTCTAAAAACGTTAACAATTTTATCAGTTTTATATGTTTATAAAATATATGCACACACAAGAAAAACGAAAAAACCGACATCCTATTTTCGTTCAGTCTCGAAATTGTTGATTAATTCTATAATAAATCTCTTAAACATGTCATAATCTGATTATTATTTAATGATAAACTTTTTTTGTTTGTTAAAGTCATATTATTTATTATAATTTTAGCGAAAAATAATTTTTTTTATTTCGTGGTTGCTTTCTATATTAGTGCAAATAGTAACACGATATAACATTTTTTTTTACCAAAATTAATCTGATTATCCTTCTTTACCCGTCAACAATTCCATATTAAAAAAAATGTTTATATATTTTATTTTATTTATTTTGGCAGAATCTAGGACAATATTTACACTTGTATTAAATTCATATTTTTTTGAACAAAAATAGCAACATAAATTATATAGTTTCTATTCAGGTATTAGTTTAGGCAGAACATATTTAAGGATTTTTTCTTTAATATTTGATGTATTTTTTTTTGTTTCTAATGACTGGCTGTTTAATTATTTATTATTTTTCTCCTCACTAAGGTTTAACATAATTCCCAATATATACATTCAATTTATATTTTGACTTTATCTCAATTTAACAAAAATAAAAATGTCGTATAGGGCAAGGAAATATTCAAAGAGAGCAACATTAAGTAAACTATGCAGAAAAATGTATAATTCAAAATTAATAAGGCGGAAATTTATAAAAAAAATGAAAAGTGTATTGGCGACTGTCAGTCTACGTTTCGTACATACATATTTAAAAAACAAAAAACTCAATATTTAGAGTTTGTTGACATTAAATTAAAACAGAATTGATAGTTTTTTATTCTAAATTCCAGTCCAATTTCGTTCAACTCCAATCCACTAATTTGAAATGGAATTCAAGATGGTTCTTTGGTTCTTTTGTAGAAATTATGACTGATAAGTTTTAAAGAATTTTTAGCATTAAAAAGTAAAATAAACTTTTCCGGATGATTATTTGTTCTTCATTTTCTACGGATGAATTGATGGCATATTTTTTTCCTCTGTTTTCCTGTCTTTTTTAGTTATTTATTTGCACAGATTTCCATTTATTTTTCTTTTGACTTAAAGCTACAAGAAAAAAATTTTCGGTTCATATATCATTTTCTGTAAAGTTTTTTTTTGTGTATTTTTTTCTTCAAAAAATTTTCTTGTCTGTTGTGAAAGTTTTGTACATACTTGCAATTTATTTTTTCGTCCTTGTTAAGAGAATTTCACCATAAGATTTACTAATGAGATTTCTGTTTTTACTAATGAATGAATAAAAAAAAATGGAAAGAAAAAATGTACATCAGTTACGAAAAGTTTTGTCATGTGCGTAAAATTATTCCAAATTCTTTTGTCTATTTGATCAATTAATGTTAAGGTTAAAGTTAAAGATTTTAGTAGATGATGGATTATTTAATCCTTAATATAAACAACAACGTTTTGTTACATTAAAGAGCATAAAAGAAAAAAAAATATCGTTAAAGATGAATAAAATATTTGCCTACAAAAAACTCTAATTACAAAGCGATACAGCTTCAATTCATAACATTCTATTTACACCTTCAACGGACGAAAATAATTTCAAGCACTTAACGACTAATTGCAGTTATAACTGTAAACGAGATAATTATAATATCATGATAGACGAGATGCATAATTATACTTAAGACGTTAATCATCATTAAATATCTGTCTAATCTATTTGAAATTTGTTATACAACCCGTACCACTATTACCAGCCTTAAAATTACATATTCTTATCGTTTTATTACTGGTAGTTATTTAAAGCTGCATACAATTAAATTGATATCGATATTTCGAGCCACAGCGTAGTACACTATTACTAATTAACCTCCTACTAATACTAAATAATATAAAAATAATTTCAATAAATTTAAATTTGTTCTCTCTATTTATTTTTCAGCCTTAATTTATATGAGCTAATTAAAAAGAATAACTATCAGGGTTTCAGTTTAAGTTTAATCCGAAGATTTTGTAATTCAATAGTGAAATGTCTTCGACTTCTCTACAAAGAAAATATAATACACTGTGATCTCAAACCAGTAAGTATATAAAACACTAAAATCAATATATTTATGTCCATTATTAAAAAAGACTTTCAGATACATTTATACAAATATTTAATTATAATAATTGTATTTATTTTTAAAGGAAAATATATTACTTAAACAACGTGGTAGTAGCTCAATAAAAGTAATTGATTTTGGCAGTTCTTGTTATGTGAACCGTAAAATTTATACATATATACAATCAAGATTTTATCGATCGCCAGAGGTTATACTTGGTTTGCCGTATGGTACAGCAATTGATATGTGGAGTTTAGGTATGTAAAAAATAATATGTGGGTAGAATTACTTTTTATATAATATACTAAATATGGTAATATAAGAATGTACTTAATTAGTGAAAATTGACTTAGTTCAATGTTGGAGTAAATAAATTAACAAGAAAGATAATTGTATTAAGGATAATTCAATCTTATTAATAATATCAAAATTTTAGATTAAAATTAAATTCTGAAATAAATGAACTAGGAAGATAAAATTAATCGATATTGGAAATTTGTATAAGATAACAAAAAATAATGTTGAATTAATATTCCAAAGGATATATAAGAAAAAAATCTAACGAAATAAATTGAAACAGGAAAAATTCTGCATAAATGTTGGTTAAAATTTATTTTTAAAAGATGCAGAGTTCTGCATTATGAATATTTCAAAAAAAAAAATTGGTCACTATACTAGCCAACAAAAAAAATATATTATACCCAAAAGATTAAAATTTTGCAGCATTTTCCTTTTCACCTCATTTCATGTTGCTGTTTTTTTTTCTCCTTTTTTTTGATTCAGGATAATTTACTCTTATTAATTAAATCTTTTATGATGTCATTTATAAACAGAGATAAAAAGATAAAAATCCTAAAAAATATTTTTATTTAATATCTGTACAATAAAAATAAATTTCCACCGTTTATATAAAAAATATGAATGGTGGAGTATCCGGATATTTGCACAAAGTAATTGAACTTATTTTTGATTATGGTAGTTTAGGTGCAACCAAGAATATATGTCATTCTTTTCGGGAAATTCTACCTGTGCACAGTGCACGGAAAACTTTAATGTTTATAAATCTAATGTTTATAAACGTGTTTTATTCGATGGATTTAAAATATTAAAAATTTACAAGATTGTGAATCCACCGAATTAAAAGTAATCAGGATGAAGTGATTGTAAAATCTTATCATATTCCTCGAGATAATCCATTACTTTTTAATGCTCTATAAAAAGCATGAAAATTGTTATGAAATGCTAACACCAGGAATATTTGACTGACAAAATACAAATAAAACTAAAAATTATTTGGGATGTAATAATAATCAACTGAAATTACAGCAAATGAACGAACTACAGAAAGGACTTAAGATTTTTATGCAAATAAAAATATAAATTATATGTAATCTAATAAAATATGTCCTACCTTTGCTCTTTTTCCGGATGTTCTTGTAGGATGACACGTTCTACTCAATGCTGTGGGTGGATAACTTTGTAGAATTCACTTTTTCACTAAATATTTTTATTTTATTTACACATTTTTTAGAACTTATTATTACATTAGGCCTTTTTTAAGAAAATTTACATATGACTGGACAAATTGCATTGAGCGAAAACTTTTTCTAATTTTAACTTTAATTATTTTAATAACTTTTATTTTTACTTTTTAATTATATTACGACCAACACATTTTTAGGATGTATTATTATGCTTTATACATTTTTTGGGAAATACTATTCCCTTTTTATTTTAATTTAAACAGCACATTTTTTAAGAGCATTACGCCTTTTTTGTACAATTTACATATATCCGGACCTGATTTTATTAAAGGAAATATTCTATTTAATAGCATAAACATTTTCCAATTTAATTTCAAATTATAGAAACACATTTTTAGGTTACATTATTATAGCTTTATGCCTTTTTTGAATATTTATATGGTAGGGCCATGCTTTATTAAATGAAAACACACCGTAGTACGGGCCCTGGACCGAATTCTATAAAATTTTCAGAAAATTTAAATTAGAGGAAGTACCCGAGTTTAGAAAAAAACTCAAATTACAACAAATAAACTAAGTACAAAATGGATATACTTAGTATTATGATATTTTTAAAATAAAAAAATATATTATAAACTGATCAAACTGACCGTACTTTTGATATTCTATGGTATAGGACTCATTTATTTATTGGAAAAAAATCATCATTTAATCATTTATTTATTGGATGCAATTAAGCAACACTATATAGGTTATTTCTAGTGGAAATACCATTTAAATTTTTTCGATTTTCCAAGTTATTTGAAAAATCAAAAAAAAAGTAATATGTCGTGAAGTATTTACGAATCAGGCAGTATGCAGTAGTAGTAAAAATAAAGCAGGATGTTGAAAATCAAAAAAAAAATCATTAAAGTAACTTTATGAAAAAAATATTAAAAAAACGCTATAGAAAAAATAAATATTCCTCAAACCCTAATCAAAAAAGAAAATAAGTTAAATCTAACAACAAAATTATTACCTTAGTTGTAATTTTTTTAAATTTCCATACGACATAATTTATAATAAATTTATATCCTCATAAATTACAAATCACCTTTCTTTAAACTGCACTTTTGCAAAAATTTATACAAATTTTAATTTCATAACAAAAAAAAAAAAAATTATCAAGCACAAAAAAAAATTCACAAAACAAAGTGCCGCACAAAAAAAAAATCACAAAAAAAGTGATGGCCGTAAAAGAAATTTATCATAAAACACCATCAGATCATATTAATTGAATATTAAAATAAAAAATTAATTTTATATATAAATTTAATAATTTAATCATTAAATTAATTTAAATTAAATCACTAAAGAGGTTATTACCGAGAACAATTTTTTACTTAGAAGTTAATCGACCGACGCACAAATTACAACTAAAACTAAATTAACTGACTGAATGAAAAGTAGGAGGAGCTAATTTAATTTTTTTTTTTTTTTTGAAAAGTCGTTATTTTCAAAAAATATTATTTAAATGTTTGATTTTCAGTTAATATTAAATTTTATTCGAAAAATCTAATTTATTTAAATTTCGAAAATAATGAAATGAAAACTTTAAGAATTTAATTAATAAAAAAATTTTTAAATTGGTCTTTAAATTTTTAAAAATTATTGATTAAAATGTTTTTTAAAAATATTAACGTTTAATTACTACTAAGCGTTGTATTAACCTTTATGTAGTGTATTTTGCACAGTAGGCTCTAGTTACCATCCCCAATCGAGGATATTGGTCTATCTAAGGTCTAAGGTTACTTAACTTTCACGAGTTTACACAGTTTCACAAGCTGATTAAACTCATCACAAGCTGAGTAAACTCACAATTATGGAAAATTTTAATATATTAATTTATTATATATTTTAAATGATTTTTTGTCGTTGTTCAGGACAAAAATGTACATAAACCCTAGGAATATCAATGGTGGAGTATCTGGATACTTGCACAAAGTTGCACCTATTTTTGATAACCAAGAAAAGCTATATATAATATATGTCATTCTTTTGGGGAAATTCTAACAATCTGCAAAAACTTTAATGTCTACAAACGTTATATTCGGTGGTTGTAAAATATGAGATATTTATAATATATTTTAAATACACCGAATTAAAAGTAATCAGTATGAAGTCAGTGTAAAATCGCATCATGTTCCTCGAGAAAATCCATTACTTTTTAATGCTTTATAAAAAGCATAAAAACATTAAAATACGAAACCCACAGGATTCTCTTAAAGTAATTTTTACCTTTATTCAATAGCAAATTATATACCTTTTGGAATGGGGAGTCCGGCAACATTTTATTTGTACATTTACTATAATGAATTATATGTTTTCAATGGGAGAAAAAATATCCTAAAAATTACCATATTTAAAACGTGAAAAAGCTGAATATGATTTTCATTTTTAATTAAATAATTTTTCAAAATTAAATTATATTAGCCTTTTAAAGTTAAACAAATTTGAAAATTTATTTAAAATTTCTTTATTTAATTAACGCTAAGAAAAGTTTACTGAACAGAAATTGAAAACTTTTAAAATATACATACATAAAACTTTTCGAATTTTATGATGCAGAAATTTTTTCTTTTAAACTTATTTACCCTTCTTACTGAAAATGTCATCCGTAAACAATTTATATAACCTATTTTTTATACTATAAATTTAGTTCAAAATTGTCCTTACTTATTCAGTAGGTACGTTTGTAAAAAAAAATATTTAGAAACATTTCTTCCTTCTTTCAAAACCATAAAAATGAATTTTTTATATTTAAATTTTGTTTATTTATTTTTTATGCTATTTTTCCAAATTTTTCTATAAATTTTAAAATTTTATTTCATTTTACCTGAAAATATTTCCTTATTTTTCACTTTATAGTTTTTTCTTTTCCAAAACTGTTTTAGTCTTTACTAGGAAAATATTTTTGTGCAATTTGTGTTTCATTTTGTTTTTTAAATTTTTCAAAAATCACTGAAATATTAAAAAATTCTGTTTTATGGTTTTTCCTGTTTGAAACATTTATGGAGAGAGAGAGAGAATTGGACCATCCAAATCTATAACTTGGATCCCATTACAGAAAATGGTATTTGTGTCCTCCAAAATCATGTTACAGCTGAAGGAGTTGAAAAATTTTTATATCACAAATTGGAACAAATGCAAACTGTGATAAGCCAAAACTGGTAGATTCTATCCAAAAAAGGATGAATGAGAAAAGACATCCAATAATAATGACACTGAACAATTATTTTCAAACTATTGCCAGTTGAAACGATAATTTTAAAATACAGCTTCGAATAGTTGACTGATCTAGTCTAGAGAGATTGAAGTGAATAATGTATTAGTTTACCTGGCAATGGCAAACTTAAAATTTAATATAGAAAAATAGACTTAAATTTTTCTGAATAACACATTTAAAGTTTTCATGTGATAATTTTTTGAAAATGAAAGAAAATCTAAACACGTGCAATACAACGATTCTGATTGTAATCGTGACAGTCACAAATAAAATTTATTTTATTTACAATGTTGTTGATTTGTTGATTATTCGTCCTTCTTTATGATTTATTTTGTAGTGAAACATTCATTAAAAAAAAATCAGTATTAATTTTTGTGATGAATTTGTTGGTTTTTTGTGGTATACAGATATAAAAATATTTAAACTATTTTCAAATATTTTAATGGAAATAGAATTAATTTCAATGTGATGCTAGAAAAAAATATGCTTGTTGTTTTTTAAATTATTTTTTATTGAAACATTGCCTTGGGAACACTTTGTAAGCTTATAAAAATTATTTATGTAATTTTATGGTGTTTATGATAAAGGTCAAGGTTTTTAAAGGATAAACTTCAACCGTATTGATTTATATACTACTTAAGAAGAGAACATTAATTCCTTAAAAATAAATTAGAACAAATATGAAGATATTGTTTTTTTCTCCACTGAATAAGTTTTGCAGCTATATGACAATACGTGGAAAATTTATAATTATCTCTAACCCATTTGTATTATTAACTTTTTATGAGTGGAATTTTCCTGGAAATTACCCTCGGACCTCATATGTGCAAGTAAATCTATAAACAGGATGGAAAAAAAACATTTGGTCATTTGGTGAAACTTTTGATATCTCAAAATTATGCAAATGGATTAAGTGAATCTGAAATCATGCCTTTACCAGGATAATATTCTACAAATACATCTATAAAAATTTTGTTACAATGACAGGTGCAGTTGATTGTTTTTTACTGCACAAATTATAGATAATATTTCGTGAAACTTTGGGAAAAATTTATTTAATAAATTCCTCAGTCAAAACCATATTTTAGGTATATTTTCCCCTTATCTTATTATGTAGTCTTGACCCAATAATCTTTATTGCCAATTTAAAAATTTCAGCCCTTCTTCTCTATCAAAATTTTCTATGTGAATACTTTAAAGAAACCTCTGTTCTATTTAAACTTTGGAATTAAAAAACTTGCAATCGTCAAGGACAACTATATAGAAAAAAAAATTAAATTATTTATGTAAAAAAATCTTAACTAATAATTTAAAAATTAGTCTACTCCTGCCGCCCATTTAGGCGACTTTGCAACTCAAATACATAATAAACAAAAACAAAAAAAAATATTGTATTTTTCTTGCTGTTAACAGCTTGGGCAATTTTCCAAAAACCCAGAGAAGTCATTTTTCAACTGGATAATTGGGATATGACGATTGTCGACATAAATCAAAATTCATCCACACACACACACACACAGATCCATTTATACACAAAAAAGGAGAAATATTTTGTAATACATTGTGAATATTTTCATTATTTTGTCAGTTGTAAAAAAAAATATCCTTGTCGTCTCAAAAAATATATTTATATATAAAAATCAAGGTTCATTGAAGGCAGTTTATTTTGTGGTAACATAAACCAGAATATATAAAGGACATACATAAATTATATTTAAAAAAAAAAACAACGATGTGTTCTGATTTTTAAATAAAAGATTGGAAAAATATTTTTTTAATGAAAAATTTCCAATTCTGGATTTTACTGTTGAAAGGATAATATATAAAAAAAAGTTCTTTTAGAATTTTTAGTGTTGTACGACAACACATTTCTTTTAAGGATTGAATTTGATTTTCGGAATTTTGTAATTTTTTTGTGTATGCATAGATATTTATTCGGAAAAATATATGGATGAGTGGAAATGAAACTTTTTTGTAGAAATATATTATGACCATGTAATATTAGTACTTTGTAAATTTTTAATTTCGGGCCACAGTTGAAAAAGAAAATAGATGGCAAATAATATGCCAAAATAATTTAAAGGTTTCTCAGATATCTTTAATTAGAATACTCCCCACTCAACATGGTAAATGGTGATCGAAACCAAGCTATGAAAATTCGAAATAAGCATATAACTTTATAAATTTTTATAAATTAAAATATAATTCCATTTTAAAGTATTACACCACCGAGTTTTAGTACTGCAATTCCAAATAGATACTAAATTTTAATGTGATTTAGTTATTTATTATTTGCCTTCTTAGTTTCAATAACATTTAGAATTAACCTTTTAGAAAGTGAGATACGATTTAGTTGACAATAATTTATAAGCACTACAAAAATTAGATTCAATTCATTCATTATCCTAATTATTCGTATTACAAAATAATAAGTAAAATTATTCTTTTCCTATTATCATTTAAAGTACTTTGTGAACTGGTCCATATTTTTTTTCCAAAAATTATCATAATATTTGCACAGTCTACTAAATTTCAAATTTTTAAAAGATTTATATTTATTTCTGTACAACAAAAAAAAGGATTTTCTAGAACAATATCGTAATTCGCACCATTGATTCTTCCACTTCACAACCAAAAAACCAAAAAAACCAACAAAAAAAAATATAGAAAGTGAAAAGCATTAAAATATTTGGATTTTTTCCAAATCCCTAAAAGCCTATTTTCCTTAAAAACAGATGCCAAATTATTTTCTTAAGAGCTTTTTTATGGATTAAGGATGAGTTTTATTTTGTTGGGGACATTTATTTTTGCAATTTGTTGCCAAGGAAAAAAAAATATAAAATTTTTTTATTTCAACTATTTTTTTATATTTAATAAAATAAATTTTTATTTATTTTTTATTGTTATTGTATTTTTAGGTTGCATCCTTGCAGAACTATATACTGGATTTCCAATATTTCCTGGTGAAAATGAAGTTGAACAATTGGCTTGTATTATGGAAGTACTTGGTTTACCAAGTGAAGATCTAATTAGTACAGCAACAAGACGACGATTATTTTTTGATTCACGTGGTAGTCCACGTTGTATAACAAATACAAAAGGTCGTAAACGTAAACCGGGCAGTAAAACATTAGCAGCTGCATTACGTTGTTCAGATACATTATTTATAAATTTTATAAGTCGTTGTTTAGAATGGGATCCAGCGAAACGTATGACACCAGATGAAGCGGCCCATCATGATTGGTTACAATTAAGCTCTTCCTCGTCATATAATTTAGCTAAAGCACGTGAACGTGCTGAAATTACAGAAAATAATCAACATAATAATCATCATCATCATCATAATTCACCGAAAACGACGAATAGCAATAGTAGTAGTAATAATCATCATAATATTATAAATAGTACAAATAATGGTCATCATCATCATTTACAAAAAACAACAACAACAACAGCAGCAACAAGCCAAAGACTACATCATCATATGACACCGAATACAATATTACCAGATTTAAAAACATCAACATCATCATTAATTAATAATAAATATGGTAGTATGCAAAAAGTTGTTAGATCAAAAATTACAAATACTGGTTTAACATCATCAGCATCAGATTTAGAATCTGTACAACAATATTCATTACATCGTATGTATCATCATGGTGGTGGTCAGCATAGTCAACAACAACAACAACAACATCTTCATCATCAGCAACAGCAACAACAACATCAGCCAACATCATTAATGACAACATCATTGACAACAGCTAGAAAAATGTCAGCTACAAATACATCAATAAATGCATTAACATCTAAATATGGTAATTCAGCAAATGTTAATAGTAATAATATTGGTGTTGGTAATGGTATTAATGTCGGTAATAATGGTCATATGTCACATTCACAAAGTACTGGTGATGTATCAACATCAGCAATTTTCGGGAGAGCATGACGTGCCCGACCAAAAGAACTAGAATTAAAAAAATGTAAACTAGTCAATATGGTGGATTTTTGGAGCTGAAAATTTTAATAAAAGCTTGGGCAATCAAAAAAAAACAAGAAATTTTTTTTTTGGTGGGACTGGAAAATTTAAAATTAATTTCAAAAAAAAAAAAAAAACAGAAAATAATAAGAAAATAATTAAAAAAGAAAAATCAAGTAAATTAATAATTAAAAAAAAATTATATTATATAATAAATAATATTTAATAATAAATATATCTGATAAAATGTAAAAAAAAATATAAATACTATTAAAAAAAAAACCGACCATTAATTAAAATTAAATTAACTTAATTTTTAAATATATATATATATACACATACATACATATATATAGTAGAAATTATTCTTTTTCATAATTATTTTACCTTTTTTTAGCAATTTCTTAGTTAAAGCTAAAAAATCAAAATAATTATAAAGTTTTAGTGAAAATTATTAAAAGATTTTCAAAATTAATTTAAGTTTGAAAAAAATTTGACCAAATTTTTAATTTTATAATAAATTTTGGTTTTTAATTTTAAATTAATTTTTTTCGTTTTTGTGTTCAAAATTTTTTATTTCATTTTTATTCTCAAAATTTAACATTAAATTATTTTTATTAATTTTTAATTAAATTAATTTTTATTTTTTTATTTCTTAGAGAGAAAAATTTAAATATATAGTTAAGTGCTAACACAATATTCTTAAAATTTAATAAAACAAAAATTAAATCCAAAATAGAAATATTATAGAAATATTTTGAAAATATTACACAAAAATAATAGTAATTAATATAATTAACTTAATTAATTTTTAAAAAATTATAAAACGATTAGAAAATAATTTTTATGAAAATATGGTCGTTTACAACAAAAAGAAAACAATTTTTTGTGAAAATTTGTAGAACTTTTTTTAAAAAAAAAAATAGTTTTTTTTTAGTATATTTAATTAAAAATAAAATATTTGATAAAATCAACAAAAAAAAAAAATAATTAAGTGCAAATAGAAAATCAAAGAAAAATCAACAATAAAGAAAATAATGTTCAATAAGAAAATATAGTTAATAACATACATTTAGAATGAAAAATAGAAAATTCTTACAGAAAAATAAGATTTACAAAAATTTGTGTTTTTAGTTTTTATGTTTTTAAAAATAAATAATTTTCCAATAGAAAAAAAAACAAACTAATAAACAAATAAACATTTCTGTTGAAATTCTACTCTTATACTTGATAATAATATTTAAATTTGAAACATAAATATTTGCATGTTAATTTGAAATAAAATAAAAAAAATCCACAAAAAAAAAATTAATTACATAAAAATATTTAAACAAAATTTAAATGTTTCTCTTTAACTTTTATTGATTATGTACAATATAATTAAAATTACATATTAATTATTATATTATTATATATTCAAACAATCATTATATTTAACATGAGAAAATAATATGAAAACCTAGTGAAAATATTTAACTAAAACAACAAAAAAAAACATTAAAAATAAATAAAATATTATATGAAAAAAAAATCGCTGCCAATATTTTTTTATTTTTTGTATCAAGGAAATAATTATTGAAACTTTTTGCCAAATCCCTGATAATAATTAACAATTATTATTAGGGATTTTCTAAACTTTGTCATCAACTAAATTTTCCAGACGTTTGTACCCACCATATAAGTAGTATACTTTTCACCAGAATCTCTAAGGTCCATTTTTTCCAAAAAGAATGAAATTGGATCCTTCTTTACCGATCTTGAGGACTTTTGTGTACTGTGCAATGGTGTTTATTGCAATATGTACAATTATAAAGTGAATTACGTTTTTTTTAAGTTTTGGCTCTTAAATATCTGAAATACCACGACAAAAACAACGAGGAGCGACAACTTTGTAATCGTATTATACGAAATATGTAATTTTGTTTTTAATTCTACAGCGACAAAAGACAGCGACATATTCTGTTTGGACCTTAAATAATTATTGACTAAAATTATGATTTAAATAATTTTGCTCTTTTTACTATTAACTTAAGCCAAGAACGATTCACGATCTCGAGTTGTCAAATAATATTCATATAATTTTCTTAAATCTTTTATTTTCTATCTTTTTTCAAAAGTTTAATATGAAATTTTACTTTTAATGTTGATTTAGAGACAAAAATATGATCCAAAAATAATTTTCCAAAAAGATTATTGAATGTCCTCATTATTTGAGTAAAACAGAAAATCACTTTTTGAATTAGTCATATCGCGTAGCTTATTTACCTGCTTACGAGAAGCATTTTGAAATCTTTTTTTACAATTTGTCGTCTGATATATTTCCTAAAAGTGTATTACTTGAATATGCTAATAAAATTATTTTAGGTTGATTAAAATAACAAAATATTTTACAATTTCTACAAAATTGTTTCTAGTAAAATGAAAAATTTCACCAAACCAACTCTTTTATATCATTTAATTTTTTACGGAGAAAAAAGCTAAAACAGTCATGACTAAAACATATTAATAATTTATTGGCTTAGTAAAATATTACAAAATGTTTAGTTTTAATAAATATAGTAAATTGGGTTTGTTAGAATATCAATTTTTCAACTATATTTTAAAAAAAAAATTATAAAAATTTTGAGTCACAATTTTTTTACCTAAATTCTTCTACATCATAATTAAATTGCTGTTCACCTCATAGGTAATTTTTGTTAAATTCGAAATTAATTTCAATTTCAACCAATTTCGACACGGTCTTTATAGACACTTCGAAGATTAAGTAACTAAAATTAATATTTTCTTATAATATTTGCTCAAAAATTTTGTCAATTCGAGTACGGAATTTCTTATTACACAAAAAAAACAGATCTCAAAAAATCAAATAATTGCACATCTTTTCATTTTATCATTGAAATAATTCGGGTGGGGTTTTCTTTTTTTTGTTGTATTGTTGAAGTTAAGACGGCTGCTCACCCCAGGTTATAAATTTTTAACAAGAAGATTAAGGTAAATATTATATTTACGCGTAAAAAGACTTTCACCTGTGCGTGAGTCTGCAATACTTAATAATTGTTTTGTATAGTTTTTTTTTTGTTGAATGTTTTATCATTTATTAATATTTTATTTACTGAAATTTTATCTTCCTAAAATATAAATTTTTGTTTTTATATCCCACTAATTTTTTTTTTGTAATTAAATCAATGTATTTGCGCAATAATAAAAAAGGAAGAAGATTTAAGTCTTTTACAAGCAAAAAAAAAACAAATTATCAATAAATTTAATAAACAATTATGACAGGTCAAAAATTTTTATTATTTATACATACTTTTTATGAAATTTCTTTCTTCCGTATCCGTTTTTATAAAACTTTTTTGCATTTAATTTTCAATTAATTTTTTTTTTTTTTATATATTACGTTATTTTTTAATGAATTTATTAAAAAATCTAATCGATTTAAAGTTTAGAATAGAAGTAAAAATTGAAGATTTTATGAAATATTCTCGACTTCACAAAATCTTAGTGTTATGTACTTTTGATATTTTTTGGAGATTTAATAGAGTGTCCTTTTCTCCACTGTTTTGAACTGAAATCATGAATTTCTGGCTTTCTTCCAGTTACAATATTCTGCATTCTAAGTTTAGAAGTGAGATTATAAATTCGAACTCTGAATCATGAAAGAATTCCATTGCTTAATTAAATGACAAGATTGATTTTAAACATACAGTCATTTTTCTAAGAAAAAAAACCATATTAGTTGAATAAATTTATAGTTTGAGACGTTAAGTACTTTGCAATAGTTTGGAATATATACCATATGTTGATAAAGTAGTGGAGGTTTTAAAATATCTTATTTTTCGTGAACTACACTTTATCAATCTTACACCATACTACATTCTAATCATAGAATATGTAGCCTACTTATTATATGATTCTAAATAAATTATTAAAATTTAAGTGAACTTTATTTTTCAGTCATAAAAAATTTGATTTTTAAAATAATCAAATTAAAAATTTAAATCAAATTAAAATTCTTAGGAAAAAAATATTAAAATTTTAAAAGTCCAAATTATTAGTATAAAAAAAAATTTTAAAAGATTATATAGATTTTATATTTGACTGTTTTATAAATGGGAAAATATACAATTGAGTATTCACTAAAATGTAAAACATCATTAAAAAGTGATAATAATATTCACGATGATAGAAATCCATTAAAAAATACATTAGCATTAAATGGTTTTGAAAATTTTAAACGTAATTATCATATACAAAAATTATTAATAAATATGTTTAAATCAATTGCTGATCCAATTAATTATAAAACAGCATTAAAATCTAAACTAATATGGGATACAATGAATAATAAAGAAAAATCACCATTTAATAATAATAAGAATATTAGAGAGAATTATGGATATATTAAAGGACAATGTATTTTAAATGAATTTGGTGATACACAATTATGTAATTTAGAAAATGCATTAATACGTATTGATCGATCAATATTATCAGAGAAACCTTTAAAACAAGGTATATCACGTTCAAGTAAAAAAGTTCGTCTTAAAATTCTTAAACAATCAAAAATATTTCACTAATAAATTGGTTTTAATGTGTTAATTAAAAAAATAAAATAAAAAAAAACCTAATTTGATTTGTTTATAGTGTATGATTGAAAATAATTTATTAGCAAATATTTTAATTAATCTTTACTGGCGGAAAAATATAATATTAATTTGGCTATCAGAAAATATTTTCAAATGGTTAATGAACTTTAATACAAGTGCAATGACAGTGTTAGTATATTGAAATTTCATATGGATTCAACAAAATTATGACGAGAAATCATAATTTTGAATATTATTTTATTAACTAAATTTGATTTTGATAAACTGAATTTTTTCCTTATTATTTAACACTAATCCGACTTAATAATAACATACTACTATTTAACACTTAAATTATTTGTATTTTGATAATTAAATGTAATTTAATTTTATGCAATATTATATAAAAATAATACATATTATTTAATAAAATAATATTCACTTGAATAAATTTTGTGTTTTTCATTCAATATTGAATATACAGGGTGAGCTGAAAATTTCTGAGCACCTCCTCAGAAATTTACAAAATTTTAAATGTAATGCATGAACCAAGATGATGCATGGACCAAATGGAAATTTGCCATTTTTCATGTATATTAGTTTTTAAGCACTATAAGTAGTACTTAAAATTACTGTGATTTAAAAAACTTTTTGGACGTCAGTTTTTTTTTAAATTCAGATATGGTACAAATTCACATTTTCCTAAAATTTGTTTCCTGTGACTAACAGTTTTTTGGTTGACTTTAAATGTTAAAATTTTTTAGAACATATTTTTCGCAGGCCTTTTGCCCTTTCAAATTCAAGGACTCAGAAAACCAAACTTGTAGAATGTAGAATATTTTTCCTTGTTTCGTTCTATTGTGAGACCGCAGAATATCATGATTTATGACAGAATAGAAAGAATGTAACATTTTTGGCGAATCATTTTCAAACGCTATGAGTAAATAACACATAAAAAAATTCAAAGTTCGAAAAAGCATAGTTCTTATTAGAGTTGTTCAAAGGACATTTTTTATTAGTTGTTCACCCTGTATTTTTCAAATATAATTTATTTACGAAATAATTTTTAGCATGAATGAATTCAAATTTAAAAACAAAAGAAAAATTGCAATATATTGCATTTATAAGAGTCGATATAAAAGCATTTCTTTCCGAAAGTGTTACAAAATATATAATTATTGTAAAACTGGTTAAACAATTCAAAGAGTATATGCCATTATTAACCACACCATAATATATGTAAACATTTATGTTTATTACACAAAAAAAAAAAAAAAATATAAATATTTTTGAAATTAAAAAACATTATATTTTTATATTCATTTTATATTTTTTAAAACAAAACAAGTTATAAATTAAGTAAACAGGGTAAAAGCATCTTTATACAAAATGTTTATATATCTTCTTAGTTTCACTGTAAGATAATTAATTTTAATTTTAAAACCATAAAATTATTTATGAAAAATTTATAATTTTTGCGAAAGTTGTTATAAAAACTTAAAAAAACAAATTAATATATATATACATATAAATTATAGTGTATATATGTATTAAATTTCATAATAAAATATTATATAAAAAATCGAGTAATGTAAATAAGTATTTCTCAAAATTAGAATCATTTTTGAAACATGTTTAAATGCGTATAATAAAATTATTTAGGTCCAGTTTTACAGTACAAATTTAAACACTTGATAAACTAAGAAAAAATTACAACTATATTACAAATATCTGATGGAATAATCTGCAATCATTCTTAAATGACATTATTACAGAAATCTGCTTGTAGATTTGATTTATCATTAGATTTCAATCTTCTATAAAATTATAAAATTAACATTATTTAATTTCCTGCCAATTTCCTAATACAAATTAATTTTTTTGCTATATTTATTGTAGTCGTCGTTAATTTCAATTAAAATAAATTACAAATTAAACAAAAATTCGTGAATTTTTTTTTTTACTAAATTTAGATTAATATTCACAACATATTTCAAAACTCTATTACTAAACTTTTAATTTAATTTTTATTAAAGAATTGCTTAACACCCAAAAACAGATGAACAAAAAATTATGTCAACATCCTGTCCACAAAATCTTCACTTTAATTAAAAATTACTAAACAAGGAATAATAATTGTTTCAGTTTTCATTAATCATAATTTAAATAATCAAAATTATCTGTGAAAACGAATCTAATATGAATTGTTAATTTTCATTAAATTTAACCAAAAATCTTAAAAATAATCAAAACTTCAACATTTTTTCCTTATTAAATTACAAAGAAAAACTAATCCATTTTTTTTTTTTTGTGTCAAAATTACGCAAATATAAATAAATTTTTCTTATTTAAATTTTTATTTTAATATATTTCCAAAAATAATTATAACGTTTATGTAACTGAACTAAAAAAAAAAAACAATTTTCTTTCGCAATATCAACCAATTATAGGTACCCCATTGTTAAATAAGAAAATCTTAGTACACCCCAAAAAATATAATATTTAAAACTTCCTAGTAGCCATCACTTGGTAAAATGCTTATCATTTTAAAGTACATCATGGAGTTTTTTTTTCTTCTCTGATTTGTCTACATATTTTAGAAAAACTGGTTTTTAATTTCCACCAGCAAATACAAGAATACACACCATCTTCATTTCAAGAAAAAGCTTGTAGCTACCAAAAAAAAAAGCTTTATGAAATAAATTGGTAGGAAAAAAGCATAATTTTGCAGAAAAAAAGGAGAAAAATATACCAAAATATTATGTACAACTCAAGATAATTGCAGTTTCTGCACGAAATTTATTTTATAATTCAATTTTTGTATTCACCCCATCATTATCATAGCTACAAACTGCAAAATATCTCTCAGCTTTTGAAACGAAGAAATTTCAGAAAAAAATAAAATAAAAAAAAGATCGTTGAAACCAATAAGAAAAATTTTCATTTCATCTTTTTAACAAACAAAATCAAAATTCATTTTAAATGTTAATTCAGTTCTGTTGTGAACTTATGATCGTTAACAGCGCAGCTATAAATCGTTGATTAACTTGGCACAACAAAAAAAAATAATATAAAATAAAATAAAGTTTGTCGCTTTGGAATTAAAGTCTTTTGTTTTGTTTATTCGTTGGAAATCGGTATAAAAATTTTTAAAAAAAAATTTTTGTGAAATTTTTATGCAAAAAGTGAAATTATAAGAATACGAATTGGATTAAAGTGTTGCGGATCAAATATATTGGATATTAATTTTAATTTTATTCGTTTTTTTTTATAAAATAACCAAGAATATTTTATAGTAAAAAAAATGAAATTAATTTTAGTGCTTTTTAGCACATTGTGCATTTTTATAGGACAGATTCAAACACAAGGATTTATTAATTCACATAATCATGTGGTAAGTTCTTAAATATTATGAATAATTTATGTTTTTTTTTTTTTGGGTACAAAATTGGAATATTAATTATTTACTAGTTTGAAGAAAAAAATTATTTTATAAAAACTTTCTCCAATAATAAATTTTTGAGTTTGTTTTTCTTAAAAAGAAAAAAGAAAGAAATTTTAAGATTATTTATTCAAAATATTTATATTTTTTATAGATTTCTTAAATTAATTTTAATTCTTTGTGGTAATTTTTAAATTCTCAAAAAAATGTAATTTAAATTCAGTAGTATGTATTTCTAAATAATTCCAAAATAGTTTAAACATATTCCCATAGTTAGTTAAATAAAAAGTTGTTGGATTTACACTAGACCTAATCTTACTTTATCTGCGTTTTTCTTAATTAAATACAATTAAAACAACACCATAATAGTCGTAACTTTAAATTTTTAAATTTTGAATTCAAATTTGTTGTATCAAGTTTTTGAAATATTTAACATGAGTATGAGTATTCTGACTTAACATAACTTACATTTAGGCATAATATATAAACTTTTTTTGTTAATTGAAGCCAATCAACAAAGTTATATGTGTGCCAAATTTTGAAATTTTCTAAATTTTTAGTGAAGACAATTTTATACATTTTCTATGTTAATTCAGAAAATGAAAATAAAATAATTTTTTTATTAATGTTAACATAAATTATAAAATAATATTTCATCAGTTTTTTTTTCGTATTTTATAAATGTATTTCATCCGTTTTAATATATTATTTTTTTATTATACAATTTTCTGGAAAACGTATTTAAATTAAAATATTTTTTTACTAAAATAGTACAAGAAAATGATCAACTACAATTTCCTGTACTATTGTATATTAACTGACGATCCTCGTAATTAATAAAATTGTCACAAATTGCACGTGAATTTATTAATATATTTTAATTTAATTTTTGATAAATCTTTTGGAACTTTTGCCAAATAATCATTTTGAATATTTTAAATCAAATTACATAATTCAAAGTTTATTGTAAAAAAATATTATAAAATACAATTAAATTATGCATTCATTAATCATAAATCGGTCATTAAGATATTATAAAATAAATCAATTAAATAAGAAAATATAAAATAATAAAACAAGAAAAAATCAATTAATTTTATCATTTATTAAAAGTAAATTCGTTATATAAATTGTTTTTGCATAATTTTAATATAAACAACATTTCTCTAATTGCGCCAATAAACTTTTACTTTTAATTATAAAAACATAAAAAGATTTTAATTACAAAATATTTCAATGACTATAATTAAACGATGTTACCATTCCGATAGAAACCTTTTTTTTAAATATTATTTCTTTTCGATTTGTTCTTCTTTTTTTATTAAGATCCCAAAAAATCACCAAAAACTTAATAAAAATTTACTTTAATTTTTCTGTTATCAATTTTCCACTTTTCATCACCAAGAATTATTACTATATTATTGCAACAAAATCAAACTTTCATTAAATTTTAACAATAAAAACCACCACTTTTAAATCGACACAAAATTATTAAACAAAATAAAGATTATTTAAATTCATTAAAAAAATAATAATAATAAATTTATTATTTTTTTAAGCTTTTTATAATAAATAACATAAAACTTTCCATTTCTATATTACAGCCCTGGAGGGCAAAATATTATAGACAATTTATGGTTGAACTGAACTTTGTTATAATGTTTTTATGGTGAAGTTTTGTTCCAAAATAAATAAAATTTATAAAAAAAATTAATCGATGTTGAAAAAGTCATCATTTTTTTTTTACTTCTCAATAAAAGATGGTTTTTTTTCTTAAGAGGAAGCATTTGCAGGCTGAGATGAATGAAAAAATATTGAAATTTAAATTAAAATTGCGTTTGTTTAGGAGTTGTTGATTTTTATTTTATTTGTAAACAGATGACCTTTTTTGATCTTATAATAAATCTGCGTATGATTTGCTTGTTTTGTGTTTAATTTCGTGTCTAACTCAGTTTTATATGAGAAATTTAAAAAGTTTGCAAAAACTCAAGGAAATACTATTTCGAGAAATGTGTATTCTGTATAGAGGGAAGTATGCACTATTTATTGGTAGCATAGTTTTTTTGTATTAAAACATAAATTTTATTTCAATTTTTAAATATATTTTCAGTATAACTGATTAAATTCAAGTATCTATTTTGGATATTCAACCAATAATTTTTAAATTATTTTAAAATACATAACTGATACAAGAAGTACTACAGCCTATAAATAAACTCTAAAATTCTGATTTAAGCCAAAAACATCAATGTTGGCATAAGTTTATTCAGCTTCACAAGAGTACCAGAAATAAAATTACTGTAAAATGTTATTTTAAGACAGTGAAAACTGCGAATACTACTTTGTATATGGCTTCAACCACAAGTATAGTAAAATGTAACAATACTAGTTTGTAGAAATTAAAGGTTTCTTCTTTTTAAAGAAACAATTATATAATAATTACAATTTGCGAATATTACTAAAAATACTAAAAATCTCACCGAAATTAAAAATGTCACCAAAAAAACAATCACATTAAAGTTTTCTAAAAACTGAAATTGCAAAATCAAGAATTATACTCAAAAAAGTTAATTCAATAAATTCGATTAATATTGGCTAACGTGAAAATTATCTAATAAATTTTCCCACAATTTATTTCAAGGTTTAACAAAATTAATAATAAAAACAATGCAATTACAACCAAGAAGAGTAAAATCATTTAATCAACAAAAATATTCAAATTTTTTCTACACAAATATTTCTTTTTAAATAATTTACAAAAATAAATGAAAATATTTCTTTTAAATTATGCCAAAAAAATGAATAAATAAGTATTTGCATAAAAATGACACTCCCAGATTTTCATTTCCATTTATTTAAAAAAAAAGAAAAATTTTTGAGTACGTCTTTCTTTACGTAAATATAAAATCAACAATATTATGTTTTTCAAAAATATAATGAAAATGAAATTTCTAATATTTTTTCATATGGGAACTTTAATTTTCAAAAATTTGTTGTATAGAAAACATAATAATCCATCTTATAATCACGTACAGATCCATTAGCATTTCATTAAATTTTGTCGATTTTTGTTTTTTTTTTTAATATACCTATTTCCATTTAGTTTTTAGTAAATAATATTTTCGCTAACCAAATTATATTCGCCTGTCAAATTATTCAATATTTTCGTTTTTAATTTACCGGCCGAGATCGACATAAAAACAAGAATTCAGGAGACAAATTATACCAAACTCGAAAAACCAAGAAAATTGGTCTAAAGTTATAAAAGAAATATTTATCAATTGAAAAAGGGCTAAAGATATATGCTTTATTTTTAAAAAGTATCTTAAGTTTTTTTTCAATGTATCTTTTAAGATTTATATACAATAAAATATCAGAACCAGTTCGGTTTTTTTTGTTGTTGTTCTTGTTGCTGTATAAAACGTGGGAACCGGAACAAAATAATAACTTTCAATTGAGAGGATTATATACAGGTAGAAATTGTTCTGTTTTATAATGCTTAGTAATTGTCAAAAATATCCTCCTCGAAAAATTGACAATTCTGGTTTTTAAAAGAGAATGTGTTCATGACCTTATGGAGAACGTGTTCAAGATGATATAAAGAGAGAGAAAAAAAATTACTTTACTTTTTATAAATGATTTATTTTTAATTAAATTTGATTTATGGAATTTGATTGCAATTTTTCTTTAATCCTTCATTTATGTATAAAACTGAGTGTAATTTATTCCGGCTTTCTTTTCCAAAATATATTAATTCCGAAAATTAAATTCAATTGTTTCAATTTTCGTGCTTAAATTACCCTAAATTTATAAGATTAACATACAAATTAAATTACCACCTTAAAATGTTTGGTATTCACTTAGATATTGCCTCTTCTTAGCTGCAAACTGTTTCCTTAACGAATTGATTTAAACCAACAAATATATATATATTTATTAAATTTTCACTATCGAATTTCGTTGTCTTCTAATATTCGTGAAATATTGATTACCGAAATTCGTAATCATTATTCTATATTAAGTCTATTTCAATCACAGAGTATTACTTGCTTTCCTCCGGTGCTTCCATGTCTTGTCAGTAGTCAGCCCGAACATGGGGCTTTCATGTATCTTATCAGATCCGCTGTGACATGACTCAGTAAGTTACATATTCCATAAGTTGTAAAGAAAACCTGAATAGCCCCAAGCTAATCTTATTAAAATTAATAATTTTCTCAGCATTACTTCCTGTTAAACATAACAATTTAGCCTAATTTTGTTTCTTTTTGTATATTAGTTTAATTATTTCAATTTAATCGTAATTTTGTTTTTTTTTAATATGCTGTGATTTCTATCCACCTACTTTAATATAGAAATTTAATTGATTTAACTAATAATATTAGTTTTTTTTTCAATTCACCTTCGAACCTCGAACTTTTCTATATAAAAAAAATTAAATGATCATTAAATTTCATCTCTAGCATAAAAAAAAAACAAAAACATAATCAAATTACGTGCAAAAAAACATAAAGATGAGTTGATTTTTTTTTTTTGCGATAATCAAAATTTCTTTCTATAAAACCAGGCAAAAAACCAAACTCTTCGATTATAAATTCGTTTTATTTAGAAAAAGTACATAAAACCAGTTTGATTATAATTTGCCAAAGGCTTACAACTAAACCAAAACCAAAAAAAAACATAATTTTCTTAAATGATTTTTCTGAAAAAAAAATTTCACTTGTTTATTTCGATGATAATGACGATGACTCGGTTCACGAATAATATCTTTGATAAATGACTACATATATATATATATATATATATATATATACGGCTATAGTTTTTTTGAAAATATTGCACCGACTGTGGCAATGGTGATTTTGGTTATATACCACGATGGGTGGCGGGAGTATTACCAGACATTGATGACTTTAAATAAACAACAAATTAAAAAGTCTGTCTCCTCCAAAACTCACTTTCTTCAAAGAATTTTTACCAATAAACGGGAATCAGCAAGTATTTTTCAGCATATTGTTTATTTATAGTAGTAGTGTCCGCATATTTGAAATATAATTTTTTTTTTATTTCCACTCTCTTTTATTTACGCTTATAATGCCACTAGCGGTGGTATTTGTAAACTAATATAGCTATATATATATATAAGTCATTAATAATATTTATCATGGGATATTTTTTCTTAAATGATACTTTCGACTTGACCTACTCTCTTCAGCTTCATAAAAACAACACCGAAACAAAATATATTTTTTTTAATTCTTTTAGCTTTTTCTTTACTGTCGTTTTCTTCTGCTCGTTTCTTCATTTTCTTTCATGGCTTTAAATTCCACAAAATCAAAAACACCAAAAAATAGTTATTAGGGATTTTTTTTTGCAAAAAATATGATCGTGTGCTGTGCAGAAGTTTGACAAATTCCCAAAAAAAAGGTATTTATTATATGCTTTTCGATTAATATTGAAATAATGGGAAAACAAAAGAATTTTATGTGGCCAGAAAAATCAGTTGAAAAATTTGAATAAATATTTTTTCAAAATAAATTTTAAAATCTATAAAAATTAAGTTTATGCTAAAATAAAACGACCATTCACAGGTGTTAAAATATTACTCAGCTGCTTAAACTTTCGCTTCAGACATAAAAAATATAAATAAATATGTTATTTATATTTTTAGTAAAAATATTAAAATAATGTAGTCGACACTTTTGATATGTAAATTTTTTTATTCAAACTTTTTTTTTGAATAATATTTTAGTGTGATGAACGGAAAGAGATCAATTGATAATTTGTTGGTTTTTTGTTTTGATATGACCGACAAAAATATCTATAAATATTTTTGTTTTTGGCAATAAAATTACTTTTACAAATTCTTTCAAAACATTTTTTTTTTTTTTGGAAAATTATTAGGTCAATCACGAAATGCAACAAAAAAAAAATTTTTGCAGAAAGAAATTCATAAAATTAAGTCGTACTAAGTAATGATTAAAAAATTGAAGAAATCTGACTTATTTTTGGCAATAGTAATTTAATAAAAATATAAGAATATAGTTTTTATAAATTTACGTTAAGTTAATATAATTAAATCTTGCAGATAACCACTTAAACAACATAAATATCAATTTGATATTTATTTCATGCTACAATTTTAAAACTTGTCTTATAATTTCTTATGAGATTTTTCATAATTACTATTACAGAATTTATTTTATTAATTTTTCAATCCAATAAGATATTTTTGTTTATGAGTCGCTGTTTCAGAATTTCTGATATTTTGTGATAATTTCTTAATTTAACCTAATTTAAATTATTTGCTAAAAGATTATGTTAATATTTTGTGCTACTGACACCAAAACATTTTTTTTATTCAATATTATTTAAATTTATAATTAGTACAATTTATTTTCACTAAACTATAAGGAAAGTTGAAAAATACCAAAAAAATGTCAATAAAACTTTCAATTAACACTATTTTTTTTTTGTGAATTATTTAAAATTTTAGTAAATGAATTTTTGTAGCTATAAATGTAATGTAATTGATTTAATTTATAAAAAAAACTATAATTAATTACAAAATTTAAATGTTTTGTACAAACTTAATTAATTATTCGTAATAAAATTCTTTATACGAAAGTAAAATTTTACTTTTGCTCTCTGCATGGAATTACTTAAATTTAATTTTCATGTTTTGAAATCATTACGAAGAAATTCTTTAATATATTGGATTTTTTTTTTGTTAACGATAATAATTTTCATATTTCTAATTTGAATAAACATTAATTATAATTTTTAAAGTAATTTCAATTAAGTAGATTACGAAAATAAAGAAGAATAAAAACGTTTCAGTATTAAGTATATTAGAAAGAAAATTGCATGCAAGAAATTTCAAATTGCAAAAATTTTAGACGCAAAAAACAAAAAAAAACATAAATATATTAAAAATGAAAAGATATTTTCACATAACATAAAAAAAATTATTTATTTATCATCATGCTATCAAAAGAATTGAACCATTTTCCAATATCATGTTAAACTCTACAAAAAAATAAAATTAAAATTAAATATTTATTGTTTTGGTTATTTAATAATTTAAAAGTAATTTACTGAAGAAAAACTTATAAGTATCGAGTAACATGCAAGTAAATTATGAAAAAAAAAAGTTGAAAAATAATTCATTTTCTTGTCTTCTGTTTTTTTTAGAGATAATTTTTAGTATTTTGTGTAAGTAAAATGAAGGTGTTGACATACCTAAAAAGTTTTCAAAACTTTTTGACTTCGAAATGAAAGTGAATAAATTTTCAATTGAAATATTCTAATTGAAAAACTAAAAATTATAACACAAATATTCAATTTATAAATTTCGAATTGAATAAATTATTTATAATTCTTTACGCTACAAGAATATTAATAACTACTTTTAAAGTTTCCATTCAGTATTAATTAAAAAAATGACTAATTCCCATAATTCAAAAAAAAATTCACATCTTCTAAAGTGTATTAATTAAAAGTGAATAACTCTGTAATTTAAAATTTATTATTCGGTGATAAGGGCATATTTATTATTACTCAAACAAAATGATGGGTTAATTGCAGAATTATTATTTCAGTTTACAATTACATACAGTAGTTAATAAATTGAAAATATGTAATTTATAAATATTTTACGCAGAAAAATGCAAGAGGCTAATTATTACTTTTCACTAATTAAATGGAATTTTTTTTACTTTTTACAATTTTTTTTTGCATTTTGAAAATATATTGCAATTAGTTTGTTCAAGTGAAAAATTTTATTCTAAGATATATTGAAAAAATTATGTAAAGAAAAATTAATCATTGGTATGGTCAATCATATGAACCACATTTTTATAAAATATCAAATTATATTATATAATAATTACTTAATAAAATATCATATTCCTTAAAAAAATATTAAGTTTCTTTACAATTTTCAATAATTTTACCAAGCCTACAAAATTACTAAACTTTCAAAGTGAGTTGCCAAATAAAGAATTATTATTTCATAATTAAATTTTATCTAGGTTTATAATTATTTTCAAAATATAATCAATGACACAATTTCCTTTAATTCACATCTAGTGACAAATATTTAATTTAATTCAATGTTTTTTTTTTTCTGAAAAACTTCACATCTCATTTTTTATCCAAAAAAAAAATTTCCCACTAAAATCAAAATGATTTCTTCATGTGAATTAAAAATAAAAAATTAAAATAAATTTTAATTAATTAAAAAGATCATATACCCTAAAAAAAATACGTCTCTAAATATGGTAATGTCTGAAGATATTATTTCAAATTTTTAAAACCTAAAAATACCAAAAATAAAAAAAAATTAATATACCAGCAGACAGATCACTTAAAGTCATCATTTAAATAAGTTAATCAATCCTACGCAACATCATATCTCCAAACTCTAATTACTAATTAAAATTCTAATAAACAAAACCACCAGCAAAAACATAAAAACATAAAAAATATATAAATTTTATTTTGTGATGTTTTAAAAGCTTAAATGTCCAAAACTATTTATCACACATATGTATATAAAAATTTTGAATTATAGTCGACATCAATCAATCTTATTACCAAATATAATCACGCAAATCTCTGTTTTTCATCTTTTACTTTAAATTATGTAATTAATTTAATTACTTAATATGCAAAAATTATGAAAAATTTTGAAATTTAAATATAGGAGCATAAAAAACAGAAAACTATTTTTTTAAATTATATTTAATTTAAGTAAAAAAAAATCTATTTGAAAAAATTTGTAATAATTACTAGCACGTACATAAAAAACTTGTAATTTCTAACCTCAAACTTTATGTTTTGGTTTATGCTGCTGATTAATTTTCTTTTGAGTTTTTTTTCGGGAAAGCAAATTAGTTTTATGTTGTTTTTTTTTTATTAATATAAAAAGAAGTTAAAACATAAACAATTTTTGATATAATAATATGCTGTTTTGTATCACGATCTGACACTTTAAAGCACTTATTGGTCAATTGGTGATATTAAATAGTTGAGTTATTTTTCATGTGGAATTTAATATATTTTATTGGTCTTTGTCATCTGAGAAATTGAAACAAATTTTGCTTTTGTTGCAAGTTCATTACAAATGTTTGAAACATTACGCGAAAAGAAATTCAATTAAATATTTCTTTAAAAAAGCGCTTTTAAGAGAAACAAATTACATTTCTTGCAAAGACAGTTTACTTGCTGCTAATAAATCTCATTTACTGCAAGTGTAATATTTTTAGAAAAATGTTATCAGTAAAATTAATGGAAACTTGAAATTTACCACAACATTTCGCATAAATCACAAAAGTCTACTAAATTTTTAAATGTCGTCTCAATTGTTAAATATTTCGATTCACTTCCTGAAAATGGAATCATAAAAAAACAAAGTTGAGTCCTTAAAATTAAAAACAGTATTATATTATAATAAAATATTATTAGAATTGTGATCCCACATTATTGCTTTCGCTTAACGTTATTTTAATCCAAATTCTATAAACTATTTTATGGGTAACAAAATTTAACTAATTTGCCCTCCAGTAAATTATAATTTAATTTTCACTTTCCTATTTATGATGTTAAAAATTTTAATAGTTTCCTGAAACTTATAAAAATCTTTGCCATTCATTTTTTTTTTTTATGAATTTCAAAATTACATTTATTATTTCATTCAAAATTTTGAAAGCAATTATGTATATTTGAAATGATTTTTTATATAAAAACCACAAGATTAATAAATATACACTTTAACTTGTAACAATGAATTTAAATTAATTTTATATAATCTGGAAGATTTAAAAAATCATTAATATTGATTATTAAATAAATAATAAAATACTATTTTGCAACACCACATTGGAATAATTAATTGTAATAAACAGGAAATTGCACTTTTTCAATAAAAGAATTAAATGAAATTGTTAACAACATAGTTTTCATCATTTTTCTTTCTTTCCTTGTTTCAATATTGCTAGTACGTAGTGTAACTAAATTTTAAATTTAATTAGATAAATTTTTTCATTTGTAATCACTCTTTTTGAGTACCACGAGTTTACTTTTTAATTTTTATTGGAAAATGTAGACTGAAATGAAAATAATTTTGTATTAAATTGGGGAAAATTAATTTGTTCATAAAGAGCATAATTTTCAAAAATATATGTACATATTATAAGTTATATAAATAAATGAAATATTTTTACCAAGGTCGAAGCGTAAGAATGTCACGAAATATGAATGCGAAGAATATTATATGAAATTTAAATGAATTAAGGAAAGTTAATTTTTGTCCATAAATCTGAGTACATAAATTGCTGAGTTCATTTGCTGTAGACTGCTTTTATAAGCGTAATCATATGGTTGTTCTTACTTATTTCACCCATTTTTATTAATCATTTTATTTAATGAAAATTATGAACAGAATATCCGGCCGGTTAACATTTTTCTTAAAAATATTTTTTTAAACTTTTAATTTTAGGTTTGTTTTTTGGATATGCATAAATTATGTAAAAAACCGGAAAAGAAAGTTATAAAATTTTAAAATGTTCAGTTTTATTTAAAAAAAACCAAAAACATGTTAAACCATTTTCAGAATATTAAATATAATTTTTCTATATAAAATATATCAGAAAATACTCAAGTTTTGGTAATGAAATACAGAATCGTTACACTTTGTATTGATCTTTCACTTTTTTTACTTCACAAGTGTGTGATCCCGAAAATGTTATTCCAAATCAATTTTATAAATTTCGAAATTTTTTAAAATTTTTATTGGTAAATATATACGAAACATTTAGGAAAACTTCTATTCAAATATTTTTGGACAAATTTATTATTATGTAAAATTAATTAAACACGAAACATATAAGTTAATTCATTAAAAAAAATTTCTCATTTTGGAGGAAATTACTAATTATATTTAAATATTGGACTAATTTATGTATTAATTAATTTGGCTTTTATTGACAACTTAATTAAATTATAATAACAAATTATAAATTGATTTCAAAGATAACATTTAATAAAAATGTTGTTGAAGTGATTTTTATTCAAAACTTTTATCATTAATGAAGATTGAAAAATGATTTTTTAATTAGCTTGAAAACATAATTTAATCAGTGGAATTTTTTTTATATTTGAATATTAATTATTTGAGAAAATTAAGTTGTATTTTTGTTATTAAAAGATCACAGCCTGCATTGTAGAAAGAAATATTTAGTTTAATTCGAGTCAATAAGTGAGTTACATATAATTTTAAATAACCTATTTGTTCTAAATTAGAAATTATAATTAAATTTAAGGTTAAAGTTATCCTTTCATGGAAATTGTTTTGTGTATGTTGCATATTACTCCAGCATCAGTTTAGAATTGTTATCATTTATAGAAAATTAAATGAATAGGAATTAATCAGAAATATTTCTTACTTTATTAATAATCCACAATAATATATTTAGAAATATATATTTTCATGTCTTTTAAGTCAATAAAATCTTGTTAATCATGAAAATTTTTTAAAACATTAAATTATTCAATTCAATTTAAAAATTTTTTAAAAATTAAGTTATTCAAAACAACATAAATTATTCAAAGCATTTTCCAAATCTCTCTTTTTTCCAACTACCAATCGAAAACTTCATATTTAAGCTAATAAATTTATTCAAGCTGACAGAAAACATTTTACTTATTAAATTACTATTAATAATTTTCGAAAAATATTAATAAACAATCAATCTGTAAAGAAATGATAATTGAAGTGAAACGTTTATGAGAAGCGCATATCTTCATTTGAAAACTTTTATATTCACGCGTGTCATACCAAACCGTATTTGACCACATGAGAATTTCATACGTTTAATTTCGATAAATATCAATATTTTTTCAATGGAAAATTGTGAATAAGTTAATAATTTTATATAAAATATTTAAATATAATATATTTTAATCGTGGAATGTTCATATAGTAGAGAATTTTTCTAAACAAGCTTATTCATCATTAATAGTTTCTTCAGCGTTAAATTGTTAATGGGCGCAAACCGATCAAAAGATTTTAAGCAATATTTGAAAATGGTTTATTGCTATACAATGGTTATGTGTAATTTGAAACAAATCCACTTGGTGGAACCACCTCTATATTTTCTCTAATGATGGTTTCCTTTTAGTAAATCCAGCCTTCATGGCTTCCAAGAGATCAAAGTAAGCTCCTCATAAGACTTAGACAGAATCTGTAAAATAGTTAAATCGAAGTTCATCTGAACAGTGTTCGGCACAAATTTGCTGAATGTACAACATGTATAAATTCCTTAAATTTATAGAATTTTCAATGACGCTAATTTATAGAATTTCAGGTTTTTCCAAATTTAAAATTATTAAATAATTGGGGTCACAATACTGTTGCGAAGAAAAATGTTAGATCACGCGGCCAATAAGGTTGTGAATGTCTGTTATCCAGCATTATGATTTTATTTGTTAAAATAAAAGAAAAGTCGCAGCAATATTGAGCAAATCTTGAAAACTCATGAATTTTAAGGAAAATATGTATAAACATAAAAATAAATTGCATAGTCTAATAAAGAAACAAACATAGCATAATAAAAATATATTGTTGTCCTAATAAAATTTATAATTTCGCAAAATTTTTGGTATGCAATAATGGATTTTTTATTATGGATTTACTCTGTAAAATGTACGTGCTATGAAATTTTTTTTTGCTAGCCATGAGATTTTTTTCGTTAAATTTCAAAAATCTTTCAGAAATAAGGAAATATTTTGTCTTCAGGCAATTAATTGAAAATGATGACCATGAAAAAAAAAAATTGGTTATTAGAATTTAATTTGAAAATTTCACAACAAAAACGACCTTAATGAAAAACGTAGAAGAAGATGTACTTTATTTAAGATTTCTTTGAGTTGTATTAATTTTATTTTAATTGTAATACCATAAAAATTGGGTTAAATAGTAAAATAATAGTTTAATTAAAGAAAATGATTAATTTGATATAAGTAGGAAGTACAAAATTTTAAGTAGCATGTCAAATGATTTTTTTTTTTTTTTTTGATTTATTACTAAATTTGAAATATTGATTCTTTATATATCTACTAGTATGAAAAATTATCGATTTCAATGAATTTAGTTATGGGCAGTTAAAGAAAGTTTTTAAAAAAAAATTTAATTATATATATAATTTAGACATAATTTGATACTAAGAAGTACGCTATTTTTGACAGTATATGATTTAAAAAATTATTATTAATTAGAAAGAAGTATTTTTTAAAAAAATTAGCTTTAAATCATTTCAAAGTGAAAAATAACAAGAATGGGTCCGATTTCACTCTAATTAATATAAGATTGAATAGTATTAATTAAAAATTAATAAGTAAGTAATTAGAAAATTTCTTCCTCCATAAAAAAAATAATATTTTTTATATTATGAGAAAAACTTATTGTAATTAGAAAGGTTATATTAGTTCAGATAGATGACATTTGATTGTAATAATTTTGGATTTAATATTCAATTATCATTTTGAAGAATATTCGGATATTTGGTTTTCGGTGGCCTACACAAAGTTAGGATTTGAGATAATCTCTCAAATTTTTGGGAGAGTTCTCATAAATTGTATTGCATAAAAAAGATTGGTTAAGCACTACCCTCAGCCTATATGTTAATATTAAAAGTTTCTACATTAAGAGTTAATTTAACTTTGAGTTGTAGCCCAGAGTGAACACTCAATTTTTATTAAATCCACCCATTTTTTCGTATTCCACCCAATCGTTTCTTTTGTAACTACTAACTGCATCCTCGGAGTTAATCAACATTAACAATTTTTTTCTTTACGACCTAGGAAAACTTATAGCTTTCATTAAATTCCATATTAGTATTATGTGTAGTTCAACTAATTTAGTACTAATTTAGATAATTTTTTTAGTGCCCACAACATATGTGCCATCTAATGTATCAAAATCAACACTTCACTTCACATACAGTTTGTTCAAATTAATTTAATAATTTTCAAAAACAAAATAAACTTTCAGTGAGAGTACCACTTAATAAATAATCAGTTAATTCAGCTATATTTTAGCTTCAAGCGTTTAATTAAGAAAATTTCACTATTCTTTTCAATGTATTCTAATTTTTTTCCAATAAATCGTAATTACATTTTTTTGGTGATAATTTAATGATTTTCTAGATTAAATCATAATTTTAAAACAAAATATCATTTGGACAAAAAAAATTATTTTTTAATGACAGTGTGTAACTCAAATGACAAAAGTATATAGGTTTTCTTTAGAATGGACACAATACGACAATACGATTTTTATGAATGAAATAGTTTTAAAAGCCTATAGAGCGATAGACCAAACATACTTTCACATTTTTTACGTTTACTATTTTTAAAAAATCTTCTTTTTTTTGTAATAATTTCAAAAAGTGTACGGATTTAAAAAATTCAGATAATTGTAGAGAGATTAACGAAAAAAGAAAATCTCCAGTAGTTAAACTAAATTATATTACCTTGGCTTTGAAAGCTTCTGAATTTTAACTACTGTCATCACATAAAGTAGTAGTTTTTTTTTAAAATTTATGTTAGAAAAGAAATTGAAAATAAAATATTAATTTATTTTTGAAGTCTTTACAAAGCCGGTGGCTATTTTAATTAATAGTCGCGTACAAGGCAAACAAATGAATTGAATTAAATTATATTTTTTAAAGATTTTTATTTAAAAAAATCTTTCTTTAATTTACTTAAATTTTTTTAATCGGGGATAAAATTAATTAAAAAAAAAAATTGCAGCTGAAGAAGCTATATTTGAGTATACTTCGATAATATATTTGTATATTAATTTATTAATAAAATGTATCCTTGATAATGACAAGTAAAATTGACATATAAATAGTATTAGTATAGTTGTACAAATTTTCCTTGGGAACCGGAATTTATAAATAAATAATAAATAATTATTTTCATTTTACATGTGAAGTGTTAAGAAATCGACAATATAATTTATTAAATTAAATGTGGAACAAGACGAAATTTCTGAGGTCAGTTTATTGAAGTTTTGAAAACAGTATTTGCTATAACTTTAATTTCTATTAAGTATATTGCTATAAAATTATTTATAGTATTTGCATGCGTAAGACCTACAAATGATAATTACAAATTGTTAAGTATTTTTAGTGACGAAGATACCATTATATCAAATTCCATTTTTCAAGATTTTTAGAAAACACCTCTAATTAGGCTCTTGGAGACATAAAATAACTATTTTATGATTGAAATATGTATAATATTACAGTTTTATCATCTTTGATATTGAGATGTAAATTGAAATCGGTAGTTTACTTATGTGACTTTTATATATTTGACGGATACTTCAAAACAGAAATATGTATTTGGAAATAGTATGTTATTTAATTTAGTTATCTTCAATTAGTATTCTTATATTCATAATATTCTAATTATTAATCTAATTAATAATTTAAGTTGTCTTCGGTCACAACACACAATTCACAACATTTGTCTACCAGTAAAAATTTTATTTGTTTTCACTTTTATCTCACATTTGTGTGACATAAACTAAAGCTTACACTTTCATTAATTATTAAAAAAAATAACTTCCACTTTCTTAAATTGCTACTAAATTGAAGGAAATTACAAAACAAATTTACTAAATAAGTATAATAATTACCACAAAATATCTGAAAAAATCTGATAAAACTATTTATACATAAAATTCAAATATATTCCAATCATGATTTCAAACATACAAATTTTATTTTTTCTCCCAATTTTTTCCACTTTATATATAAGTTTCACGTCTAAAATTTCATAAAATCCCAAATCATAATTAGTAAATTATACAAAAAAAAAAACACTTTTAATAAATTAAAGTCTGTGGAATATATTATTGCATGATATACAAAAAAATTGCCGCACCTAAAAATTCTCAATAAAAATATCTAATTTTCGGTCACATTCCAATGAAAAATGGGTTAAATTTCCACATTTCTTTGATGCAAAATTTGGAAAATTTCTTTAACATTGAAAAACAATTTTGGAGGCTGAGCAAATCATTTTTATGTTATTTTTTTGATAATGTGTCTAATTGAGCAATGTCAGTCGTGATTAACTACTTAAATAATAACAAAATTTTATTTTGTTAAAAAAAGAAATTTAATATTTTTCTAATAATCATAAAAAAAAGAAATACTAAAAATTTCTCATCGAAAGTTTTTTTTTTTTTGTAAAATTAAGATTTAGCGACGAACCCAAAACAAAGAAATATAATTACGCATATTAAGAAGCATTTTTCTACGTCCATTTTTAGTTATCCATTTAAAAAAAGATAAAAATAATAAATAATTTTATTATTTTGTATTTTCTTTATTTATCTTAAAGATATTGAATTTTTTTTTCTTATGAAATTTATGTTTGTGCTATCTATGGATGGGTGGAAATTATTTATCCAATTGATGATAAAAAGTTATGGGAAAATAGATGTCGGAATTTTTATTTTGAAAATAATTTAACTAGAAATTGCAAATTTTCAATATAAAAGATTATTGTGTAAAAAATTACAATGAATGTTTTATTTTATGTTTTAAGTTGCAAATGTTTATTGTATCTATTAAGTTAAAATTTGGAATTTCTTAAAAATTTACAGGTTTTTTTTGAAGATACTTTGTTTATTAGACTATTAGTAAATTATTAGTTCGTCAGAAATTTATTAAAATTTAAAAAATTTGTCTTTCTCAAAAAAACCTTCAGTGAAATTATTTTATAAATAAATAGTAAAAAAGTTTCCCTCAAAACAGAGCACAGGTGATAAATTATTTATACCCAGATTTTGACAAATAATAATTTTTTAAAAAATGAGTGTTAAGAAAAAATTATTTCCAAACGCCGAAAAATGTGTTTAATTTTAGGTAAAGATGAAATATGCATATTTAATGTTGAGAATTTTGAAGAAGCATATTATTTTTGAAAACTTGATTTTATATTACTTAATATTTAAAATAATGAAAAATAATCTCAAATTTTTCTGAAAATTAATTCTGCAATAATATTTTTAATTAATTACTTTTATTCCGTCTAATTAAGATAATATTTGAAATTACAATTAAATATAATTTTACCACATTTTTAAACACATTTTTCACCTACATTTTCTAGAAAACTTTCAATTTCTTCATTTTACAAAAAAAAAGTTACTTTTAATTTCATATCTAAATAATAATTAAATTAAATTTTTTTTGCTTTCATGTACCATTAAACAATAAAATCCATAAATTTAATTAGTACTCAGCAAACAAACAATTATGGGTAAATAGAAAATACTTCATACCCATGCAAAATAGTGAACAAAAAAATATGTTGCATATTAAATTTAATAATATCTGCAATAATTTTTACATTGATTCTAAAAATAATTTTTAAGTATGGATATGTCACAAAAAATAAAAAAGAAGTTCACAATAGAATATTTAAATGAACTACAATTATTTTTGAATTATGGGATTATTTTTATGTTATAACTTTGGTAATTTTTTATTTTTTGGTTCAAATACTCATGTCATTTTTAGTGCAGACTTTGTGGTAACAGCAATATTGGTCACGCAACGAAAAAAAATTGTTTTCAACAGTAATTGTAGACCTGAAATAATTTTTAATTTTTTTTTAAAAGTTTATGATGTTTATTATATTGTTCGATTGCAGAAGATATGAAACTGTTTTATAACACTACACTAAAGAAAAAATTTTTATGATTATTATCAAACTATTAAAAATTATTTTTTAGAAAGGCAAAATATTATAAAATTTCATGAAATTATCTTAAAAAGATTTAAGAAATTTTAGCACATGTCTATTATTCAAAATAAGATTTCCAATTTTGTATTAATAATAACACTGAAAGTCCAAACATTTATTTTCCTCAGTGTAGCTCTAATTTTTTTTTAGGATTTTTTTCTAAAACAAATCCTTCTGTTAGCACTTTGCTGTCTGTCTGTTCGTCTGTTTATGTGTAAACATTTTCAAATTACGATGCAGAATAATAAATAAATCAAATCTTCATTTATACATTCCAGATAGTAAAGAAAAATTTGCTATCACGTTAAAATAAATATTATTTTAAAACCATCAGGCAGGAGGCGTTATGCGTGTTTTCCACAAATGTGTTCTTTAATGAAAAATGGCAATTTAAGATAGTAAATATTCTAAAAAACTGATATCAGACTTCACGCTGCAAAGGTATTCTATAAAATTCTATAACGAATGAAACTACTGCACAGTAGGTCCTATTACTCGGCTTTTTTTTCAGTATATGATTAAATAAATGAAATTATTTTGTTCTATATAAAAAGTTTCGTGACATTTTTTCATATTCTTTCAATATTCTTTTCTAAATTCGTTAAACTTTTTAACAATTACAAAAAAAAAAAAACAAAAGGGTAAAAAAATGTCATTAAAGTAATTTTATTTTAAAATACAAATTCCTTGTAAAATTCATAAAAAAAATATACTTAACTTTGTACGTGACTTTAATTAGTTTTATTATGAACTTGTAACTTTTATTGTTTTAAAAACTTTATATGCAAAACAAATTGTAAACATCATGTTCAGTTCATAATTTTAGTTCTATAAAGTTATTATTTCACATATTTTAAAATTGGACTTCTTTAACAATTTGAGTTTGCCCTTTAACGAAACAATGGTAAAATAATTATGAAATTATGTTAGTTCGGTAAATCTACTGCATATAAAATAAGTTCAATGACTTTAAACTTTATTATTTTCTCTACAACAATGAAGACATTTTACAGCTTAAATAACACAACTCTACCTATGCTTTTTGGCATTGGCATTATATTTTACTGTAGCTATATTATTTACTGTACATCCTTCTTGACCACAAATAAATAATTTTTTTTTTAATGATAATCTTCAGTTGATAACATATTTTAATGGTTATGCAAAAAAAAAAAAGATTTTTTTTTGACATGAAATTTTAACATTAAAAATTTATGTTTTTTTATATTTATATACATATTAAATTTCTTAATTTCACTTTCATATTTTTATGTTTTGCTTTTTAGTATAATTATTAAAAAAAAATTGCGAAGCAAAAATTTGTATTTAATAAATTATTTTGTTGTAAGAAAATTAAGATAAATTATCGTCAACTGAAAATTAAAGAAAAAAACAACAACATATTTTAACAATTTATATGATATTGTTAAATGGTGGTCCGCGTGTCCCTTTCAAAAAACCTCAAAATTTGTATTTTGATTTTTTCGGAGGTAAACAAGAAATTTATTTGATATCTGAAACGTTATCCTTGGGTCGGCTTATATGTTTTTTCGAAACCGTGAAACAAGTGTTTAATATTAAATCCGTTAAAGAATATTTCCAGGTACGTTTAAAAAGTTACTTTTTAGGATTCCTATGATTCACATCCAGATAATAACATTTTAATACGACGCATTTGTGTTAACATTATAATTTCAGAATTGTAGTAATAAGATTTATCTACTAATGCCAATATTTTAATAGCGCAAAACTAATTTCATAAAAAAGCGCAAATTATCAGTTCACATCGCAGAATTTTTTTTTTAAATGTATTTAGAGTTGAATTTAAAAAAGTTAAATTACCCAACTGGAATTTTTATAATATAAGCACAATAATGCAAGTATTTAAAAAACAACCGCCACAATAATAAATTTTCTACTTTAATAATATTTCAGTCACGATATTTTCAGTCGCTGTTTTTCAATCACTTTTTTTTCTGTATTTAAATTTTCTATTGTAATTATATTTATTGAACGAAAAAACGTAGTCAGTAAAATTATCAACATTGCCGGCAAAAACGATATACAAAACAATAATTACAAGAAAAGATGAAAAAAAAGTTCACTTAACTAAAGGTGTCATGATTGAAAGGACTTTTACCTTCTTATAAATTTCACATAAAATTTCATTTTCAAAGTCACCTGAGCATAATTTTTCTTTATTCATAGTTAAAAAATACAAAAAAAACATTAAAAAAAAAGTTTATTATTTTATTCAGCAATTTAATTTTCATTTTTGTGATGACGTTGTGACAATTGTGGTTTTTTTTCCATAATCAGGTGTTGGAAAATTTATATTTCTTTTATCCGCCATTACTAATTTTACCACCCATAAAAAAAAAACATTGACATAGGTTTGGAAAATTTTCATTTCACATTTTACTTACGACAAAAAAAATGAAATTGTGGTGATTTGACTTTGACATTGAATTTTTTTTTAATTTAATTTCGATTTTGATTCATTTTTTGAATTAATTATAGGCTCGGAAGGTTTTTTTTAATATTGTATTATTTGGAAAACTAACCAATTTATTATTTTCTGATTGTGATTGTCATATGATTGTCGCGTTTTTAGCACTGAAGAAATGATTCTTTTTTTTTTTAATTTTTGAAGAGAAATTTTATATTGAAAATGAAAGAAATGAAACATAAATTTATTTTGACATTTCAATGAAATAAAAAACTGAAATATCAATTAAAATTTTTTCTTAATAATTTTGAAGGGATCATCCATAATTCATAAATTATTTATGACAAGCCACGGCTTTTACATTTGACTATAGAATAATTTTTTAAAATTTTAGAGTGGCAGTAATTAATGGAAATTAGAAATACAGAATATATGTTAAATCCTGTAAACTGTTTTAAATTAATTATTAACAAATATAAATGCCGGGAATTAACAAATCAATTAGTCCATTGATATCTCATGTGGCAATTCACCCCTTCGAAACCTTAACATAACCTAGTCAATTCAATTTTATTTCATTTGTAGTAAATATACGTATGAATCTTATAAAATTATTAACTATATTCAATCCGGGTTGAAAGTACTAATCGAAATTTAATCATTTTTATTATAAAATATTTTTCCAATTAAGAAAGTTTCACCAAATATTTCTATAATTAACACAAAAATAATAATATTCCAATTAAATATTATAGTGTGAAAATAAAATAATCAATGACTTCGAGACAAACCAAAAAAAAAAAACCACTTGACTACCACTATTCTACAACAACAACAAAAAACTTAAATTATAATTTAATTATAAATCAATCAAAGTGAAAATCATTGAAAACACATTAATAAAATAAAAACTGTGAAAATAAATTTATTAACAAATTAACTTATTAGTTTATCTTTTAAACAAGATTAAACTAAAAAGAAACAACCATTTTTATTGATTAAATTGTAATTTTATTTCATAAATAGTAAGATTTTTTTTTTGATTATAAACATAAAAGAAATAAACATTTCTTTTATGTAGGTATATTTTTAAGATTATTAGATTTACGAGTACATATATAAGATTTTATGTAAATATGAGTTTAAAAATTATGTTTAATTCATAGTAAATATGAATAAAGATATTAAACGAATAAATAGATTTTAATGATTAATCAATAAGTGTTGTTGATTGATATTTGACCATACTTATTTACTTAAATATAATTTTCATAATCATCATTCTTTTTAGCTTCAACATTAGTTTTACAAATTTTGGAATTTCTTTTTAAACCCAACCTTAAATATTTTTGCTATTTTTTTTCTGTGGGAAAATTATAGAAAAGAAATTTTTATTTTATGTTTTTCATATTTGATGACCAGAAAATGATAAAAAAAAATCTGATAATATGTTTCTTTATCATATCGTCATAAGAAATGTAAAAGTTTTTATTAGAATAATCTGTCCATCAGTATGTAAACCGTTTCAAATTATAGTTTAACATAGTGCTTATAATAAATTTCAGGATATTAGATGATGCTACAATTTCATAAGTATTTGATAAATATATTAGTCGTAAATTGCCAGTCATTTTTCAACGGCGTTATTTGAATTAATGGCATTCAATTTCTGGTAATCATTACAAATCTCTGGTATAGTAAATAAATCCGAAGAAATATTGTATTACAAAAATTATTTAAAAACAGATAAATTTATAATTAATTATCCTATAGGTATAATTACATTTGTAAACCAGAATCTATCACTAATATATAAATATTTTACCATAATTATTCGCTTCATTAATTTCTCATTACTACATAACCAAAAAGTGTAATTTTTTTTAATCATATTTTTCTTGGTTAAAAGTTCAAATTTACCAATAAACACTTCAGCATTAATAAACATCAGAAAAACGCTGAATCATTTTATTAAGATCCAATGAGAAAAATTAAAAATCTTATTTTTTTAAATTTATTTGCTTACAACAAATTCCAAAACTCGTGTCACACTAACCTAGTGTCACCATATTTACAAACTTTCCACTTATTTCAATAATTTTTCTTTACATTTTTTTCTTGTCACCGTTTTTCTGCTCTAAAATCAACACAAAAAGTATTAAAAATAATTCTAATTTTCGAAACTGAACTAAACTCTTTTAGCACCTGCTGTGCACCAATTTCTTGAAAATAAAATCATCTGAATATGATTAAATGAAACAAATTCGTGTAATTCTAAATATACATTTTTAAAAAAGTTTAACCAGAAAAACGAGCCTAATTATCAACAGCATAAAATTACTGCATTTTATGTTTTTTAGTAGGTTTTTCGGTGACACAGAATTTTTTTAATTATATTTTTGTTTATTTATCTATAATTATTTTATTTTAAACATAAACAAAAATGAAATTTAATTGTCATTAGGGAGTGGTGTTTAAGAAACAGATACAAAATTTAGCATTTTTTTTGAAAGAGGAATTTTAATTTTGTTTATGTTTATTTTTTAATCAATTTTTAAAAGAAAGTTTTTGTTTTTCATTATTTTTTTTATCACTTTTAAATTATAACTGAATAACGATGAGGAATTTATTTAATCAATTTAAATAATTCTTTTTCAAGTTACTAGTAATATCAAAGCTGCGTTTTTGTGCTTAATCTTTTAAAATAATTAGAGTTAAAAGTAGATTAAAAGTAGATCAACGATATGCTTTATTTCACACAGTAATTTTACAAATCCCTTTACACATTACTACAGATAGGTTTACAGTTATTTTATGGAGCATAATGATTAAATAAATGACGTTAACCTATTATTGTTTACTAGTAATCTGTTCCTAGGGTATTTAGTTAATACTTTATAGAATTTTTAAAATATTGACTCACGTTGAATTTTTAATGGTCGCTTACTATGGCCTATACCAAAAAAGGGTTTCCTCAGAGATTTCTACAATAATATTAAATTTAATATCGAAACTCTTTCGATATTAGTAGGAGATCTATTTAGGGTGAGAAAAACTTCATAAAATTATTATTGTAGATTATTGAAGTCCTAAAAAAGTGTCGGATATTTAAGAGTTTTCTAAACTAAAAATAACACTTTTCTAACATATCAACTTTCTATTAATTTCTGCAACAATATACTTTTATTTCACACACAATCTTAACATGTTTCATTTTTGATTTAATTTCAAATTCAAATAATCTTCCTAAACATTTTAATGTAACTCCAAAAAAAAAAAACATACACAAATTTTTTTAATTAAAAAACGCAATAATTTCATTTCTTTACAAAAAATTTCATAACTAAAAATATGTTTTTTTTTTAATTTTTCATATTATTCTCTACAAAAATATTGAAATGTAAATAATTACAAAAATGTTATAAACATCAACACTTTATATGGTCACTTTAATATTATTCAACCTTGATTACCTAAACAAAACAAAAAAAGATATAATTAGCATTGTTATCAAAACTCAAATTACCAATTACATAGTTCATTGTTGATATTTTTACAATTTTTTTTCTGAATAAATTCTCATCATTTTACAAAATAGAAAACAAGATTTTAGACAAAAAAGTTTATTAAAAATGATTTCCTCTTATATAACTTTTACCAAAAATTTAACCATCAAAATCTTATGTTTTCTCACATAAAAAAAAAATATGTACCATAAATATTTAAATTATTTTTCATTTGTTTTTTTGACGAAAGAAAATTTATGATTATTAAAAACAAAAAGAAAATGAAAAAATCCGCACCCAAAAAAAATTAAGAAAATAGGAGGAAAAAAAGCAACATTTATCAGACATTATGTAATTTTTAATCCATGTTTTTTTATATAAATATTTTCATAAATCTTGTACAAAAATGCTCATCAAATACAATTGAGTGTTTAAATTAAATAATTTTAATTTATATTTTGGGCGCAATTAGTGAGAGTTTTATGCAAAACATAAATATTTTTTTATTATTATTTATGTAACTGCCAACATTGAATACTTATCAATAGTTATATTAATATAAGCTTCTATTCCCGGATACATATTTTTATATAATTACTTAAAAACGTTTATAATTGGAAATTAATATATTTTTTTTTGACAAGAGGTTTACATAAATTATTTTATAACCTATAATCTCTGACATTAATAAAAAAAAGATATTGAATATTATGTAAATATTTTGAAAAAAAAATAGTATCTTTTAATGTCCGCCGATGATGTAGCAGCATACTAAACTGTGGTGTACTACGTTATGGGTTCGATCCCCATGGAAGACATCAGATTAATCATAAAATTATAATCAAATCTGTTTTTATTGGAGGACTGGTAAAATTATATACCAACAGTTGATTGTGAGAGTCCATTTTGAAAACAAATTATTAAATAAATATTAATAGATGGAAAAATTTGCCTCTGCATAATTTAATTGCCGCAAAATGAATTAATTTATAACTACAGAAGTTCCCGCGTTTTTTAACTATTTACATCATGTGTCCTCCAAAAGAAGTTCTTTTGCGGACAATAAAGGTCGGCTATTTTTAAAATACATTTGGGGCAAAAGGAATTTTTTTTTCCGCTGTAGTGTTGATAATGTATTAAATTTTCAGAGTGAATTAAATTTTCAGAGTTCAAATTGGTTTATGAAATTTGGTAAAAAATTGATTTTTTAACAAAACATATTAGAAAAAAACCAGTCCTACTCAATATTTACACTGCTTACTATGCAATTTATAAGTTGTATAATTGAGATATGCTAAACACAGCCAACTAAATTATTCAAAAAATTATTGCAACAAAAAAATTGATTTACGCAGCTTTTACTTTCTATAAACAATAAATTTTACCCTATTATCTTTTAGAGAAATTTTTCTTCTTGTAATTGAAATTGTATCAATTTTTTTATGAAACTGCATATTTTGAATGCATCATAATAATGACTTGCTACAAAAAATAATAATCTAATAATGATCTACAATTTCAAGTATACGTGCCTATTTTTTGTTTGCTTTTAAATACCGTTTATTATCGCAGCTTTAATCTAAATTACTTTCTATTCCAGTAAGTAATAAACGAAAAAAAAATGAGTGAATTACTTATTACAGCATAGCAACGGGTTTTTTAGACCATAATCATTAAAGACAACGCATCATTTCTCATTAGAAAAACACAACTTTTTTTGCGATTTCCGGATGTTATTCAATTTCGTAATTCAACACGAAAAAAATAAAACACATTAAAAACCTATTTTACATAAAGAATTTTTATCTAACAAATTTACAGCATAATGTTTTTTGCAAAGAAAAAAAACCCAGAAAAAAATGACTCCATTATTATTCAATATAATTGGTAAAGTAGATCGTATTTCTTTTTGTAGCACAAATTGTCTTAAATGGCTTTTATCTTCAAAAATTGTTGAAGCAACAAAAAAAAATATATGGTAAAAATTTAATATTCTCACGATTGTCGCACGTACGTAAAATCATTAATTCAGCAGATGATAAAAAAACGCTCGTACACTTTTAGGTTTTTGTTACCGAAAGAAATTTAAAAAAGAAAATTATGGTCGGCGAAAGAATCAAAAGTCAGTTAAGTAAATTTTTATATTTATTTAATGACTTTTTTTCAGTGGCTGAATTTTTCGACGTAATGCCACAAATTATTATGTTAATATAATTTTAGTTTTAGATTTTTTTTTAACGCTATATACACGTATGATCGTTCGACCAGAGTATGTATACCTGGTATTGACGGTAAGATAAATCAAACACAACTTTACGACTTTTAAAGAAGACTTCATGCGTTATCAGTATTTTAGTGCAAGATGCATTTCAGTAATCGGATAACTTTTATCTCAAATTCTCCTAAAAAATTTGGAAATAAATATTTCCTGGTTATTCTGAAAAAAAGTAGTTTTCAAAAGAAAATTATTTCAAAATATCGTTAATAAGAAAAATTAAATTTTCCTATCATATCATCAAAATTAATTAGTTTACCATATATAAATAAAACTAATCAAAATTTAATTTAAAAAAACTATCAGATATCAATATGATAATCATGATTAGCCAATAAAGATAAATTAAATATTTTATCTTTATTGGCTTTTTGAACTTTATAAAATTTAATTTTTGTCTACCATTCAGAAACAAATTTTTTTTTTGTACTATCATCTTTTTCAAAACTACTAGTTTAATACGAATGAGATTACTAGTGATTTAATACGAATGAGATTATTTGTGGTTTTTATCAGACAGATGCATTTTATGTAAATGTAATAAATTATTAAAATTAAAAATGGTAAAAACCCCATTAAAAATGGTAAATATGAAATTTGCGGTAACTAATCGTAGAATCTATAATTATTCACGAACACCATATACCATGTTAAATTACGTAGATTGTTATAAATAAATTTTCCACAGAGTATTGCTAGAAATTTGAATTAATGTTCAAGTGCTGATTTATTCTACACTTTCCAGCGTGGTGTCTATTTAATTCCCAGCGTGGTGTCTATTTAATTTCTATTTAAATTATCAATCAATTTTTAAAAATATTTATACTATCTTAAATTGAAATTCTTTATTAAAAAACAGCTTTTCGTAAAATCGTAATTACGCCTCCTACCGAGTGTTCTTAAAGTAATTTTGATTTTCATCTGAATTTTTCAATTTTTACAATCTGGGATCTGACAGCATTTTATGTGTACATTGTGTAAATCATTAATTGAAAAAGTTTATACACGAACGGACTGACGGTCAGACAGACGGAAAAATGCGACTAAAGAAGTTTTTTCACAAAAAATCCGTAAAAAGAAATGAAAAGTTTAAAAAACTTATTTTATTCATATTAAAATCAATCAAAACGTTTTATCGAAATTCATTTTATTATTCATTTATTTATTTTCTGCCAAAGTTGGTAAAATCTCATTAATAAAAACGTTATTTGTTGTTGTTTTTTTCAATCTATAAGATTGCATCTATATTTTTATATTTGGATTGTTATTTTTTCCAATATTTATGTTAATGCATTGATTGTAGTAATATGCAAAAAAAAAAATTTGAATAGAGAAGTAACAAAACGAAACATAAAACTTTACCTTGACTTAGATTTTATGCTTGTAGCAATTTTCGATTTTTTTTTTAATAAATCGTTTTGTGTTTTTAATCTCTTAGATATTGCTTTAAAAACTTTTAAATATTTTGATTTAAATTATTTTAATTTATAATTTTCCAATATCATAAAATTTAAATATATATTTTGAATAGGATACAGATTTTATGAAATTAATTGGTTTTCGTGTGATGATTAGGTAGTTACACATCTTATACAAAAATTGTGGCATCATCAAATGATTATACAATAACGTTAAAAGTGTAACAAAAATTATTCATATACTTTTGTGTTTGCAATGAAAATTAAAATGGAAATGTTTATTTATACTCCGTTTTTTTTATTTATTTTTATATTTTTGGTGATTTAATCAAAATGTTTATTAAAATATTCTGGTAAGTTATGTAAATTTATAATTAAAAATACAAGAGCCTTGAAATTTAGGCAAATAATTTATCAAGCATATATATTTTTGCATATTCTGATGTTATAGTTATCAATCAGGTTTTGAAATAGATTTAAAACCTTAGAGCGTTGAAATTTTATATTGGATTTTAAATTAGTCATGACTTTAAACATTATTTAATTACTTTTTAGCTTTAGATTTACACGCTGCAGATATAAAATATTGGTTTTTTTTTCAAACCAACTTTAATCAGTCAAAAACTTGTTTCTTTAATCCTACGGGCATCTAATTTTTAAGTGGGATTTTAATGAAGGTATGAGACAGTTATAAAAAAATTAATTTTATGTTTGATTCTTGGATTTATTAAATTGATACAGTCTTAAAATTTAAAGATAGCTTATTTACGCCTAATAAACTGTCAATGAAATTGTAATTATTTTCAAACAATCAGTGATAAAAAGATTATTTTGCCTTTTTTTGAGTTAGTAATTAATTTTTTTTTGAACACCAATATAAAAATTATTAAATAGTTTTAAATTTAACATATTGTAGTTGCAGTAAAGCAGATATTGTGTATATACTCGTCCATAGCACTGAAAAAGTTAATGCCTGTTGAATGTAAAACCAAGTACAGCAAAGCTCACTATAGTTTTATAACTGAGTGGAATATCAAACGTTTAAATATCTCATTTTTAAATAAGAATTATTTAAATTCAGTCATAAAATTTATTTTTCTGTCCATTACCAATAATTTAAATTTAACAAAAAAAAACTTTAATAAAATTATATAAGTTGTTAAGTAATCGAAATTAATGTTTTCTTTAATTACAAAATTAACATTTTCACATTTAATTAATTAATCTGACAAAAATCAATTACACGCCATTTAATATTATAACCGCCAAACTATTATTATTACTACTGGTCATAGTTTTTTATTTAAAACATTTAAAAATATCTGAAAATATAAATATATACAAAAAATAAACAGATTGCAAAATTTTTTAATTATACGAAAAACGATCCTCTATTAAAAAATTTAATTTCTTTACATAATTTCTGTTGTAAATTTATTAATTTTATAATTAAAATATTCAAAAACAAAAATATTGAAAATTTAAAACTTTACTACACATTTTGTTTTTTGTGCTCATATCTTTTTATTACATATACGCAATAAACTGGACCATATTTATTGATTTGAATAAAAAACCAATTTCATAAGCTCATCCATGTTCAATAAAAATTCAGATTAAATATTTTTTTTATGATATTAAAATACATAAAAAAAAATCATATTTCCTAACACATCAATTTTCTCATCATAAAATTTAATACAAAAATAAATAAACGCATTTTTGAACGCGTTTAATTCACAAATCAATAAACAAAAAAATTGAAAGTGAATCTTTGAAATAGTTTTAGTTATAAATTTCCATATTAGAGAGACAACACCATATATCAATCTACAATTCAAACTAAGATTAATAATACAAATAACAAAATTAAAGAAAAAATTTGCGGAAATTGGACGTGGTAGTTAAAAATGCTGTTCAGTGTTCACTATAACTAATTGAAAAGCCACTGTGATGGCTGCTTTAAATTCGCGCAAAACATACTCTATATATAGTTTATTATACCATATCAAAGAGATGCGAATTTTCCTTTCACTTTTAGCACAATTTTTCAATTGATGTGCTCTGTATTTTATTTTTTATTTTTCTATATTGATTTAGTTTTTCAATTTAATTTTCAAAACTTTAACAAGTTTAATAACAGCAATTGCTAGATCAACATTAGGCCGGCTTGTATTACTTGAATTATTGATTATTTTTTTTATAATTGTATTTTATTTATGTTGTTAGTATGCCAGATGGCATAACTTCAACTTTTTTTATTTTTTTATAATTCAAATCACAATTTTGATTTTTTGTTGTGGAAAATTATGTATTTTTTTACAAATGTTATACAAAAAAAAGTAAAATAGAAAATTTGTTGAATATTTATTTTTGATGGAAAAAAAAAAATATATGGTATTTTAAAAATGTACATAAATGCTTTTAAAATTTAGAATTAGTTTTCTAGGTAATAATAATTGTTGTTATTTTTTTTTGTATGCTGTTTAAGTTTCAGTCAAACTGGTTAATTAAATGTAGCGCATAATAATTACAAGTTGAAAAGTTAGTTTTTGGTTCGGTTTGTAAAATTGATATTTTAAAAATGATCTGGTGGTAAAAATATTGAAGATAATTTATTCTTTAATTAGACAATTTTTTAAAAATAGTTGAATAAATGATAAAAAAATATATTTTAAAAGTCGTAATTTTGAGCTGAATATATGAATATACTAGTTCTCTAGAGAAAAAGTTATTTCTAAGGTCATTTTGAAACATGATCCTGGCTAACGTACAAGAATTGATATTTCAGAAGTGTTGTTCCTAAGAAGAAATGTTCTGCGACGTCCTTGTTCTGAGTTTCTAAGTAACATCGGTAGATTTCCCGTTCCGGATAAGTGTATAGTCTGGAAGGTCCTTTAAGGATGTCTAGAATATAATTCTAGTATAAATCCAGGGCTTTCAAAGCCGATTGACTGTCAAAGTAGCATATAATTATTGATTTTCTTAGTGTAAGTTCTCCTTATAATTTCGAAGTTCCTTTAGCTTAGTAATCAACGTTTAATTTACTACTTTAAATTATAAAAAAATCTCGTCCGATATTATTTTTAAACTTTTATGAAACATATGGAAAACTTGTTTAACTACTTTTATCAACTAATTCGATAATTTATCTCAAAAGGAAAAATTGTTACAAATTTAATACAGAAAAACTAGTAAAATATTATCTTACAAGTTTACCAGATTAAACTGAATAAATACATTAACCCCAAAAAAAATTATTTATTAACCTAGTCATTTACGATTAATTTTGTTTGTAAAAAAATTTTCTTGTTTTATTCCATAAATAAATTAATGCGATGATATTGAAATTTATCTTTTATTTCTGATAATGATTTTAATCTCAATTTTCAATTTAAATCATAAAATTTTATGCAATACATATTCATACAAATATTTTAATTATAAAAAAAAAATTTTTTTGTTACAACTTTTTACAAATTTTTTTTAACTCATTTCCCGTCGAAAAATTAATTTTGGTTTTTTTTTTTCACAAAAAAAAACAGTCAATTTTATTATTTATTTAATGTTTTATATTTTAGAAAATTTACATTTTTTTTTGTATGAATGGAAAATTTATGTTTAATAATAATATGAAAATATAATTGATGATGATGATTAACTTTGAGTCTTTAATCATAAAAATTTTCTAATTCATCTTAAATGTTGTAATGGCATGTAATAAAAGATTTATGCTGTTTTTGGAGAAGACTTTGTTGTTTCAAATTTATTACATTTTCTCAGAATTGTATGGAAAAAAAAAGTGAAATATTTTCAGATTTGGTTTATTATTGCTAGGCCTATAAGTAATTAAATCAAAATATGTAATTAAAATTTGATAAATATTGTGATTAATAGAGTATTTTTAACATAAATAAAAATGCCGCGCAGCAGAACTACGTAGAACGCCAAGCAATTAAATTCCTAAAAAGTGAAATGATTCAGGAAACAATTAAATTGTTTTAATGAAAATTAAAAAGATTAATTTATAAAAATTTATATTATTTTTCGAAAGTAAACTATTGGATTTTGTGTTAAAAAAATTATGATTTGTATCCAAAAATTTTATCTATTCATTTGCAACTGTGATTTTTTTAATACCTGAATTTTGGTTAATCAGAAAATGTGATAAGTTAATTAAAAATCTTTTAATCCCCCAATTTTAATAGCGATAACAGAACAACTGGTAATAATTACATTCAAAGAACAAACCCACAATTTTTCAATTATATTTTTCAAAAAGTAATTTATCAATAAAGCGAAAAAAAATTCCAATAAACAAACAGATTTCAATTTGTTTAAAGAAATTTTGCTACTTTATCATACAATTTTTTTTTTCTTTTTTTTTTGTATCTTAGATTCCCACCAATATTTAAACATACATAGATGAATAATTTTAATAATTTTATTAATGATTTTTGTGAAGAATTTTCTTTTTAATAATGATTGACAGTTGTATTATTCGAAGATATATGAAGAGAAATTTCATATATAATAATTTAAATCAATAAACACCATAAAAAATGTTCATTTTTAATGTGAACATATGTGTATATATGTATGGATATTTAAACATTAGGATTTTCTTAAAACTTTTATAAATTTTTTGTCTTTTTGTTGGACAAAATAATTTGATAGATTGACATGAAACATAAATGAATAAATTAATTGAATAAAATAATAAAAAAAGTTTACGAGGCGAAAATAGCAATTAATATATGTAGAATTATTTGTAGTTTTGTCAGTAATTTGAGGAAATAGCACAAGAAAAATTTGAACCACAAAATATGAATGTAATGTTTGTAATTTAACAGAAAATCACAATTTACGAAATAATCCTGATAAATTAATTAAATTTAATTAATATCATTGTGTTAGTGATGTAAGTGTCAGTATGACAGTCTATTTATATAAATATATATATATATATTATGCTACTTTATCATACAATACTTAGGTTCAATTTAAAAGAGAAATAACCTTAGTGGAATTTAGCATAATTCGATTTAGCATAATTGAAGAAGAATAAAAGTTAAACATTAAACGATTTAAAGACACAGAATTGGATCAAATTGGAACAAATTTACCAAAAAATATATAAATGTTTACAATTTGAAGATAATGTAATTTCAAAAAATTTTTTACTCAAGTACATTCGACATTATGTTTCTTTTTTTAGTTATTTCAAACTCTTCTGCATTAGGAAAAACCCGTGATTACATTTGATAATATCATTTGTATTGCAATAGCAAAGTTTTTGATTACAATATTTTCAAATTATTGCCAAATTAATTTAATTTAAATAAAAATATGTACTTTAATCGTGTGGATATCTTTTTTTTGAGAAATAATAAAAAGATTTTCTTCTTCAAGCATAAAAAACCGTATTAGCTTTAGTTTTCAATTCGAAAAACTTGTTTTTTTTACTTGAGTAACTTATGATGTATAAAATACTTTAGTATTACTATTCCTGATTAGAAAATAAATAAGACACGTTAAGTTTAAATATTTTCTATTATTTTTTTAAAAAATATATAAGTAAAAGGAGAATAATTTAACCAAAAATTTCTTATAAAATTACAGTGTTCGTCTATAAGAGAGAAAGTTTTGCCCACCAAACAAAAATTACTAAATTTACATTAATGTTTTTTTTTTTGGTTCAAAAGTCTTCTTCATTTCTTCATTTGAAAAAAAAATAAATAAAATAAAATATTTTTTTTTATGGTTAATTCCTTGTTTTCCAAAGAAGGATATTTGAATGATGATTTTTGCACTAAAACAAGTTTCATTACAATTTCATTTGGAAATATACATTAATTTTAAAGACCAATATTGCACCTTTATAGTAAATTTTTATATTTCCTATTTTGTACAGGGTGTTTTTAAAAAATTCACAGCAAAGAATATTTTTAACAATTGTGATCATAAATTAAATCCCCTCGCAAAATTATAATTAATATAATAGTTTTATTTATCATGCAAAGGGAAAACACACCATAGTTCAGGTCGTGAACTTAATTCTATACAATTTTCAAGAAATTTAAATGACAGAAGCCAGGTAAAAAAACTCCGATTACAACAAATAAACTAAGTACAAAATGGAGAGGATAATACCTAGTAAATATAATAAATATAAAAACTAATCAAAAAGATCCTACCTTTGATGTTCGACAGGATGTTCTTGTTGGATGAATCATTCAATCTGTAATAAAAAAAAACAGTTGATTGATTGGGTGCAATTAAACAACGATATAATAGGTTATTTCTAGCAAAAATAGCATTTAAATTTTTTAGGATATTTGGAAAATGAATATTAATACATATATATTTACAAATTCATAAAAATTACAATATAGAATATAGCCTATATTGAGTTAAGAAGAATTGTGCCAGAAAACTTCGAGAAGAATTGTGTGAAAAGAATTACCAATAAAAAGGTTAAATAAAATTATTTTTTCCTACAAACCTCAAGCTAAAACAATTACGCCTGCATTATTAAAGTACGAATCAATCAGTTTCTTCTTCATCTTCTTAAGTATCTTTTAGTTTTTATTTGTAAATTATTCCGGTTTTTCTTAGAGAAAAAAAAGTAATCTTTAAAATACCACCAACAGATGCCTTGCAGCAATTTATTTAGTAACAGATAATTTTAATAGAATTTTGGTATATAAATAATATTTTTTGAAGAAAGTGATGATTTTTTTTATTATTTTTATATAATTTTTTCTATTTTGTGATTTTGTAATTATAAAAATAATTTTTTTTATTACGTAGTTAAATACGATTGATTGAGTAGCTAAATACGATTCATTATTTTTTTTTTTAAAACCAAAAATGGTAAAATTTGTGGTATATATTGTAAAATATTATTTGAAATATAAATTGAAGATATTTTATTGATTATCCCGCACTAATAAGCATAAATATCGGAATCTTCATTTGGAAAAAATGTTTTAATAGGACCATTTTGTGCTTGTAAAATAATATGCTAATTAATTTTGATAATTTGTCAACTCGACTTCGACAAACGAGACTAATTAATGACCATTACGGCCTTAGGTAGAATTATGCAACACTTCTGTTATGTTCATTCAATAATCATACCTTAAATTACGATTATTGAAAGAACGTTTCTCAGAACGCAATTAGTATAAAGAAACTATCGATATCTGAAGTTGAAAGTTTTGAGGAATAATTGGTAAGAATCCAAAAAATAATTACTTCAAATATTAAAAATATTTTACCGTCACAATGTTTACATATACTTTTTTAAAATTTATGAACTCACATATATTGATTTTTTAATAAATTAATTTCACAAATATTTCATTTTCTACATAATAATTACATATTTATAAGACTTAAGACTTAATAAAACACAAATTTCAAATAAAATAATAATTGTTGTTAACAACAAACATTATTAGTCGTGTAACGCCAAATATTAATGACCAAGTATCATTTAGTAGTCTCTATAATACTCTATCCTGTGCAAATATTTACTCAGAATTTATTTTGAAATTTGGTACGCTTAAATTTCCAAAATCTAATCATGTGGTTAGAAAAATTAAAATAGGTGATTTTAATTAATTGTTATCTATGATATAAAAATAAAAATTATGGTTAAAATATACTAATATCTTCATAATTGTACGTAACTAACATGAATTGGTTAAATGCCTGTATTTACTCTTCAATTTTAAGTAGATTTTACACATTGAATCCGACCATCTTCACTAATCAATTTCAAAAGTATTCGTTAAAAACAAAAAAAAAGCAAAATATAAAAATATATAATTAAAATGGGATTTTTTAAATATCTCATAAATATTATATTTTCTTTCTTTTTTTGCTAATTAATGTTAAATAATTTTCGTTTTTTATTTGAAGAAAAAATTTTCTACAAATAAAAAATCATATTATTTTTTCTCCTACTATATTTCATTATATCTGATAATTTACTAATATTAGTTAGTTTTTATCGTGCTTTTCACTTTTATTATGTAAGTACGCGGTGTCATATGGCTATAATACAAAAAGAAAGACGTAACATAAATTTTAAATGGTAATAATGCCGTGGCAATAAAATTCTACAAATTATTATTAAATATTATTTCATGGTTTTCAGTTTTCCTTTTTTTTTTTGGTTTTTGTTGTCTTTGAGTCAATCCTCATTATAAGCAAATAGAAATTTTATTTTGATGAATTTTAATTTCATCATAAATTGTTAATTTAGAAAAGTTAGAAATATTTCTGAGATTAATAGAGAGATTAATGAACTGTGAATTTATATTTATAGCTATTTACATTTTAAATCCATTACTAAATTGGTGTATTTTGCGGATTTGGTAATAGTTTTCATAATAAAAGCACTAATAATTAGTAATTGTTTAGTGAGAAGAAACGCCCTCGTTCTCTTTAAACAAAATTTGGCTAAAACACTGTTAAGATAACTAAATTGACCAACTAAATTGAAGGATCTAGAACTTCCAGTAATATTCTAGTTAAAATCCAGTTTAAATATAAATCTATGCACGTAATAAGAGTTGTTTTTTCTAGTTAGATTAACTAAAATTAGATAGAATAGCAATTTTAGACGCATTATAAGCAGATGATCCAGTTACTAACAATAATGCCTTAAGTAGGAACACATAAATTTAGGGTTGGAAATAGAATTTATTCAAGTAGGAAAAATGGAAAAAATTTTATATTTTATTTTTGTACTACTTAAATATAATAAACTGAAATTATTAAATTACTAATATCTGGGGAAATGAAATTGCAGACGATTTCAATAACTTCCGCATAATTCACTCTTAGGTTAACAAATTTTCTTCACATCAGTCTTAATTTAAATGATACAACAATTTCACTTGATTATACAGCAATTCCACTATTGCAAATATATTTAGCATATCACACCTCATCGAATATGTTAAATGATTTAAATTTTAATGAAAAGAAATCAAAATAACCAAAATGTAAATAATTAACCATTACAATATTTTGTAAAATTTATTATTACTTTTTAGATAAACTTTTTACCATAAACTTTCTTTTGAATAATAATTAGAAATAAAACAAGTTGTCGAAAGTGCAAAAAAATGTCTGTTAATTTCTCATAATTTAAGTTCATCAATGTTGTCATAAAAAAAATACTTCCTACATCTTACTTTTAAATATGGGCAACAAAATTTTATTGATTTTTAATACAAAATAAATTTAATTATAATTGTAAAAAATGGTAGGCAAGTTTTTCTTGAATTATTAAATGATTATATTTTTTATTTAAATTCCATAAATTAATAATTTCTTTTTGATTATTTTTTTGTAGGTATCACCAAAAAATCCCTTTCGACGACAATTGACAGTACCACAGCAATCCCATATTTTAACAGATATTCAACACAGATTTAATCCTCCATTTTCACAACAGCAGCAGCAACAACAACAACAGCAACAACAACAACAGCAACAACAGCATCAACAACAACAGCAAAAAAATAATAAACAATCACAACAATTTATTATACAACAAAGTCCAAGTATTGAAATACCAATAAATCAACAACAAACACAACAAAAAATACATAGCCAAAGATCAACAACATTCCAAGAACAACAGCCAATAAGATTTCCACAAAATTCTGTAAATAATTTCCGACAAAATTCAGTTCAACAGCAACAACACCAACAACACCATACCCAAACAAATTTTATACCCAATTTTATTCAAAATGGACAACAAAATGTCCATAATTCTCAACAACCACATAATGTACAACATCAACGTTCCTTACAAAATCAATTACAAGTGCCACAAGCACCATTCCCAACACAACAACAACAACATCAACAACAACAACAACAACAACAATTACAACAATTACAACAACAATCACAACTAAAACAAGTTGATTTTAATTCACAAAATTTCTTATCACAACGAGAACAATATTCACAACAAGTTGGACCACAACAATCTCTACCAGATCGTGTACAAAATATACAATTTATTCAAAATGGAAATATACAACAGAAACCACAATTGCATCAACAACAACAATTTGTACAAAGTGGTGCCCAGCAATTTTCTTCAATAATTCCACAATTTCAAGCCCCTCCAACTTTCCAGCCACCTCAATTCCAACCTATATTGCAGCAACAACAACAACAAAAGCTGCCACAAATTCAACAACAGCAACAATTCTTTACAGTACCTCAACAACAACAAAATCAACAATTTTTACAACAGAATCAATTCGTTCAACAGCAACAACAACCATTACAACAACAATTTTCTACAGCACCTCAAATACCAACATTATTACCACAACAACAAGGACATCCACAAATTCAACAAAATAATCAGTATCGTCAACAGCAAATTGGTCAACAACAACAATTCCAGTCGGTACTCCCTCAACAACAGCAGCAATCTGAATTACAATTGCCACCACAACAAAATCCAAATATTCTATTTACTGGATCACAAGCACCTCTGGCACCACAATTCCAAACAATAATTAGTCCAATTCCAAAACAACAAGTGGATCATAGCGTTAAACAAAAACTGATTCAAAAACATGAGCAATTCGTCCAAGAACAATACGAAAAACAACAAAATAAGGTCAAACAATTACATGAGAAATTCGTTCAGAAACAACAAGTTATTAAAAATATTGGACTCACTAAAGGGCCACTTTTTGATCAAACAACACCAACTTCACGTGGTCGACCAATAATTCATCCATCTGAATCTGAACTATTTAATTTAGCTGTACAGAAATATCACCAGGAACATCCAACTACTACCACAACTACAACGACTACTACTTCTGAAACACCAAAATCTAAAATTGGTGATGATCCATATGAACTTTTATTGCAAGCACAACGAAAGGATATTTATAGTTCATTGAAACTTGAATCGGATCGTGCTAAATTATCTAAAACTGGTAAAACTGGTAAACCATTAGGTCGTGATGAATTACTTAGACAATTGAAACAAGCTTTAGCTGAATCACCACAACCAGATTTAGGTAATAAAACATTTGATTCGACCGATATTGTTTTACCAAATGGTGAAAGAGTTCAAGTTATTCGTACTAGCGATCCAAATGTTGTTAGACAACAACAATTAAAACAACAACAACGTCAACAACAACAACTCAAACTTCAACAATTAATTCTTGCTCAACAAAATCTACAAAAACAAAAAGTTGAATCAACTTCTCCACAAGAACAAAAATATTCATTTCCCACTGGACTTCAATCTGTAGCTCCCAAACATTCACAAGATTTAATTTTACCCAATGGTAATAAAGTTGAAATTGTACGTACACCAAATCCAGATTCAGTAGTTGGACTGCAATCTGCACCAAGTGGTGTTGATTTATCAAGTTTGGCGAGTTTGTACAGTGGTGGTACGACAGCAAGTAGTTCAGATGATGGTAATAATCTTGCTAGTTCCGCAGTAATAACTTCTGATTCCGATGAACCACCATCATTTGAAGAATTAGCTAAACGTGGATTAATTCCTGAAGGTTATGAAATTCAAGGACTTCCAGGACCAAAATCAAAAGGTACTGCACCACCACCTCCACCACCCCCACCAAAAAAGAAAGCCACTTATGTTTACCTAGAAGAACAATCAGATGGTAGCTTTAAAATTCAAGGTGTTAAAGCGAACGGAGAAAAAGATGCTAAAACAAGTGGTAGCGAAGTTGATAGTATTTTAGAAAGAATCCGAACTGGTGATATTAAATTACCACCAACAGTTAAGAAATTACATTTGCCATCTGAAGAACCAGCTGAAACTACTCGATTACCTGTACCACCACCACCACCACCTCCACCATCAACAACGACAACTACTACCACTACTACAACTACAACTACACAACCACCACCAATTCGTATTACATCATATCCAAATACATCACCTTATTCAACAATTGTTCCATTAATACATCGTTCAAGTACCGGACATATACCATCTGTATCAACATCATATCATCATTCAACATCAACTCCATCATATTCACCAACGCGTCAACAATTATTTTCTAGTTCTACACATGTTCCAGTTACTGAACGTTTAATTGCTACGACAGAATCCACAGAACAAATACATAAAGTCTCAAATCCTGGTGATGATTTAATACAAATTTTACGACAAAGTGGATTATATGCAATGTCAAAATATTTAAAGCAATCTGGTTTAGATAGTATATTAAATGAAACTGGTCCATATACAATATTTGTACCCACTGATAAAGCATTCAAGAATTTATTAATTCAATTGGGTGGACCAGAACGTGCTGAAGAAAAGTTTAAAGCAAATCCAAGACTTTTAAGTGGTGTAAGTATAAGATTTATAAAATAAGAAGTATAAATATTTTTAATAAATTTTTTTTAATGTAAAATAGCTTTTATTACATCATGTTATTCCTGGGGCATTTGAAGTATCTGCACTACAAGATGAAATGACTGGTGTATCATTAGCTGGTACACAATTACGTGTTAATCAATATACAATGCACGATCAAGAATGGAATGATGTACTTGTAAGTTAAATACAAATTTTTGTAATTTTGTTTGTTTGTTTTTTTTTGTTATCATAATTACATTTTGGTTTAAAATGGATTTATTTACAGATTACAACCATTAATGGAGCAATGATTGTTAATGATAAAAAGGATATTAAAATACCACAAGGAATAGCACATGGTGTAGATAGAGTTATGTTTCCATTACCAGTTGGGGATTTATTACAAACATTACAATCAGATAGGGAAAATCGTTTTACAAAATTTTTGAAAATTTTATCAACATCAGGATTAACAGAAATGTTACAAAATAAAGGTTAGTTCTATAAACAAGAAAATATATTTCCTTTTTTTAAAACAAACTTTATAAAACCCTGTTCACAAACGTAATTTTTTGGAATTAAAATATTGTCGCTGGAAGATATCTAAAAAAAACGATAACCGACAACTTGAAGAAATCCAAAAATGTCTAGAACATTTAATGTTTCTATTTTAATAGGAAAATTTGATATACCTTAAAAAATTGAAATTAGAGCATTTGGTAGAAATATCAAAAAAACATTAACCTGAAATTATGATATACAACATATTTTCAAATATTCTTTACAACCGAATTTGTCTATTTACTTCATATAATAAATATGACAATATAATTTCAAAATGTTAGGATTGTGAAGAGGGCTATAAATATATATATACTTTTATAATTAATTAACTTAATTTCTTTAATTATAGGATCAAAAACATATACAGTATTTGCTCCAACCGATAAAGCATTCAATGAACTTGATTCAGAAGCACTACAAAAATTATTAAGTGAAAAAGATTTAGCTGAAGCTTTTGCCATGAAACATGTTATGTCTGGTACATTATTTTCTGCTGGTATGAGATTTTATCAAGTAAAAGATTCATTATTAGATGGCAAAACAATAACATTACAAAAAACAAGTGCTGGTCAAATAAAAGTAAATGAAGCTAGTATGATAACATCAAATATACCCGCAACAAATGGTGTTATTCATGCTCTCAATGGACTGTTATAAAACAAAAACAAAATACAAAGAATTATCAAAATTTCTATTCCGAATAATTTGTCTTTTTCCTTCATTTAAAATCATAGAAAAAAAGTATCTAGTAATTTCTTCTTTACCTTCTAATTTAATAGCTTTTTTTATTTTTTTATTTTATTTTTAGTTTTTATTTCTAACTTCATTTCAAATTCATTTTTATCGTTTCTGTACAGCTTGCCAGTTTTTTATTTTTCCATTTTTAAGTTTTTATTATTTTTTAAATTTAAAGTATAAATTTTCAAAAAATCTTAATAATAATTCATCGTCGCGTGCTCTTTAAGGCCATTAAATTAACGAAAAAAAACAATTATTGTTCTTAAAATATAAATTAAAAACAAAATAGCTAATATAATTTATTCTTAATTTTAAATAATTATTAATTATTATAAATTTAATTATTTTATATATTTTTTTTTTAAATAAATTTTAAATTAAAAAAAATATATATTTTTTTCGTTTTGTTACGTAATTTTAAATTTATATAAAATTCAAAATTATGTAAAAAAAATTTTTTTTCTTAATTTTTAGTTTTTATAGATTAGTAAAAATTCAATTTATATTTTTATACGATTAAGTTAAAAGTAAAAAGAATTAAATAAAAAAGAATTCAGTGTTGTTTTATTATTTCCTGTAACTTTTCACCCATCCCGAACAGAGTCGTATTCTGTCTGGTCCATTAAGAAAATAAAGGATGCTCAACGCGTCGATTGCTTTGGACTGCTCGAATACCAAAATGTTTGAGTTAGCACATATTAAATTATTAAAAAATATTGCATCAAAAATTAGAAAAAAATAAAATATGGAACAACATTATTATTTAATCTAGAAATCAATTATTTCCTTATTCTTGTTTTACACTTGAATTCAGGATTAAATTTTAGAGATAAGCTATAATTTTGGCTAAAAGTATAATTTAACATTTCCCTTCTGCAGTTATGATATGTACCTTAATTTTCTAAAGGTCCTTGAAGAAGCAGGAATCGATATCCTTCTGTAAGGATTCGAATGTGATTCCAAAAGTTTACATGTATTTGAACGACATTCCATTGTTGTAGCTCTTCTGTCTTTAGCAATTGTTAACACAGCTCTTTGTTGGTCTTTCTTTTCGTGTCGATTTGGTATTATTATATGGTTAAATCTCACTTTGAAAAAATAGATGGCGCTATATTTTACATTACAATTTTCAGATAAATATAAATTAAATTTTGACAAAAATAGCTTTATTTTCTCCGTGCTTTCGACATCAAAAAAGCTGTAAATGTTAAAGTGCTCCAAAAAGGCTTTTTATATATTTTGAAACCAAAAAGACCTTTAATTTTAGCTGCAAACCATCTGACGTCCCATAAGTAGATCCCGAGATATTATAATTATAAAAATCATAATTCATGTGGATGTCCTTTTACGTGTTTGGCATTAACACCCTTTCAGAGAAAAGTACATCATAAAAGAACTAGATCCTACTATTACTGTAGTTCTATAATCTTTTTCAAATTGATAAAAACGTTAACAGGTAATTTCTAAACCTATTATTTCTGTATTTATTTCCAATTTATATTCGATTTAAAAAAAAATTTAAAACGTGGACCTCCTTTATTTGTAAAGTTCATTTTTTGATTTAATTAATTTATTTATTATTCAATCAGGTAGAATAAGACGCTCAATTTTATCTGTTACGTTGTATAGCTTGGATGTTACAGTATAACATATTGCTACCAGTCCAAATCAAAGATCTTCTTGCTTGACGAGTGACGGCAGGCAGAGCAACATATTCTGTTTCGTCCATTAAGAAAATAAACTCTTTTTTTAATTTAATATTTTTATTATTTTTTTTTAGATTTTTTAAATTTTTCTGTTTTATATCTTTTTTTTTTGTTTTACCTTTTAAGTACAACATAAATTAATATAAATGCGGTTCATTTTATTATTTATGCTTTTAATCTTGTTTTCAATAAATTTTTATTCAACTAATTTTTTGTATTAAATACGAAAATAATATTAAACAGTACAATTATATATATTTTTTTAATTTAATTAATTTTAAGATTTTAAATTATTTAATCATGTAAAACAAGAAAAATAATCTAAAAAAATATTAATTTAATTTTATTCGTTTAATTTTTTTTTTTGTTAATTACAATCCCACAACCCGGAAATTTTAATTTACACAAAAATTATTTTCATTATTTGACCATTCTATATTTTAATTTTATCTTGTTATTATTTATAACTAAATTATGGAAATTTATATTACAATTTATATTTTTTATAAATATTCATTGAAATTATGCTTTTTTTTAAAACAGTTAATTAAAAATGAGATTTTTCGTTTTGTGTAGATATATTACAACTAAAAAAGTATTTTACGTAAATTTTTGAAGACTGAAATATACTATAAGAGCTCTGAAAACAATCTTAGATAATTTCAAATAAGCTTTTGGCTGCTTACAATTAGAATGATTCATTTCAACATTCTAAGAAAAAAAGTAAATTACATTTCATAGAATTTAAGCCATTCAAGCGTCCAAAATATTTTTTCTATACAAATTCAATAAATAAAATGTCCAACCAAAGATAGTGTTTTTTTATTACTAGTACTTCCCGAAATGTCAATGTGCCTATGTTAAGTGACTATCTTGGTTCCGGACAAAAACATGGTTAGTAAACTTTTATAGTGTTCATTTCTTTTTTTTTTCATAGATTTGAATTCATTGATGCACTATTTTTAAGAAGTTTGAGCCTTTTTAAAATTTTTGTAAATATATCGTCAGCTTCCTTTTCTTAAAAATCATTTTTTCGTAATAGCATAAAAGAAATTTTATAAGATTTTTATTCATGAAATTTAAAAAACGGAAGGCAATTTAATTTATAATTTTTTTTTTTTTGTTATTATATATTTTAAGCTTTTTTAGTAAATTTTACTTTACTGGCTAAATTTTTTTTAAGTAACTTCATTTTTGCTTAAATTTTATTTAAATATTTATTAATATGTAATAATTTTCTGTTTTAAGTCTTTTATTGTGCAATAAAATTGTTTTAAAAAATTTAATTTGTTTTTATTTAAGGTTTTGTGCTAAATTTTTTAATAATATATGTTTTATTTAATATCTTACAATTATGTTTAATTATTTTTATGATTAAAAATAGTTCATAATTTTTTACTTTGACGATTTATTAAATTACGTAATTTCAAAATCACAACTAAAAAATTGATCAAAATTTTGTAAAGTTTGTATCGATAACAAAAACTTGAACTAATAGTTTGGATGAATATAATGTTTTAGTCCAGTTTTCCTGATTTTATCAAACTAAGAAAAAACTGGAGTACATGTTCATTACAGGACATAGATTACCGATAAAAGCTCGCACGTCATTTCTCTTAAAACTATTTTTAATCATATAAATAATAAATGTCATATTTATAGAATAAGTAGCCTTGGAAGGAGCCCTAAATGTTCTTTTCTGAACGATAAATAGTCGTTCAAGGATTTCCGCGAAATATCAACGCCATTTTATGAAATATTAATTAGAAAAATAATATTTCCAACAGAAATACTAAACAGAGTATGGCTTTTTGAAATTTCTAATTAAAATTTCAAAAGTTTAACCGTCATCGATATGGATTTTGATTTTTTTTTTTTAACAGCTCGGGAAGGGAGTAAATGAAAAAGACAAATATTGAAGGAAAGTTGTAATATTTTATACTCTTAGGACACTTACAATGCTACCTTTTCTATGATTGTTTGATATAAATTGGAAAATTTTTTTCAACAAATTTTATTTATGTTTTTCTGAATTTGCTTAAAATTAAAATTCAGCATTTTTTTGTTACTTTTTTTTTTATTATTAATTTTTATACTTAATACTTAATAATCTGGTAAATAGTATCAACAATTTATTTTACTTATTAATTAATTGTTCTAATTTTTATTTTTAATTTACAATAAATAGTTTTGATTTTTTAATATTCTTGTATATATTTTTAATTTACCAACAAATGAAAAAAATAAAAACCAAATTATAAAATTTTCATTTTAAATTTTTCTTCCTTTTTAGTACTAAAAGTTCTTTATGTATGTAGTTGCATCTATACATAAATATGTATATGTATATCCTTTTTTTTTTAAATTTAATTTTTAAGCGTTTTTATTTTTAATTTATTTCTTAATATTATATATTTTTTGTAAAGCATTTCAAAATTTTGTTTTTTTGTTAAAATGCAAAGCCTTAGAATTTAAAGTGAATGTTTTGGAATTATTTTTACTATAGTCACCTGGGCAAAAACGTATAAACCAATTTTCACAACTTTTACTTTTCAGAAGTCCATGATTTCATTTAGTTAGGTTATAATATTCGAAGATTTAATGAAGTAAAAAAGTTTGAATTAAAAAAATATTTAATGAGAACATGTTTTTAAATATTTTTTTTGGTAGTCGAATAACAATGGCGATGATTAGATGCTAAAATTAATAAAGATACCTCAGATAAGTGGTATTAGTGGATAAGGACGTCCCAAAAAATCATTACAGTATTCGAAAAAATTGTCTTATATGCTTTTGCCTAGGCTCTGTAGTTATTAGAATATGAATTTTTTATTAATAATTTTTGTATTGTTTTTTGTTTTTTATGAATTAATGTAAATTCTTGTTAAATTCTGAATAATTTTTTATGTTTATTTTAATATATTTAAATTTTATTACATTAATAAATATTGGTGCATTTTATTTTGAAAGAAACGAATAAAAAATATTGTGGATTTTTTATTGGAAAATTTGTAAATATATAATTTTAATAAATGGTGGTTTTTTTTTAAATATGATTAAGTGTCAGAAATATTTTATTTTTAATTAAATGTTTATTTATTGTTGAAAGGTGAGACGTTTCATCATTTTGTAAATTGTTTTTTTTTTTTATTATTTTTAGAGTAAATAAGGAAGAAAAAATTATTTATCACCAAGTCATAATTATATAATTTTAATGGATTTTCCACCCAAAAAAATGATATATATATATATACATTTACATTTTGATAAAAATTTAAAGTTTCGAAAAATTCGATCATTTTTTTTTCGTTATAGAAAACGATAAATTATCATTTCTTAATCATTTCTTTAATATAAATCTATAATAATTTTTGTTCTTCAAATTGAAACTCGTTAATTAACATACCCTGTGGAATTCTAATTTAATTTTATTTTGAAATTATTTACACTTTATGTTCAGGAAATATTTTAATTGATTTCTGAACTCAGTAATTTAATTAAATATAATTAAATTGTGGTGATAAAAAATAAAAATTTTAAGTTTATAAATCTATAAACTTCAAAAACATTAAATTAAAGGACAAGTCCAGAACCAATAAATATTTTTTTTGTTTAAATAATCACATTTACTACCAAATATTTAAAGATCAAAATTTCAATTCTGAACAACGAATTTGTTGACTACACAGTTGAGAATTAATTAAATATTTTAAAACTCAATAACATTAAATTATTACCAAGTGTCAAAAAATCTGAATAAACACTCAAAATTATAATTGTATTAAATTTTTTTGGCTTGGTGAAATTAAGCTTAAATTAACTGGCTATTAATCTACCACAACAATTATATAATTTGCTTTTTTCTATTTAAATGTAATTTATAGACATTTAATTAGAATCTGTTCTATTTTTTAGTTTTATGCTTTCCCATAAGGACGAAACATAAAAAACTTTCAAAACCGAAATTTATAAAAGCTTGACGTACGTAAACTTTGTCAAATTTATGATAACAATACCCCCATTGTTATCATACCATATTTGACTATTCGAGATTTTTACAGAAACATAAATTAACAGTATTTACAATGATGGCCGTTTGTCTGTTTGTGGCCACTTACAGAGCGAATTTGCCAGATATTTCAATTTGATAAATTTTTGATACAGATCAGTCAGTTTTATTTAAGACTTTTGATAATGACTTAATAGTCATTATTTTAAAAAAATTATAATTAATTAAATGACAACAGCTGACAGTAATATTGAAATATACTAATTTCTCTGTTAGATAATATTTTGTAGTAATGTTCGGTTTTGTTCATCAGATTTTTGTAATTGTCGAAGATAGGTAATTTTTTTTCGAGTCAAAGTTTTTAAGTTCATTATTATGAGCTCTAACATCACATACACGCACAAAAAATTCTCAATATTAACATTTTCTTTTAACAATTTCCTTTTTCTTTTTAAAAAAAAAAAAGAATTCGAATCATTTTTTATATTTTTACAATAATTCAAAAAAATGAATAAATTGTATATATTTTTTTATTATAATTTCATTTTAATTACCTTAAAACTAGTTAAGAATTTATTTTATTAATTTTTTTGTAAGATAATCGAAATTAATTCAAATCAATGTACAAAAAAAAGATATATTATAAATGGAGTTTATTTTTATGGAATAAAAATTAAGTAATTTTGGAAATTTTCTTGTTTAAAAACGTCAATATTTTTAATGGAAATTAAGTAAAATTTTATTATTTTTTGTTATTATTTAATTAATAATTAGTTAAGTAATATTTATAATACAATAAATTTAATGATTTTCTTTTAACATTCCAAATACATATTCTTTCTATTATAGATATAAATATTTTATATTATATATTACACAAAAATCGTTTAGAAAGTTTTATTTTTATCAAAATTTTCGTTAAATTTTCGAAATTTCATCTAATTTTTGTTTAAAACAATTAAATTAAAATACATATTTTTTTTATCAAAAAAAAAAAAAAAGGAAAATTAAAGAAAAACTGAAAAAATATAACAACATTTTTTTTTTAATAATAATAATTTTTTTTTTATTTGTGAATTAAATTTTTTTTTTTACAATTGAACTTGAAATGATTGCGCCGGTGGTTTTGGTGGTGATATAAATGGATTTGTATTATGTATTTTTTCTGTATTATTAACAAGAACTGATGTTTTACCAGCAACATCACTAACCCATTCAGCATCAAATGGATCACTGCTAACTGGTGCAGCACTCATTGATCTAGCACGGCCTTGTATACCTAATATTGGTGGACGTTTTGATGGTGCTGGTGATGTACTTTTAACAATTTGTCCTAACCATTGATCAGCATTTGGTAATGGTGCAACAATTTCAACTGGTATAATACGTTGTTCAATTGTTGAATTTGTTAATGTTGTTGTTGCTGTTGCTGTTGCTGTTGTTATTGTTGAATGAATTGTATTTGATATTGTTTTATTACCAATTGTTGGTGAAACTGTTGTTGTTGGTGGTATACTAATAATTCTAGCACGTGGTGATACTTGTGCTGTTGGTGGTGTTGTTATCATTTTATCATTACCAATAATACTATAACCACTACTTAATATACCATTTGGTGATGATGGTGTTATTGGTGTATAAACAGTTTTATCAATTGGTGAATAAATTTGTGAATGTTTTGGTTGATTAATATTTTTATTAATACTCATTGCATTGTTAAAATTTAAATCATCAATATCATCATCACCTTGACTTAATAATGATAAACCTTGACTTAATTCCTGGCACAATTGACTAACTGTATCGATATGTGAATTATTTTTTAATGGTGATATTTCTGGTATTGGTGAAACACTGCGTAATGGTGTGGTTAATGTACCACCGCCAGCATCTAAAAATGCTTTTTGACGATCAGCATTGGACGGAAGCTCATTTATACGTAATGACATTTGTCGTTTAAATGGTGACTGACTGCCAATTGTACCTAATGCCCTAAATGAACCCTGACGTTCAAGCATTGATGGTGTTGCATGTGGTCGTTCAATTGCAAATGGATTAAATGGTTTATGTTGTTGTTGTTGTGGTTGTACAGTAGCCGATGGTGTTTGTATATCAATATTACCACGATCAAAACTACCATTATTTGCTAGACGTTCCGTCATCGTCTGTTGTCGAAATGAACCTTGGCGCGTAAATGTTGAATTTTTCATATCAAATGTCATTGTAACACCACATTCCTTATCCCGGCGTTGTTTACGTTCTAAGCAAACAGCAAATGCACAACCAACAGCATGTGATAAGCGTTCACCGGAATCTTTAGCAGCTAAAAAACCATGACACATCCAACGACGTGTTGTACCATCACGACAAATATAACTAAAACCCCGTTCATGATTACGATCTGGTGCACAAAAACTAACTTTTTCAATTGTTTGATCAACAATTAAACCTTTTGTATCATCATCAACAACACGTAAACCATCACCACTAACATGAAGTAAACCACGAACTGGACGTCGTCTGGAATTCTAAAAAAGATTTAAAAGCAAGATTAAAAAACATTGTACGAAAATATAATAAAACAAAATAATATTATTTATTAAATTTTTTTTTTTGGTTTGTTTCTGCCATTTTGGTTTGCCATTTAAACAATTATTTAACCCATTTGCAAATTTTTAGAAATAGAATAAATATCACCAAATACGGTATTTAATGCGCTCCGGTGATAATGCCCAAGAAAATTCTGCTTATATATATATAGCTAATGATGCAAATGAGTTAAATGGCTGCAAATGGTAAAATGGCTCAATTAAGCAAAAGTTATAAAAAAAATTAATTAAAATTACAAACAACACAAAATTATTTCCTCATTTTATATATTTTTGTTTAGTAAAGTCTCCTCTTCAATTTAACTTAATCAAAACATCAATAATGCATTTCCTCATTCATATCTATGAAGTAAATAAAATTAAGCATATTCTCGTCAGATTTAAAGTCTTCAAAATTAATTACTATTTGGAAGATAATTTATGATTATTTATTATACTAACTTTACACGATTAAAATTATATATTTTTACTAAGTGCAATTATAATTTTCTTATATTTTATAACAATGTAACAAAATTAATTTTCTTTACATACATAAATATATTTAATTTTGTTTGTATCTCTACAGCATCAAGTTTTAAGATCAACAGAAAAGGTTAAAATATCAATTTAACAATATTTTGCTTTTAAGTAGCAAAAAATATTGTAGATTTCTAAAAAAAAAAAGATACTCTGTGTAACAACAGTGTACAGAAAATAAATTAAATAAAAAACCTCTTTTATAAAATTGTGGTTTATTGATAGAATTTTTTCCATAAAATTATTTGCAACTATTGATTAAAAGGGGAAAATTCATTGTAATTTAATAAAAATTTATTAGCAAATAGACAATATTTAATCAATTTTTCTTTTATATTAAATTAAATTAAGATACAAAAAAATGTTTTATAATTAAATCTATAGATACCAATAATATATAATTAAAATTTATTTTAAATATTTTTAATGATTTTACTTTAAATAAAAATTTAGCAAAACAAGGAAGTTAATAAAAATATTAAAAGTTTTCTGACTAGAAATACAAAACAAATACAGATTTCACTGCTTGGGCTTATTAATTCCACTTTCAAATTTAATCTAACAAAGAAATTGAGAAACTCTTATATAACCCATGAACTTTATGCAATTTTCGTCAGCTACAAGGGTTTCTCAATTACAATTATTCGCAACTCATCAAAAATATTTATAATTTGGACAAAACTAGATTCTAATTATTCCTTCCTTCAGCTCCTTTCAAAATTAGTGAAACTAATTTCTATTTTCATTTCTATTTCTAGTTATATTTGCAACTATTGATTAAAAAATTCATTGTAATTTAATAAAAATTTATTTGCAAATAGACAATATTTAAACACTTTTTCTTTTATAGTAAATTAAATTAAGATAAAAAAAATGTATCATTTTTTTCTCATACTCTTTTATGTCAAAGATTCATGATGTTTTCTTCATTCATGATGAACTTTCACCTTAAATTCAACATTGAAATGTTAAATTTTTAATTAATTATTTATTGCTGTTAATTGAACAAAACTAAGTGATTTAAAAATGTTTAGCCGGAAATAGAAAAATGTTGTTTTTATTAATTTTCATTTATCTATGGAGAGACAAATGAAGATTTTTCTAAATAATTAATGAGTAAATATATGTAGGTGTTGTTTGTAAAATTCATGCAAAACTTTTGGTATTTGTTATGTTTTTGGGCAGAAACTTTTTACAAGTTTTTGTAAAAAATTTGTTCTTAATATTTAATTTAAATCAATAAAATATTTTCTCAAATGATTGTAATTTTAACAATTCTCTAGTATAAATATTTGAAGAAAACTTTACCCAATTAAAATTGTCTTTGAAATCATGTTGTACTTTATTATTACCTTTTTATAATTTTCTAATGATTTATGTATTTAATTTAAATTAATTTCACTTCAAATAATCGTATTTAATTTTGAAGCAAATCAAGATAAATTTTATTGAATAAAAAAATATTAAATTAATTGAATTTTTCCAAATAATTTTTTAAGTTATTATCATAGATATAAGAATATCTATTAAGTTTAAAATTTCATAATTTTCTTTTGTATTAACAATAATAATTTCATTATAATAATTAATCTTTTAGCTCAAGGGCATAGAAACATCATGTAAGTTGACAGAACATAAAAGTGTTTACAATTAGTAATTGAGTACAATTGTTATAAAAGTATTTAATATTATTATTTATTAATTAGTATCTTGAGTTGTTAATTGACTGTATGAAGTCACTTATAAGTAATTATGTTTTTTTTTAAAATTGATTTTTTTATTTAAAATTTAAATATTATTCAGTTTTTTAGAGTGCAATGCTGTAATGAATCACTTCAATGAAGGAGAATGTAATTAGTTTTAGTAAATCAAATAATCGTAATTTACTTTTAATTAAATTTTTAAAAATTAATATTTCCGACGGACAAATCTCAATATAGTGAAATTTAAATAAAATTTCAGAATGATTTGGAAATTAAAATAGTATGCAAGATAATCAAATATAATTAAACCTAAGTTTTACAGTGCGAGTTTTCGATTTAGTTTTATCTAAACTGAATATGTAGTTTTGTGAAACTTTCAATTTTAGCTTGATCTTCAGAAATCTGAGCTGGTGCGACTTGATTTTTTAAAAAAGTCTGTAGTTACGCGTACTATTTATTTATTTAAAATCAAGTCATTTTCCGTTTAAATTAAATTTAAGTTTAAACCGAAACTAACGTAAAACTTTTAAAATCAAAATAATATGATAAAATTTACATTTAAATGAATTTAACAATTAAAAATTTTCCAGAACTTTAAACTTAAATTATGTGAAATAGAAGAAAATTTAATTTTTTATGCAAAATTAAACCAAAATAATGAATTCTATTTTACCCAAATTGCAATTTCATCAAATTTCCATTTAACCCATCTCAATTCTAATATAAAATATGTCAAATAAATGTATCCTTGGTATAATAATACTTTTTTTTTATATGTATATTCCGTTACATAAAATACAATTAACTCTTACAAAATCTGTCAATCTCAATGATTAATTAAACAATCTCGTACTTTTTGGTAATAAATCAATTTTTATCCGCATTAAAATAAAATAAATGAATTAATATTGTGACAAATTATAATACTAAATAACGAGAAACAAAAATATACTCATGTGAGAAATCATACTAACGAATAATCAACTTCTCACCATTAGTTGAACCAATTTACATATCAAATTACCATGAAAATTTGTAATTAAAAAACAACCAAATTATTCAAAACCAAAGAAAATTATAAAATAAATATTAGCATAAAAACTTACCCTTAATACTTTTAATGCTTCTTCACATACTTGCATACCCCTTGATTCAAATACCTCAACACAACCTAAATATTTAACAGGAAATGAGCATGTTGCTGATCGTACAGATTGTTCATCTGATTGCCATTGATGTGGTTTTGATGATTCTGGTACACGATCCTTTCTTCGACGGAATGAATCACGAAAGGATCGTCTTAAACGATCCATTTTTTTTGGTGATGATCGTTTACTAAAACGAAATGATGCTGATTTCTATTCAACAAAAAAAAACAGAAAAAAATAAAGAAATATAAATTATTTATTAAATTTAATATTTATATATTTTTTTAAAATTCTTAAATTACACGTCATTCATACATTTTAAATATCACATTAACGTACACAATTTTATTATGTTTTCTTTATAGACATTTTTTATTTTTAAAAAACAACAAAAGTCCTTAATTTATGAGGGGATATTGGCTGGTACCCTCATTATTTAATGTTTGAAATTTTTATATTTATTTTAAAGGTCAATTTTTATACTTGTTAAAAAAAATATACATAAAAAATTTATGTAACTAATTTTCATTTTTTTATGGCATATTTTTATAAGAATTTAATTTATTTTCAGTGAAAATAGACCGAAATATAATTCAGAAAAACTTCAATTTTTAACCTAAAATATTTACACTAATTTGCTGAATTATAGTTGGTATGATTATATAATTAACACATTTGCTTCGAGATACTCAAATATTCGTCTTTGGCTCATTTATGTGCCTGAAAAGTTTTCACGCGTTTGTCAATATTCACAAAATGGTCTCAAAATAGTTTTTTGAAATATAGCAAGTGCTAAAAATAATAGAAATTTTGAACGTAACGTAATTAGGCAAAATTTAGGAACGTAACGTAATTAGGCAAAAAGCCAGTGATTGAATGTAACTTAAGTAACAATGCCACGTATCGCCCACATTTTACACAACATTCAAAAAAGGACGACATAAATGAAACAAAGATCAACATATCTTTACTTTTCTGTTATATATTTTGAATTATTTATTTCATCACGAGATTTTGTCATTCGTCCTTTTTTGCATGAATCTATCACCTCACATAATACTTCTTCAAAATAAATCAATACACACGTATAAACTAAAAAAACATGTTGTTTCAATACTCAAAACTTATCTAATGAAAAATCAAAAAAAAAGAAAGAAATAAAATACCTACCGAATTTTTTACATCACCAAATTTTCCACCTCGTGTAAATCCCCTTTCGAGGGGTTCATGTGTATGGGACGATGAATTTCCCATAATAAATTAAAATATAAATTTTACTCTTGTAAAATTTAATAAAATATTATCAAAGTGTTTGGTAGTGGTAGGACGACGTATATCCTTTTTTTTAAGTACAGTTTTTTATTTACAAAAAAAAAAATAGAGAAGTTAATTTGGATTTTGAGTTATTCCTTCCTTTCGTTATTTTTTTTTTGGGAGTAATTAACACAAAAAAAATATCTTATGTCAACACAGTTTATATTTTTAGAAAAAATGTAAACCGGTATTTTCTTTAAAAAAATTAAAATAAATTGGTTTTCCTGTCAGCTACTTAGCATTTCATAAACGCAACTACATAGAAAATATAAATAAAAGTTTAAGGAAAATTTTCTAGTTTTAATTGAAATGCGACAAATCGATAATTGATAACTAATTTCAAAATTATTTCCAAAAATTTCCAGTAATTCAGAAAATTAAAAGTTTTGTACTTCAGTTTTTTTTATTGCTGGTTGGCTGGAGTTTCTGAAAATTTTAGAAAATTTATATTTATTAGTGTTATTTATGTTTATTCGAAGGATTTAAACTAATTTGCATTCGAAGACAACATATTTTCCGGATATGTCTTGTAAATTCCTAAAACCATTATTACCTAAAAATATTAACTATAAATTTAGTTAAAATGTAAAAATATTCGTTTAAATTTACAGTTTCATATTACTGCAGTGTACCAACTAGCCATATATTTGCAGCACTAAATTAGTTAAACTTAAAAACTGATACATTATAAATTTAATCAAAATAAGATACAAATTTTAGATAACTTAATGATAAATTTTAATAATGTATTTTACATTTTAGCATTTGAATACATTTAGCATTTAAATACAAATGTAAAAATACCACCCACAACATATAACTTCAAATATATGTAGTTCAACTTTATATTTATTGTTAATTATCATTTTCTACAAATAACATAACTCCTCTTTTTCAATTATATTGAGAAATAAATTCAAAACCTCCTATGGTTAATATATCACGAGCTATAAAAAAAAATTCTTGCAGAATGAATCAGTTCACCGTCAATTCTCCAGTGTGTAATAAATGTCGATTATTCACACACAAGAAAAAAAACATGCAATAAATTTTAATTAAAATATTTAAAATTTAAAATTAATTTCATTTGATACCAACACTAATCAAATTCAAAATAGGGGTTTTCCATTTCGATAATTGTATTTAGGAATTGGGTCAATTGGAAATTAATTATTTTCAAAATCGTACAGGCTAAAAAAAATAGAGTAAAATGTAAATAAGTGTAAGAATTACAGGTAATATTAGAGAATTTGTGAAAACTACAAACACAGGTAAAAAAACATATTGAAATTTCTAGAAATTTCACTGTTTTTCTAACAAAACTTTATTAAAAAAAATTTGGTGTTAATCCCCTTTTGAAAAATTTGGAATAAATAAATAATTAATAACACACATGTTTTTTTTTCGAGAAATCGCAAAATTAATACAAAATATTTTGACCCAGAAAGCTTTCAGAAGAGAGCAAAACTCTTAACGAAATAAATATTATACTAGTTTAGTTTTATTTTTTTATAGTAGGGGAAAGTCGCCTAAAACGTACAACTGCTTTATATTGCGAAGTAATATAATCTTTTTGATAGCTATTGATGGGAGAGTGTTCCCTATATTGTACCACTTTTAGTATTCCGGTACAATATAGGGAACTCTGCTTTATAATCTTTTAACAAAATATATTTGTATTCCAATTATGAAATTCGCGCAGAAAATTTATTTTTTGTTCTATTTACATTTTTATAACCAAAAATATAAACAGCAGAAATTTGTAAATTAATTAATAAAATAGGAAAAACAGTTTTCCTCTTTTTACTACATGTACCAATCGAAATGAAAATAGAAAATTAAAATAAATTCATACTAAATTGCTTTGTTTAAAAAAAAATTATTTTACCATTTTTAACACTTCAATTTATGATATTAGCAATTTCTGTACTGGTTTATTTTTATTAAATTTTCAAAAAAAAGAAAATTAATTATTCCTGATTACTTTATTTCTTAAAATTCTTTTGGGAAAATGCCAGAAAGTTTTAATATAATTAAGTATTGTTTTTCCTTATTAAAATATTATTTTACTAAACTTTATTTTGATATTTGCTGAATTTTTTTTTTTTGAAATGTCCTTGTCAGTATTATACCAAATTATATGACATTGATACCAAAAAAAAATGACATTGATTAACCTAAAATTTTATAATATCAGAACCGAAATTATGGAGCTATTGAAGGAGAAAAAAAAATGAATAATTACTCAGTTAAAAAAAATTCAAAAATCAATTTTAAAAGCTAAAACAAAAATATTATTTTTAAAATTTACATTTTCGTGAATAATAAATATGAATAATAATTAAATTTTTCTTCATAAATTTTTAATTAAAATTTATATTTTAATATTATTTTTATTAGAATAAAATATTCAAAAAATTAGTGATTCATTCTTCAAATAGGATTTGTGCACAATTTGTTTCAGTAATTTTCATAATAAATTTATGGATTTCTGGTGAGCAATTATACAAAAGGATGTGAATTGAGGAAGAGAAAAGTTTTTATAAGAGGATTTATAGGGTTTTAGTAAAAATTTAAATTTATAACTTTTAAAAGTGTTGATAGGATGTATCCATAATTCAAAGATAATACGTATTTTTTACAGCATGAAACTAGAACAATTCTACTAACTGGACAGTAGTTTCTGGAACAGAGTTAAAAAACGGACTAAAATAACTTTTATGGTTTTTTATAGCTGGAAAAATTCATTTTAAAATTAAGAAAAAAAAAACTAGTTTACTTCGCCTCAGTTTAACTTACAGCCAGCCGCCTAGCCTAATCTCTATCTAAATAATTTTTTGTAAACATCTAAAAACTTTTTGTAAACTAGTCGAAATATTTTGTAACTTTTCTTCTATAAAATAAAAAGTCAAAAAATAAAAAATTCTTAAAAAATTATACAATTTTTCCTTTTAAAACAATACAATTTCCCAGGCGATTTTTACCATTAAACTTTTATAACTTTTTTTAAACTAAATAGAGAAAAAAAATCTCTGAATAACATTTAAAGTAAAAAAAAAAGTTTATTTTCCATAAAAATATTAAAATAAATTCTATTAAAAACACTGAAAATAAGAATTTCCCATGAGAACACAAAAAAAAAGATAAATATTAACATAAAAATATTTTTGGAATTGAAAAATTTAGTAAAATATTATTTATTTATATTTTATTTAATAAATAATAAAGGTATAATTTAAACATAAATTTTTTAGATACTTCCGCGTGCGAATATTTTCAATTATATACAATTATTTTGAATGTCCTTTAGAAATATTATTTTTCCTACCCTATTTTTAATAGAACAGTGAATTTTAAAGGTTAATTTCTTACTATAATTTTTACTTTTTTCATAGATGTTTTTTTTTAAAAAAAGGGTGTAGAATAAACAATTAAATGTCGACTCTACAAAGTTTTGAATCTTAGACGTTTCAAAAAAATTGAAAGGGTTAAAAAAAGGTCAGTTTAGTGAGAGAATATGACACTAAAAGCATATTTCTTCTTAAAATAGTTAAATATATACCTAGTTAAAAAGCAGGTAAGTAATATTTTATTTTTGTGGAAATTTAAAAAGAAAAATAATTTTACAAGAAAATGAATACATCTCAGGAAAAATATAAATTATTTTTTTTCATTTCGTTAGGGTGCTGGTAAGCTAATAAATAAATTAGTTTAGAAATAAACGATTGAAAAACTAATTTAAGAAAATATCTAATTACTTGTAACCTAAAAAAAATATATTTTAAAAGAATTAAAACTCTACAATATTCTCATCAGTGCAATCATTTTCATTTAAATTGAAGCAATTAACATATTTCTGCTAATTATTTACAACTGCGGTATTATTATTTAACAGCTAATTACATGCCTGAAAATTCATTTTCAATAACAAAGGTAGAACAATTTAAACATGCCAATATATTATTATCGATTTAATTAAAACTATTTCCATGTGCGGTGGTATATAATCGTATCAAAATAGAACTATGAAATTTTCCACTAAAACATAATAATTTGACAGATAATTACACTTGTTTAAAAATTTCATCAGATCCTTTCAATGAATTCAAGGATAATTTAAGCATTTTCAATTTATTTTAATAATTTTCGTTACTAAAACATTTATTTTTATTTCAAATAGGAAAAGTTGAAGATTGGCTCTCGGACATAAGAACTTATTTCAAAGTGCAAAAATTAATTATAATTTTGTTAGAAAATTATCATGTTTTGGTAAATTATTTTTTTCATCAACTTTTATTGTGTACGTTTTCAACTGTGTTTTTGACGACGTAACTCAACTCGTATAAAGACGTATCAAGTAAGTAATATTTTTAAAAAATAAACGTAAAACTGACCTCAAAGATTGCCTGTAAATCTGCATACTCAAAAATTTGTTCATGGGAAAATGAATCTATTAACACATTTTTCTCAAATCAACAAAACAACAAAAATTATTCACCCACGTGAATAACTAAAACATGCAAAGACCAAATCTCCTAAATACTTTGTATAAAATTATTTCACATTTAAATATCCTTATTTCATTTTTTTTTTATTTTTGGCGCCCCTGATCAACAACAGTAAATACTCCTCTCATGGGAAAAAAATTAAATTTTACCTTTTTTATATTCGAATTTATTCACCTTATTATTACCATCTTAGCATTTATTGACCAAAGTATATCTACGGTGCGATATGTGTAAAAATTCGAAAAAAAATGAAATGAAAAACAATTAGGGATCAATTGTTAAAAAGGCAATTCCTATACCTATTTTTATTATTATACAAAATGCAAAAAAGGATCAAAAAAATAATGATGAAAACAAATAACCTTACTAGGAAGTAGACAATAATTTAAACATAATTATTTTTCCCCTTTTTATTTTTTATTTAAATATGATTTTGAAGAAAATTGTTTTATTTAATAAAACTTCAGTTCCGTGTGAAATAATTTTTTTGTTGGATAGGCAACAATAAAATTCCTATGCAAAAAGGACGATGAAAAATATCTTCCCCTTGTTCAACAACAACAAAAAAAAATAATTATTCGGTCCACTATTGTCAAAAAAAGAACTTGCAAATCTGTATTTTTTTTAAGATGCATTTCAATTGTAATTTAGTCCCTAATTTTTAGTCCCAATTTTTGGTTCGAAAATAGGTAAGGATTTAAATGAAATTCACATAGGAAAATATATAAAATATTAGAAAGATGAATTATTTAAGGTATAAAGAGGGAAAGGTTCACGAAGAAAAGGTAAAGTGAAAATTTTTTAGATATTTATTTTAAAAGACTTTTTTTAAGTTCTTGAGAAAAGATATAAAAAAATTTAAGATCGTCTAACAATAATTGTTTCTTTGAAAGTCGGAAGTTAATTTTTGAGATTTTAATGGATTAATTTTAGGTATTCACCTTTTTGTGGATTTAATTTACAATCATGGATCTCAATATAATCATAAGTTTCATTTTAAAGATATGAAATATAATCTCTTTTCCAATATTAGTTTTATCTGTTAAATTATAAATTTGTAATATTTCCAGAATACAACATTAATTTTAGCAAACCTGCGGAGTTTTTAAAATAATATTCGACTGCGACTCCTAATTCGGCTCAAACTCCAACTTTCACTCCCACAAAACTAGATACTAAGATGGTTTATGGTGTGTGGAATAACAACCAGCAATTTTCCCTAATAAAAAGCTTATGTCTAGTAGAATAAACAAAACTATTACTAGATATTTGCATCAATATTTAAAAAAATATATATGAAAGTTTTTATGAAATTTCTGAAGAGAAATAGTTATTTTTTAAATGGATTTTATAAAAAATTTTTTCTTTTGATATGTGAACAAATAAATTACTAAACGAACACCAGAAAACCATAGACGACTAGTTATTTTTCCATTTCTTCTTTTTTTATTCTTTCCTGAAAATGTGCATCTGTTCCTGATTTGATCAATATAAATGTAGAACTAAGTATTTTTAAACCATTTAAGTCGAATATGTTGAAATTTTATTATTACACTGTTTAAAAATTGTTAAACATACATACCAGAAGCATAATAATAATTAAATTTAGGATGCAGAAAAATATACGAAATAATTTTTTGGTAAGATTTTTCAATCGAATTTTAAAAAGATACAATTAAAATTATCATAAAACAATTAACTTTCCAAAAGATTTGAACATTTAAATCGTATTGTTTTCACATTGATGTGTTTTCACCAACATATTTTACTTGGAGACAGTATTTTAAATTTGAAGACAGCGAAAGTGTAGCTGGATTTATACATCCGCTGAATAATCGTTCCGTGTCACAAATTCTGCGATGGTTTTGATAAAGAAATTTTGTTTTAGGCACGTACACTAAATTATTATTATGTGTAAATTCAGGTTCATAGAGATAGTGTCCAATATGTAAACAACGGTTTTAAGGACTAGATTTATTATAGACTACGAACTCGTCAAATTGTTATTACCATGCAGAAGATTTGTAAAAAAAAATTTAGTACAAAAAAGATTTTTTCTAACTGTGTAGGTTTTAAATTTTTTTTACATCCGATTTCCATACGTTAAACAAAAAAAACCAAATACATTATTATGAATGTTGTCTGGTCTTTGCACATTTCCACTGACAAAAACCATCAAACATTCCTTCAATTTTAATCTCCAAATATGAAATTACAGAGCCATGAGTATATTTTTTATTTTTATTTTATTTTTCTACAAAACAAAAATGAAAATAAATTCTAGAACAACGTTTAACATCCTTTAAATTTTTTACATTAAATAGAAGGGAGAATATACTCTCAGTATGAACATTAATAAAAAATATATTAAAGGTAATACATTTTAAAAATACCTTTGGCAGGACGCTAAATTTTTGAAAATATATAAAAAAAAACATCTGCCGCTATTACAGCATTTACTTCTGTCCTTTTTTTATGAATAGCATGTGGATAAATCCATAAAATATTATACATTATAAAAATAAAACAGTAGAGGTCGTTGTTATCGCTCCAGAAATTTAAAAAATCATATTACGTATTACAAAAAAATTGCTGAAAAATTACTTTGGTCAGGAAATGATGGCACTTATAATCCAAAACAACTGAAAATTTTCATTACTTAATTATTAAAATTTATAGTGAAAAATTTATGTTTAGTCCTTTTTAGCTTAAATAAATATTTTTAGAATAAATTTTATGTTTACTTGTGGGAAATGAAATTTTGTGACAAAGAGAATTTAGTATAATGAGAAAAACGAGTCAGTTTTTATTAAGGATCATATAAGGATAATTATACATAGTGAAATGAATACACTGTTATGTGTTACAGAATGATAATTTAAAAATATATTTTTCTCTACAGAGTGATTTTCGAACGACCACCAAAAAAAAAAAGGAATGTGAATTTTTGTTGTTGGAAAATTTTAAGGTTAATCATGTGTTAATAAGGTAAATTAATGGTGGGAATATAAGTTAATGTAGATAATTAAAAAGAAAATTACATGTACTAATTATTAGATTTAAATACCACGAATAGAACTAGTTATCCGTAAAAACGGAATTATATAGATTTTTGTGCAGACAATTTTAATTGCGGTAATTTTAATTCTTATTTCAGTTATGCAAATAAAACAAAAACTAATTACTATGTAATAGTTTGTCAAACAAAAATTTTGTTCTCAAAGCAATTTAGTTAAAGAGAATTGGATGAGCGTCCTTTATTATATATAAATTCAGAGTTTAAGGACAGTAGGATCGTTGCCCTTCATTACATATTGATTTAACCCATAGTTGTTCCATCACTAGTATATCTGGTACATATATATATATATATATATATATCTGGTCCAAATCCGAAGATTTGACGGTTCAAATTTCTTCAGTATTTGCACCTCAAACACTTATTAAATAAGAACTTCTAAAATAGTTAAGCTGGACCAACGAGAGAGGCTCAGTTGATAGAGCCTTACTGGCACGTATCTTTTGAGTTTACAAATAAATATAATTGCTTTTATTAAATTAATAATAATTTTTTACTGATTTAAGCACAGTAGCACAAATATTCATTAATCCAATTTATATGAGTTTCAGAATTGTAAATTCAAAACTTTTGAAAAACAAAATTTTTGTATATCGGAAAATAAGAAATTACAAATTAATGTCATAAAAATTTATCTTAACAGTTTTTTTATTAAATTTCTTCTAAATTATCTTTATATAGATATAATTCTTTATATTTCCACTTACGAATTTAATTTCGAAATATTTATTATCTCCAAATAAACCCAATAATACTCAAAAAAAAAGCTACGTGCGTTCTAGAAATAAAATTTCACCAGAATAATAAACAAAAAAAAATTAAATTATTTAAAAAAGTACGATAAAAGGAAAAAATTCAAGTACATCCTTTTTAAAAAAGCAGCACGTGCTCACCGAAAAGAAATGTAATGAATGAAATAAAAGTCTCTGGTCTTCCTTCTTTATGACAAATAATAATAACAATGAACTTTTTAAAAGATACCGTAAAAATCTGATATTTATTATACTCCTTCCTCAAGGATGTATAAAAAAAAATTTAAGGATCACGAATTTTTATATATTTTTCATGATTCTTGGAATTTTTTTCTAATAATTGTGAAAATGAACATATAATAATAAAAATTATTATATGACCACACCACCTGTCATTAAACTTTTAAAGAAACTTTTTCAACACATTTCTATTGTTTGGTTTGAAGACCTTTTGATTCCTAAAAAATCAGAATTCTTTTTCCAAAAAAATTCAAAAGTTAATTTTTGAGAGTCCGGTCCGAGAAAGGACATATTTTTTTTATCAATTTATTAATTTGTCACATGTTTGATGTAGGTTATTAATAAAGTTTTGAGATATTACTAAATCCTTACATTTACAGCAGTTCCTTGTACATATTATTAAAAAAAGTGTTGTAATTATATAAAAGAGTAGATTAAATTAATTAAACATCCGTCTGATTTTGTTTTACTCCACTTTTTGCTGTTTTTTGACTTCACAATGAACCTTTTTATCATAAAAGAACATACAATATTTTAATGATTGGCGCCATGCTTTTGAGTAGCACACTCAGATTAAATGATGTTTTGTTCAAGAACAGATTACAGTTTTAGATTTTAGCGATAACTTTCTAGACTAAACTATATCTACCCAAATATCTTAACTTATATCTGGTAAATATTCATATTAAAACTAAAAAATTTCAATAAATTTTGATTAAAACTAACCATCTGTTTCTTAGGATAGGTTGTGATTACGACAGAGTGATCAACATTGCCATATGCATAAAGACCATTAAATATTATAGTTATAAATTCTTAACACATGAATCACCCCGCCTCGAGGCATTTGTCGCAAAATTTTCTTACCACAGATATCGTATCGTTATTTCTAACTTTTGTAATTTCTCATTATTATTTTTGGCTTTTTTTATTTTTTTCTAGACTAAGTGATGTTCAATATTTATCACCAGACATATTTTAACATTCCACTTTAAATTTCTTTTTTTTTATCAGGAATATTCAAGTGGTGCATCAACTTTGTAATATTTTTGTTTTTTGTTTTTTCGTTGAAACCTTGCCAAAAATTCAAGAAATACTTTTTAACACTTGAACAAGAGAATTTCGAATATAATTCAATATTTTTTGTGGTTGATAAATGAAAGTTAAAGCAAAATGTCGCGTAATAGTTTTATATCTATAGGCTTTTTTGCTTAAGAATCGATTACAATATTTTACTGTAACCACTTGTATGGAAAATTCGATTAATTAGAAAATTTTTCCAGACAGACGTACAGCAAAATAGTTTTTATGCAGTATTAAATTGAAGTGTTCATTCTATTAAAAAAATAAACTTCATATTAAATAAAACTTGAATCTGTATGTTTTTAGATTGGTTTGAATAATTTAAATATTTATTCAGGTTGTATAATTTTTGGTGTCTGGATTTTATTAAAATGTAAATTGACAAGTGATTTTAAATTTTTGACATGTAATACCACAAGGAATGAAGGTGATTATTTCATAGAAATAATTTTCAAAACTGATCAAATTTATTAATATATTAGCTAATATTTGCTTGAAATTAATGTAATTCAATCTCATTTTGTATTTGCGCATGGTTCAATGTTGTGCACGGTAAATCAGTTTAGTTATTATACATAAATTCATAGAATTTCATAATAATTTTTCAAAATATATTCACTAAACATTTATATAAAGAATCTGAAATTCAAATCATGATTTTTATGATTATTAAAGAAAAAGTTTATGATTTTTCTTATTCCATGGCATTGTCTCTCATAAATGAACAATATTTTCCAGAGGTTTTTTTTTCATTAACTTTATAGACAAAGAATGGCGTACTTGAATAATTTTATTTTTAAACATAAAATTATATGAAAATGAATCATTTTTATGAATTATTATAATTTTAGGTCAACAACAATAAAAACATATTCTATCAATTTAATTCTGGTTAATATTTATTGTAAATTGCTTATTTTAAAATTTTACATGGTTTTAATTTTATCTTAGTTAGTTATGTCAATTTATTTAACTTACATAAACATTATTAATGTTTATCATGTTATCAACGATTTTTACATTACAATTACATTAAAATTCAAAAAAAAACTACATAAATTTATAAAAAAAACGATATCGATTTATTTATTAAAAAATGCATTTCCTTTATTTATTTTTGAAATGAAATAAAAAAGCTTTTAATAAAATCAGTTGAGTTATTTTTTTTACACAACAAAAAGAAGAGGAAAAACGTAATTGAGTCATTATGTATTTACCCCATTTTTGACCGAACATAACCTTATAACAAAAATTACAAGTTAAAAGTGTATAAAACAAGGAAATTATTATGAAGAAACGACCTGATGATGGTACCAGTAACCTTTGTTAAACACTATCATTTTAACAACTATGATTTTTTTTATAACTGTATCATGAAAATCAATAAAACTACAATAGAAAAACTGTAACAAAAAATCACTATTACACTGTTAAAAATATATAAGTTTAATTTAAATCAATTAATTATTTTTGACAGCTGTCAAATAGGATATTATATTTGTCACTGGATTTGTAAATATAATATATGTATAATATATTATAGAAGAGCAAGGTTGCAACAAATTTAGAGTAAGCTAACCGCGTTTCCAAAATATAATAATTCAGGTGTCATTATTATTTTTGAATTGTCACATCCAAAATTGGTAATTATTGGTAAAAATAAACAAATTACCTTCCACTTAATTTTCAACGCTGAAATAAATACAATGCTGTAGATTAAATCATCCAACACTGTACAAACGGGTTTTAATATAATTCATTAAATTTTTCGATTATAGGAAATACATTATAGTAAAAAAGTTTTTTTGTGACAAACCCTCGATGATATTGTAAAAGTTTCTTCATTAATTTTTGACAGTGTATAGTTTTTATACAACATAACAAAAAAAAAGTTCAAATACCTTTTCACACACAATTAGAAAATTAAAAAAAAAAAACCCCGAACAAGAAAATTGAGCTCTCATAAAATATTAAGTGGACCGATTCAAAAAAAAATATGTTTTATTAAAAAAAAATATGTTTTATTAAAAAAAAAATATATAATTAGATATAATTATAATTGTATCTAAAATATTTCATTTTGGAAAATTTTGACCTAATAGATTCATTATATCCCAATGACAGCTACCAATTTTTATTGTTCGTTTAAAGCTTTTAAAATTATTATTTTTTTACATATATGTATGAAAGAATTTAGTTTTATAACCGTGATTTTTATTTTGTTATTCTTTACACAAAAACTATGATTTTTTAGTGAAATGTAAAGAATAACTTTTTTTTTACATTAAAAATTGTTTCAGAATATTTTCGAATTTTTGATTAGTAATTTAGACTAATTTTGGTTAAATTGAAATGAAAATCATTAAATTACAAGATTATTTAGTTTAATGAAAATATTAGCTAGCCAGTTCAATAAGATTATTAGTTCTGTGAAAATAAAAATAAGTTTAAATTAAAAATAAGATAAATACGATTTTCTTCCAACTATTAGCAGATTATAAATCAAGAAAAATCATTAAAATATTGGCAAACAAAATATTTTATATATAATCATCTAAAGTACGATGTTCAATTAATGCAATCCTATCTTTATCAAAATACGTAAATTCTCAAACCCATAAAAATAATTATTTTATGTTTTTATTTCTTTAAATTTAATCTGTGAAGAGGTAAATGAACTTTTCCTTTTCTGTTATATCTAAACCTCTGTTTATGGGCGTTATTATGTCAATAATCATATTTCTTTTTACATATATATTTCTCCCTAACTCAATAAAAATTGAAATGCTAATAAAATTGGTTGAATTAACAGCCACGCAATCATTCAACAATTTAATTTCTATTCGAAAAAATAGAAGAAGAAAAAAATACAATTTATTAATGTCACTTTTAATATCTGGATACTTTATAGAATGAAAATTTAGTTTTAAAGGATTTATGAAAAGTCCATGGAAAAGTTTATTGTAATATTGACACTTTTATTTAGGAGAAATTAAAATTAATATAAGTGAAATTAATATATTATTAGTATTCCACAAAAGAACCGAGACGTTTTGTTGCAATGGCCGCTAAGCTATTTTTGCCCATATCGCCTTAAATGGCTCATACCGAGGCTATTGATTTGTATTAAACAACATTTTGAAAATGACTACTTAAACTGTCACTAAAATATAAAAGTATAGTTAAAATGATTACATATTTATGTTAAATATGATTTTTATTATTTTATCTAGTACCATGAAAAATTGGAAACTAAAAATTTACATGTAAACAAATATATTTTATTTGTTTGCATGTAAAATTGGACAAATATTATCGAAATTATCAAAATTTTGATTCCTTTACAATCACTACAGTTCCTCATGATTGATTAAAAATCATACTCTAGAAACCAAACAACTACTATTAATTTGACATTTTATAGAATAATTTTTGGAATAATTACAAATAACTAATTATTTATTAACAATTATTGCATAAGTATTCTTTATTGTTTTTTCGATAAAAACATAAATTTAACCTAAACTTTTACAAAAAAACATTACAATCATAAAAGTATATTTTCCCTGGATATCAGGAAAATATGAAAAATAAATCATATTTTTTTGTAATAATAAACAAAAAAAAAACTTGTATATTTATTTTATCAAAAGTTTTTATTAAAAAAATATTGATTATGAATAATTAATAACAAAATTGATTAATAGTGTAATTTATTTTAAATTATTTTTGAAGTTACACGTGTGGATACTTGAAATCAAAATAGCCAATAATAACGAAACTGATATCAATTAACAATGATGATGATTTTTGATTTGAATCATCGTATATATATGATTTAATTTGTGGTCTGTAATAATGAACCAGTCAGATATATAGAATAAAAAACATAATTATAAATTTTCGTTCCACCACAAACAAGTTGATGATGATGAGTCAGTAATTTGGAATTTTTTATTAATTTTATAAAAAATATTTAAAATATAGTTAACTTTACGAAAATTTTAATGGGTTTTTTGGTTTGGAAAAATGTTTAAAAAAAAATGCACAAAAAAACTTCATACAAAAAATTTTTATGATTCACTATTTTGGTAATATTTTTACCTGAATAACTGCAAATTGTTAATTTTGTAAAAAAAATATTTAAGCATTATCAGAAAGAAGATTTATTTTTAAATTAGTATTTTCATTTGTCGACTAATACTGGACTAACAGATTTCTTTTAAATGATCTAAAATTGTTTTTTTACCATTAGTTTGCTAATCATATTAACAGATCAAAATGACTAGTAGTTACAATTATGTTGACAATTTTTTATGAATTTAATTTACAAATTGTTTAACTTAACCTAATAATACAATATAATAATTAAAGAAGATTTCTCGCTGTGAGAGTGGCCCCAATTCAGTTTTATTTAAATTTAAATTTTGAACGAAAAATACAAATAAATATATGTAAGTATATTTTGTAATTACACTTATGAACTGATATAATTTAAAAATATGTGTTTCATAATAAATAATAATATTTTTTTATTCCATTAAGAAGGAATTTCTTTTACACCCCTTTTTTGCGCAATCTTTAAACATAATTTTTTATCAAAATTTTATTTGAAATTATTGTTTAATATAAATTTTTTTATTTATCTAGTTTAATAAAATTTTCTATAACATAATTTAATTCATGCCACAATTCCAAATATTTTGTGGTTAATTATTATCATTAGATTGTTTTCTTATTGATGTGCTTCAGGCTTAAGGTTAAAAATGCAATTTGTTTTATGCAATTTCGCAAAAAAACATAAAAATTAATATTACACAAAAAATGTTATTTTGAAATTTATTTCTAATCGTAATTTTTTGATTATATTTCTTTTTTTTCTTTTTTTAAATTATTTGCAGTAAAATAAAAAAATAACTAATAATGTTTCTTTCTTTGACTTCATAATTTTTAGAATGCATGACAGAGTGATTTATGTTCATGTACGACAATACTGATAAAATATTTTAGAAAATTATTAAAGTATTAAACAATATTTCAAGCACTGCTATTTAGATCTGATTTTAGTGATATTTTTTTAATACATTTAAGTATATGTTGTAATGTCAGTTAAAAATGCAAGTACACTAAGAAATTTGACGTTATTAAGATGCTTGTGCTATAGATTCGATTTCGTTCGTTTCAAGATTTCCAGCATTTAACCAACCTACCTGTGTAGAGGGTTTTTGGTCCGAATTTCCCAAATCGGTAAATCCAACCAACCCGTCCGGTTCAAGAAACCACCTCTTATTTTGTATTTTTTTTCCATAATTGTAATTAACACTAAATAATAATCAAAATTATACAAGAGTTTTTATTCTTCAGTTTTTTTAAATCACCTTATATCAAAAAATACTAATATATAAATTTCAAAAATTATTCTTATATTTTTAATGACTGGTTTTGCTCACGTCCAAAGATAACAGCCCAACATAAAATCTTACAGATTTTTTGTTTTGTATTTATCTTTTTTGTGTTGTGGATTGTGTTTTTTTTTGCAGTAAAATATAATTTTTCTAAGCAATATAAAAAAAAAATAATTAAGAATTAAAATTGTAGACATTTTTTGTAGAATTTTTATAAAACCAGTGTAAAATATTTTATAGTTCTTTCAGTTTCTATTTTAGAGTTGAATGAAGGAAAAAAAACGACAATTATTTATAATAAAATGTTTATGATGAGAAAGGGAAAGCAATTTTTTTTTTAGAAGATGCTTTTTTACAAAAATTCCTGTCGTAAAAACTAGTTTAACAAAATAAAATTTACCACTTTACTTCTTCTCATTTTGTATATTATCTTTTAATGAAAATTCCAATAAATTTAATTTTATTTTTCTTTAATATTTTCTATAGAAAATTAATATATCAAATAAAACTAGTTACAAGATACTTCCATCAAGGAGCAAGTTTTATGAAGTTTAAACAGAACATTAAATAAAAAAAACCTTGTCGTAGTGTGTTATATAACTGAAGACCTGAAGTTATAATATGAGTAAAATACTTGAAGTAATAAAAGCAAAAACTTGTTTCAAATAAAAAAGAAATATTCTTTTTTTGTAGATAAAAATATGGAAAGAATAAAGTTGGCAATTATTGTACGGTAGCAATTTTGACTATGCAAACTCAATGCAAACGTTTTTTTTATTATTATCATGTGTCTAGTTAAAATAAATTTACATTATGATAAATTCATAAATGTCTCTTTTAGATGATGAAGGTGAAACTGATAAGATTACACTTAGAAACAACAAAATTGTAAATAAAAAAGTTTTTTTTTAAATATAATTATAAATGAAAAATATTAAAATTTTTCGTGCTAGTATTTCTGAGATATTCACAATTTTTTGAATACATTATTATTCAAGCTGACCGAACGCAGAACAAATGGTGTCGCATCCATAGTTTATTAGTCGACATTCAACCGAAGACATTTCTATTTTGAAATTTTTTTTACTATTTTCTAACATGATTAAATTGAGATATTTGTGAAAATTAGAAATTGCGACACTTGTCAAAACTAGAAATTAAATAAGCTTAACGTATGTGAGGATTTATTGTCTTCATAAAACAATTTTGACAAATGTTATATGCCATATAGTTTGATTTAGTATGAGCAGTTAATACCAGAATAAAACTAACATTGCATTGCATAATAGCAATTATATATTCATTTCATATCTTAATATCACTCCATCAAAATTTAAGTAATTTCGTTGTTATTAAAAATTTGGGAATACGGTATACCTAAACCTTGTTGAAGTTATTTTCTATTTTCATCCTTATTCATATAAATATTTACAAAAGCATTAATAAAAATCTTGCAAAGTTGATTAATTTTCTAAAAACATTAATAACGATCGAAAAATGTAAAATTAAGAATCAAAAAGGTAAATTTATGAAAAGTTCTCGGAAATAATTGTAATTTATGTATACAATGTATGTTAAAATATTAGAATTAATTTAAAATAGTTCTCTGAAACAGTCACAAAAATAAATTAACACTAAATAATAATCAAAATTAGCTTTTTACCAAAAATTTTATAAAACAACCTTGTCCACCTACGAAACTACATCTAATTTCTGTCAGTCAATAAATATTAATTTTCGATTTAATAATTTATTTAAACAGAAAATTAAATAGATTACTTTTTCTTTGTTTTCAAAATCATAAAACTGTGAACTTTTATCATAATAAATTAAATAAAAGATTTTCATAAGAAAAAAAAATGGTATAGTTAATAAATTTTGTTAATTTTCATCTTAATTTGAAAATGTATTTAAAAAGCAATTTAATTTATATGAAACATTAAATATTTATAAAAATTATTATACAACTTTTTTATGATTTTTCAAAAAAAATAACTAATTTGTTACGCTACATAAAATATATATAATTATAATTTAACAATATTTATTTGTATTAAAGAGAAATTTTCTAATTTAAATAGATTTATTCATTATTATTTAACTATTACAACTTGTTTACTCAACTAGAATATTTAAATTTACAAAAATTTCTCTGCTATTAACACAATTTGCTTTAATTAGCATAAATATGAATCGATTAGAGATTAAAATATGAAATACTTTAATTGTACAATTCATATTACATACATTAAATAATTTATATAAAAAAAATATATATTTTATTGCATATTTTATAATTAAATGAAAAATATTGTTAATAAAATACATTTTCATCGAAATTCAGTTCGTTATAAAATTTGAAATGTTATATATTATTAAATATGTAATTAGCCCAAAATGTATAACTTCCAAAAGTGCTGTAGCTACATTATTTTATCAGAATTTTCTTCCACAAAGTTTATTTGGACTTTCTTTAAACTTTAAAAGGTTCACAGAACATTGTATTGCAATTTAGCCCTACTAATTTTTAAAAAAAAGATGGCGGAAGCATATTCATATTATTGCTTAGGAGGATATTATTGATTCTTTATGGTGAAGAAACCTGTTAAATCTAAAACAAATCAATAACTTATCAAAAATCATCTGAATCATTCAGAACATGAAGTAATACAATAAATTTAATAATATTAAAAAAACAAATTAATTTAAGAGATATAAAGAAATCTTACAGAAAACCAATATTTTCAGTTACATCCTCATTTCCACATTGACTCATATATTTTTAACATTTTTAACAACTAACTAAATAAAATAAAATAACTTTTAATTACATTTATCTCATTTTCGTCACAACAGCAAAACAAAAAACGAAACATAGTTAACATCCATTTTATTTTTAATGAAGATAACAAAATTGCAAACAAAATATTTTAGCATAATACAATGTTGCAAATAATATCCGTATATACAATATTGCAAAGTTTGTCAATGTGATTCTATAGTGTAAGATGAATCTTAAACACAAATATTTTATTTGTATAAAATTGAATACAAAATTGAAATCTGATTATAAAAATTTATTTACATTATCAATTCAGACTTAAATCATGTGACCATTCTAGTGACAATAATCTCGGTAGGCAAAATATTTTCACTACAAATTTCATTATAATTTCATATTTTACAAATCACTGAATCTATGATAAAAAAAAATGTCAGTGAGTTTGTTTTTATATTTAACAATTATTATATTAATAAATATTTTTATTTTCATTGCTTTATTTCTTCACCAGGATTTAAACATTTAAATAAATAAACCATTTTTTTTTTTAGTTGAGTAAGAAATTAATTTTTGTATGCCATAATATAGTAAATTACCATTTACTATGTTAAATGAGGTCGTTATTGTTAAATTGCAAATTTGAATATTATTTGCGCGTAAAATATGATTCTTTATATCATAACCAATTTAACGACATTAGTTACAAAATAAAAATCAACAAAGCATATACAAGTCAGAAGGTTATTTTAGCTTTAAAATACAATTAAATTTTGGTTAATTAAGACCAGAACATAAATATAATAAATTCTAAGGAAATTAGTTAAATTATGAAATAAAATTTGATTCTAATTCAATTGTTGTCATATTTTGGAAGTAAATTTATTATTAGAATATTTTGTAGCTCGCCAATTCTGTATTTTCCATTCAAGAATTAAAAGAAATTAGTTATGGTATCGAAATTTAGTATAAAAATAATACGCAACTTTTTTCTAAATTTATTTTTGTCTGTTTTTAAAGGAGAATCAAAATATAGACAAAGTTTAAAAATTATTATTTTTAGTAATGATAGTCTTCTTATGTAGCCAAAATCTGGCCTTTAGAACCTTAGTGTTTTTATGTGACCAAAATTTAGCTTTTATGACACCAAAATGACACTTTTTCATTTATAAGATAATGATTTTTTTTCAATCTTATTTTTAAACATTATAGTCAAAATAAGATTTCGATTATTTCTGAATCATTAATTTGCTTCACTTCAATTTTAAATCTAAGATAGGTTGTACAAATGAACATTTTAGATATCAAAATTAACTAATCACTGACTTTCATCATAAAAATCATTTAGGCTTCGACATTAGTGACATAATGACGGAAATACAGAAATGATTCAATTAAATCATATTAAAAATTTCCAGAAAATTAATTAGGCAGAAATAAAAATAATATTTTTAATACATTTAAGGATATTACTTTTACAGGATATTTTCTAAAACAATAAAAATAAAAAATAAAATTTACAATAATTCAGAGTTCAGGGAAATTCAATAACTTCCTTGAAATTGATATCATAAGAAAACTTATTAGAAATATTGATTTTCTATGTGGGCGATAAATTTTCTTTAGATCAAATTGAAGTATTCAATGCCCACAGGATATTATTGAAAGAGTACAGGAATCTAATAATATTGGTGTTAATAAAAAATTCTTATGATTTCATAAAAAAATGTATATTTAACATAACTTATTATTGTACTTGTGGGTGAAATAAATTTTTATTTGAAATTATACTAAACCAGCTATGAATAAAGAGATATGAAAGTGGCAAAATTGGATAATTTATCTTGAGATGGTAAAATGTTTTAAATGAAATTATTTCAGTTTTCTTTATTATTTTAATTTACACATTTCACTGAATTTATTTCACTATGTAATTAGATTTAGAAACGGCGGGAACAGTTGGGAGTAAAGAAATATGAAATCGGAGTCATTACTGTCTCAGGCTCAGAGAATTAAGAATTCAGAATTCTGTACTGACTAATCTGATATATTTACCAAATAGACTGATTTTTTCCCCATGTCCTCAGAACAAAATTGAGTCAAATAATTGGTTGATTGCTTAGTTCATTATTGCATCAGAATTTTCTACCAATTTATACTAAATTTGCTAAATAGGTCCTATTTACAAAACCTGTTTATGATCATTTAAAGCTATGTTTCAAAAAGAAATACATTGGAATGTGCCCCAGGATATTTCTGTCTAGACCATCAAGGTTTCTTTTAAACCATTTTTTTTTTAGTTTGTCATATTGGCCTATACTATTAACAACTAAAGAAAGCTATGAATTATATTCCGAAAAAAAATATCTTCTGAATCCAAGCACGATTTAAATTTGGTTAAAATCTTAAAATATTTGAAATCCTATTTTAGTTTTTAAAAGTTTTATAAAAATTTCCGTTTATTCTTTATTTCGAGGTCATCATTATTGGCATATAAATATTTGCAATAAAGCTTAATATTAAATTCAAGAAAGATAATCCACCAAAAATATTGCACATCCGACAATAAAGAATCTTTTAAAATAAAAGTTATCATTTATAGTCGTTTCTTTTTTACATTCTGATTTAATTTCGTCTTGGTACTTCAAATATCCAAATAAAAACTAAAAAAAAATGTTATAATATCTTCAAGAAGTTTATAAATTCTCAAAAATTAAGATAAAAAATTGTTGGCTTTTTTGTTATAAATCCCTTCTTTTTTTTGTGATCGTCTTCAGCTGATTTTCGGTATTTTGTTATAATGAAGTTTCTAGATGTACGTAACACAAAAAGAAACAGAATACTGTAAGAAACAAAATTTCAAGAAATCTTCGTAAACCATAAAATTTTTCGAAAGAATAATTTGAGGCGATCCCTAAAAAACATTTCATGATCCTATCTAGCTCAGATTTTAAAATGTGGATTTCATTTAACGAACACTAGACTCGGTATGATATTTTACAGCCAATTGCAAATCTTTTGTTTCAAATTCTGGTTCAAATGATTACCAATTTAAACGTTCATTAATAATCAATTTGAAAGTTTCGTAACGAAATTCAAATTAATCCAAGATCCTTTTGCTTGTTGACGTCTCTTGACCTATTTTTAGTTCATATAAAATATAAGCTCAAGTGCTTCCTAATTATTAGAAGATAGCACCAATACTGGTCGAATCGAAGAAATATTTTTGTACCTATTGACAATAAGGAACGACTTTTGTATCTCCTGATATCTACCTATTTTAGTTTACCCTAATTTTAATAGTGAAACTAAAATTTGATTAAAACATCGGCATCTAAAATAAAATAAAATAAAAAAATTTAAAAACCTGACTTTTTAACAATATTTCGTCTTGTATCTAAAGATATCGCAAAAAAAATTTTCAACAATAAAAAAAACCGGTTTCTCAAATTTATTGATCAAGCAAATCAGAATAAATTTTAACCAAAAGCCATTTTTTTTTTGCGCTGTATTTCATGGGCTTGCAAAGTTCTTTTATTAAAAAAGTTTCTTTCTTTATTAAGTTTTTTTTTATGCTTTTGATGATGATTGTTTAAATTTTCATATCATAAATACTAAATTATTATTTTATGTTAGTTTTATGTTGGAAATTAAAGGGCACTTTTTTTTTGTTTCTTGTTTTAAAATGGAAATTGATTTTTATTTTCTGTTTTATTGTTATAATTTAAATTTTTAAAAAGATAGCGATTGTTTAAATATGATTTTGAGTTTCGGTAAATTGTTATTTTGTGAAATTCAATTATAATAATTTATTTATGTTGAAATTTATGTGATCAATTAAAGTTTCGGAAAATAAAAATATTGATTTGTTTGATGAAAAAAAGAAAAAAATTTATAATTGATGACGTAGCTGGTTAATATGACGTAAATTGATATCAAAAGTATATATGTAAATATTATTAGTTCGATCAATAAACCAAGAATATTAAAGAAATCTTCTTGTTTACTTAAGATAAATTTTAATATTTTTATTAAACGCCAAAAAATTTGAACAATAAAACCGGATATCTATTATGGTTATTTATTTACAAAATTACGCATTTTAGAGAAATATTATTAGTAGGTGGATTGAAATATTAAAAATAAAAAGTTGATTAGGTAAAAAGAGGGTTCACCACGAAGGGTTTGACCCAATTAGGCGTAATTATGTCCATTGTACATACAAGTAAACCCAAGGCAGAGGCTAAGAAAGTCCTCGGCGGTTGAATCGCCCATCTAACCTTTTTCCTGAATATTAAACATTAGTTTTGGTTCATAAGATAGAGACAATCGCACAGACAATGCGTGACCGTGTCGAGTTCACCTTCACAAGCTGTACAATAATTAATTGCGGATAGACAAATTTTAAAAATAAAATGTATTTACACAATATTTTCGTAAAATTCCAAAATTTAGGCAACTATATTAATACTCCCTCTGGTAATAATATTTGTACGTACAACGGTACAACCATCCCTGTGACATATTTGAAATCCTTCCGAAGGTCCAGTTAATGCTTTTGTCAAAATTTATTTTATATAAAACAGCGAAGTGCAGTGAAAATATTCGTTGGTTCACGTAATGATAATGAGTTAGCAGATGTTATAGATCTCTGTCTCTAAACCAATTGAAACAGTATTGAATGTTACGTTTAGAACGACAGTATATAACCTCTACAATCTACATGATTTCTTATAAAAACAGGAATTCAGATGTTGGAAAACCGTGCATTACTCGGAGACGACGCAAAACTGTTTGTATATTACGTATTTTCCTAATATATTCATTAACTTTTCACTAAAGTTCCTTTCTACTTTGAAAGTATATTTAAGCATTATTATTAAGTTCGGTTCTATTATTCGGTACACTTCATAAAATTTCGTAATTACCAAAATATACATACATATCTTAATTTACAAGAATATTTTTCTTCAATTATTATTTTGGAATTATACTTTGAAATCAAGATAATATTATTATTGAAACCTCCAAGTAAATATCTAATTAATGGCAAAATAAACTTCCAAAAATTCCTAATTCTCACTGAAAATACAAAATAAAACAAATATCACGTATAATCTATTTTTAGTTCTGTACATTATTTCGTCCATTTTTAATATTTCACAGAAAAACGGACTCTCCATAAAAGAGAAATATTTATTTGAATAATTGTTTTATCATCCGAAAAAAATTATATAATAAAATGACATGAAAAGATTTTGTTTTTGTAATAAAGTCGTCCGCAAAAGGGAAATAGAAAATTTCTTTTTCATGAAAATTATACTAAAATGAGCAAGAAAAAAAAGGATTCCTAAAATGAAAGGTTTTTTTTCTTAAATAAGCTGTCATGGGTCAAAGTAGCTGTATATAAAATATTTTAATTAAAATTTAAGAAAAATTTACTTTATTAAATACAAAAATTGTCATTTCATGCAAAAATCATATTTTTTATAATTTCTTCATTTATAGTTTGATATGGGTTGTTGGGTCTAGGATAATTCCGTACATACTACATTTTATTTTTAAAATCATATAGCTTTGATTTATTTAATAAAATCTTTAATGTTGTAGGCGAATAACACAATCCTCTATCAACCAAGTATTCACTTTTTACAAGAAACATTTAAAGTTCCCAGTATAAAGACCAAAATAACATGAACTATGTTGAACAATTTTTTTTTGTAAATTTTACAGCCTATGTGAAGTGTTAATACACATCATAGCATAGCATTCTGTCAATTTATCTATTAAAATAATAAAAGAATTTGGAAAATAAAAAGAAAATCGATAATCTTTTAATGTTCATTGAAATTTTATGGTAATTAAATATGGCCAACACTACTGAAAATATTTACAAATCAAAATTATGAAAAAAAAAGTCCTATAAATAATACTAATATATTTCGAAATAGAAAATAATTAAATCAAAACCAAATGACTATTATTCGTGTTATAACTTTCGGGTATAGAATGGTAAATGGTATATAAACAAAATAATGGAGGGACAATAATTATTTTAGATTATTTGTATTTATTGTCATTTTTTATCAGTTGATTTCCATTTCATCATTTAACACGCAATCTAAAAATATAAACATATAACTAATGGTTATGTTTCGGTTTTTTTTTTTGGTCGCCAAATTTTATGAAATTACGAAATGAATTTCTAAAATAGAATAAATTTTATTGATTAAATTTTCCACCAAAAAAAAACGCTTTATTAAACAGCAATTTTTACGTTATAATAAAACTGCAAGCATTACTCATAATTTACATTGGATCGATAAACATATATAGTATTAAAAGCTATTTCAATTACTTTGTAAATGAACTACGATACTCTTTACATTATAGCTTACTATAATATTTATGCATATTATAGAAATGGTAAAAGACATTTAGAATACCAATCAACAATAAAAACATATATTTTATTTATTCACCTTCTCTGTAGGAGAATAGTTGTTAACAATAATATAAATTGTAAGTTTTATGTAACAATCAAAAAATAAATTTCATATCCGTTTAAGTAATAATATTTTTGATGATTTACCACAAACGAAATTGTAATAGATTTATATTTCACATAAGGGGCATAAAATTTTAACATACAAGATATATGAGAACAATCGATTAAAATTTTTGAATTAGTAAAATAGTTTAATAGACAAGTTTTGTACAATTTAACAAATAATTTTAAAGCACTTGGGATATTATTTATTTTAAATATAATTTTATAGTAATTTAGATGATAATTGCAATAATTATTTGAACAAAACCAGATACACACTATAATCAATATTCTAATTAAAAATTACAATTAATTTTTTATTTTATATGCTGAAACTTTGTGATTAATTTTAATTAGGACAAGTTCATATTTATCAAAAGTACTGCATTCATTTATCTGTAGTGTAATCGTTTAGTACATGACTGTTTTTAAATTTCATTTGAGTTGCAAGCAAAACTGGCAAGAAGCAGATAATTTTAATCCTATTTATTATTTTGCTTTTTAAGAATCCTGACGAGATTAATGTATTCTTTGCTCCAAATAGAAATATTAAATATATTTTCAGCGTCAGGCAAGTACAATTATATTAATTTATAGGTTTTTTGTAAAATTTTTGAAAAATTCTAGTAAGTGACGTGAAAAATATAATATACATACTATACAATTGTTTAGAGCCTTACATATAGAAAAATCTTTAACTATCAAAGTAATAAGACAAAAAAATCAACTTAAATCACTCTAAATAATACCATGAAATAATACAATTGACTTAGTAAGCAAATTTATCGATTCTACAATATGTTGTCAAGACATTCACCGCCAAAATTTCAAATTAAACAAATTAACCACTGTCTAGACAAGTAAAGTACGCAAAAAAGGATAAACATTTAATAAGAATTAAATATATTTTCCCAGCAATGACTTTTGAAATACATGCAAGAAAAAACCACAAGTTAAAAGTTAACTATTCATTTTTCAATATAACTTTTTCCTAAATGACAAAATATAATTTCCATTAGTTGGTAGGTAAATTTATCAGGGTAAGCTTAACGTGAATGACGTCAATTAATTTATTACTATTTCAGTTTTTTTTTCGAAAATATTTTATTTTATTAATTGAATAAAACTTGCCTCACTAATGAACCGCGATTTAAAAACTATAATTTATTTAGGCATTTTTTAGTTACAAAAATACTAAAATAAAAAAAAAGAAGTTGTTTCAAAAAATGTAAAAAAATAAAATATATTTTTATAAAATTAAAATTGCCCAGAAATGGAAAGTTGTTTTATTTCGGTTTGTAATAAACTACTAATATTTCGCTAAATTTCATTATTTTATTGGAACAGATTAACAACAGTACTCAGACAGAAATATAATAAAATTTTAATCCTCGGAAATTGCAGGTAGTCCAAACTAAGCAATAGTATAACATAAATTAATGTTATTTCTTTTACAGAATAAATTTAATTTTAATTGATTATTGATTTTAAATTTTTTTTTCTCTAGTGAAATTTTATTTCTAGTGAAAATATAGTTTATTAAATTTATTTAACCCTTTCAATGTTAAATGCAATTTTGATACTTTATCGAATGCAATTTTCTAAAAGGAGATTTTTTTAGTTTTAAAAATTTAAAACGTTTTAGTAGGATTATGTTCTCTCATATCCTTGAACCCAGTTTTAAATAAATCTACTTTTAATTTTTGATAAACTTTAATAAAACTATTAAGTTTAATTCAATTTTAAAATTCTAAATTTATCCAAGACTTTTTTTTTAAGATAATTTTCTACAAATTAGTTCTAAACTTACTTTATTAAAAAGCTAAATAAATTAAATAATAAATTCAACTTTAATAAAATTCTTCATTAAATTCAACCAACCGAATAATTAATATAGTTGCAAAACAAACTATATAACATAAAAATGCATGTAAAAATATTATATAATTTCCTTAAAATAGAGTATTTTAGGATTGTGCTAGATTTAATTCTTTTTTAGCTAGAAGATTATTTTTATATTTAAATGGAATAACAAAGGAAATTATCAATTTTATACTTGAATTAGCATAAAAATGAAAAATATAAATAAATAAATATTTTTTATATAAAAATAGATTATTATTGGAAATTTAATTTTTAATATTTTGCATCCAACTCAACGAAAATACAATTTATTTGCCAAATTATAATTTTTTTATAAATAAAATTAAAATAAATTGAAAATAATTTCCAATATTTTGGATATAATTAAATAAAATTGAAGGTTTTAAAAGAATTATAAAAATGACATATGTATAAGGAAATAACTTTAGATATCCTTGAGGTTAATAATTATTTCAATTTATTAAATTAATATAATATTTTCTGTAAAAGGTGTTTTTTTTAAACAAAAATAAGTAAGTAATTTATATTGTCAGATTATTAGTGTAGTGTCAAATATGTAAAGTTTCAAACTATTATAATAAATTCTTTTCTTTTCTTTTTTTTTTGCATTAAAACATGATTTTTTAATTATATAAAAATATTCACATTTTTTATCCTGTTGAAGATATAATAAGTCAAAGAATGGACAGACAAAATCGACAATACAAAAAAAAATGACATATGTCCTCAAGGATAAATTTAATACCCTAGAGATATTAATAAATTATGCCATTCCTTTCAGTAAGTAAATTACAAGTGTATTCAGACATTTTATTTTTATATTTAATTTTTGGTATTAAAAGAATTCCTAATTAAATTTTGAGTAGAATATAAATTATTTATATTGGGAAATCTTTAAATATAATTTTCATTTAAATAATACGTTTAATAACGTCCAAAAAGATTTTTTAAATAATAAAATAAATCAGCATATTTTCTATACATTTCTATCCAATATAATGAAAACTTAAGCAATAACGATTAATGTTTTAGTATGAAATTCAAGTATTATGTAAATAAGATAGTTTTAAAACAAAGTTATTTAAATTTATATAAATATACAGAGTGATTGAAAGAATACATTCAAGTTGGTAACACCAAAAAATGTGAAGATAAAAAAATAATTATCGATTAATATTTTCAAGTTTAATAATTTCATATTGCATATCAGATTGAAGTTAACTAAAATTATATAATTTAATAATTTGAAAGTTGTTATAAAATTAGTGTTTTATTTGGATATTCTCCCGGATTTTGAATTAAAAATAATTAAACATTATATAATATCTTCATGAAAAATACTGAAATTTTGGATTTGGCAACAAAGGAAATATTATATTTAATTAAAAGTATTTTATCAATCATATTTGGTTCGTTGGTTGGTTTGATAATATTACTATCACTTGAAACTTTTTTCACCCATTTTATTAATCACTTCAGCAACATGATTTTTATATAAATTTACCTATAAAGTTTTAGGAAATTTTCCTTTATTTAATCTACATGAACTAAAACTAAAATGAAAAACCTATTTTATTTTTGCAATAATAATGTACCCCTAAAGGGCATAATATTCCATCATGAAGAATTTTGCAAAAACGAAAAAAAGCAAAATCAAGATTCTAAAAAAATGTGATAAATCATAGCACGATTTGAAATTCTGATGATGACGACAATAATTCTAGGGAATTCACCAGTAAAAAAATACTGAATTGACTTTATAATTTCTGATAATAATTTATGAGCATAATACACAAACAGGTATATATTATATACATAAAAATGTTATGTTGAAATTCATGGTAAACCCGGAATTTAAGTACAAGAACATATAACTGAGTTTTTAGTTGTATTAATATATTTTTTTTTATGAAATTATGAAAATACATAATGCATTTTATTAAAAAAGTATTAATCGAAAGTCAAACTGTGCTAACTAACTATTTTGTTATATAATTGAAATTTTTGGTAATGCCGAACCTTTTGTAGATTTTCCAGTAAATCGGAATAATTAAGCTTTTACAATTTAATTTTGGGTAAGAAAATTGCAATTGATAGTTTCAAAAAAAAGTGATATTAATGCCAATCTAATTTTGTATTAATATCATTGCGCTATACAAAAAACACATCTACATTTTGGCAATCCCACCTTTACCAAATAATTTGACAGTTCAGCTGTTAATCATATGAAAAGCCTGCATGTCCGATGCATTTGAGATCCCGATTCATGTAACAATAATTATGTTCTGTCAAATTTTAATCATTTTTCAACTTACAAAATTGATAAAAAACATTGTTTTGGGAGAACTCACTTGCTCCAGTTTGATTTTAAGTCACACTTAATTTGACGTATATTGTGACACTAAAGTTATTTGATCAACTGTCATAAATTAGTACAGTAGTAAAAACAAATTAACAAAGTATCAAAAATACATCTAAAAAATATATGTTACAAACATGTTATGTTCGAATTATAATATGCTTCATTTGCATTGAGTTAAGATTTAGTTGAACAATATCAACTCCCGAATTCAGTTTCTATGGTAATTCGAATTCAATACGTCATCAAAACAAAGCAACAATCACTAACAATTTTATTAAAAATAATGTCTTTTATTTATTTCGAAAAAAACCAGCTCTTAGCGACATCCTAAATACTAAAAATCAGATTAAAATTTACTATAAAATGTCAATTAATTAATTAATTTCATAATATCTATTAAAAAGATTATTATTATCTTCCAACAATCACTTAACCTAATTTAATAAAATAATAAATGTTTCAAATTTATTATACAATATTTTTTCTTTAAAAAAATTCCATTTTTTTATCATTTACAAGATATTCACATTCGTGTAAAATAAATTTGAATAAAATATTTCTTGTTTTTTTTAGAAAAAAATAGCCTTGATCGTCGAATGCAAATTAATTTAAAATTAATTTATTATAAAAATATTTTTTTTAAATATATTTACTCAGATTTTATTTTTTTGTTCAAAATTGGATATTTTCTTTCTGCTTATGCCTACTAAAAAACATAAAATTCCCAGGTTTATTTTAGTAGAAAATGAATACAGCAAAAGCAAAAAAAAAAATTATTGAAAATTAATTTTTATATTCCGTGTTTTTGCAAAACAAAATGTATGCAAAAAAAAACATATAATAATTTCCAACAATATTGAAAAAGATACAAGTAGCAAATCCAAAATGATATTTGATATTTTTTTGTTTATAACTTTTTTTTTTGCATTTATATTCCAGCAAAATGTAAAATACAATTTTTTTTTATTATAGGAACTATGACAAAATTTAATCACAATTCTTACAGGTAAATAAGTAGGTGTGAACACGAAAAAAAAATTAATAATTTTATTTTATAATTTTTTTTTGCTGACACAATTATTTTTGTCACACTGGAAATATTTGATTTATTTCTTTCTATGAAATTGAACACTAAATTAATTTAATTTTTAAATTAATTTTCACTTTATTTGATAAATTTACCAAAAAAAAAAAAACAAAACACTAAGACTGACTTTTTAAGTTAAACTGCGCACGATTATCGATAATTTTGCTCGAGCAAAACAACACGTTTTATTGGTTTTTTAAGTTGCAACCGAATGTGAATTAATCAAATTTTTTCTAAATCGATTTTTGATTAATTAGGAAAATTGATATTCCCGAAAAACGCGATGACGATGACGGAACGGACAACGAAAAACAACAAAAAAAAAAATTAAGGAATTTTTGATTAAAATCAAATACCCGTTCCCTCTTAACAATTGAACAGTTCAAACTACTCTAAGATGGTTTTACGACAAAAAATTGCCAAGCATAAAATTTTAATACCTTTGTATCTTATAGATACACACATACTAATTCAGTTTATATAAGAGTGACTGTTAAATTTTTTTTTTGTTGTTGTTGCTTTCCATTCTATTGTTATTTATTTGAAGAAAACATGAACTGAACAAAATAAAAATTATGGCTTCCAGCGAGAATTTTTATTTTTAGACCAGTTCAATAATGGTGATAGGATGAAAGTACGATTAATAAAATTGTGACAATAAAATTTTCGGGAAAATAAATTGTATAATTTTGGAAAGTTTTCCTCAAGATGATTTTTGGTAGTTCAGATGTATAGTAAGACGGTTGTTAAAGTAAAACTAATTTATTTTAATTATAATTATTAATTTATTAACGAACATGGCATTTAAATATTGTCCCCTATTCTAGTTTTCGAGCGGCAATTTCAAAAACTAGAATAGGTGATTTCTAGTAGAAGAAAAATATCATTAATGCAGACTATATAGATAAATTAAAAAATCGATATTTCAGAATTCGAACATTGTTCGATCGACCACAAAAATTTACACATTTGAATGAAAAAAAATATACTTAAAATATTTATAGTGTAACCGTCAGTAAATAAAAAATATATTCACAACACATACATATTTAATTCAATTTTAAATGTATTTGTAAATTATAATAAAATTAAATTATTTGTAGATATATTTGTAATTAAAATGTGCATTTATATCTCGTAATTAAAATATAGGTAAAAAAAAAAATTTAGATATTTCGTGATTATTGTAACCTTTACAAGAAAAAAATTAACTTTTGAAGTTTTAAAACAATTATTTTAATTAATTTTTAAAAATATTATTTATATTTTTTTTTTGTAAAATGCAGAGTCATATGTTTAACATAATTAATTTTTTTTTAGTTTATATGTTTTTTTCCCAACTGTTTACATTATTTTTTTTACTGTATATGAGCTTAATATATAAATCAGGGGCTTGTTACTAACAAAATTTATATATGTATAAATAAAATTTTATTATGTATTATCGGTTTGATTGATATATAATTATTTAGATATTTAGATAAGATAACAATTTTTATTTTTTTGGTTTTTAATTACAAATATTATTTTAACAAAATGTTTAATTGTAATAAAACAATGTTTTTTTCTAAAAAATTCTGTGATAATAATAAACATAATTTCATATTCTTAATAATTTTGTAAAAAAAAGTCAAATTCACTAAATTAAAAAGCACTTATTTTATCAGATTTTTAAAGTAAAGTAACTACAGATTACACATGGAGCCCTAAATTTTTTTTTAAAGATTTTTAACAACTTTAATCTACTATCAAAATTCTGAAAATTTAAGGTGTTATCAATTCATTAGAAAATTGAATGCTAATTTCTAACATAACGTCAAATTGCGTATAAATAAAATAAGTGCCTGTTTTGGATTGCTTCTGCTTAGAGGAGCCGACAAAAGCGGGAGCATAGGAATGGGAACCAATTCTAAAATTCTGTGAGATATCGGAAGGCTAAGAGCTGACTTGAAGGTGAAAAGTGTGTGCAATGGGGCTAAGTAGGTGATAGAGCGTGATAAGTAATCACTTCGTGAATAGTTTATTCAACTAATCCGTAACCAAATGGTTTTTTATTAGTCTGACAATATTTGGAGATTAAATTTTCATTTGAGCATTTCGAGTTGCTGAATCATTAAAAAAGAACGAGCACTCATTTTTAATATAGATAATATACTAGCAAACTCAGATCTAAATAGTTTTGAAATTGTATTTTTAGGAAATTAGATTCGAATTAAAGAACTTTTCATTCAGAATCTTGACGGAGATAGTCTTTAAATAACAACAAAAAAATATTTGCTCAAGCGACATGGATTTTTTTTGCGTTTTGATAATGACACATAAAAATTTTCCTGAAATTTTCAAAAAACAATCAAAATAGTCTATTTTAATTTCTACATAAATCTACTCAAATTAATCGAATTAATCAAACTGCATTCTTAATTATGTCAAATTTATTTTGCAATATTTAAATTTCAGTTGCAAGCCCCTTTGACCCATACTCAATTTACAAATAACCGGTAATAAGTATGTAGGATTATTAAATAAATTAACACTACTACTCATTTCAGTTGAATTAAATATAAATGTATCAGTTTTTACATTAGCACGAGACAATTTTTGTGAATGTATGCATACAGGTATTTTTTCCAAATACAGCAGAAGAAGAGAATGAATTTCTGAAATGTCAGCAAATTAAATTTGAATTTATATTTAAAAAAAAAAATAAACATAAAATAGCGTCATAATGCTATATTTTTATTAGTGTTGCCATAGTTTAATTTGTTCAATATTTTATATAATTTCGACCAATCCTATTTGCTACACTGAAATAATATTTATATTTAACCAAATTATGATAATGATAAAGAGGTACTGTTAAACTCTCTAATAGTAATACATTGGATAAAGAATTCCCCTACTGATTACAATATTATTATGCCTTGTTACATGGTAATAAAAGAGACAAGGTTCTTTTGGCTAACTGCATTAATGGCTTGATTCAGTCAGTCAAGTTAGATATTAAAAACAAAATTGCTTTGTGGCGGTAGATTGTCTGAATTTTTGGAGCATTGTAATCAAATTCATAACATCTTTTGTTTATATAAAACCGTTCACACTCACACATTCATGCCTTAAAGAAGAAAAATTACGTTTTATAAAGAAAATGTATCTACTCACTCAAATATTGTAGAACTCTTTTACAGCATTGTCAAATAAGTCCAAGCTCTGAAATAAAAGATTTTTTTGATTAAGAAATTGTGAATTTTAAATAAGGAATGTTAACTAAAAATAACCACTAAAGTATATACTCTCTCAGTAATCAAACTGGTATAAAATCTTTTCCTACGAAATAGTAATCTGGCAATTTTAAATACATTCACAAATTCAGCTGTTTTTGACATTTCAAATCGATCAACAAATTATATACAAATGAACCAGCCGTTACACATTTGTAAGATTGAATTAAAAAAATGCGCACGCAACTTTTCAAAAACAAGCCAGAGCGGAGAGTAGAGTAATTTTTGTAACCGTAATTCCCACAGTCTTTGCATGTGAACTTTTCCACACTTTATACAGTCTGTGTAATTGTGTTGTTTTTGTTGAATTTTCGGCATCAATGGTGAAGGCAACAATTTTAAAACACACAAAATACATATATTGCATTGAGTTCGGTTTTTCCTAAACTCTATTCAAAAACATATTCGTGATCATGTGTATTGGTGGATAAAGGTATTCAGTCGACCGCGAAATCCTCTCAGTAATATTTTAAATAAATAAAAAAAAGAATTTTGTAATATTCACTAACACCGGGGAGGTGTTTTTATATTACATTTGTTTTTTGTCAGTAACATTATGATGTCAATTACAAGCTTCCAAAAAAATATGAATTAAATTTGTTGTAATTTTGATGTGACAGGGTGTTTGTCGTTTATTAAGTAAAATATTTTCGGTGATTGAACCTAATTCATATTAGATTATACTAGATTATTGCAAGGATAATGTTATTCTAAACAAAGGCTTAATATGTAAACAATTAATGTTATAATATTTAGTTTTTCAATACGAGGCACTCCGATGTCGGGAGTTAAATCGTCATAAAATCAAAACGAAAAAGATTTATAATAGATTCTTATTTTATTTGAAATTTTTTTTGGAGATATAAAGAAATAAATTAGACAATCGCTTTAATATCATGGTCCTGGGGTTAGACAATTAGAGAAATTGCATTTTTTTAACCATAATCAGGTGAATAAAATGTTATGTGATTTCGCAAATCCAGACATAATAAAAATAATAGGCTTTTGTGACTTAGTTTTTGAAACACAGCGTTTTGTGGGTATTCCAAAACAAATTTTACTATAAAGAGTAAAAAATGGATATCAATATTATGCATTATATTAAGTATGATGCCTTTTATATAATTTTCCATCAAGCCATTAGTAGCAAAAAGTTTTATTTAATCGAAATTCAGATTCAATGTATAGAACCAAATTGCAAATATTATTTAAAAACTCTCAAACATTAGTATAATAAAAGCCATTATTTACTCACTTATTTTAAATAATATATTAGCATCTCCTATATAAAATTAACATCAAAGCAAAATATTAGTCTACCGAATGGATATCACTATTATGCATTATAGTAAGTGTGATGAATTTGCTTGTATTTTTATGCACAAAAAAGCATTTATCTAAAAATAGAACAAACAATAAAACTTCCCTTTACACAAATTAACTAAATGAAACTAAAGAAAAAAGAAAAAGCAATATTTTGTTCACAGTTTAAACAAAAATTTTATAATAGATTTCAATATTGCACATATGTAATATAGATACATATATATATGCATGTTTTACCATAAATTAACACCTGGAATAAAAAAAATATATGTCGAGAAAAAATATAAAATAATATGAAATATTTCACGTTTTTTTATACAGTCACAAAAATAAAATAAAAATAAATTGACATAGAAAAATTACCAGAGTTCCAAATCACATTTCCGAGAAAAATTAAATTTTTAAAAATTATTTGTTAAAAAAATACGAATAAATATTCTGATTATTCCTTTTGATTTAATTCATATTTTTTTTTGCAACTTCAAAAGTTTTTATCCATTTTTTATGAAATCATTTTTTTCGGGTCACGTAAAAATTTTAATAAAAATTATTTGGATTTTACAATCCAGCAGTGATGTTAAAAAATGAATAAAAAAATTTATCTTCAACAATATTAATAGAGCAGAAACTTTGTTAGCATAGTTTTAGGTGTAATTTAAATTGTCATTGATAGCAAAATGGAAATAAAGTTACAAATATAAATCATTAAATTTTTAAATCGATTTAATTCATCAAAATTGAAATTAAAGTGCCGATTTGCTTTCAAATAAATTTAGAAATTTATAGCTTTTGAATTTCAAATATTTTTTCCAAGTGTCATGTCTTCCGCTACTGATTACAATATTACTATGACATTACAATATTAAATCTCATGTACCACATTTATCTTCTTCGTTATATACTACACTTAAAAGTGCTAGAAACAACATTACTAAAACATACTTTACTAGAAAAAGTACTATAAAAGTTAAATAAATTTATATTAAAATTTACAATTAAAATCACTTGTTTACACTAATATCCAAAAATAAACTAAATAATAAACTACACTTAAATTTTTTAGACTTTATTGACTCTTCTACTTAAATTATACAAAGTATATGGCTGGCATAGTCTAATTACAGAAACAATATGAATATTATAATTTTACATAAACATAGCAATACTTAACCTTTTTTCCTCATATTCACTACTTCACCTTTAAAAATGTTTTTCACGTTATTATAATATAAATTATATTTCTCAAAAAACATATTGAAACAAGGACATACTTAAAAAATATAACTTTATTTTTGTAACTGATATTCGATGTGTAAATTTTCTAGTTTATGCTTGAAATATTTTTAGGGTTTTTATCATTATTTCGTGAAAAATGTGATTGAAAATTAAAATCCTATTAAATGTTTGTAAGAGTAAAATTTATTATTGAAAAAAATTTAATAATTTTTATTACAATATTTGAAATCTTAAAATTGAGTAATATTTTTTAAAACAATTATTATTTAAAATTTCATAATAAGGGTAAAAAAACTAATTTATTTTCGCAAAGTTAAAAAAAAAGAACTCAACGAATAATTAATTTTGTCAAGCTGTCAAATACAATATCGAAAAAGTGATTGATTTTTAAGAAAATCATATATATTACGAAAATATAAAAAAAGACATTTAAATTTGTAATTAAAAGCTTTTTAAAAAAATCTAAATTTAAGAATATTTCATAAATATTTTGAAATATAATTTGAAAAAAAAACCCTAAACATTCGGAAATATTTTAAATTGAAATTTTTATCAACAAATCTTTTTGAAAATTTCTGTTCTAGTTTCAATACTGATTAGTAAGATTAAAAACACATTTTACATATACAGTACAGTAGACAGAAATTCAATTTATTTCTCACAATACATTCCTAAAAATAAAAATTTAAGAATCCTTACATAAGAATTATGAATATTTAGTATCAAATTCTAAAGGATATTCAGAAAAAAATATGTTTTTTTTAACTTAATGCATATACACATTTTGACTTCAAAATTTGATTTGAAATTTTATTTTTAACCTCAATTAAATTATAATTTTGTCAGAGTATACAGTATACACCCCTTTATGTGCTACTTATGGATACCAAAAAATACACACTTGAATTAAATACAAAACGATGACGTAGACAATTTAATAAGTGTAGTCCTTATAACAAAACATATTTTTCCTATTTTTTAAGTAAATTTTTTATTGATTTTATGATTTTTTGGCTGTAAGGACATTATATTTAGTTGAAAATGAAATAACAATTTAATATCAGGGTGACAAATAAATTTTGGGTTATTGCCGGAAGCAAGAAATACGTATAAATTGGGTGAATATTTTCGATGATTTTTTTTAGTAAAATATTTATTCAATTGAGAGGGTTAATGGTATATGTCGTTATTATTATTTTTATTGTGAAATGTTGATTATTTTTTTCTTGGCATACGGCCGAGAAAATATTTAAATCGGTGTGCGGTTAAAAAAATTCCCACAACTATTAAAAAACTACTATAATAATATTAAATTTTTAATAACCTTTAATGGCAAAATACCGTAGTGGGAAAAATTATTTAAAATAATATAACGCCTACAAAATTACTCTTTTTTAAAAAATAAACTTTCTTTAATTATAGGAGTGATTTATTAGTTTCAAATTATACAAAGTTTAGTTAGATTAGATTATCAGATAATCTATTAATAAAAAGATCACAAGAGTTATCTTGAGTACTTAAATTTTCTTGATTATTAATTAGTGCTTGAATTTTAAATTTAGTGTCCACTGTAGGCCTACATTCTAATTTAAATTTAGAAAATTCTTGTTTTCACTGTTTTTGCAAAATAGTTAATTTAAATTAATGAAATAAAATTAACAAAATTAAACTTTATATTTCATTATTCGGCATTTTCATTCAAAATGTTGTGTGAGAAGCTAATTTTCATTCACACTCATGTAGAACTGAGGCTTGATAAGAACTTTTTGGGTAAATGGAGTTTATAATGAGTTAGAAAGGGGTAGAACTGTTCCATATATTCCTTATGCATTGATTGTATCTCACAATATAACTGACAATTAAACTTAATATTTAAATTTCAAAAAAAAATAAACTAAAAGTCTTTTATGTCAATATAATTTTAATTTAAAAAAAATCTAATTTTATGTAATCCAATGTTGTTCATTAAAATATAATCTGATATACTAAAAATTTTAATCGCATTAATAGTCCTCTAAATTATTTCGATCCCTTAAAAACTATATACCGTAACATATCCGTAGCGACCATCATACTTCATAGAAAAAATATTATGTAATCGTTCTAGTTATCCCAAAATATTCTTTTATTTTTTTATCCGTATAATTGGTCTGTAAGCGAAAACATCATTCAACAAATTATTTTCTAAATATTTTACTATATTAATTCAAATCATAATTACATATACATATATACATATATAATATACCCTATTTTTATAAAATATAATCAGTAGTTATCGCAACAATAAGGATTATATGGAAAACTCATCCTTAATTATTTACATTCTACATTTTTCTGAGATCCCAGTATCAAAATATACAATTTTTTTTGTAATAATATATCTTCGTCCCTTTTTTTTATGAAAAAAAGGACGACTATGATATTCCTTTTTAACATAAGGAAATTATAATTTCAAAAAATTTTATAAAAGAGAAAAAAATATCAGCATATAAAACTCACAGGATCACGAAATAAAAAAGGAAATTTTAAATGCTAATAAAGATGATGTAGTATATATACATACGTCAGAATAAATTTATGTACAAACTTCATAAAAATCATGTACATATGTATATACATATTTACGAACAAATCAAGAGGATTGTCCTTAGTGAGAGACCATTATACACACAAAAAAAAGGAGATGATACTTTTATAATAGACTATAAATTATACAGAATTATATTTGAATATAAAAAATCTATATTATGTGATAATTTTGCAAAAACATGGATTAATGATAAATATGCTCCTTCTTTTGAAACTTTAATTGGTTTGAATGAGTGACTTTATATTATAAATATTTTATTGCAAATTTATATTTTATTTATGTTAAATATTTAACAACATGATGAAATTTAGATATTATGCAACTATATAAATATATTTTTAAATATTGCGCCCTGTCTGAATTTTAATTTCTATATAAATTGACAAAAATATTAATATTAAAATTAATTTAGTATAAAAGTGGAAAATATTAATCCATTTTAAATAGGATATTTTCTAAATTACAAGAGGATTTAAAAATATAAAAAAGGTTTTGATTACAATATTGAAACGTATGTACATATATACGTAATATCCGTCATTAAAATTTAGGTAACAATGTCATTGTAATTTTTTGTAAACGTTGTGACAATATTTAAGCAAATATTATTTTCATAAAAATAACAAAATAAACTTTTGTATGACGGTTGTATGCATAATTGTTGGTATGGTTCTGAACGTATGCAACGTATTTATGATTTCTAGATCGCAAATAGGGTAGGTTATTTCCTTTTTTACATGAAATGCAAATAATAATAAAGTTGTAGTTAAGGATTTATAAAATTTTAAGAATTAATAAGATAAATTATGCACAAATTTAATGTTACAAAGAATATGCGAATGACAGTTGTTCTTTAAAACGTGAGAATTCCTAAAAAATCCATGATTTGGGGTTGGACTGTGTTGTAAATATTTTAATTAACATGTAATTATTTTAGGATTAACTACATAAAGATAATTAAAATATTTTATAAATCTTTTAAAAATTATTGGTGCATCAAATTTTAGTATCTGTCTGTGCATCCATAAAACCAAATTCAATAGTATTCCTTAAAACTTTGTAAATTGATATCATCTTCACTTTTTAATTACAATTTTTCGTGTCAATTTTATGTTTATGCTTCAATATCTTCTAGTTAACTGAACAGGTGTGGTAACTATTCTATAGTTACCACATCTAGTCATCAACCATATAAAAATATAAGAAAATGTCAGTTCTTTTATTATTATATTATTCAAAAACCATGAAGCAAGTAGGTAACTTATGAAAAATTAAAATTCCCATGCACAAAATATTAAAAATATCTATTTGTCTTATGTTAGCAAGCATTATTGTATATACTAAGGAAAATGTCTTTTTAAAAGTGCACCCATAAGATTATTCGACCATAAAATAAAAAATTCTTTCATTAGAAACATAAATTATATGTATATGTCTAGTGACTGACTATAAGTGACCATTTTTTTTCCAGAATGCTTTTTTACTTGGAAAATAGTTAGAAAAGGAAAGGGTGTAGTTTTTTTTTGTTTTATAAAAAGTGATAGGTGCGCTATGGTCTTTTGACCAGCCATGTGGAAGAATATTTTTTTTTACTTCAGAATAAAATGTCAATGAAGAAGATAATTGTCAAGGAAGAAGATTTATATTTTTCCCGCAGAAATTGATTATATTTTTTTCAAATAAACTTTTATTATTTTTCGGTTTAAATTAACTTATTAATATTGTTAAAACACTTGTAATAATGCAATGAATTTAAAACCAAACTTGAATATGGTTTTGTATTTCAATTTCGATTTTAATTACAAAAATACTTGGAAAATTTATTGACTAAACATTTCTATGGAGGAATACAGAATAAATATAATAAATAATGTAAAATTGTTTAATAATGATTTAAAATAAATAAATAAATAAATTGTATTTTCACATTTTGGTTATTAAATTATGATCTACAGATATAAATTAAATCCAACAAGATTAATAATTTAATAATTTAATTGCAACTCTAATATTTAAATTTATTCGATTAAATGATTTTTCTGCAAATAAAGCGTAAATAATTAATTTTATGCTTGCGTGTAGAACTAATATGCGTGCCTAAAATTATGCAATTCTCTTTTTTTATTAAATTAAATATGGAAGGTTTAAAAATCGATTTCTGTAGAAAAACAATATTTTTAGCTCATGTGCAAATTCAAAACGTTGATAAATCTAATGTAATATTGTCCCAGTGATATATTTTTCATATATGCTTTGCTTAAATACAGTTTTTCTCTTGTCGTATATCTTCTTTGCAATATATCTTATTTCATATTATCTTAAACCTTTATTAGATTTATTGCATGTACTGAATTAAGTTTTTTTGAAACTTTTATTAGAACTTTATAAAACATTTTATAAAATTTTCTGTTTTGCAATAACATTAAATAGTAATTTTTAAAATAGTTTATAAGAAAGTTTTTCGCAACTTTAAATTCATAGAAATTTTGGAAAATATTTTTTTAATTATTGAGATATTTAATTAATAATGTTCGATATATAGCAGTTTAGAAGTAATTATGTTTAATAAAAGTTTAGTTTAATAGAACATCATCATCATATTGCATAATACAATTTAAATTGTTGGCCGGAGAAATCAAAACTTTAAATCTTTCCAATTTTTCTTTTTTCCAGTTTTAATTTATAACAGATCTTTCAAAATATCAAGGATTAAAACTAATTGATAATTACTAATTTTTCGTTAAAACTACAATTAAATTTAATTTTGGAATAAAAAACATTAATTATAAAAAAAAAAATAAAAGGCTGTCTGTCGTTAATTTCAATCAAATAATAAATAAAATCGTTCAGTTTTCACAGCCCAAATCGAACATTACAACAAGGTCGAATTGTTTTAATAGTATAGTAAGCGTTTTTCTTAATTTTGATAAAGCTATATCTGAGGAGTTTCTATTTTTGCAGCATTTGCCATTTCAAACTGTACTGAAACTACAACCCTGAATTTTCCTAACTTATAGCAAAATCTAAAATATTTTAATCAATTATAATATTGAAAATTATGCAACATTTTTATAACGTTTCAGAAAAAAAAATATCTCTCTAACAAATTACTAGTACGTGAACAGATAAACTAAAAAAAAACTCATTATTAAATTTTAAAATAACATTAAGCATTATAATTGAAAATATATAATTTTTTTGTACACCCTTCTTTTCTTTACTATTTTTAATTAATAACTTGGAGAAAATTAAATTGAAAAAAAGCTACCCTAATGTAATTAAGTTTTCTTATATCTTATAATATTATTTTTACAATGTTTTCTTTCTTTACAGATTTCACTTCTGTATTTTTAATTTAAATTTAGTTATAATTTATTATAAACAACGAACATTGACCAAATCAAGTACTATCTATATCTACCATCTTTATGTTCTTTTAATGAAATTTTCAAACTGTATACAAAAAATTAAATAAAAGGTTAGTAACCTCTTTAAAACTTTAAATACTTTCTAATAATCACAAAAAGTTAACTGAGACTGTAATAATTTATAACAATATTGTCTAAGCTCTAATTAAGTATAATGAAAATTTATTTAAACTTAGCTGTTTATGAAAATAATGCAATTAGTATAAGAAACTAAATTTCCAAAATACTGGCGTAAACCGTTTCTCAAAATCGGTTAGAGATGGGATATGCCATAATATATATTTATTACACAAATGTAGACATATCGGAAATTATTTTATAAGCTTAAAGGACATCAAGAGGAATACAGAAACAGCAGTGTTAACAATATTTTTTCTAAAGCTTCTGTTACGTTAAATTAGTTATAAAAACAATGAAAGTGCGATATTTATATAACCATTAATAGTGTGCAAATTGTGTGAAAAGTTGGATATCTTAAAAAGTATGTATATACAGCAATATAATATGTAAAGTATGGCATGGAAATAAATATATATACAAAAAAAATAATGGTTAGGGCTAACAAAAAATCAATTTTTCCACAGTAATATATTTAAACAAGTGTTAGTTTCATTTTGCAATTAATTTGTTGATAGCTAAAAATAGCTTTTAATGTGGTAAATTTTATGCTACACAGTGGTCAGAAATATTGTTTTTATTTTTTAATGTTTTTTATATCTTGAAAATTTAATTTATTGATTAAATTTTTTTTGTTACGGTAGTAAAAGTGTAAGTACAGCTTTTCATTTGGTTTGATGGATATTTTATCCAATTGGTTAGAAAAATTGTTGACAGTTTAAGAATTAATTAGTTTGTAAAAAAAAAGGAAACACTAAATTAAAGAAATTCAATATGTATGTAGAGTTGATAAAACATTTAATTAAATTTAGCTTATTTTGTTGAAAAGTTTAAATATTTGAAATTTTGTATTAGGGCTGTGAACATAAAAAAAATAAATGATGTACAATTTCGATTGAAAAAATGAAAATTAAAGTTTGCGTATCTAATAGAAATAATTTGGTAAAGAAGCCTTAAATTACGCCTGCAAATTATTTATTAAAAAAATGATTTCAGTAATTCCTCATTTTAATAAACCTTTCAAAAACAATAATAAGAAAATATCTTTATATATTTAAATTAATATATTATACCTTAAGGTTGTTTTTGGTTTTCATAAAACAATTTTTTTTTGATGAAAAAAACTTTTAACCCAAAAAAGTACATAATCCTGGAAAAAATTAAATAAGGAAAAGAAAGCCTTAAAGATTTTTTTAAAATTTAAATCATTAGATATTTTAAATATCTCTTTAAATTAAGCTTTTTTTTAAAAAACATAGGAAAAAAAAATCTTAATTTAAAAAATATATACGACAGCATACAAAATATTGTAGGAGCACCCAGTCATAATCTAAACCCGCATATCACATTACATATTGTACCCAACAAACCGAAAATGCTTTCACAAACAAATAAACAAGGATATTCCAACTAATAATAAAAAACAAGCCTTAAGGTTTTTATTTTTCTGGCAAACATAAATATTAAAATCTTTGCACGCACAAACAACATAATCCAAAATATCAAAAACATTATTTTTCATTGGCCAAAATATATAAAGTCTAAACAACAACAATATAGCAAAAATATAATTTAATCTTTCCTATGTGATAATATTTTTTTTAAAAATTATATATTATGTGTATATGTAAGATTCTTTTTAAATTTTTGGAAAAGTTTTTGAAGGTTTTTTAAAAATCCTACACTAATTTTATTTGTTTTTCAAGGAAAGTCAAATTTTGATTTTAATATTTATAATTTACATTATAAGGAAAAATTACATTTTTGTTAAAAAAAAATTTCCGAAAAATCATCTGTCTGGTTGTTCGTCCAGTATGTACACTTTTTATGACTGTCCGGCTATGCGTCGTTTCATGAGTAAATGAACCGGTTGTCCAGCTGTTTTGCCACTAGGCGCGTTACATTGTAAAATATTAACCTTATAATTGATTTTACATTGTCATAAAATGCATGTATCTGCAAGCTAAAATGTATGAAACTGCTACACTAAAGTTTGGCTGTGCGGCATATACTTAACGATAATTGGGTGGATTAATATATGTACATAGAAAATTTAATGCTGGTGAAAATGTGGCATTTCAAATATGTAATATTTTATATTACAACATACTATAACAAGGAAAAAAGCTATGTCCATTTTTGCACACAGTAAAACTGTTTACTGGCAATAAATTTACAGCACCTAAATTCACCATTATTTTTTTTTTTATGATAATTTATCTATTGGAATTACTGCTACTAAGTGAAGGTAGACAAATACAAACAAAAAGAGAAATTATTTTATTCGCGTATAAATGGCTGACACCCGCACAATTTTCACTGTTTTATTTTGTTTGTATTTTGTAGTATAATTAGGTATATTTTGTTATTAAAGGGAAAACAACTGATGAAAAGCCAAATTACTTTATAACTTAAACTTTGAATAGTATTATTAATGATTAATATTATTTTTATTTTTATCATTAATCAAATTATAGTGACAAAAACGCCAAACCCAAATAATTTTTTGGTATAAAAAAGTTTCAATAAAGTATTTGGTAAATTTATTAAGTTTTAAGTTAAATTGTAATTGGGTAGGTTAATTAAATGTTCATGTATTTGATTAAAATGTACTACATTTTCACCAGCATTAAATTTTTTATGGGAACATAGTCATTTAAAAACTGTTCCTTCTACTTATGATTTACAAAAAAAGTTTTTGAATTTTCAATACGAAAAGTATAGTATTGCTACTGATATGCAGTATTCTTCAAATGTAAAAATTTATTGATTTAGCGTAATCCAAGCAATACAACAATAAGATAACTTAAATTAAAAATATCATAATATTAAATTGTTTAAGAAAATCAAACGACAAATTGCAGTATAGCTATCGTTTAAATATCAATACCCTAGAAATAATTATTTTAAATTTTATTCGTTTTTAAATTTGTAATTAATTAATTTCTTGAAGCATAAAAAAAATTTATATTTTTCCCAAATGAAAAAGTTAAGAAATCTACTAAAATATCTTAAATATTTTAATCCGCCTTAAGTCAATATTTCAATACAAATTTTCATTTTCATTTATTCTACAAAATTAATGTACATCTCTGTACACAACTTTACAATCTTTAATATATCTTACTTACATCCTACAGAAATAAATAAAATAATCCTACAAAAGTTTTATATATGATTTTAAATAATCTTAAAATATATTTCAAAATTAAAAAGTAATTATATTTATTTTTATGGAAATTATTATTAATATGAAATTTCCGCTAACAAAAAATTTATTAATAAACAATATATACTTTTTTTTAATGATTATTATGTCCGGACTCTGGAGTCAAGACCTCAGACGCCTTCTTTTACATCTCAGCAACAACTAACTATAAACAAGAAATAATTTTTCATCTTTAAAAGAAAAAAAAAATGTTTTCTTCCTCCGTTTTTACAATAGAAATATACGTTTAAAATGGGTGCGAATATCATAAAAAATTATGAAATTATTTATGTTTTGATTTGTTGTTTCTAATTTAAAGTGAATGTAAAAAAAATGTTTGTATATTCAAATATTTATATTGCATAAAATTTAATTCTTCCGACCTAGCGCAACAAAATCTTTTGATATGGTAATACGTGATGTATACGCAATAAATGAAAAAAAAAATATATATTTTATTTTACATCTGCTTCTGCATCACAGTTTTATTTTTTTGTTAGATAGGTTATTATGCTAAAGTGTAATTGCTATGCAATTATAATATTTCGCAGCATAAAATAAAGTATAATATTTCTTCGTAATCATATTTGAATATAAATTATATTTACAGATAATGGGTATGCATAAACAATGAGCAAATTCAGTTTTTGCTCTAATTTTGTTTTCATTTTCAAAATGCAGTAGGATGTGGATGTGCGAAAATATGAACTTCAATTGATTGAAATTAGTGCAATATGTTGTAGTGTGGAAATACTCTGCGAGAAAAACTACAATCAAATAAAACATATCTTTTATTGTTAGAGATATCATGGTATTCCGATATTCAAATATTTTGAGGGTCGATTACTTGCTTGATCACTAGCTTCAATAGTGTATTTAAAAAAGTTTGAATCACAAATATCAATAGCTTCATACTTTCACCATAATTCGTTCAACATTCCTTTTTTTCCAATTTAAGAACTATTTGTAAAAAATTTATACGCAAATCGTATTGCAGAGTCTTGGTAAAAACTATGTGTTGTAAAATTATAGGTAAAAATAATTGGAATGCCATGTAATGACAAAAAGAAACAAATTTTGAGCAAAATTATATATTCTGAAAACATTACTATAAAAAACAAATATTTAACATTTAAATACCGATAACTTTAACCTCAGAATCCCCTAATAACCCACTTAGTAAGTGCATGTACCCTCTTTGTTTAATCAAACTTAAATATTTTAAAAGTTCTGATTTGATAAGTGTTTAGAGTTTCCAAATCCTCACGTCTTTTTTTGTCAAAATTAAAATTTTACTACATTTCTTAGTAAATATTTTGCTTTGTTAGGCAGACGATATGACAGTGTAATATAGTGTAAAACGCTGGTATATACGTGTGAATTAAACTCTATTAAAGGAACTCAAATGCTTGTCAATGATAAAAAAAATCTAATATTTATTTAAAATCTTATTATGTTGATAAAAATGGTCCCAAACGTGTTACACTTCAAATATTACTAATTTAATAAAACATAAAAGTAATTTTGTCTCTGATGCATAAAATTTGATTAAACTTGCATTGTAAAAACAAATTATATATAAATGCATTTTACTTTTTTTTAAACACTATTAAAAATAAGCTAATAATAGTTTAGTTTAATGCGAAGGATATATAACGGACGATGCGAAGGATATATAAAGAAAAATTAATATAATGAAAATAGTTATATAGAGTAGAAATATTTGCAATAAAAATAAAATGTTCTAATACAATAGAAACTTACAAGTATTATGTAATATATTTCGATGTCCGTTTTGTTTTTGTCGTGTCGAATGGAATATAGAGATGTTGCGGAAAGAAAAGTCTGGAAATTACATTCTGGTTATTGTAATATATAAAAACGAAAGAAAAGTAATTCAAGAAATGTTTTTATCTTTTTTAATTTACCTGAAAAACTACAAAAAATAAAAATTATTTTTATTAAAGTTTTTAAAAAGAATTTCAATAAAAAGAAAGAAAAATAACACAGGAAAAAGATTTCTTTTTATACGTCATCTGTGCAGCGGAATTACTAATTTATAATTTCTACTATAAATCTTGATATAAACTTTTCTGTTCGAATATTATCTTTTAACTAACAGTTCCTTTATTCCCCATTAGACACATTCTTTTAGATATTTGTCTCATAATTTACCGAGATGTTGCTGTGTAATCAGGATCCAAAAAAAAACCAATTAGTAATAAAATTTAATATATTTTAGCTGCTACCCGTAAATGATATTAAATAATAAGTAAAATTGTCTTTTCGTCATGTAGAAATTTCAATTAGCAAACCCCTAAATTTAATTTTTTTAACTCTCAAATTTAATTTTCCATTATAAAAACAAAGTGGGGTGGTAATTTACTCTTATTTTGTTAAAAAATGTCATAAAGTTTTAAATTTATCTCTCAAACTTATATAGAAAAGGTTTCACCGAAACATCAACATTAAAAATGATGATGGAAGTTAATGGAATTGAAATTTCGTTTATATAACTTTTCACAAAAGTGCATTCAGAAGCTTTTTAAACTATTGTACAGAAATATTATAATAATAATAAAAAAAAACTAATAACCTCGCAGATAAATGTATCTATATATGGCTACTAAAATATTTTATAGTATATTTCTGAATGGAATTTATATTTTAAGTGATAATATGATTCTTAAGAAAAGAAATGTTAAAAAATTTCTTTTTTTTTTTAGTATATATAAAATGAAAGTTTTATTTACCATGTTGATAGTTTATGTTAAAGAATATAATATAATAAAAAAATGTTATGGTATATTATTTTACCAAAACAACAAGAACTTTTACTAAAAGTATTCATTTTATGTTATGAAAATATGTTACCGAATATGAATATGACATGATTCAAGAATAGATAAATAAATGTTATTTTTCTTGTCTGTAATTTAATTAAAAAATTTCCAGGACATTGACACAGAATTATTACATAAAATATAAAAAAACACCATTTATGGCATAATAATAACATGAAATTATGATTGTTCGAGCTGTAGATTCTTAAAACCAGATGATGATATTAAACTAGACCACTTAAGAATACTTTGGACTTTAGTAATATAGAAGTTCGAACTTAATTTTGAAGCTTTAATTAATCACTTTTATCGGTTTTTGCAGACTTTATACTTAGTAAGAATCACTAATTATTATTTAAACATTTAAATTGCTAAAATCATTCTCACTCTTTAGATTATATTAGACCTAGATCGCGATTTCAGCTCTAACAAAGCAGAAATTAGAAACACCAAATTAATATATCAAAGTTTTGATTAATTTTGTAATAAATTGTTGCTGGTTTACTTAATCTCAAAATTGTTATAATTTCAAAAGCAAACTTCTAGAAACTTTGCAATTAAATTGTTGAAGATTACGAAAATACACCTATAAGACACATAAAACAACGAACCATACAAATTTTACCTAATAACCAACTTTTACATATCACAATTTAAATACTACTTTTATATATATTACACTTAAAAAAATTCTTAAGAATTTCTATAATTTTTTGACTATTTCCACAGTATAATTTCATAGAAAACCTAAATACATAAACAACTGACAGCATTTTAATCAAATTTAATGTCACAAAACCATATAAAATTAATATAAATTAAAAACTATCTTAGTTTTAAAAGTAATGACAACATTTTGTTTATAATATTTTCAAAATTAATATGATAATGTTAAGATTTCCGTCAATCATTTTAAGTATGTTTACTTTTCATGAAAATCTTCAAAATACATAAGAAAAGAATAAAAGAAAAATAAAAAATAACAAACCATTTTTTAAAAAAATAATAGACATTTTTTTAGGTTTAGGTAGTAAAAAAATTCTAGCTAACGAAATCAGAAAAATATAATCAGGTGAAATTTAATACGTTTTTTACGTTATATTATTATGAAAAAAAAACTGTTAAAAGAAATTTCATTCAAAAATTTAACACTGAAAAACGATGGTAAAAATGTACAATAATATTTTTTTATAATTTCCAAAGTTGAACTTGTTTTTTTAAAAAGGGTGATTTAAAAAATGTAATCAAAAATTTTATTGAAAATATGGTATAATTACATTATTTTTTGCCATTTTTAGCCAACAAGTAAAAATATCCTCTATTTTTTTTTGTAGTTGTGATAGAACCATAAAAACTGGACCAAAACTATTAGTTTTTTACAAAATGTGGCTGTAGACAATTTTATCTCTTAATAAATTTTCACGGGAAGTTAAATTTATTTTTTCTAAATCACCCTATTTTAAAGATATTGCTACTAAAAACATCATGAAAACTTGTCAAACTCTGAAATACTTATATGTACATAACTAATGTTAAGTATTAATCAAAAAAATAAACAGAATATCAATTTCAATTAGCAGTAATTACAAAATATAAAAACTAAACTCTCTCTAGAATCAACAAAAATCTAAGAATTATTTAAGTTATAGGTGTATGACCTCATCATGTTATAATTTTTTTGTTAGCTTTCTTTTTTTTCTTCATTTACTTAATTTCATGGTACAGTGTACCTACAATCTGTTTTATTTTTTTCTTCAGTAAATCAAGGTTTCTTATAATTTTATATTAAAAACTTACAAATTAAATTCTTTTTGATAAAATTTGTTTATAAGTAGTTTATGCTATGGTAGTGAAATTGAATAAGTGTTGTTGTTTACCATATATTCGATCGTTTCCATGGTTAAATGTTACAATTTTTTGTACTTTATTTGAAAACTCTGAGAATTTTTAAACTTGAAAATTATTATTTTTTGTTAAAGACAACAGTAATGGAGGCAAATATTTAGCCAACCATAAAAACACTTAAATTACGTCATTGACGATATTTTCCGGTAAAAAAAAAATTTGCTTTTCTGTATAAATGGAATGGTGTCTTAATATTTAAAATAAGGTATTAATCATTTTTAATATTCAAAAAAATTATAATTAAAAATAAAATTGAAAATTTTTTTTAAAAAAATGGAATAGAAAGGTTTTTTGGTTGAGTAAGGATTTAATGCTGTCATTTTAATAAAAATGTTTACTTAAAAATACTATATTTTTATTTGATTAAAATTTCAATTTCAATACAAATTTTCAATCTTGATTAAAACATTACATTTCAATAATAAAATGTTGAATATTTCATTTGTTTTAAGTAACTTTTAATGTAAATATTTACACACCTTTAGGCTTTTTTAATAATTAAAATCATATTTTTAGTATTCTGGGTAAAATTAATCCCGTCTCTACCTAGACGAATTTTCGTCGTTAATTGAAGAGTTACTTTATATACTGGAATGCCAACATTATGGACACAGTAAGTTGTTTTATTTTCCACCTTTTCAATGTATTTATAGTTGGAGTAACTTAGAGAGTATTTTTGAAAAATCAATAGCATTTCAATGATCTTCAATCATTATCAAACAACAAATTTCAAATAATTACAAATACTACCCTTGAGAATATTGTGCAGTCTTAGCTAGACGAGTAGAATAAAAATTAAGTAAAATTTACAATGTAGTTTCAACTTTGAGCAGAAATGTGTAAAGAAAATTATAATTAAACTAATGAAAATAAATATAGAAATTTAACAGAAAAAGAAAACTCTTTTTAAATTTATTTTACGTTATAATAAACAATTAAAATACGAAAATATAATTTTTTTTTTTAAAAATCGTGTTTAAATAATACAGTTTAATAAATTTGAAACATGATGCCGTGACAGTAGTAAGTAAATAAATAAAAAATGTATATAAATTTAATTTTACTAAGAATGCAGACTTGTATTTAAAATTAATTGGAAAGAAGAAACTCCTTTCACTCAAGGTTAATAAATCAATTCAATTGGAACAGTTATTGGAAAACTATCAAAAATTTAATTCTTAGATGGAGTTTCTCTTGAAATAACTATTCTGTATAGCAAGATACTATATTTAGTTGAGTGAAACGTTTATTTTAACCATTCAGCTTTATAAGTACCTTATTCGCAACAACAATTTCAAAAACATGCTTGGTTACCAAGATTTAAAACGAGAAAATTGATTTGTGTTTCTAGTATTTCGTTCCGAAAAAGAGCCTAAGCAATAACCATAATTATCCACAGTTTACGCATATAAAAAATCTGTAACTAGTTTTTCGAAGAGCTTACTTACTTTTGACGGTTTAGCATGAATACTATATTCGAAAATTTTGGTTTTATCCGACAATAGTGATTTAATCTACAACTTCACGAAAAAAAACATTTTTTATGCAGGACTGCACTGTAAAATAAATATTATACTTATTTATAGAAGACTGTTATAATTATCTCATTCGAAAGCAACTTTAATAAAAACTTATTTAAATAAATTATGCTAAAAATTTAGAGATACATTTCCGGAAAAACAGCATTAAATTTACAGTTATTCCGAGATTATGTCATTGTGAGTTGATAAAAAAAAAAATACCGAAAATATTATACAAATTTTCCTTCTTATCTTCAAAAACGAATTTGTAAACATTATTTAAAAAATTAAAATTGTTTCGAATAAGCATTTTAACTAAATTTATAACATCTACAAAGTTAGTTTTCTAATCATTACCCAACTGTTTTATATAAATATAAATAAATAGAATAAAAACATGGAATGTATTGACATTTTATGTTTTACTTAATTAGAAAAAAAAAAATTCTTTGTTGTACAATTTAAATGTTAAAATTTCAATGAAAAAAAATGTTATAGAAAAAATTATTATTATGAAAATTATTAGATTCAATATTCCAATCAAATATATTTTGTAAAAAAATGTTGAAAGCTTTTAAATAATTCTATAAGATGAAATGTCTACTTACTTAACAAATATTTGGTAATATATCAATAGACCTAAATTTAATTCAAAAAATAAATTACTGCGTTTTTTCATTACTGAATCTATTTCCAATAAAAATTTAACTAATTATAAGATTTTTTACTACCATTTCTGCACTATTGCTTTTAGTAATCATTTCATTATATATTGCTAACATATAATAAGATATTTAAGATTTAAGATGACTTCGCCTTCATAATTTGAAGATTGTTATATTGTAAGCATTTGAATAACACATAATATGGGTCATTCAAATGCTTCTTGAAGACAATATAACAATCATATTATATGGGTCATATTATATAAGTTGTATGAATCATATATGTATTTTCTAAAGTATGAGTCATAGCTGGTAACAAATTCGCTGTAAAGACAAGTTCAATTATTTGTCGGACTATCTTTGGATTCTAGTGATCAACGAACCAAAAATTGCCAATATATAAATTCGTCTAATTTTCGGTTTATAATACTTCCTTAATATAAGACTTTAACAATCGTATCATTCTGATTTATTACTTTCTCTTGTAAATTACGTGATTACTGGAAATTTTTAAAAGTAAATAACTAAATCTTTACATCTATAAAAATGTACTTTAATTTTTACGTTAATTTAATCGTATCAAAAATTAATTGGCAATATTTTATAAATTTAAAATTTCATAGTCACCGGAAATAGTTATTATCTAAGCGAGTTTCCTAATCCAATAAACAAAAACCTTTTTTTTAGCAGCTAAAAAGTGCCGAATTAATACGTGCTTTTTTTATATACGTATTAAAGTATCAAGTAAAGTTTTAAAAAATTGTATTATACCACAAATAAAATTTATGGTAATTAAAAAAATATTATAATATTATTACCACAAAAAAATATTTATATATCCATAAAATTTAATATATTTGAAATATTTTCGACTTTTTCAATAAAATATATAATATTTCATTCAAAAAACATAAAACATAAATAATATTCCACAATTTCAGGGAAAAAAATAATATTTTTAATCTAAATTGCATAACTTAATAACTTTATCAAAGAATTTGATTACAAAATAGCACGAATAATAAAACCGCATAAACAAATAAATAAAAATATTATATTATAATTACAAATTACCTACTATATTAATATAATAACAAATTCAACAATTGAAGGTAAATCAGCGTAATCAAAATTTTAGATAGCTTATGGCTCAAAATAATTTTCTCACAAAAACTAAAACAATCAAAAATTAAGTAAATGTATAAAATATTTGAAAGGGAAAATCGATTTTTCCTTCAAAATATACTTTAAAAGATTCAGTAAATTTGTAAAATTTAATAAAATTTTACATATGTAATTTTTGATTATTTTTAAGTAATTGTTTTTGGAAATTTGGTAACAAAAAAAAAACCATTTAATGTTGCAAATAAATTAAATACCTTTTGTTGTCTTTATAAATATTAATAATAATGTTGATGTTTTAAAAATTTTAGTTATATCCTTTATAACCAGAATATGTTGTCAAAATATATTTTTTTTTGTTGTTAATCCTTTTCAGTATTTGTACACAATTTTTCCGGCAAATTATTCTCTCATATTAAAAAAACTACGATTTTGAAATATTTTATTAAATTTTTTTTTTTCGGTTTTTAAATTAAATCGAAGATTATACAATCACTTTTTCTTAAAGAAAAAAAATGGTCAGTACATCCGTTAAACAGGAGTCTCTTTAAATAACAATAATATTTTTTTCAAAAAAATGTTCTTTTATATTTTGAGTACTGTTCTTCTTTTCTTCATATTTTTATGTATGAAATCCGCGTTTACCATCATCTGCGCAACCACAAAATCACAGAAAAAAAAAATCTTAAATGATCAAAAAAAATAAATTTAATTTACTTGAAAAACAAATATTTTCAATAATTTAAAAAAAAAAATTTTGAAAGAAACTTTTTATGAAATTTCTTAATTCTTATTTGAATCAAATCTGATTTTAAAAAAAAATTGTATTTGACTTTTGTATTTTGGGGGAAAATTTATAATCTTCACCGGTGAAAATTTTATACGAACGTCATGAAAATCAGAAATATACTGAATTGAAATTTACTTGAATTTGATTGAATGAAAAAGTTTTGTTGCTTTTTTTTTGTTGGGATGAAAGTTAAAAAAGTAATCGGAGCTGCCATAAAAGCTTTAATTTTAAATTGTAAATAGAACAATTTTAAATAAAAATAAATTCAATTTTATTTAGAAATAAAATAAAGAAAAATTCTATAATTTTATTCGTAATTTATTATTAGATTGTAATTAAAATTTTCTTTAATGAAAATAAAGATTTAATTACTTTTGGCTTCTGGAAATTCTATTAAAATTTGACATAACATCATTTGATGGAAATATTATGCTCGTTCAATAGAGTTTACCGTATTGTGAAATTTCAGCACTCAAGCAAATTTCCCATCAAAATTACCCAATTGTTATTTTATATTAAAACTGCTACAAATAAAAAATCACCGAGGGTGGACTGACATTTATTTCCATACTTTAAGCTACTAAAAAATTGATTGAAAGTGCTGGGACTACAGAATATATGGTACGCTGTTATTCTCTAATAGTCCTAATGCAACTGTACGATAACATTTATCAATAATGCTTTCCAATTACACATTTTTGTATTTATTATTATTATGATTTCCAATTGGAAAAAAGCGACACGGTACAAAAATATTTTTTTGTTAGAAGTAAAATGTTTTGTTGTAAAGTTAAATTTGAAAATTTATTAGAAATATAATTATTTTAATTGTTGGCAGATAAGAGTAAGGGATTTACATACGACAGAAAAGCCTAATGATTACGTCTAGAATCCTAAAATACGATTTAACGAGTTTTTGATATTGAAACAGTCAATTAGTAGTTACTGACCTAAAACTTTGCAACCTAAACATAGTTATTAGTTCTATAATCGTTATACTTTGATAAATTTTATTGAATTTAAAAATTTGTTATTCATTTCTTTCATAATTTAAATAAATCGCATTTATTTAAATATTTGTGGCTATAATAAATTGTTTTCAACTAAATTTATTTATTAATTACAAATTTATTAAATTTATTTTTTAATCGCAACATTTCCTAATTTTTTATTCTTTGCAAATTAAATTAATTTATAAAATTTAATTCTTTTATATTCATTTATTCTTTTTTGTTGCATACTAACTAAATCCAGATATATTACTTTAAAAAAAGCTTATTTTACTAAAAAGATATTCTCAAAGTTTTTCAATTTTTCGAATTAAATACATTTTTACATAAATTCCGCCGGTATGGTATTTAATTAACTCGAATAAATTCGAATTTTTTGTAATTGAAAACCAATAGGCACTACTAACTAATTAATGTGTACAGATCAAATGACTTTAATTAAAATAATCAATCAAATTTAAAAACCAAACTATTCATTACTTTGTATTTAGTTTTTTTTTTAACCAATACAGAAAATTTCCTTTCAAGTATTGGCCATAAAAAAAAGGATATTAACTAATCACCATAGAAACCTTATAGGCGAATAACATAAAAGGGTCAACTTATTTACAAGAGTTTTAAACAAATGAAATTATTATAGCATAAATTGTAGAGAAAGTAAAAACGTTTCTTTACCACCGAAAAGAAAACATATTAAACATTATTAAAATAAATAATAATTCATTAAAATTATGTTTGAAAGTTTAGAAAAATCAGATCGTCCTGAAACAATTCAAGATATTGCTATTAAATTAGTTGCAGAACAATTACGAATATTACAATTAGAAAATGGTCCAAAAGAACGAACAATTTTTATATTGGGTAGCAAAGGAGTTGTAAGTTTTATAATTTATATTTTAATATTAAAATTACTGTATTTGCAAAATCTTTTATAGGGAAAATCTGGTGTAATAAATAAATTTTTTGATCGTGAGGAAAATTCTCGACCCACTCTTGCTTTAGAATATTCTTTTGGTCGACGATCTAGCCAACCACAAGGTGTCCACAAACAAATTCTTAATGTTTGGGAACTTGGAAGTTTAGAAAATTCAAATCAATTAGTTGAAGTACCAATGCGTTCACATGGTTTAAATAATTTTTCAGTAATATTAATATTGGATTTATCACAACCAAATCGTTTATGGTCAGATTTAAATAGTGCATTACAAGGACTACGTGAAGCATATTTGAAAATCGTTAGTGGTGCAGAAATGTTAATCCATCGTGAGAAATCAACAGATAGAATAAATGAAAACCATCCAGATTTAACCTCATTAGATTTATTTCCATTTCCGTTGATAATAGTAGGTGGAAAATACGATATTTTTCAAGATTTTGGTATAAAATTATTATATATATATATTCCGCATGTATACTGAAAAATTTTATATTTTTTATAGATCCTGAAATAAAAAAACATGTATGCCGTTTTTTACGCTCAATATCACATTCATTAGGTGCTGCACTCCTTTTCTATTCGCATAAAATATCAAAATTATCAAAAACATTACGTGATACTATTAGTCATTTAGGATTTGGTAGTCCAACGAATCCATTTCGTTCTCTTAACTTTGATTATAATGATCCTATGATGATATGGTTTGGTCAGGATACTTGGGAGAAAATTGAAACTGATCCAGATAATATTAATAACATTGGAATGGTTTATAAATCAAATATTCCTCAAGTCAAAAATTATTCAGAACAAAATACATCATTACCTGAAGATCCTTCATGTGATCCTGGTTTTCGTGAAAGTGTTATTGATGAAATGAGAGCACAAAAAAATGAAGAATTGTTATCACTAATTCGTGATACAGAAATTCGTGGAAAATTCGAAACTATAGCAAGTTGAAGATTTCGATTGTTTGAAAAATCTCGAATTAGTTTAATTTGTCCTGGCACATGGTTTTAATAGTTCTAATATTAAAAACTTCTCTTCCTTGGCATGATTAATAAGAAATTCGTAACAAAGTATTTATTGTGTTATGTCTATAATTTGGATTAATTCAATTTATAAAAAATAAAGTTAAAAATAACTAAAATTTTGATTCGTATTTAATTAAATTTGCTTGTATTTGACAAATAAAACATTGATGAATATTTAATTGCCATTAGTTACACATCACGTTGATAATTTATATTCTCATTATCTCTTGAATGATCAATACGTACAATTACATCCTCAAAACTTAATTACTATAAAAAAACCTACTGACCCCTACTGATATGTCAAGTATATGCAATTTTGGAAATCATCTAAAAATTGGAAATCATCTAAAAACTATGGTTTGAAATTTCCAAAATATTTATAATTTCATAATTTTTACATATTAAATAATTATAAAATTAATCAAATTTAGATTATGTATTTTTAATTGTATACTTCACACATATTTACTTTACAATTACAAAATTTATAAAACAATGTCAAATAAAAATATCATTACTCGTGTATTATCATTACTCGTGTCGCAAAATAGAAATCGCAAATAGAAATTCATGAAATACTTCATTCTGTCCATTATGTCGCCACTTCTGTACAATTAGAAAAATGACGGTGTAAAATCAATTTTAATTTGTTTTTAATGGAGCGCTATTTCCTAACCAAATGACGAGACAGAGAACTACCTTAAACATGCCTATGACACCCCTGAAATAAAACGTAGAACTGTCAACGTCACAAGAATTTTTGTTGACATTTGACACATAATTAGTAGAAAATCGGTTTTTATACGTGAATTAAAAAAAAGTCCCCCATAGAAATATGAAATATATTCATTCAGTACAATAAAAATTACATTAACTAAATTAAAATTAAGTTGTAAAGAAAAATGTGATGGCAAAACTTTTTGGAGATATACCAAAAACATTAGAAAATCAAACTTGGGAATGTTATTATTGCCCAATGAGTTCGTTTAAATCAAGTTCGGATTTTGTCAAGTATGAAAGTCCATATTCTAAATTCTTTTCTTCTTTACAATCGTAATCTTAAGCAAATAAAAATGATTTAATTTCTTATCTATTATATTTTTTGATATAGGCACTTAAGAGATCGTCATTGTACCAAAGAAGGCGGTTCATATGTTTGTCGATATGGTTATAATGGTGTATGTCCTTCATTACCATTAGATGGTGTTAATGACCGTGATTATGAAACACATGTATCAAAATATCACGTTAATCAAATATCACGGGAACCAGAATGGTCAATATTTTCAGCAGCACAAAATTTACCAGCAGTTTTAAATGATCCAAGTCGTGGTAAACAAGTAAACTTATTTACAAAAAAATGGGGCGATTCATTTATAGAAAAACAACATATTACACCAATAATACCACAATTACCACAAATTAGTTGGGATGATTTTGAATTATATCAAAAACGAATTGGTAAAAGATATAGACGTCATATACGTATTGCAAATAATGGTTATCAACAACCTGATATTGCAACATCACCAATTCGTCAATTAATATCAACATCACAACAAGAACAGCAAATTAATTCTTCTAGTCATAACAACAGTATGATAAAATCAACAACAATACGTGAAGATGTTACTAATAATTTTAACAATAATATTAATGGCAATTTAAATGATATACCACAAATATTTATGAAAACATCGCTTGCATTAAATAATCCAACAACGTTTGCATCAGTATTTCCAGGAATTGGTGAATCAAATGAACAAAGTAAACAATCTGGTCGTTTATTACAAGAAAAATTAAGTCATTATTTGGATATTGTTGAAGTACATATAGCTAAACAAGTATCACAAAAATCATCTGCATTTTTTCATGCAATGACATCACAAGATGCTATAATGGCTGAAATGAATTTAGCAACAAAAAATGTTAAAGATTTACGTCAACGTATAAAAAATATTGATACAAGTGTTGTTAAAGATTCATTAAAAATTATGCTATTAGCAAGAACACGCGAAAATTATAATCAAACATTGGAAAAATTAAAATTAATGGCAACAGTACAACAAACACAACCAATGATACAATTATTATTAAGAACACAAGATTATGTAGCAGCTTTAGATTTAATTGGAACAACACAAGAAATTTGTTCACAAGAATTAATTGGTATACATTGTTTCCGTCATTTGCCAATGCAATTAAAGGAAATGGAAAAATTAATTGATAAAATGTTATCAACAGAATTTGAACGTTATGCAACGGCAGATTTAAATCGTCCATTAACAAATGAAATTGATAATGAAGATTTATTAGAAGAAGATAAATTAGTTTGTATTATAATGGGTTTATTACGTGAAAAAAATTTTACATTTATTGATACATACAAAGAAGAAGCAATTGTTGCAATAAAAGCAATTATTAAACAAATGGTTATTGATGTAATTGCATCTTCTGATATTGAATTATGTTTAACTGGTGCTGGTGAAGAAGCACAAAGTTTAACAATACCAGAATGGATTGAACTCTTAGAACGGGCAACAGTAACATTAATGAAACTATTACAACGATGTCAAAAGGTTCACGAAGTTATGTATCAAACAACTGATGCTAGTGCTGGTAAAATAACAGAAAATTTAAATTTTATTGATTCGGAAACATTTTTAACTGATGAAGATTATCAAATTGTTATAGATAAATTAAATGATTTGATTGTTAGTGTATGTAATTATTGTCATGAACGTTGTGCTAATTTAGTATCAAGTCAAAGTTTAGAAAAATCTGTAGCTACAGCTACTGAAATTGAACGTTTAACACGTATTGTTAATGAATTTTCAGATGGCTCAGAAGAAATATCTGGTGTACAAAGTTTCCCATTAAAATCAGCATTAAAAGTGCAAGCACAACGTTTTGCAAATAAATTTCACTCAGAGCGAAAATCAAAAATGGCATTATTATTAGATTCAGAACGTTGGAAACAAGTTGATATACCTAATGAATTTCAAAAAATTATTGATAGAATATCAGAAAATGATTATAGTTTTCAAACAAACAATAACAATAATAATAATAATGATAAATCCAAAGATACTAATTCTACAATTGATTTAACAATAAATTCTAATACTGCAACAGCAAGTCCAGTACTGTTAGTTGATGGTAAACCATATTCATTAGTTGGTGCTGCCTTAATATTAGTACAAATTGTTACCGAATATTGTAAATGTGCTGAGCATTTACCAATTTGTTCTAATTATTTATCACGACATGTTGTTGATTTATTACGTACATTTAATTCACGTTCATGTCAATTAATTTTAGGTGCTGGTGCATTACATACAGCTGGTTTAAAAACAATAACTAGTGGTAATTTAGCATTAGTATCACGTGCTTTACAACTTGTATTATGGTTATTACCAAAAGTTAAAATCCATTTTCAAAATTTGGATGGTACAATAGTAAATGGTTATGATAGTGTTGAAAAAGATTATTATAGTCATATTAAAGAAATTGAAGAAAAAGTTTTAACAATTGTCACTACATTAATTATAAATCAATTACAAGTATGGGATGCTAGACCACCAGTACCTTCACAACCATTTCGTAATATATCACGACATTTTGTTAAATTACATGAAGCAATAGCAACAATATTACCCGAACCACAAATACATCAAATATACCGTACTGTACATAAAAATTTTAAAGATAAACTTAGAGAACAATTATTAAAATATAATATTATAAATAATGGTGGTCCACAACATGGAACTGTTATATCAGAACTGACATTTTATATGGAAACATTAAGAACATTAAAAGCATTACCAAATGAAGAGCTTAATGATAAAACGCTTGAAGATATTTGGTTAAAATAATAATTTTTTATTTTTATTTTGAAGCAGATAATAATTATTATTATTTTGTTATATTGATATTGTATAATTTTCTACTAAAGCTAAATTAAATAATTTATATAAAGTTTGCGCTGAATGAAAAAAAAAATTAAATTCAAGATATTAATTAGTTCGAAATATGATTTAATTTATGATTTATAATTTCATTTATAGAATTTCGAGGAAAAAACGATAAATTTTTTATTCAATATTTTAAATTTTCGAGATATTTTAAATAAACATATATTCTGATTTTTTAAATTCTTGCTTTTGCATTTAGTATTTGTGATAAAATTGTAAAACTAGATTTTTTTTTTATGGAAAAAAAATCTAACATAATATCACAATCAAGTATTACTTATACATTTTTTTAAGTAAGGACTTTATTTTATTATTGTTGTTAGTCCGCTATTTCAGAGTTTTTTTGTTTCCTATTTTTCACTTATATATTTATAAACAAATTAGTTGAAAATTCATCAAAAAAATATTAAAATAAATAACTGATATTTTAAAATATTTTGTTAATTTTAATAATATACATAATAGTATATATATATATACATATATATATATATATATATCTATAAAAAATTCATTAGACAAATATTAAATAAAAGTTTTTAAGACAATTCAAATATTTGTTTTATTAATATTTTCAATTTAGAGCAGGCTGCAGACCGATTAAAATAAAAGTATAACTTAATCAATTATAAAACGAGCCGTTTTTATTGAAAGTGATGTACGTCCATTTACCAAATAAATCTAATCTAAAAATTAAATCTATATTTGTAATCAAAATTACCTAAACAAAATAAATTTTACAAAGAAATTCAGTAATTTGTGAATTAAGTTGGCAAATTTAAATCATAAATTACTATAATGTACTTTATAAAGTTTTTCTTATCACATTTGTAAGGACAAAACTTACCAACTGCGAGTTGGTAAGTGAAATACTATCTCGATTTTCAAAATGTAATTGAAAAACCAGGAATATGTGCTAATTATAAAACCCCGAAAATTGGTAAGAGACAAATAAAACTAGGAATTTATTGGGATGCAGGATGCAGAGATCAAATAAAATTTAGCATACAAACTAAGTACAAAAAAGACTAGCAATGCTTAGGATTAAAATAAATTTCAAATAAAAATATATGTAATCTAATAAAATAGATCTTACCTTTTATGTTCTACAGGATGTGCTTGTTGGATGACACGTTCTACACGATGCTCTGATTGGAAAGCTTTTCAGAATTCCCCTTTTCACTAAATATTAAACTTTTTCTTTAATTTAAATTACACATTTTTTTGAAATTATTATAGCTTACGCCTTTTTTTAGCATTACGCCTTTTCTGGATTTACATATGGTCGGATCAATTTTATTAAATGAAAACTAATCCTAATTATAATTTTAATTATTTTAATCACTTTTATTTTTATTTTATTTTTTATTAGATAAAGCCAAACACATTTTAGGGCATATTATTACAGCATTCGCCTTATTTTGGACAATTTGCAAGATATTATTTTTCAATAAATATATTATTCACATTTTACTTAATTTAATTTACACATTTTTAGGAGTTATTATAGCTTAACGCCTTTTTTGCACAATTTCTATATTTCTGCCCCTTTTAAAGGAAATCTATTTCTATTATAACTTTAAATAATTTAAACACTTTTTAATTTATTTTTAAATTACACAAACATATTTTTTAGGACTTATTTTATTATAACTTTAACTTTACGTCTTTTTACACAATAATTTATTCAAGCAAAACCAAAAAACACAGTGTTTCGGCTCCTAGACCAAATTATGTACAATTTTCAAAAAAAATTAGCACAAATAAACTACATAGGTACGAAAATAACTCAAATTAGAGTATAAAAAGAACTGACTATACTTAATATTATTAATATTATGATAATTTTAAAATAAAAAGATATATAATTTAATCAAAAAGATCTTACCTTTGATGTTCTTGTTAGACGACTCATTGATGTTCAACCTGTAAAAAAAAAGTATAAAGTTAATTTTATATAAAACTAATAAATTACATCTTTCTTACCTTTTATGTTATGCGTTGGGTGTTGGATCTCATGTTCTCTGGTTGGTATTCCCTTTTTTCACTAAATATTTTTAGAACTTACACACTTTTTAGAACTTATTATAGCATTACGCCTTTTTTGGATAATTTAAATTCTTTACTAAACGAAAACTATACAAAATTAAAACTTTACTTATTTTAATCACTTTTATTTATTTCATTTTAAAATTATACAAACACAAACACATTTTTAGGATATATTATTATAGCATTACGCCTTTTTTGCACAATCTGAAGGATATTCTTGATCAGAAACTATTATTCACTTTTTTACTTAAAATAAAATACAAATTTTTTAGTTGTGATAGCTTAGCGGCTTTTTTTCACAATTTCCATATTTCTATATAATAAATAAAGTTAATCACAAATAAATTAACTTATGAAAAAATTAATGAATGAACATGATGATTCCCGATAATAACTTAAATTTTTTAAAATACTATTTTTTTTTTCATATAAATACAAAATAATGAACTATAATTATTTTTTAAAATTATAATGAACATATAATATAATATTAAACGATGATTGAAATACTAAGTTTTATTTAACAGCGATGTTAAAAAAATCTTAAATAATCATACTGTTTGAAATAATCCTTCAATATATAACGTATGCATATGATTTCTTAATGTAATATGTAATATGTAAATGAAATTATTTGAGAATAATTATTAATTCATTAGTGTTTATAATTTTAATATTGAGGGAACTTCTCGGCAATATAGAAGGTATTTAATATTTTGCAATAAAACATATTTCCAATAAATAAGTTAATAATGGCACCTTGCATAAACTATATATATCAACGTGTTAATATACATTTTTTATTACCCTTTAAGTTACAAATATGTATTCTAGTTTAATACATATTTTGTGTACAAATGTGTGTGCAAATTTGTATATAAATACATATGTATCAGACTATATACAGTGCCTAAATAAATCGCAAACACACAATTTCTATACGTAAATCCTAAATACGTCCGATATCAATCACAACCCAAATTAAAATGAGAATATTATTTAAAATGAGAATATTATTCAATAATTTTGAAAAGCAAAGCCTACTGATCAAATTTGAATTTTTTCTACTATATGAATTTCAGGCTATATTAATAATTTTTCTAATATTTTTTAAAAGCAATGCTTACTAAATGAAAATTAAATTTTTTTCATGTGAATAAATTTTAATAGTTTTTCCAATAGAAAACTACAATGAGGTGCTCTGAACCAGAGTGGCCTAAGCAACATAAAATATATTTCGAGAAAAATGCATTTTAAAAAATACGTATTTTTTTAATGTTATTAAAATGTTTATTTTAAACGGATATATATCAAACAAAAACATTTTTTACTAAGTTTTTTCAGTCCCAACTTCAGTAAAAAGGATAATTTTTATGGGTTGGGACACTCGGGCATTCCACATAAATTGAAAATTTAATAAAACAAGTGGGTTACTTTAGTTCATGAATATATATTAAGAAGTAATTTTAAATCGAATGCTACTTAAAGAAATAAACATTATTTGGAGAGGCGTGTTTGTTGTCGTACAACAGACGTGCTGTGCTTACGAGTTTCCGCCGACGGTGGTCGTTGTCCCCGAAGGTGGTCTTAAGATCTCTTCAGTCATGGGCTTGCAGATCATCATTCTGCTTCCGCAGTCTGCACATTATTCTGTTCTCATGAATGCCATCTTCATTAGGAAAGAATGCTGCCCAAAAAGCATATTTGGGTAAGTCTTCACCCCCCACCATTTTGAACATGAAATATGTGGTCTCAGATAAGGAAACGTATTCTTCAGCTATTCCTAGCTAACCAGGCAACAGCTAGCCATCAGGGTTTTTGAGATGAGCCCATGAATTTGATGGATTTACCGATGGGAGCATCTTTAACGGCACTGAGTATGGCGCTTTGTATGTTCTTTGACTGCTCTTCAAAGGGGGAACTCCGGGGTAACGGACATATACAATGACAACCTTATTGCCAACAGAAACCTCACTATACGTAGTAATTGGGTCCTTGATCTTTTTACAGATGTCGTAGGGGTGTTGCCACCCGAGCTATGATTTTTTAGAGCACTAGCTATCTTTCTAGTCTTCTCCCCTGTCTGCTTATGCGACAGAACTATCGCTTCTTAACACCCCCCGCCCTACCCCCCATCATTTTGAACATGAAGGATGTGGTCTCAGATAAGGAAACGTATTCTTCAGCTATTCCTAGCTAACCAGGCAACAGCTAGCCATCAGGGTTTTTGAGATGAGCCCATGAATTTGATGGATTTACGCATGGGAGCATCTTTAATGGCACTCAGTATGGCGCTTTGTATGTTCTTTGACTGCTCTTCCGGGGTAACGGACATGTACAATGACAACCTTACTGCCACCAGAAACCTTACTACACGTAGTAATTGGGCCCCTTGATCTTTTTACAGATGTCGTAGGGGTGTTGCCATCCGAGCTATGACTTTTTAGAGCACTAGCTATCTTTCTACTCTTCTCCCCTGTCTGCTTATGCGAGCTTCACTCTTAAACAACAAATGGCTTGAGTCACGGCGATGTTGTTGTGCTGTCATAGGAGTGCAGAGTTACTGTCACCATTCGTGGCGATATTCTTAATCTCATTCACAGGTATGTAAAATACAATTGTGTATTTTCCATACCTGTGAATCACTCGTCAGCGATGCTACTGCTGTGATGGTAGCTGCTGACGCTGCATATGATACTAATGCTGTTGTAGATGCAATTGCGTGTGTGAAACTGCATGTAAAATTTATCTTGAATTGAAATTAATTGGTACTGATATTGAAATTATGGATGAGGAAAACCATAACGCGGAAATACAAAGTTACCAATATAATAGTAAAATGAAACTACGAAAAATTGTTTGTCCAGGTGATAAATCTGTTGATAAGTTATAATTTCGAATTACTTGTCCAACCAACAAATCTTATTAACAACAGTAATATGTTAAATAGCGAAAAATAGCTTTCATTTTGATATAGCTATATGGTGTTTAAAAGCATCAAAAAGAAGCATGATTAAGGTTGATCATCAAATATAAGGATATTGAAGAAAATTATTCTTGTGGTACATCTAAATGATATTTTTGTTTTCTCAAAAAATATTTTTATCCAATTTTCTCGAAAATCCGTGTATTTTATGTCGATTCTTAAAATACATGGATTTTCGAGAAAACTGATTACCAATGTGACCTATATTTATATGATAAACTTTCAAAAAAGTTATAAATAATTATTAAAAATATAATTTTAATAATTTTTTTTTTATTTTATTACATATTTGCTTATATAATCAATATATATTTATATCTTAAACATCTGTATTTAATATTTTTTAATTGTTACATATAATTTTTACAATATATAGTTAATTAAAGATCTCCGTATGTCCTTTTTGTTGAATAAAATATTGTCCACTTTTACTTACTTAAAAACATAAATTATTAATAAAAAATATATCCAAATTAAATAATGAAAGTATATTTTTTGTAGATTCATTTAATATTCTAAATCATCTGGGCCTGGACCAGCTAAAGCTAAAACTTTAACTGCAGATTTATCATCACGTACATTATTATTTGGTGCTTCACAACTTGTATCAGTTGATGTGCATGTATGACAATGGCAGCTAACTGCTTCTAAATATTCATAACGTCTTGTATCTGGATCAGCTTCAGGATGACAATGTCGTAGCATAGCAACTGCTTTTGAACGTGATGCATGTACACAAACCGGATGAAATGAACGTTTATATGGAAATTTCCAATCTGATATCTCACTGCTATCACAACGACCCCAACAAGACATAACGCTTACATGATCCCAACATTCACGTCCCAGACTATCACTTTGAGTAACTCGATATGTATATAAACGCCGATGACAACCTAAGGGCGCTCGTGTTGGCCCCTCTTCAACTGCACTCGGAATTTCTACATTTAGAACAGTTGATGCACACGTTATTAAGGATATTAGAGAAAATAATGTTACACTAGAAATTCAAAAATTTTAATTTTATATTCATAGTAGATTATACATCGTATAATTCTTACCTTTCACCAGTCATGACAAATAAAAACAAAAAATTAATTAATATATATTTTAAAAATTGTGATTTTAACTACTTTTTTGTTCTATTAAGATGCAACAAGTTGTGACTGTAAACTTAAAATGATTATATTGAATAAGTAGTAATAGAAATTTATAGGAAATTTTTGGTCAATCTAAAAGTTTTGTAATGGAGTATGCGCAAAATCATAAAATTTAATTCATTGAATAAGAATTTAATTTAAAAGTTTGCCTTTATAAAATAATAGAAAATTTTGGAAGGGTTGAAAACTAGAAAAGCGGAAAAAATAATTAATTTTTAATTTTGTAATCATACATTTTTTTCTTAAATTTAATTTTCTGAGAAAATTTTTGTATTTACAGAAAGCCAGTTTTGGTCAGAGTAATTTAAAAAGAGATTTTCAAGAACGAAACAAATAAAATATAATACAGATTTAATTTCATTGTTGAATATAGAAAAATATGATTTCAAAATGCCATTAGAGTGAATAATTTAAGTAGAAAAAAAGCGTCAACACGTAATTTGATTCAAATCTATGTCTGATATTGGGTGGATACATAATAAATATAATTTAGATATATTTAGATCGCCTTTTTTAAGAGAACGAAAGTTTATGTCAAATTCAAATTAAAGTAAAATCTCAAATAAATATTAGTTTTTCCATATATTTTATTCAAATAAAAATGGCTATCGAAAAAATGTACTAATAAGAAGAGACATTCAATACAAAAAATAGATTATCATGCTTAGAACATTACTAACTGGTTTTCAATTGTTTTCCATCAAGCACCTCCATAAAAATACAAGGAAACAAAATTTGTTACCTCAATTTGTTTAACACATTAAACCCCGCGTCGTATACAAAGAGACGACGCCTGTTTTCTCCATGGAACCACGTCGTACAAAAACAGACGACATATATTTACACCAGGGAACCATGTCGTACCAAAACAGACGACAGTAGTTACTATAGTATTTTAACTGTCGTTCTTTTTTGAACTACGCTGGGTAGAATTTTACATTCGTATATGAATTTACAGAATTTTCCTCACATTTTGATATTTGCAGTGTTCTTCTACTGTTAATTTTGAATTTATAAGAGATACAAAATTATAAATCAGAATTTTAAAGTATAAAAGTTAATATCCATGCAATAAAAAGATTAAAAACGATAGAAATACAGGTTTTTTTGTTTATTTAAAAATTAAAAATATTAAATTAAATTCATGCAAATAGAAATAGAAGAAAAAAGTACAAAAATATAATAAAATCTATGTATTAGTTATATTAGCAAAAAGTAAGATGCTCAGGAAAATGCTGTTATTGAGTTTCAACTGAAAATAAAAGAAGTTATTTATAAAGAACCTCAAAAATTAAATAATAAGCCTTACTGAATAGCATGCTTATATTTCGGGAAGCAATCAATGCATAATTGCGGTTGCGTGGGACATTGCGGACAGTACGTTGTCGTTTTCTTTAGTTTTTGTCTTGCTGCATTCCGACCAAGTTCTTTTTTGGATGTAGCATAACAACATACACATGTTCTCCTTATAGTTTTATTATTAGAATCCTTTCGTTTATCACGAAAGGATTCTAATAATATTCATACAATATAGCAGTTATTTGATTCATACAATATAGCAGTTATTTCCTCTGGAACTAAAACTTTTTTATTATTCCTTTTCGTGTTCAGTTTAGTTTATTTTTGAAGCCTACTAAAGTTAGAAATAGAAAGAATGAATTTAGAAAGAAAAAAGTTAAATAACCACGAGAAAAAACTGTCGTACTTTTTTAGACGACGCGGTTCCAGACGATAAATATTATCGTCTGGAACCGCGTCGTCTAAAAAAGTACGACAAATAGATCCTTTCGCAGAAGGATATAGGCGCACTTAGATAGTGTGGGACAGTAACGTTATGGTTTATAATATCCCAAAGAACACTTAAAAAGAAAAAAACTTCGTAGTTCCAGATGGTATTTTTCTGATTTTACTTTGGTTCCAGGAGCACTATGGCCGATTTTAGCTTGGGGCTTAATGTGTTAAGCAGTTTTATTACTTTATAAAACCCTTAATTTCGAAAAATAAACAATTAAGAAGAGGGACAATTTCTGTAGAAATTATCTGAAATAAATATTTTAAATAACTTTAAAACAAAATTTAATTTTTCTTTTTTTTTTTATCTTTTAATTCCGAAATGTGATTAATATTTTTTTATATATTCCAAAAAAAAACAAATCAAAATATATTTCTATATATTTCAATATATACATATATATATATATATATATGTATATATATATATATGTATATACATGTTAAAAGTTCATAAAATAAAAATATTTCTTCCCAGTTTACACATTTTCCCTAAAATATTTTTTGAATTTACAAAAAAACAAGCAAACAAAAATGAAAGTTTTTCAATGAAATTTTGTATTCAACACTTATTATTTTTTTTTCACTTCTTGTTATATATATTTTTTTTCGTTCTAATTAATTTCTTCTACGAATTCCACCTCTTGCAGGATGAATATTTATTTGCCGACTAATATTTCGTTGATTACTACCAACTGGATTATGCCTACCATTATTATTTTGTATTATATTAAAATTATTATTATTGTTATTAATGTTATTGTTATTATTAATAATATTATTATTATTATCTTGTTGTACTGCATCATCATCTTGTTGCATTGGTATTGGTCCTGGATTTTGTTCATGACCAGCAATATCATTATCATCATTGTCCACATTACGTATATCAACATCAGTTGGAAACATTCTTTGTCTACGTTCTTCCATTAAACGTTCACGATCTTGATGTATATAATCACGTACATTTGGTAAACCTTTAACAACATTTACAGATAGTGCTGATCGTACCATACCCATATCAGTTGCTTCTAACCTGTATATATTTTAAAAATATATAATTATTAAATATATAAAAATATATAATTAAGAAAATTATATTTATATTCAATTTTGTTTTGGTTTTTTTTTGTAAATATTTTTTATATACCATTCATCTGATTCAACAACGTAACATTCAGCATGTGATATTGTTGCAACACCATTAAAACCACCAATTGCAAATATCATATCATCAATTATTTCTAAACCAAAATTACTTCTTGGATGATACATTTCTCGTATTGATGACCATGTTTGTGTTTCTGGATCAAAACGTTCACCAGTATTCATACGTGATAAACCATTAAAGCCACCAATTACATATATATAACCTCTATGTGCAACACATGATACACCTGAACGTCGTGATATCATATTTGGTATTGGTGACCATGAACTTGTTGTTGGATCATAACATTCTGCAGTATTCATACATTCAGAACCATTAAAACCACCTATTTAATTACAAAAAAAAAATCGAATTATTAAAATAATTTTTACAAATTTTCCATAATAATAACCTGTTATAAATATTTTGCCATTTAATGTACAAGCACTGGCATCTGATCTTTGTACACTCATTGATGCTATCATTGTCCATTGATTTGTTTTTGGATCATAACGTTCAGCAGTACTTTGTCTTGTTTGTCCATCATATCCACCCATTGCATAAACAAAACCATTTAATTCAGCTACACTGACATAACATCGTCTACTATGCATTGGGGCAATCTAAAATTCAACAACAATAAAAAAATGAAAAGCAGAAAATTAATCAATTAATATGCAAAAAGTATGATAAAATTCAATTAAAATTCAGTATTTTTTTGTAAGAATATAAAAAATTTCTTAAAATAGAATTAAAAAATTACATTTAAGTATAATAAAAAAGAATATTGTGAAATTAACATAAAAATGACTTGACCTCTTTCCATGTTTTCTTAACTGCGTCAAATACTCGACAAGTATTAAAATAATCCATACCATCAAATCCACCAATACAATATATTTTATGTCCAATAACAGCTGTACCATGATATGCTCTTGGACTAGCTGAATCTTCTGCTAAACTACGTACCCATCTATCAGCTCTTGTATCATATGTTTCAATACAACGTTGTGGTAAACCTTCACTCCAGCCACCAATAGCAAAAAGTACTTCATGTGGTAAACGTGGTAGTGCTAATGCTGGTGTTCTAATCTTTTGCAAAAAACCCGAAAAAATAATATAAGAAGCAAATATTGTTTTATATGAAATTTATGAAAATTATTGCAATGCAAAAAGAATGTTATTGTCCAACCGAAATCCTTGTTAGGGGCTTTTTCACAACCATAAAAATTCATTTTAGTTTGTCCGTCGATCTGTTCGTATGTTTTTTTTACAAAATTTATACTGTGTCAGTATTATTTACAGTATAGGACAATAATTTTTAAATTTTAATTGTATTATGTTTAATTACCTCTCCATCTCTTGATGCTATCATATCTAAATCATATAAAAATGTTAATGTTTCAATTATTAATGGTTTAGCAGCATCACAATTTACCACAAATGGATGATCCTTTACTTGTTCCATAAAATACTATAAATAAAGTTTTAATATAATTTTTTTTAGATTATATTTTTTTTTTTAAAAATACCCTTGTACTAATTAATCCTAATCGTACACCTCTCATTAATTGTGTTACATGCTGCATTCTATTATTTGGATCATGTTCAATCCATCGTATACAACAATCCCATACTGGTTCTTCATGTTGTGTATTTAACATATCATCACTAATAATATCATAAAAATCATTTAATCCGATTTGTAAAATTTCTTGACTACGTATAGATATTTCAACAAAATTTTTTAATATATATTCACGAGCTTTCGTAGCTAAATCTGTGCAGGATTTTGTTCTATTAAAAAATATATATATTTATATTTATAATCATAGAAGAAAATATGATTATGATATTAATGTGAAAATGAAGAAAAATTAATCCGATTGTTTTGAAATATTTAAGTGTGTAGGTAGGATGAATTTTAATTATATATAGATATCCCAAAACAGTATTATTATTTTTTTAAATAAAGCAAAAACTTACCTTGCAAAAAACATTATTCCAATGCAATTATCTGGCCGTAAAATATTATTTAAATATTTTACACATTGACGTACTAAACCCATCATAGCAACATAATCAGCAATTGTTAATAATTCAAAAACATTTGCTTCATTTATATTACATTTTCTTAGATATGCATAATCAATAATTTTTTCCATTATTTCACTACGAATTTCATGTATTTGTACATTATTCTTTTCACCAGTTAATGAAGTTGTAAAAAGGGCTCTTAAATGAATAATATAATTAAAAATATATTAATGTTCAATTAGAATTATAAGACTGAAGTTAGTTAGTGGGACTTAAAAAATCTATATTTACACTATATGCATCGAACGAACTAACAGACATAATCTCGAATGATTTCAATCACAAGTTTTGAAACCGATTTAGAATTAAAATCACAGAGTGTAATAATCTATATTCAATTTCAAGTATTTGAACTACATTGGACCACATTAATTATTTCGGCTCTGCAGACCTTTTCATTTTTTACAGCATGCAACTTACCTAAAGTAATTACTACATGAGCACATAATTGCTCTATGTACATTAAAAAGTCCATCTTGTACTTTAATAGCTGCATCACATAGCATATTATTTGATCTCATTTCATATAAAGTATTCATTGCTTGTTGACTCATACATGTTTTGGGATTATGTTGTTCTTGTTCTTCATCAGCATCAGAAGGCACCAACATAACGTACTTTTCCCTATATACAAAATTTTTCTTTAACGATGGAATGATTTTTGCTTGTTATTTCCCCAAATAAGACAATTAATTAAATTGAAAAAAAAAAACTTATTTTCTTCTTCTTTTTTTTTTTGAAGTTTAATTCCAAAAAATTTTATTGTATTTTTTATTATTTTTTTTTTCCGTCTTAAAATCAAAAAAAAAAAAATTATTAATAATTTTGAAATACTTTACGCCTTCCTGAGAATTTTTATTAAATGTCCTAAAGAAGATACATGAAATTGAGGAGAAATTAGGGAAATTGTATTATAATTACAAATATCTTTTTTTTTAATTAGAATATTTGTATTATTATTTTTTTTGTCAAAATTATTTTACAGCAATAAAAATTATATATATATATATATATGTATGTATATATATTTATGTATATGAAGAACTATGAAAATTTCGATGCAAACTTTGTAACGAAATAAATGTCCTGCCTGGTTAAAAATGTCTTTTCTTTACATTAAATTCGGAGTTTAAATTCGTTACATTAAATTTTTTTTTTGATTTTTGATTTTTTAATAAATTATATTATGGTTATAGAAAATTATTTTGTGGCGCTTAGTAAAAATAAATAAATAAAGTTTAATTAATTCTAAAGCGGTTTCTGTGATGACAAGATAACCAACAACTATTTTTATAAAATATATATATATATATATATATATTTTTTATATTTCAAATTAATTTTGATTGAATTTTAAGACTTTTGAAACTTTGATTAAACGTTTTATATAATGGAATAATAAATAAAGTAGATTTTATTTTAATATGTAAAAGAATAGAAATAGAGTTTAGGTTTGAAAGGAAATAAATGCAAGCGATTGTGACTGAAGAAAACGAAGAATATGACACTAATCTCTTCATTTTAATTATTTATAAAGAACATATTCTCATTTTATATATATGTAATTTGTACCTTAAATAAAACTTGTAGTCTTTTTAAAATAGTCGATTTGATAGTGTTCGAATATAATATGCTTATTCCTATTTTCTTATATAAATAATAATTACTTTATTAGCAGATTCCTGCCGAGGTGGTCTTATCAACACCTTGACAGAAATCCACCGGAAGAAGTAAAAATTTCTTTTGAAAGGAATGACCTTATTCTGTATATAATATTATAAAAAGTCTTATATTGCTATACTGTTGATTTTCTGCAGCCGGTTCGAGCTTATAATTGAGCTGCTTATTTATTTATAAAATAAATAAAAATATATCAGCAGGTCTTGTAGAAATGAAGTCTAAGACTATTACTTTACCTATAAAAACGAAAAATAAATAGCTTCCAATAAAATAGTTGTGGTTCACAAATAACGATATATAATGTTATTGCCAAAAAATTCTTCTCAGTTGAAACTTGGTATAAGGCATTATCAGCGATAATCTAATATTGTAATAAAAACAAAGATATACTCCTGAGAAATTATTAATCTAAAACACGTCATTATGAAAATATAAATTCATTCTAAAAATATACCAAAATAAATTAGAATAATTTACAAAAACATTGAAAAAATATATCTTATATTTAAGCGCATGGCATATTAAAATTAACAATATTTCCAGTATTCTATATACTATGAAGATTTTTTTTTTCGGTACCAGTATAAAATTTGGATTTTTTATAAAGATCTTTTAGTCATTAGTATCGACTCGTTAAGACTAAAACAAAAAAAAAGACACGCATATAAAAACAAAAAAAAATCTATTAAATTTTCGTTAAAAAAAAACTTAACATGATTTGGCTGCGTTTAGCCAGTTTCTTATTATGTACAATATTTTATGTTAATGCTATTGATGCATGGCAAAAACCAGGTTGCCATAAAGTTGGTAATACACGTAAAATAAATATACCAGATTGTGTTGAATTTTTTATAACAACAAATGCATGTCGTGGTTTTTGTGAATCATATGCTGTACCATCATTACCGTGGATTGTTAGTACATTAAAGAGTAAAGCATCTAAACCCTTAGTATCAATTGGCCAATGCTGTAATATGATGGAATCAGAACAAGTAAATATATTATACTTAATTTAAACTAATGATTGGAAATTTCTTTTTTAGTTTTAAATTTGTAAAAAAAATTATTTTTAATATATTTGTATAGATTGAAAAACGTGTACTTTGTTTAGATGGAATGAGAACATTTACATTTAAATCGGCCCTAAGTTGCAGTTGTTATCATTGTAAAAAAGATTAAAATACAAAGCTATGAAACAAATATATTATATATTTTAAACAAAATTTTATTTATAAAAAAAAATAATAAGTTTATAAATGAAAATCTATTAATTTAAAAATATATGAAATTTCTCTGAGCCACTTTTGTTTTTTAATTTTATATGTAAATTAAATATTAGTAGATAATTTCATGTTTGTAAATAAATATTTATAATAAATATGGTTAATAAAATTATTTGAAATATTAGATTGTATACATTTTTTGTCAAAGGCGTTCGATAATAGATATTCCGTTTCTGTTATAGAAAATTTTTTAAATCAAATATATGTACATTAATTTTGATTAAATGAAATATTTCAAAAATATTAAATGACTGTAATATTAAATGAACAAAGTTTTGTGTCAACTAAGTTGTATTAAATTTCTTAAACTAAAAATTAAAAAACACAAAGAAGTAGTCTTCACGTGGATACCTTTCACTAATTTTTAAATTATTTTTGTATATAAAATCTTATACAATTGAATTTGACGATTATCTTTTGAAAATTTTATTTATGGTCAATTTAAATCCCTAATTTATAAAAACTCAAATTGAAGTATTTAAGTTATAACTAATTATGGTATTAATTTAAAGATGAGTTTAATTTTCAGTGTTCACAATCAGTATTGTTTAAAATAATTCCGAAATATCATATATTTCATAAATAAAATTACAATAATTTCATTTTATTATATATAATTGCACTTAAAATTTAGATCAGCAAGAAAATTCAATAGTCAATATTTTTAATTATATTATTTTCTTATAATTTACTTGTAGGTTTTCGATTTGATTTTTCGATTAATGTTTCCATACTTTTTAAAGCCGTATATAATGACTTGGCAAACATTTCTGAACTTGTTTTCTTATTACTAGACCAAGATGATATTGCAAAGAATATATCATCATTTCTTGGATTATAACAACAACCGTAACCATCTTGCGTTAATGGACCATATGCCATAAATGCTTCGTTAGCTGATGGCACTTGGCTTGTTGATAAACGGAAAGTTGAACTACGTACAATCGGTTTTGAATTAAAAAATTCAGGTATTGGTAATTCATTTTCAATAGCCATTAATTTTAAACCTAATAAATGACGATCAATACCTTTACCAAGAATAGCATTTCCAGCATATGCGTTATGTGCATTTACAGCTTTTCGAAGTAATTCTAAACGTTGTTCATCAGTATTTTTAGTTAGCACCATTGATTTAGCAAATTCAATTGATTCATTTGAACATGATCGAATTGCTTCAGTGCGTCCATTAGTAAAAATACGAAGATGGGCAGATTCGTAATGACATCCAGGTGTTTCATGTATCCTAAAAAAAGTGCAAAATTATAAAATTGTTTTGTTAAATACAAAATATAATTACATATAAAAAGCTAATTGTATTGCGATTTGTATATAACTATCCGGACTTAGTTTATGAAATTTAGGAAGTTCTTTTCCATATTTCTTAAAATGTAATATTCTAATTTCCAAATCCTCAGCCAATTTATTTATATTCAAAGAAGCATTTTGAATAAGCGGACTAATTTCTTTTGGATGTGCAAATTCTAATTGTGTATAAGGTTGAATTTCACAGTTTGTAATTCCTCTGATTATATCATTGTCTTTTCTAAAATGTGTTTAAGCAATTTTAAAAATTAGTTAATAAAAAAAAATCCATACATTGATTTTATAATAAAATCAGTCATCATCGCAATTGCTACACCCTCAGCTGGTGAATGTTCATAACAAAATCCATTGACACCACTTCTATTAACAATTATCTGAAACAAGAATTTTATGGGGTTTGAGATAGTTCTCATTACTAAAATTAAATTCAAAACAAAATTTTATTTACTTGAATTGTTTTATCAAACCACCTATTTGCTGAATTATATTTTGTACCACCACCATGTATTAATTGTTCTGCCGCAACAACCATATCATTATTTCCAATTTGACATGGAACTTCTGCGTCCAAAGATACAGTAAATATTGATGTTTGTATATCTTTTATAGCATTTGCATTGCGATGATTTTTTGCTAATATTTCATATGCTTCAGCCCAATTATCACGATTATCACTAGTTAAAAGACCAATTTCAACACCTTTTGGTTTCTTCTCACTAACAATTTTAGCTAATTGTGGGTGTATAATTTTATTTGGACATGCAACTTTACCATCGTCTCCCAAAACTGGCATTTTGTAAAACTAAAAAGACAGAAAAAAAATTATTTTAATTTCTATTAGCAAAATTTTTATCAACTACGAAATTGGAAATTTACATTATTTTTATATATGATTACAATATGTTTTGAATCTGGATTATATTGCATTTTATCAATATTTTTACATGGTATTCTGCATGTACCAAATATTTTATAAAATTGTGAGTTATCTAGTGGTATATTTTTCATTTTAAATGTTGGTATTAAATTATTATCTATTAATTCTTTATATTTTAGTGCTCCATATATTACACGTGATGTATATTGTAAATAATCTTCGTCAGATTTAAATGTTTGCGTTGGAAATATCATTCCTGGACTTGAATAAACTACAACTGTTTCACGATAAGATAAATATGCTGTTCTTAACCATCGATCAGACAACCAATTTTCTTCTTTTGACGCTAATGCTTCTAAATAATTTTGTAATATAGTACCAACACCATTTTTAAAATTTATTATTTCTAATTTAGCTTCTCGTAATTCTGATTTTGATAAGAATGGTTCACTAGTTATAAGTAATTTAGCTAGTGTTTCATCAAGTGACTGTACTGGGTATTGTAATAATCCACTTTTTGTTGTTTTAATACGTGGTACTTTTGCTTGTGTACTGTAATTGTTTATATGAACATTTGATCCTATATTAGTGTTCAGAACAGCTGCTGTTAAGTTGCGACTTAAAATGTTCTGTAAATTTCAAAATTATTTTATATACAAAATTAGAATTCAAAATGAACTTTGGAATTTGTTAATCTTACCTTAGATATAACATTAAATAAATTTCTTGATATTAATTGCATATCTCTGCTAGATTCAAATAAATTTCTGTAATTTCAAAATATAAATTAAGTTGTGATTTTAATCATAAATCTTATATATATATTTATATATGTCTAATATTATATATATATATAATTAACATTGCAACAACCTTTGAATTGATACCATAATTCGGACTATATTTATATAGTAATGAAATAAAAAGAAACTACTTTTTTGTCAGTTTATGTATGTTAAATGTGCAAAATAACTTCCACGTCTGAGGTTTTTTGATAAATAATATTATAATATCGTAAAGTTGTTCTTCAACTTTTAAAACTTCGCCTTTCACTTTGCAAAAAAAAATTATGGCTGCACTTTGTTTCGGGTATCGTTTTTTAGTAATTCTCAAATTGTAATACGAATTAAATTAAACAATAAAAATTATACAAAAATGTTATAGAAGACTGAAGTGGAGAGGGACTTCAACAGGTTTTAATTATGTATAAAAAATTCTACTTTTCACTTTCTTATCTAATATTTAATGTTTACCTTTTAGATCTAGTTTTTGACAACAATAACAACAAATTCAGTGATTCTACAACTTTATTATGGTAAATAGTAAAATAAATTCGATTTTATTTAATTCATATGTAATTCTTTTTATATAATTTTTTAAATTATTCAAATAGTTGAAAAATTTGGATGTTTTATTTTTATTTATTTAACTCAGTCAATTTATAAAAAAAAATTTATTTATAGAATTTAATGTTCAGAGTTCAGACCTGGATTGCGTTCTGAAGGATACATATCTTTAAAGCAAGGTAGCGTTCTGAATGTTGAATATAATTCGATCAGTATAAATTTCTTGATTTTAATGAAATGAAAATGTCATTTCTGCAACAAATTAGAAGAAACTAATATAATTTTAATGGAAATTGAATTATGTTCAAAAAGCAACAAATTGTGATTTACATTCTTAAGAACATATTCTAATCTGAATTTTAATATATATAAAAGATCAACAAATTATAAATATTCGGAATATTCTATGAAAAAAGACAAAAAAACATGTTGGTTTCAGAATTATTTTTTTTGTACACAATTCGTAATGATAATAAATTGAATATTATACACATGCATACAAAAGTGACAACAGTTCATAAATGCAAGTGTGAACAAGAAGTGTTGTCGTGTTGACATGTACTTCGTACAAGTGTAAATCGGGTTATTGGGGTAATCAAATAAATAATTATGCATCGAGAATATGCCAAAGAAATCAAAACATCGAATATTATAGTATCGGAAAACCATCGATAGTTGGCGCCATCTATTATTTATCGCATGCTGAAACTATCGATAAACGATCCATAGTAAACTATGGTATTACTATATATACACATTTTAAATTAAAATTACATTATTATTGTTAAAACTACATATTATTACTGTTAATATTAATTAAATTCCATTTTAATAAATTAGATTTGTTTAATATTAATACTAACCAAAAAATTTCTAATTGTAATATTTTTACGAAATAGCCATACAAATATACTGCCATGCAATTTATCTGCGATATTTTTTTGTAATAGTTCCCGAAGTATTAAGTTTAATAGAATTTTAAAGATTAAAACAAATTACTATAGATAGTTTCGATTTAACGGACTTTCCGATAGTTTATACCATCGATAGTTTCGATAGTCGAAAATTGTTAGTGCTATCGATAGTTTCCCAGTTCTAATCGATACATATTTATCTCTGCGCCCTGGCATTTCCCGGTCAGCGCTTTTATTAATTCTACTTCAGCCATATTTTCGTATCGTCAACACGTGCTATTTCTACAGTCTGGAAAAATATTTAAAAAATGGGAGATATTGGTAAATTAAACGTTTATTATTCATTATATTAATAAATATATTCGTAATATTAATATTTCAAGATAAATATACAAGGAATTGTGAAAATTGTAATTAACTTAACCCGGCATAATAATTTTAATAAAAGTGCACGTGGTTTCAGATATTTTCAATGTCTAGTAAATTTAAATTTTCATAAAATATCAAATTAATTGCAATAAAACTAAAATACTATTTGCACGATAAATATAATATTTTTTATTTTATACATAAAAGTTATGCACGTGTCTCAATAAATTTGATACTAACCCCCCATTTTGTTTTCTAATTTTTCTTCTCAATATTAGAAGTTAAAAAAGAAAAGAAGAAGAAAAAAATTAAAGAAGAACCTATTGATGATGCTGATTTAGGTGAAATTCAAAAAAGTGGTAATTTTCAAATAAAACCATCCGAGGGTATTTCAAAATTAGACACATCACAATGGCCACTTTTATTAAAAAATTTTGATAAATTAAATGTACGAACAAATCATTATACGCCATTACCACATGGTTCATCACCACTAAATCGTGATATTAAAGAATATATTAAATCTGGATATATAAACTTAGATAAACCGTCTAATCCAAGTTCACATGAAGTTGTTGCATGGATAAAAAGGATTTTAAAAGTTGATAAAACTGGACATTCAGGGACATTAGATCCAAAAGTAACAGGTAAGGAAAATAAATAACCTAAAAATATGTGTTATTAATACCCCATGAGATTAAGCCGGCGAATTTTACCTTTTAATGAAATATTCGTGACTTTTAATGGGAACAGTATTTTCTGATGTGTGTATGTTTGAATAAATATTATTAAATTTGTTTAACAAAGAAAATTCAGAAACAATTTCCATCATATATATAATATGTATATATATCTAATTCATTAGCTTTTGGATTTTATTTATATTTTATTTTTACAATTTTTTATCAGGTTGCCTAATTGTATGTATTGATCGGGCAACCCGTCTAGTTAAATCACAACAAAGTGCTGGTAAAGAATACGTTGCAATATTTAAATTACATTCAGCCGTTGAATCTGTTGCTAAAGTGCGTCAAGGTTTGGAGAAATTACGTGGTGCATTATTTCAAAGACCACCATTAATTTCAGCTGTAAAAAGACAACTTCGTGTTAGGACTGTTTACGATAGTAAATTATTAGATTATGATGAAACTAGGAATATGGGTAAGTGAAAAAAAACAATTCGACTCTTTTTTTCAAAAAATATAGCAAAACAAGCAAAAGCATTTATTCTGAATCATTAATAGTATTTATGCTTTTTCTTTTAACTTAAAATTTGAAATATTTTTGCTAGATTATCAGAATTGATTTTATTTTTTGTTTATTTTTTTTTTCCTTGACCACATTTTTTCCTAATCCGTAATCCTGTTCTTTTCCAAAACAACAAAAATTGTTATTTATATCTAAAGGTGTATTTTGGGTTAGTTGTGAGGCTGGTTCCTATATAAGAACAATGTGTGTACATTTGGGTTTAGTTTTGGGTGTTGGTGGACAAATGTTGGAATTGCGACGTGTACGATCTGGAATACAATCTGAGCGCGATGGAATGGTAACCATGCATGATGTATTAGATGCCCAGTATCTATATGAAAATCATAAAGATGAAACAATGTTGAGAAGAGTTATTAAACCATTAGAGGGTTTATTAATTGGTCACAAAAGGATTATCATGAAAGATAGTTCGGTAAGTAAAATTATTTGTAATAAATATTATATAAAATTGTCTATTATTATATAAAAATACAAATGTACTTCTACTAGTCATAGTAGAAATACATTTGTATTTTTATATAATAATATCATTCGCCAGAAGATACTACAAATTATAATTGTTATTTACTAGTATCAATATCACATTATTGATGTATGTTATCACAAACCGCAGTCAATTAATTGGAAAATGTTATACCTGTTGCCAAAAAATAAATAAAAATTTAGTTTTACTTAGTTGTTACTTAGCTAATAAACATCCGTTACTGTTTAAAATTTGCCCAAATCCTGCAGTAAGTTAAGCGACTTTATATTAGTTTTCCAACAAAAATAAAAATATTTGTTAAACAACTTGATAAAATAATTGCTAGAAATCGGAGGTATGTTCCATATCTATCAGGGCTGTTTGTTTAGCAATTATTTTTGACATAATCGGCTATACATATAGCCGAATGTGATAGATACCATGTGGTTTTCAAATGAAATTATTTTATCATAAGTAATAAACTAGTTTGTGAATTAAGAACGTACTTAAGTAAATTAATATATAAATTTGTAGAAAAAATAAAAATTAATTTCAGAAATAAGAGTTCTAGAAATAAGAACTTACAATAATATCTTTTTGAAAAAATATTTAAGAAAAGAGAAATTGTATGTTAAATCCACTATTTATTTCATAACAACGTATAGGTAAATGCTGTATGTTATGGTGCGAAAATAATGTTACCAGGTGTATTACGTTATGAAGATGGTATTGAAATGGATCAAGAAATAGTTATTGTAACAACAAAAGGTGAAGCTGTTGCATTAGCAATTGCACAAATGACAACAGCTACTATAGCATCATGTGATCATGGCGTTGTTGCAAAAATTAAACGTGTTATTATGGAACGAGACACATATCCAAGGAAATGGGGATTAGGACCAAAAGCATCTGCTAAAAAAACATTAATTGCATCAGGGAAATTAGATAAATATGGTAGACCAAATGAAAATACTCCAAAGGAATGGTTGACGGGTTATGTCGATTATAGTGCACTTAAGAAAACAACAGATAATGGTGCAACTATTCCAGGAGATTCATCCAACAAAGTAAGTTTAATTTTTAAAACAGATTTAAATTAAAAAAATTATGATGAACAATTTTTTCGCCCCTATTTGATAAAATAATGATATAATGCGATTGATTGGTCTTGCTGAAAAAATTTAAATTATATTGTATAATTTATAATAATTGTATTTAGATATATTTATATAATGCTAACAATTGTTTTATAGCGTAAAATGAGTGAAAGCAGTACAGGTGGTGGTGCCAATACAACATTAAATGATTCAAATCCAGATATAGAAAAATCTGAAAAGAAAAAAAAGAAAAAACGTAAGAAGGATTTAGAAGCATCAGGAGAAGGAGCTCAAATGCAAATTGAGACTACTGTAGATGATAGTGTAATTGAAGATGTTGGAGAAAAAAAAGAGAAGAAAAAGAAGAAAAAGGATAAAGATAAGGAAAAAACCATTGATGAATAAAAACTTTTTTATTTTTGAATCTTTTAATACAATGCAAACCTATAAATTAAAAAAATTTACATGTTTTTTTCCCTTTTTAATATTAAGTCATTATTTTTAAGAAAATATATAAAAAAAAGTAAAAATGCCAATTTTGAATAATATGCATTTAACAAATTTGTAGTATAAACAATATTTGTAATTGTTTTAGGTTGTTAATGTGATGCTAAAACAAATGAAAATATTATATTTTAAAAATATATTTTTAATGATAAATTCATAGGCATTTTTATTTGCAAAATCTACAACTTTTAGCAATTTGAAGCCTAATTTAGAATATCTAAAGTTCTAAAGGTAAGCCAATTTGAAATTATGCACGACTAAATATTAATTATATAAATATTTTATTTTTTTTAGAAATTATTAAGGAGTTAATTTAACAGTTAATTTTGCATAAACTACTTCTGAAATAAAGGTAAGCAAAAGTAAATTTATTAAAATTAGTTTATTATGTGATGACTTATTTTCGCCCCTAAATGATTACTATTTAATATGATATTAATTGGTATTGGTCTTACTGATAAATATTTCATTTGCTTTAAAATTATAATTCGTAACTTAATTTTAATATAGTTATTTTTTATTTAATTACAGTTGAAACAAGAATTTGTAAATATGCTGTAAATTAAAAATATGAGAAAAAGGCTCAGTAACTTTCAAAATAACAGCAGCTGAATATAAAAATAAGGTAATATATAAATTTTTATTATTTGAAAAAATTTGTTTACGAAATGATGAGAAAATTGGATTTGATAGTGTAGCATGATACACAACCGCAACAACCAATAGGTCCTACTGATACAAATTATTTAATTTAATTTTTGAGAAACTTTTTATGCAATAAATACATTGATTTTTTTTTATATATTTCAGTATTAACTCTGGATTCCTTTTTGATTCAATGGTAAGATTATAATAATAATGTGAAGTAATTATTAGTTTTTTTTGAATATAATTAAATAGTAAAATAATTTGTCAAATATATCAACTACTTATTGTTAACATTCAATTGTTACAATTATTAAACTATAATTACATAATAACATTTAATAATTTATTGAACTATATATTATATAATTACATATAATATCTTAAATATTATTTAAGAATATTAGACTATAATTAAATTATGTGGATATGAAATAGATATTATTGTTTGCGATTATATGTAATCATCTACATTTTATGTTTTAACTGTTTCAGATTTTGTATTCAGTGGAAAATCTACCGTGTTTACTGAAGACTGGAGCACATTAAATAAAAAGTAAGAATTTCTTTTAAATAGAACATTTCAAATTTATATAATTAAATGATGATAAAATAGGATTTGATTATGTGAAATGATACATAAATCCGCAACAACTTACCATTACCAATAGGTCCTACTGAATATACTATATTTATTCTTGAAATTGTAAAATGTGTTAAAAAAATTTTATTCAAAATTTTTTTTAAATTGCAGATTGAAAATCAAACACAAAAATAGTTAAAATTACTTTATGGATAATTTAGAACATACATACGGAGGTTAGTGTAATTTTTATATTTTGAGATTTTTTTGACATGTTTATTTTTTATATATATTTGATTTACAAAAAAAAAAATATATATATAAATATTAAATGAAAATTAAATTGTTAAGTTATTTTTTATGAAATGATGAAAAATTTTCGCCCCTAAATGATAAATATGATATTAATGCAATTGGTCTTACTGATGTTTTTTTTAATTATAACTCTTCCAATTATTAATTTTTAACTATAAATTATTGAACCAGGACAGATAATGTAATACATATTTATATTATTTTCAGAGCGTTGAAAGAAGAACTATGCAAAGTGAATTTGAGGTATGTATATAAATTTTACTACAACAATGATTATTGCTGTAGTTTTTTTAAACTGGTATAAATAAATAAAAAATTAAATAAATATAGTATAACATAATATGATTTAGTAGTATGAGAAGTATAAATAATACAAATATTTTGTAATCTGTTGAATAAATTAAATTGAATATACATGAATAAATTAAATTATATTCTTTTATACCAATTTGAAAAACAGCGGCTTATTAGTTTTAAAAATGATGAAAACTTACCCAGCTCGCTTTGAAAATATATGAAGAAAACTTTGTTCTATTTCCAACGCAAAAATTTAGAAACTGAATTATTTAAATCTAAAAAATATTTTCAAAGTTTTATCGAAAATAATCAAACAAAATTTTTATTGCAGCAATTTTGGGAAGTTAAAAGGATTTTCGTATAACGACTTTTTCGAAAAGGTGAGATAATTTTAAAGAGTTAATATTAATACATACTAATTTTAAATGATGAAAACTTACCCAGCTCGCTTTGAAAATATATGAAGAGAATTTGTTCTATTTCCAACGCAAAAAATTAGAAACTGAATTATTTAAATCTAAAAAATTTTTTCAAAGTTTTATCGAAAATAATCAAACAAAATTTTTATTGCAGCAATTTTGGGAAGTTAAAAGGATTTTCGTAGAACGACTTTTTCGAAAAGGTGAGATATTTTTAAAGAGTTAATATTAATACATACTAATTTTAAATGATGAAAACTTACCCAGCTCGCTTTGAAAATATATGAAGAGAATTTGTTCTATTTCCAACGCAAAAAATTAGAAACTGATTTAAAAATATTTTAAAACCCTTAGTTCATTTTAAGAAGGCATTTAATAACAACTTATTTTTATTTTTATTTGTATAGAAAATGTTTGCAAAACAATCTAATAATACAAAGTGATAAAATTTGAAAATCTATACATGAGAAACTAAATACTGGATCTTGTATATTCGACAGGTAATACAATATTTTAGTCTAAATTTTATTATAATTAACATAAATTATTTGATGATTTATATTATTTTTCGTCGCTGAAAAAGAATGTTGATTAAAATTATCTGAAAAATATAATATACTTTTCAATTTCTCTATTGTTGCAATTTTAAATTAAATTTTTTTAAAACTAATTACAGATAATTTGGAAACGAATAGTTTGAAATAATCGTACCATTCTTTAGGTAAATTCTTTTTTTATCAATTAAATTTAAATTCTTAAAAAATGATGAGAAATTTGATATTGTACCAGAAACAAAATATGTTGGCATTGATAGTAGAACTGATTTTTTATTATAAATAATTTTAATTGACAACATTTTGAATTCTGCTTAAAAAAATGTATTAATATTATTTTATACTTATTTTATTTGCTTTCAGTGAGCTTGTACTCGACAGTATACAGAGCAAGGATAAGACGAGAGAACCAAATATATATACATTATAAATTATTGTAATTGTAGAACAAAATAAAATTGAATGAGGAATAGTATTATTTTTTTTTCAATACGAAATAAAATTAAATTTATTATTTCATTTTTCCCCATTAAATTAAGTTAGGAATATTCCTGGCCAAGAAATTCTTTTGCTAAACTAAAGCGACCATAATCTGGAGAGCTTATGCTGTACATTAAATAATTTAACCGCAATTTTTTTATTTCGCTTATAAGATAATGCAAAATAAATAGTATTTAAATTGCTTTATTTCATTTTACCTTTGTAACAACAAAATATACAATTCAATGAAGACACACTTATGTACATTAATAAAAAGTTATTTTTATAATTTAAGTGACGCACGCAAAATTACCATTATGAAAGAACTTTAGTTAATACTTTCGCATTTACATGTCAGTTAGAGTATAACAGTTGCTACTTAAGCGGTTATCCATGTCTAAATTAGTTACACAGTTTTTCCTTAATCTTTCGGGTAAAATTTTTTGGTATGTGATATGTTGAGCTTTATCGGATTTTACTCACAACGCAGAAAAAGTTTATTCTATTAAGAATTCTTGTATCAAATCAATTGTAGTTGATCAAACATTTTGTAAAAGTACTGATGTTCTAATCAATGTATCAAATAAAAAATTTCGAGTTTCATAAGTAAATTTTAATGTATCCGCACAAATTACTACGGATTTCAGCAATTAATATTTAAATTATATTTTTATCACATTTATTTTGCATTTTACAATATTTGACCAGTAATTTAATTTCTTTTTTATAACGTACCAAAAACTGACAGAAAGATTTGAGGCTAGATGTGAAAAATTTCAGGCTAGATGTGAGGTTAGATGTAGTGAAGATATCGTTTGAAAAAAAAAAGTGAAATATTTTTTGAAAAAAACTAAAATGAATTTCTTTTCAATTATTCTTTAAGTTTGTTTTGTTGTTGTTGTAACATCGTCAGGTCTGCCAATGAGTTGACGTTTATTCTATTAAGAATTTTTGACGTCCCTTGGCCTGGCATCCAGATGTTGGAGATCGCTAGGGTCCCTCCGGTGCGTAGAACCGGACGTCTTGAGAGGGTGTTTGTTTTGTGAGTGCTACTAATGCATGGTGATAGTGTATAGTAATGGTGAATGGTGATGGTTGTATAGTTTATGGTGACGGATACAATAAGTTTAGAACTCTGAGCGCAGCCGTGTAATGATGCTAGCTATCCTATATACACCATAATATATTTGGATTGTATGCTTAGGAATTAAAATCGAGTTGAACTGACAACGGAAATCAATATGAGCACCCTATAAGAAATTTTAATCTAACACTACCTTTTTTACTGGGTAATGTTTGGCAGCATTTTGACAGTACAAATGTGCAATAATTGAATTTTTATTTGATATCTGTCATAATACGCCCAAGTGGTCTAATTAAAATAAAAAAAATTTAATTTTAAATTCATTTTCTTGGAAAATTCGTGTTGACGGACCAGAGTCCACGAATTTCCTATTTTGAATATAAAATAAATTTCCAAAAATATAACTTGCTTTGTTTTTTTTTAAAAAAAATTTCCATAAAACATTTAATTTACTTCTAATAAGTTTTGCAATATTTTATCATAATTTTTTTGGGTGTTGGTTAATTTTTGTTATTACTCAGAAGAGGAAGCATTTAACTTATCTTACAGATTAAATTTTTCAAAAAAATTTGTTATCGTTATAAAAATATTCTTTTGTATTAATCATCAATTATGTCAGAGCGTCATACATTTGGTGGTAGCTTGGCACCAATTACTTACCACGCCTGGAATAAAGATCGGACTCGTAAGTTTTTTTTAATAAAAAATAAATTTTCCTTTTTTGGCATTGAACTACTTTTATTTTTAATTTTGTAATTTTTGTTGGTACTATTGAAACTAAGTAAAATGATTTTCATTTTATTAAAATTTTCTTTTTTTCTTTTTTAGAAATTGCTATATCACCAAATAATCATGAAATTCATATTTACAAACGTGATGGAAATGATTGGAAATTAATTGATTTATTAAATCAACATGATTTACGTGTAATGGGTATTGATTGGGCACCAAATTCAAATCGCATTGTAACATGTGGCTCGGATCGTAATGCATATGTTTGGACATATTGTGATGATGGAAAATGGAAACCAGCACTAGTTTTATTACGTATAAATCGAGCAGCTACATGTGTTAAATGGTCACCAATGGAAAATAAATTTGCTGTTGGATCAGGGGCACGTTTAATATCTGTATGTTATTTTGAAAAAGAAAATGATTGGTGGGTATCGAAACATATTAAAAAACCAATTAGATCAACTGTAACATCAATTGATTGGCATCCAAATAATGTACTTTTAGTAGCTGGATCCACAGATTATACGGTAATTAATTCAATATTTGCTACATTTGACATAACAGAAAAACCCCTTTATATTAAAAATACAAAATTATTCATTTTTCTATTTATTTATAGGTTCGAGTATTTTCGGCCTATATTAAAGATATTGAAGAACAACCAACACCAACAACATGGGGAAATCGTATGCCACTTGGTCAATTAATGGCAGAATTTAGAAATACCTCTGCTGGCGGAGGTTGGATACATAATGTCAGTTTTTCAAATGATGGCAATCGTATATGTTGGGTTGGGCATGATAGTGCTATTACTGTATGTGATGCAATTAATGGTAATCAAATAACACGTTTAAAAACTGAATTTTTACCATTTTTATGTTGTGAATGGATATCATCACAAACAATTGTTGTAGCTGGTCATAGTTGTGTACCATTAATATATACATTTGATGCAAATAAATTAATATTATCAGCTAAATTGGATCAACTACAAAAAAAAGAATCAACTGGTATATCAGCAATGAGAATATTTCAATCATTGGATCGTAATTTAAAAACTGATAGTACTGATCATTTATTAGAATCAATACATCAAAATGCTATTACATGTATTCGATTATATGATGGTGATAAAAATAATTGTACTAAAATTAGTACAACCGGTATTGATGGTCAAATGGTTATATGGAATTTGGTAGGAGCTAATTTATCCAAATCAATGCAAGGCTTAAGACTGTAAAACCACCGCGTGTGTAACAACAAAGTCTTATAAATCAAAAATAAAATTTAAATAAAGTAAAAGAAAATACAATCGAAACAAAATTCTAATTAAGAAAGTTTAAATGATATAAAATTTGGAATTAAAATGAGAAAACTCTTCTTTTTTATTATTTAGAGACAAAATTATTTTTTCTTTTTTTTTTTGTAATTTTAACTAATCTGTTTTTATTTTAGTAAAAAGGCGAGTAAAGAAAATAATAAGTATTATAAAAAGAAGAAAAGTTAAAATAAATATTATTATGTATTAAAAGAGAAAATATCTATACACACTTCAATTGCAATTTTTTTTATTTTGTTCTGTGAAAGTCATAAATAAAGAAAAGAATATATAAGAATAATATTTTTTATTTTACAAATGAGTCGGATCAGATTATTTGGAAAGTTAGGTATAATCTTGTTATGATCGTTACTCACAAAGATATATTTTGTCGGTTAAAATTTAGAATTCTGGTTATGTGTCAAGAGTGTTTGATTAAAGTGAGAACAATTCAAAATATTGATAGAATTATATTACTTTAAAAATGTTTCAACATTATAATAGTTTAAAAATTTTGATATATTTCACTTAATACCTTAAGTAGCACTTAAAGCTTTGCCATCCATCTTATAATTCGTCTTGTTCACTAAAAATATTTTTAAACTATTGTTTAGGATATAAATTGTCTACCTAAATGTATATCCGACCCTGTGGGCTTGACCATTTAAATGATTAGAATCAGGAAAGAAATTTAAATTCGTTCTCTAAGTAAGTGCAATCGTCTGAAGTAAATATAGTGAATGATTTCCAGACTCGTGTGTGTTGGACAGCATCAATAGTTAGATGTAAAGGGGAAATTAAAAATTCATCTCTAGGTGTGCCATTCTCCTGAAATCAATGTCGGTAAGTGTTGGCCAAAGTTGTATAGAGATCAGGTATTGGGAAGGTAAGAAACAACGAAAAAGAATAGCTGCAATCAGAAAAGTTATTTAAAATTTTAATAAATATATAAACAAAGAATTATTTAATATAATTAGTTGTATTTTATTTATAATTTAATATTAAACATTAAGATACAATAAAGTTTTTTTTGTTTCATTTAACATTTTATTACCTCATATCCATATATATGTGTGTATTATTTATCTTTTTTTAAATAATATAATTTATGTATATCACTCAATATTACAAGTATGTATATATATAATTAAATATATTTATTTTTATATTTACGCAAATATATAAAACATCATTTTTTTTTTTTTTTATTTACTCAACATTTACACCAAATTTTAATTTTTTTTTTTTTTCTAACAACATTTAATATTATTCTTCAGTTTTTTGAATTTATTATTATTTAATTAAATATAACAAATTTATTTATCTTATCTCTCTGTATGTATGGTTCTTTCAAATTTCCTAAAAAAAATATTCTATCAATAAAATTTTTATTTTAATGATTATTAATTTTAATTATATTTATTCTTCTATAAATAATTTAATAATTATAAAATTCTTTACTTATTAATCTAATAAATATATGTATCTTTTATATTAATTACAATTTATTTATTTCTTATTTATATATATACTTTCATTCAAAAAATTTTTTTTTCTTGTATTATTATTCTTAATTAATAGTTATGTTTTTAATTCTGCTGAATTTATTTAATTTTTTTTCTGTTTTATTTAAAAATACATATATACAAAAAAAAATTTAATGTATATATTTTTTCTTAATATTTCTTATTTTACTTTAAAAGCTCTCTAAATTGTTTTTGTATAAGCTATACTAAAAGTAACTAAAATAAACATTATATTTATTTTTATATTTTAATTAATTATATAAATTTTATTGTTGTTAATTATGCTGAAATTTGAAAATAAAACAAATTATTCTTATGAGCAGCTAAAAAAAAGTATTGTAAATCGTTGTATTAACAAATTTGTATTTCATGAGTAGGAATATAATAATAATCCCAAAATATGTTTCAAATATTTATTGAAAATATAATAAAATCTTAATAAAAATTGTTACTAGTATTTATTTTAAATAAAAAATATCTATGTTGCACATTTATTATTACGACAAACTTATATGTACATTAATAAATTGTTTTATTAATTGAATTAAAATTATTTATTTATATACATATATGTAACATATATATTAATATTTTTTCCAACCAAAAAGATCACAATAATTTATATCATTTAATTTTTATTTTGAATTATTCAAATTTATATTACAAAAAAAACCTAAAATAAAATTACAATTAAATTTCACTACAATTTTATATAATTTTTGAAATAATTGAATTTTGTTAAGTAAATTTTATTAAAATTAAATAATTAAATTGAACGCCCTCATTAAATAAAAATATTGTATTTCTTATATTTTTCCCATCCACTTAAAAAAATTGCATCTACAAGATGGAAATGAAATACATATTCAATTAAATTTTTATATTATTTATTTATTATAAATTATAGTTACTAAATAATATATAGGCATATAAAATATATAAATTTAACAAATTAAAAACAAATGTAGGCGAATTTATTGCTTTTTAATGAACAATTCATATAAAATAATTATGAAAATTTTGAATACTTTTTGATCCCTATTTCGTAATTTCAAGCCACCAACATTTTTTAATTATTATTGACAACTAACATAATATTATTTTTGTTTGTTAAATTGTTATTTTTATTATTTTTTTAGGCCATTGAATTATGTGTATTTTTGAGTTGGAAACTGATAATGATAAACTATTTCTTTCTTATTTACTTATATATCTAATTATTGTTGCTTTTGCTACAAAATAATATATCCTTAAAAACCAGAAACGTGAAATAATTGGAAAATGTGATAGAATATAATTAAGCAATCCGCTTCAAATATATATCGTAGAATATGAAAATTATTGCAAAGTTAAATGCAGTTTTTAGCTCGTTACAGATTTTTTTTGTATCCGGTATTTGTTAAATTTTCAAAGATATTTATCTAGAAAAAACTAGATGGTTATCTAATAATAAAAAAATTCTACTTAAAATATTAAAATTATATTCGGGTAATTTCGAGAATGGTGAATTTTATTTAATTATCTAATTCAACACATGAAAATTCACCACCACCGTTTTTCAGTGTTATAATTTATTAAATTATTTAATTTTTTTAATTGTCCCGATCTGTGCACTACCCTTTTAGGGTTAACCCGAGTTAAAATTGCAATTAATTACATGAACACATCGAATTAAAATGAGAATTTACATAAAATAAAACGAAAAATCCAAATACTAAATATAATTAGATAAATTATATTTATAGCCATAACATTTTATATAAAAAATATTATCAACTTGATTTGCATTTAGTCATTCTTACGGAAGTCAAATAACAGGCCATCATAAATCAGAACTTATATCGTCGATGTGCAGCAAAAAAGGCTCAAGTCCATTTTCTCCCTAATCAATGTATTTTTATTATAATATATAATTGGTCTAAAATCAACATTTTCTTATCAGTGAATTTTAATTTATTTTTAAAAAAACACGCATTGAATATATTGAATATTTTGAAGCCCCAAAATTAATGGAATCAAAGTTTTCATTTTGAACTTCGGGACTTTTTCCAGCATAGCGACGATATATCGAAAATAAAAATATATATAATTTGTTTTGATTAATTTTTTTATAATTATCTAAAATTTACAATATTTAATAAAAATAATAATAAATCATATTATAATTATAATTAAAATAAAAAAATATCGATCAGACTTAAATGAAACATAGAAAAATTACACATAAATATTACACATAAATAATAATTAAAAAAACTTTCGTTTAAAACTTAAAACATAGAATACATTTTTTTTTTTAAAAAAAGAAAGAAAATGTGCTTTCTTGTTTTTCACTTTATACATAAAAATATCTCATAACAATACATATATTTTTTATAAATTTTAAAATTTTTTACTAACAATAAATTGTATTTATAAAAAAAAAAAATTAAAATGCATTTAAAAAAAAAATTTCAATTATTTTGTGTATAAAATTTAACGAACGGAAGCATGTTTTTTGTGGGTAAATAATAATAATAATTTTTCTCATTAGTTTGAATTTTTACAATTTTTATATAATTATATATATGTATTTTTTTAAGTCTAATTTTAAAAATTTATAAACTAATTTTTTACAACATAATTTTTTTCTGTGTAGATAAGACGTGCACAAACATACAGACAGAAAAATACAACAAATTTTAATTTAAACTCTATTTTTTTTATACAATATTTTTATAATATATTTTCATGGAAAGATTGGTTTTTTTTACAGGAAGAAAAATGATAGTTTTAGAATTTAAATCTAATAATTTTTGCGTTTATTTATTCATGATTGACACTTGGATATGGAAACATTGTAATTTTATCTGAAAATGAAAAAAAAAAAAAACAGTAAATTATAAAATAATATTACAGATCATTACATAATTTATAAAAAAAGTACATTGAATAATTAACAACAGGTAAAATATGATTATGTATAAGCAAGGAATTAAGCATAGAAAACTTAAAAACCAGTAAGAATTGATTTGATATAAAAAAAACTATATTCTCGTAACAATAAAATGCATGCTAAAAGAACAGGGAATTATCATTTATTAAGAATATGTTGAAAATATTTGAGATGTAACACGTTCTCCACATTTTTAATTAATAGATTCGCTAACAAAATATTAATTAACGTTTTATTGTTCTTAAAATTTGTGTGATTAAACAAGGCGTTCGTATTTTTTTTAATATTTATGTAGATTATATTTTTGAAAATTTGTAAATACAGCCACTATTAGAAATTATTTGGGAATTTTGCCCAATACGATTAAATTTTTATGTAAAACGTAAAAATGATTGGGAAAGCAGAAGTTAAAATTTAAGACAAGGAAGACTTATTTTTGAGATTTTACATAAATTAATGCCGATTAAAAGAATAAAAAATATTGAAATGATAGAAATGTTGGTAAAAAGAAGGTATTATTTGTATGCCTCTTGATTATTGAAGAGAATGCTATAGAATAGACCGCGAAAAAACAAAACAAAAAAATTGATTTAACAAGATAATACGTAAAACTCCAAAAATGTGTTGGCTGGAAGACTTAGACAACTTGCAAAAAAAATTAAATCATATAGATTTAGTAGAACTAGAAAGCATTGAAAAAATATATTTGCCTACTTTAAATTTTGAAAAAATCCCCAAATATCAATTTAGATAAAGCATTTACCCAAAATCAACGAAAACCGAACGGAAAATGCTCAAATTCAAAATATTTTAATAATTTTCAATAAATTTCTTTTTTACCTGAATTATTACTGTTATAACAATTGGTTGTATATCGTGGTTTTGGCGGAAGTTTAGGTGTTGTTTCACATGGAGAATATCGTGGTGAACTGCTACTAGTACTGGCTCGACGACAAATCGACGATGTTGATATAACTGGTGGTGGAACAGTCAATACATAAATTGACGTATTCGTTGTTGCAGTCTGTGTTTCTGTCACACCACTACAATATGTTGTTGATCCACCACTAGTAGACATTATATGAGGTGAAATTGGTGTCATTGGGGATACAGTTGTTGATGAACTTGATGCAGGTGATATAGCTTTATTTGATTTAGCACCTAAATTTGTTGCTGATATTGTCGTTGTGTTTACTGTTGGCGTGGTTGTTGATGTTGATGCTATTGTAGATGTACCACTACTTGATGATGATGATGATGTTGCCGATAACGATTTTGCTGCTCTTTCCATTGCCGAATTACGGCGAATCATTAATGTACTCGAATGCGGTAACATTAAATTATTTAAACCCATTACTAAATCATGAACTGGTGGTGAATCAAATGTTATTGTTGGATTACGATTTATCAGAGCTGCAGATGCACTATGTGGTGGAGCTGGTGCTTGTAGTTGTTGTTGCTGGTGGTGGTGGTGATGATGATGATGATGATGTGTATGATGCATTGTTTGATAAGAATGTGGATGCTGCTGAAAATTATTTTGACGTGGTGGTAATGGTGGTGGACTAGGGTCACCATCCCGTGGTGGAAGCTGAAAATAATATAATTTTTTTTTATTTTCGAAATTTTTGTTTACACTTATATTTAGAAAATATAATTTTACTTGTGGAGCATCTGGTGCTTGTCTTTTTTGTGCTAAATGTGCAATGCCTGGAGGTCTACCAATTTTTTTTCTATCTTGACGACGGGGTGGTAATGGTGGAGGTGGATTTGAATGATGGTGTGTTGTTGGTACATTAACATGTGGTGATATCGGTACAGGACCACAATCTGATAATGTTTGTCCACCTATATTATTTAAATCAGCAGAAGAACAATTAACAGAATGTTGCGGATGATGATGATGTTCATTTGAAGACATATGTAAATTACTTGATGATACTAAGTCATCGTTAGGACTAAAAAATATGCATTTTATTGAAATTTTAGGGAAAAAAATTAAATAAAATTTTTACCTAAAGCTGTATGAGCTATTCCTAATATGTATGCCAGTTATTCTATTATTATGATTATTTGTATTTGGGAATGGAGATCGATTATTAAAAGTTGTATTATTTATAAAATCAGTTCTTGGACTGATAATTGTCGATGATGTAATAAATTGTTGATGTTGTGGTGAAATTGGTGGTGGAGGCGATGTTTCACTACTATTTGGTGTCATTACAGAATGTGGTGAACCACCATAGTTACCACTATTATCATTCGAATTTGTTGTCACTGTTGATGTAGACATACCTAAAAAATATCGACTATTACTAATAGCACCAACACCACCACTAACACTATTGTTGCATGCATTATTTGGACTTAAAATACGCTTCATATCAATTGGTGCTGAATTATTTATCGATATAATACTGTTTGATCGTTTTGGTAATTCTGGTGCGCATCCATTATTAGCAGTTAACGATATATTGTCCATATTATAAAAATCATTATTTGGTGATATACCACCAATAGCACCACTATTACCGGGTGATATTGATGTATTTAAATTAGCATTTGAATTTGATATATTGCCGACATGTTGATGTGATTGATAATGATACGGATGATGATGTTGTTGATGAGAATGATGATTATATGTTGGATTTGTGTTATTGCTACCACTAAAATTTCTACCAGTTATATTAACTGTACCAAATACAGAAAATTCTTGTGGATGTGATATTGTTATCCCAGATCCTGATGTTGGACTTTGTTCACCTTCACTATTTTGTGAAGTATTTGATAAAACTGTATTATGAGGTCCTATTAAATTTGTATTATTTTGATGGTGTACTGATGATAATGATGTTTTTGGTCCAAATGTTATTGGTGGAATAATTGAAGTAGATATATTATTATTATTACTATTATTATTATTGCTACTATTTTGACGACGTGGTTTAATACCAGGCGATTTGAGATTTAAATCAGGCCATTTTCGTTGCTAAAAATAAAATAAAATATATGAATAATAATTAAATTAATACGATATGCTACGAATTTAAAACTTACAAATTTTGGTGGTGCTTTACATCTTTTTGGTTCTATCCTTAAACTCTCCTCATATAAATAATTTGAAATTTCCGTGTCTGTCATACCTTGAAATGGATCTAAATTTTCTAAAAACTCCTGTAAAATTTAAAAAATTATAATTAATTATGCCCAAAAACTTTTTCTAAAATCAATGTATTATATTTACCCGAATGTCTGGATCAATTTTTAAACAATATGGTTGATTTTGATATTGCTGTATTTCACCAATAATTTCAGCCACTTTTCGTCGTTTCGAAAAATTTATTAATTCCGTGTTTGGTAAAAAATCTGGATTACCTTCTTCTAGATGTAATAAATTTGTTAAATATCTACCAAAAAAAGGTACACATGGTGGATTTATTGAACGTAATTTTTCTTGATACTTTTTTAAATGACCATCACCATTTAATTCACCACAATCAGATAAAACTTTTTTATATTGTGCTGGTAAACCTTGATATGTATGCTGTAATCTATATACAGACGCACTTTTCATAGCAGCATTAATTGATATAATACCATTAAAATTATTTAATTCTAACATAACCATCATTACTTCAATAGCACGACTAACCATTGCAACACGTTCTTCATAATTATCCATTTCTATAATTGATTTTTCAATCCAACGTGTTACATTTGTTGTATGTTTCATTATTTTTAATAAGTTTGGTGATTTTGTTTCTTTATCTTTTTTTGTAAACGGTGAACCAACTAATTCGGATGGTTTAACATTTTTATACAGTTCAAATTCTAATAGTGTTAACTGACGTGCCAATTCTAATGGATGTAATGTTAATAAATTAAATTCAGTTTTTGGTACACGTAAATGATATTCAATTGGTGGTGGACTATGACCAAATGCATATGTTATTTGTTTATGGCTTTCTTCTTGTTCTTTCTGTAAATATTTCAATAAAAAAAAGCAATAATTAAACTGTGTTGGTTGACGATGTTGAACTAAAAAAATAGTTAAAAGTAATGTAGTTTTCCTTATTTATTAGTTTACGACTAAAATTATATGGGGAATTTTCTTATTTACTAAAATAGAAGAAACTTAAGCAGAAATCAATTATTTATAACAATTTTGTGTTGAAAAACTTACCTTTCTTTGAACAATTTTTAACACTGAATCAACCCATTTTCTCATTGATTTACCATTAACATTTTCTAAAAAATTCATTAGTTTTGATAATAATATTGGTTCTTTTTCAAAATCATAAAAATGATGATCAACCCAATGTCTCAATACATTTAATACCCTAAATTGTACTGGTTGTACATATTCTTTTTTATAACGTTTCCAATCTTCACGTTGTGAATTTTTATGTATTTTATCTGTTTCCATATTATTCTCAGTATTATTTGAATCTTGATATACTAAACTTGGATCTGGTATATCAAAACGTTCAAACAATAATTCTAATAATTCAGTTGGTGTGCAAAAATAACGATATGTTGTTAAAAACGTTCGAACAAACATTGGATCTGCATAAATATGGTATGTTAAACGTTCAATTAGCTTACACAGTAATGCTCCCTGTATAGAATAAAATAATAATTATTAATCAAATTATAATTGAATTATGTATTTTTATTTCATTTAAATTACTTTGATTAATGGAACACCAGTACTTTCTCTCTCCTCCAGTACAATATTATTAGAACTATCAGGAACTGCAAATTTATAAATATCTGGACTAGGTAAACGTAATGGATGTTTCTTTTCAATATCTAATAATATACTATCAAGTATTCGATCTAACATTGATTTTGTATTAACCATTATTAAATCAGCCATCCAATCATTTTTATGTTGAGCATTTTTTGCTATTAATACAACAGCTGGTTGCGTACGTGGTGAGATTTCAAATGCATGTTTTAATTCATCAGTATCCTGACGATCAATTACTTCAACACGTCTCATAAAAAAACGTTCTTTTAATTTAAAATCATATTGTTGTGTGTTACTACCAACTGATACAGTTTGACGTCGTGTTATTGTTTTACATAATATTATTAAACCATCAAATAAATATACTTTACGTTCAGTTATACGTTTACCAGAACCAAGTTTAGCTAATGTATCCTCTGTAAAATTCATATTAAAAATTGTTTTGTTAAAATTAATTCTATTTTGTGAATTTTCATAAAATACCGCGTATAAATTCATTACAACACTGTCCAACATCTTTATTCCAATGTTCTACTGTTGTTTGTAAATCACGTGTCTTTTCGATGGCTAATTGACGTCTAGCACGACTATGCATACGTACAGCACATTCTTTATAATATCCGCTAAAATAAATAATAATTATTTTGTTTAAATATTTTATAAATTAATTTTTTTCTATTTACTTTGGTAATGTAGCAACTATACTTTCTAAATCACATTGTAATGGTTTTAATAATCCTTGAACTTGTTTAAAACTTTCACGATCATCATGTGTTGGACTTAATTTCATTAAATTCTCAATATAGTCCAAATATAAAAATGCATGAAATATTGGTTGCAATAATAATTTTGGTAAATAATATTTAACAGCTTCACGAAAACCATGACCAGCTGATATTAACGAGTTTGCCTAATACAAAACAATTTAATTTATATAAAAATTTCAAAAAGGTATAAATTTTTTTACATCTGGTTTAGCTAATAAATTAGTAAGTGCATCTCTCGATTGTTGTGATGTTACTTCTCTGGCATATTTAATATAAACATCAAATTCAGCTGCTTCGGCAATATCTTCGAAACAACTACCAACACATGGTGGACTTTGTTCTTCAGCTATTTCAATAACATCTTCTAATGAACCCAATAATGTTACAGTTACTTCATAAATATCAAATATATTTGAAAATATTGGTTCTAATTCTTTTTGATCTCGTACAATTTTTACTAATTCTTCACGAAAAACTCGTATTATCATATGTAAATCACGTTGATATTGTTTTTCTTCATGTATTAATTCTTTAACAACTTCTTCATAACTAAGACGTGCTCGTGGTATTGGTGGTAATGGACTAGAAATTATTGTATTATTATCGTCACCTTGATAAAACATGTCCATTAAAACCTTATAAATGAAATAAAAATAAATAACATTTAGTTATTTTTAATTTTTTTTTGAAATTTATATATGAAGCTATTGAAGAATAAAAAGAAAAATAAATAATATTAGCATTCAGAATTTTTATGAAGTTTTGGAAAAATTCAGAGAGTAAAATTTCAATGGTAATTTATTTTAGAAACTTTCTGACTTAAAATTAACATCTATTCAGTTCAACGTTAAGAATTAATTAAAAGCATATATCTTGTAATTAAGACATAATAAGCGGCACTGTCTTATTGTTTAAACGATTTGGACAACTTAATGGGTGCATTGTAATTTCTTCAATTGAATTTGTATTGAATTTAATGGTTTTAATAAAAGTACTGTAAGTTAAGTAATGTAATAATAAGCAGAATGGATCTCTAATGGTGGAGAGTGTTGTTGTCTTCGCTAAAGTTAAATTTAATTAAATCTAGTGCCACAAAAAAGGCACTAAGTTATAAAATATTGCTATATTTTGTTTAATTATTTGAAAAATATGCTTATATATTTGAAAATACATACAAATACAACAAATAAATAGCGATTGTTTTTTTATACAATAATTTCTATTTATTTGGTGTACAACCGGTGTTTGAATATGTATGTATATTTACTTGTTAATCTTTAATTAATTGACAATATTCATATGCTTTACAAAATATACTTTAAGTTGACATCCAACACTAGATGATATAAATTTAATTTTATTTTATTTGACTCTCTGTTAAGGATTGTAACAAAACTATTTCATTTTAGTTACGAAAAATAAAATTAAATAAAAAAATATATACATATTTTCAAATATGATTTTTTTTGTAATCAAATTTCAAAGAAACAAACTATCTACTAATGTACAAAATTTATCTACTGTTTAATGTAAAGTTTAAGATAATGATTTTTAATTATTATTTTTTAACAGAGAGATAAAGAGACTTTTAATAAAGCATGCAAATAAAATGTTTGTTTTAGATTTTTAAAGGAGAAATAGGATGTGCTTTTATTTTAACAATTGAAAACAAAATTTATTATTTAACTTATGAAACGAATTAAAACAAAAATAAATAAATAGTTAAATTCAATACTGTTTTATACAAAATAATAATTAAAAAAAAGCATTTAAGAAGCATGGTGTGGGGTTCAACTTACGATACATAAATCATTATTAATTGATAATAATTTTCTTGATTATTATTAAATTTATAATTTTTTGTTATTTTAATTTAATTTAAGAACTATTGTTTTAAAACGTTTTCATTGAGCTAGTAGTTAAAATAAGATTGTAGAATACCGGACATAAAATAAAATTATTGATTTAAATTTAATTCGAAAGTTTTGTTAAAATTTATATTTTTCTGCAAGTTCTGTGGTTAAACATAACTTTCTTAACTACAAATTAAACGTTTTTTTAATTACATTTCTTAAAATACAAATACAGTACAAATTTAATACTTCATTATCATTTAATATCAATTTGGGCTCATAATTATACAAAATAGAGAGGTACGAATAAAACTCAATTATATATTTTTAAGAGTGGATTTATGTTTAAAAAATTTTTTAATAGTAAATTTTCTAATACGTACATCCATCTTAAAAATTTAGGACAATAAATATGGTTTGTTAAATAAAATTAAAAATAAAAATATAACAAATTTTGAAAAATTATAACTTAAAAAAAAAAAATTGTAATTAATAAATAAATTTTAATTTAAATTTGTTGCTTTTCTTTTTTGAAATTTTACATACCACCTTTTTGTAATTTTATTGGTTTTGATTTTTGTATATTTTTTTTTGTATATAGTTTTTTTAAAATTTTTTTAAGAGGAGAGCATGAAAAAATGTTTAATAAATATTGCAAATTATATTTAAAAAATAATTTTTGTATTTATATTTATTAATAAAATAATTATTTTCATTATATTTCAATTAAATAATTTTTGTATTTATATTAATTAATAAAATAATTAAAAAAAAATTATAATTAAAAGTAATGTGTAAGAAAATATTTCTATTATTTTTTTAATATATTAAATCATGTTTAAAATTGATGTATTAGTTAATATTAGAAAATAAAGCAAACTAAATTATGTATATTGAAAAAAAAATCAATGTGAGTGGTTAATGTTCTAAAAATTTTTTTGATATTAAATCATATATATTTACTACCAATTTAGATTTATATTTTTAACTTTTAATAATTTCTTATTTAAAATTCAATATTTAAATTGATCGAAAAAACATAATGAGTCAAATGAAGACAGATCGGATTATTTATATATCTAAGATATTTAAACAATGACGATAGTTAACATTTTCAGTACATATTAAATAAAAGTGTGTTGGTTTTATTTTCGGTAAAGAGGTTGTTTTTATTTTCTCTAAGAATTAAAGCAACTTCTTAATGTTTTAGTTTTACGTGAATGGTTGCTATCAAAATTACAATATAGAAATTGCAAAATTTTTACTTTACTGATTCGAAAATGCAAATATTTCTGATATTTGAAAAGTTATAAAAGCATGTATTTAATTTTATGAATTAAAATTGAATAATATTGATTTAATGATCAGTTTTATTAAATTTTGATCACATATTAAAGATCAATTATTTATATTTCAACTGCTGATAACATAAGAAAATAATTAGAAAAAGGAAGATCAATGCAATAGAAAAGACAGAAAATATTTTGATAAAATTTAATTAACTTAACTGCTTAATATTTTAATTTTTATTCAGATTGTTTTCTTTATTTATGCTGATAGTAGCTTTTTTATGTTTATAGTAAGTACAACTATTTCCAGAAACTATTACTACAACGTTTTAAATTAAATATTTATTCGTATTTAATGTCTGGTAAAGAAATTTCATTACTTCATAATTTATAATTCAGAATTCCGACAAAAATACTAGCTGATTTATAATCATGTTACAAATATTTAAAATAAAATATTAATTTATTCCAAAAAATTATTTTTGAATCAATTTTAATTTTTCTTCCGTATATACAATTTACTAACAAAAAAACTCGCTACATCATTTCTTTTCTAATCTCAAAAATATATTTGAATAAAGATTTTAAAACAGAACTAAAAAAATCGGTCGTGATGCTCATAAATAATAATAATAAAAAAAAGTATATGTGTTAATTGTATTACAAAATAAGTGTAAAGTATTTTAAATTCCTTTCTCTTTTTTAAAATCATATTTGTAATATTTTAGTGTAATCAATAAAAAAGAAATCATAAAATATAAATAGAAACAAAACAAACAAAAAATAAAATACCAAAAATCATTTTGAAAACAACTAAAATTACCTTATCAGCACACATAGCAACTTCAATATCTTCACGTGATATTTCAATATGTTTAATATTTTTAACATAATTTCCAGCTAAATTAAATATATCAGCTGCAACATATTCAAGTACTGCAGTCAAAAATAATGTTACTGAACTATCAATTTTATATTGTAAAACCTCCTAAAAAAGAAAAATTAATTAATGTTTTATTTTAAATATAATTTTTTTTTATTTTTTCTTGATTAGTTTTATTTATTTGTTAACCTTTTGCAACATTGAATGTACACGATCAGCAGGAAAAACTAATTTTTTCTTTTTAGATTTATCAATTGTTTCGTGAGCATCTTTTAATGCCCATTTGTCGATTGGTTTTGGAAATGTCTTTAAAACACGTGCTTCAATATCCTAATTCCCAGAGAATAATAATTTTATTATACGTACTGTCTTTTAAGAATATTATTTAACTTTATTCTTTACCTGTATAGTATGGGGTGGTGGTTTAGCACATAATAGTGCCAATAATCGTAAACATAAACTTTCAACATAATATAATGCATCATCTCTAGCTGTGAGACCATTATGAACCTGTTCAAGTACCTAAAAAAATAAATATAGCTTAAATTAACATTCATGTATAAAATGTTTGCAATTTCAAATTTCGAATATTTTAATCACCAAAATGAATATAAACTGTAATTTTCCAAAACAAAGTAAATTTAAACTAAATTGTCATTTCTCATAATAATTTTACATTTGTACAATTAAATAAGCTATTGAATTTATGTAAGTTTTATTAGAGTTCAATAAATTACAAATTGACTTTGTTCTCCATTTTTATTTTAGTTTTTTTAGACTTATCTGTTAAATTACAAAGTGATGAGTTCATTTGTAAGACAATTTTTTTTTATAAAAATATAATCTATAAATATTGTGAAATATAATATTTATATAGATTTATTTTCTATAAGAATTTATAAAAAATCAAAATTTAAGGTAAGGTAGTTTAAGCAATTCAAATTAAATTCACTTTAACCACTAATTAGTCTGAAGTTTTTTTTATACTTTAATTCGATTTTATTTGTAAACTTTTATTTTTTGCGAGGCTATTAAAATATCTATAGAAGATTTTAAATGACAATTTATAGAAGAATATCTACGAATAAATTGTTAGCTTTATTTTTGATCAGATATTTCTAATTAACCAAAACTGTGTGTCATTCGTCTTGAATGGGTTAATTAAAATTTATTAAACAAAATACTGCAATAGACACGCATATTTAACAACCAAAATTTATACAAAAGTTATTATTGAAAAACCTTAATGAAATTTAAAGTTGTCATTTAAATTATATTAAGCTACAAACAATAATTATGGAAATTTATTGATTAAATAGATTTTATGACTAATACTCTATCTAACCAAAATAAAATTTCTTCTCGTGCCACAAAAACATCTGATAGAAATTAATATTATTTTTTTTATGAAATTAAATTGTACAATATTGTACTATAAATTTAATTTAGGATAGGAGTTTGTTTTACAAGATTTATACAACATTAAAAAATAACCATTGCTTATATTTTAATTATGAAATAGTTTTGAAAACATAATTTAATAAAATTTACTTTTTTTTTAAAAAAAAAAGCTTATGTAAATTAAATAAAATGTAGACCTTTTAAGTCAATTACAAAAGTTATTACTGTGATAATTTCTATTATCAATATTATCATCAATCGAAACTAATATAGTAATACAATTATGTTTTCAGTCTGGCTCCCTGTCTAAATTGTCATCTTTTTCTACTTGCAATTTTGTTGTTTTTTATATACCTTATAAAAAAATGTATAGATTGGGTTCAAAGTATATTAGTTGAAGAAAAATGTTTTTTTTTCTATTATTGTTACTTATTGTATCAGTTCAATTCATAATTTTAAAAAAATATTCGAGAACAAAGCCACAGACAGCAAAACATGATTTTTTTTTATTGTTCCTTTTTTTTGTTTTTACATAAAATAAACATAAATATACATTTAACAGTTATATACACATAATAACAAAAAATACAAAATACTATATTATAGAATTGTTCATCAAAAATAAGTAAATAATTTTATGATCTTTTGAACCATTTTATATGAAAAAAGATTGGAATAGCAAAAAAAATTGCATTTATGGTACAAAAACAAAATTTCCATCTTTTTGTGGTTTGTACACATTTTTATTTCACAATATTTTCTAGTTAGAATTTTTTTAGTTATTAAATTAAAATTTTTTTATTTGAAATCTAAAAGCAAAAGAAAAATTTACAAAATATTAGTTACACTTACCTTTTTTAAAGCGGGTGCAAATAAACCTTTCCATTTTGTTGCATTTTCACATTTCTCAAAATCATAATCATTTGAATCATTATTAACATTATTATGACCCGAAAACATGATTAAATAATAAAATTTAAAAAAAATATTTTTCAATTCCTAAAAAAAGACAAAATAAAATTTCAATTTTGTTTATGTATAAAATAAAGGAGACAGTTTTAGATTACAAAACAAATGGAAAAAGGATGAAAATGAAAAGTGTTATACAAAAATCTCTAGGTATAAATAAATATAAAAATATCAGTAAAATTAATAAAAATTTTCCAATCAATTATTTTATTTTGCAAATATGTATTAAGATTTTTTGAATTTTTTTTTCCCAAATTTCAACAAAAAAATGAACTCTTAATTCTTTGCACGTCAGACAAAAATTGATTTTAATATTTTCCCAACTTTTTTTTTGTAGATTGTATAAAAATTGGATTTTTTTCTATTTAATTATTATTTCTGTATTTTTGTTTGCACTTTTACGCATTTGTATTTTTAAAAGTATATACTATTAATGTTGTGTTTTTTTTTTTTGTAATTTATCAGAAAATCACATTTTTTTCATTTCAATTTTTTTTATTCTAATTTATATTTTAATGATTTTTGTTTTTATATTTTTTTTAAATGCTTGTATAGGAAAATTATAAAAATATATACATTTTCAGTAGAGGAAAAAATACCCGAAAAGAAGGAATAGAAAGGGAAGAGCGACACAAAATGAAGAAATGAAAAAACACTACACAGTACACTCTATACAAAGGAATAAAAGAAAAATATACTTATGTACTTTTTTTTGTAGAATTTTAAACTTTGAAATAATTCATTTAAATTGAAATATTTCGATTATTTTTAATTAATTATTGAAAAACAACATTTTAAACACTTTAAATACAACATTTATTTAGTTATTTTCGTTAATTTTTTTATTTCTTTCTTTCACAGAAAAAAAATATATAATTTTTTTTGGGTGTTTTGAGTTGAGTTTTATTTTTTTTGTATAGTGACACTTCCCAGAAAATTATTTTATGTAGTGTTTAGATTAGATTTTGGCTAAGTTTTTTTAAGGTAATCGAAAAGAGATGGTATGTTAAAATTTACTTAACGAAAGAACAAGTCAAAAAGATCTTTTTGCTGGGTGAAATTATAGCAAGGATTTGACATTCCTAAAAATTTATAACAAATGAATAGCATTCCTAATATAATATCTATTATGATAAGTATGAATATGCCATATTAAAAAAAAAGACAATAATTTTTTATACACAAATATAATTCAATGCCATTTGGAATAAAACAATTTGTTGGACTGCTAGTCTACAGAGCTATTTTCATTTGTAGATTGATTAAATTTTCTAAAATAATTAAAAATTAGTTATTAGTATAAAAAAAAATTATGGTTTATTTGATTTTTTCAAAATTTTTAATTTTGTGATATATTCTATTGAGATCAGTGCTATAAAAAAGAAACATTTTCCAACTGTAAAATTTTGGCGCCATATTCTTTCGGATGCTAATTAAATTATAGGAAAAGTACATATGTGCAGGATAATAAAAAATTATTTCTTGAACGAATGAAAGTAACGAACTAAGCTGCTATCCAGTATTAGTTACTTCCAAGGAATTATAAAAGGTACTTTCCATCGTTCGATCCAGGTGTGAACTACAAATCCAGGTCTGAACTGGCACCGACATAAACGTAGCAATTGTTAATTTTCGTTACTTTCATTCGTTCGACATTGATAATTTTTTGGAGTAAAACAACAGAGATGGATTTTTATATTTAACAACCAGATGGCGCTAAAATCTAGCTGTCAAATCAGGAATAATGTTTGTTGGGTAGTTTTGTCTTATTGGAGAAGACGGAATTTTTACATATAAAAATATATTAAAGAAGCTCTTGAATTAATAAAAATTACAACGATTTAAATAAATTATTTATTGAAAATACAAATGACTTTTAACATAAATTTCAATATGACAATTAGTGATTAATTTTATAGAAATTCAATATCACATTTGAAAAATAGCCACAACAAAGAAAAAATTTGTGTTGGGGTGTAAAAAAAACTAAAAGTGAAAACTTTGTGCTCCGTATAAGAATTTTAATTAATTTTCAATAGAAAACAAATATTTGTGTTTTATGATTGAATAAACAAAAATAAGAATAAAAATAAAATGTCGAAACATATGTACTCAACTGCAAATCTTACAGATGTTCAACTCAAAGAACAAGGAAATCAAATGTTTTCAGCTAGAAAATATGAAGATGCAGTTAATTGTTATACAAAAGCGATTGTAAGTAAAAATCGAAATTACTTGTCAACACATAAAAAATTAGAAGCTAAAAATTTAAAAATTAATAATAAAATTTAATTTCATTAACTTTGCCCTTGATTAGTAATTTTTTTTTAATCGATTCTATTTTCGGTATCTTTGTTCACCAATTTATTAGATATTCAATTAGTTAAATATTATCTAGAAAAAAAATATTCTATTTTTTTAAATTTTTTTTTTGTTAAATAATCGTATTTGTGACGAGCCATAGCCCAATATTGCCATGAATTTTTATAATTCTTATTACAATTACCAAAGAAAAGTGAAAACCAATAATAACTGAAACTAAGAATATATCTTTTTTTGCATATAATTTTTTATTAAGTTTCATAAATTTGTAATATATAACAGCGGAAATTTTATAAATATATAAAATTAATTTAAGCGTAGGTGTACATTTTGCCGGTAAAAAAATTTATTAATAATCTGTTTGTGTCTTTAGGTCATTTAACCTGGAGAGTGATATAAAAATATATTATTTTTTAGTAAATTCGTAAACATATAAGTAGTATTTAAATTATAAGTATTTCCTGAAATCAAAATCAAAAATTTATATAATTTAATCAGCCGAAATTGAGACAATAAATTGAATTTCATATTTATTTATATTTTTACAATTTTATAACAATTGTTGGCAGCACCATCTAATATTTTTAAATTTATCGCGTTGAAAGATAAGATAAAATTTTGTTTGATGTAAAAATATGCATAAAAGAAATTTTGTTTGTCCACTTATAACATTTTTGCCATGAATTCCTTCTTTATCATGTGAGATGACAAGTACGATAAAAAATTTGCGAAATTAGAACTTTATATAAATTTAACGGGAAATTACTAAATATTGAAAGGTGAAAATTGTTTTAAATGTTCTCATAACCTTTCTTCATGGAAATGGATTTTTAATTAACAATTCATTTTACTTTGAATATTAATTTGAACTATAAGTTTTATCTTATAACTTTAACGGTACAAGCTTACGAAAACAAATTCCTAATTAGAAAATATTTACCTCGTAACCTTGTTTCTGTTCTCTCAAAAATTACCAGAAATATATATCTACTACAAGACTATGTTTTTTATTTTAAGGGAATTAAAAATTTTATTCTACAATAAATAAATACAAATCAGTTTAATATTAAAAAAATTCTTAACAAAAATAACCATTTTTAAGATTAAAAATCCAACAAATGCCACATATTTTACAAATCGTGCACTATGCCATTTAAAAATGAAGCGATGGGAACAATCATGTCAAGATTGTCGCAGAGCATTAGATATGGATCAAAATTTGGTAAAAGCGCACTTTTTTCTTGGTCAAAGTTTAATGGAATTAGAATTTTATGATGAATCAATAAAACATCTTCAAAGAGGTAAAATTCCAATTATTTTAAATATATATTATTTTTATTATCATTTTACTAATGTAATTATTATAAATTAATGAATATAAACTTTGTTTCTACTAATCTTAGCTTTAGATCTTGCAAAAGAACAAAAACAAAATTTTGGTGATGATATAACAGCTCAGTTACGGTTAGCACGTAAAAAACGTTGGAATGTTTTAGAAGAGAAAAGAATTTGTCAAGAAATTGAATTACAAACATATTTAAATAAGTTAGTAAATATAAAAATATATTCTGTTTCCGTATTTTAATGTTAAATTAATTTTTTTTAGTCTTATTAAAGGTGACATGGAAAATCGAATAGCTAAATTGAAATTAGATCAAAATGTTAATGAAGATTATATTAAAGAAAAATCACAGGAAATTGAACAAGAATGTGTAAGTATCTTGAATATTTGAAGAATTTTAATTACTGGACATAATTATTAAGATTTCATTAATTTGTTGGCACGGTCAGAAATATCTATAAGTTAAACAGTTTGCAATGGTCAATCATCGCGACATATTAGATTTTATCTGTCAACTTTTCGATTGTTAATCTTGGGTACATCAGATTTTTATAATTTTTTATTATTTTAAAAATTATTGCGGAATCGAAGAACAGATATCGTTAAATTGATTTAACTACACTATTGGATAACGACTGATTCAACTGTACTTTAATATACTGTGTTTAAAGCGTTTGATATTTTTGAACGAGCCAATTGAATTAATCACTTACAAACATAAAATTTTCTAACTGATTTTTCAATGCATTTTATTTTATTAATAATCTGTTAGGAGGATCATATGACTGAGCTTAATAATATTTTTGCTAAAGTTGATGACAAACGAAGGGTATTTATTAAAATAACAGTTAAAAGAGGCTTAATTTTCATATTAATTTATTTACAGAAACGTGATGTACCTGATTTTTTGTGTGGTAAAATAAGTTTTGAAATTCTTACAGATCCTGTGATTACACCATCTGGTATAACATATGAACGTAAAGATATTGAAGAACATTTACAACGTGTTGGTCATTTTGATCCAGTAACACGTGTTAAATTAACACAAGATCAATTAATACCAAATTTTTCAATGAAAGAAGTTGTTGATGCTTTTATATCAGAAAATGAATGGTCATTAGACTATTAAAAACAAAAATCAAAAATTTTTAGTATATAAATATACGAAAAACTGATAAATACATTATTACTATTATTAAATATAAATAAATTTACTACTTTAAATTTTAAGATGTAAATTTTATGAAAAAAAATATTAAATTAGAGAAAACAAATTATAATTTTTCTAGGTGATTTAAAAAAAAATGTAATAATTTATTTTCTTGTTTTTTTTTTTTTTTTTACAAAAAACATGAAAATTATTTGTTGTCCTGTTTATTTAACGTTCTCTTTGTTAAAAAGAAAAAGAATCTACTTGAAAAAATGTTAGTTTAAGATATTAAATAAAACAAAATATTAAGAGTTTCAAAAATATAATACTTTTAAAAAGTTTAATTATTTATTTTTTCATTTTATGTAAATTCTTTTGTAAATACTATGCCTAGCGTAGATTTATTAGTAATATTTAATTATTTTCTGGCTATTTTATTTAGATTTCTATAATGAATATTTAAGAATTTAACCATTTAATTAATATTTTTTGCTATAAACAAGTATATTTTCGTTTTGTCATTGATAATTCAATAAACTTAAATATCATAAAATAAGCTGAGGAAAAAAATATATTATTAAGTTGGAAAAAATAAATAAATAATTGCAGAATGAGTGAAAACGTAAAATGTTTTTTTAAAAAAAAAAAAATAATATTCTCGAATCAAGTAAAATATTCGTAAATTGGGAATCAATTCAAGTATTGTTTATAATTTCAGCTGTTTATTTTGGAGTTGGTTTAAATCGATTTGTATCTATAAATCAAGGTATAATTTAAAGGTTTGTGTTCGCTCGCATTGATTAAAAATATTGGTAAGGAATATTATTATTTTTTTTTGTGATTATAAATAAGTCAATTTTATAATACCTTAAATGCGAATCCAATTTTTAAATTTTATAAAACATCTTAATCGGCATTTTTTTCAGTATAGTAGTATGAATATGAAATTTTGTAAAAAAATATTTAATGGCATATAACTTGTACCAGTTACATTGCAGAGAATAGAGGAAAAACAAAAAATGCATATTATGTGTATTTACTAATTCATGAAGGAATAAATTTATAAATTTACTAAGTTTTTTGGGAAAATTCTAAAATAAAATTTACAACAATTATTTTTCTTTCAATTTTATTTTATATATTGATTTATATAACTTTTTTTTATTATAATTCTCTGCCTTTTTTTAAATATTTTTTTTTATACATTTTATATTTTTATTTAATATATTTACGTGTGTATAATATTTTCATTTTATTTTTTATTATATCTTTTTTTTAATATACATTTATTTATAATTTATTTTTAAATATTTTTTTATATATATAATTTTTTTCAAACAAATTCTTAAAAATATAAACGATATGTTCAAAAACTTAATAACGTATTTTTTATCTAAAATTAAAAATATATTCATTTTTTTCCTTCTCAATTTAATTATAATTAATTTTTCTTATTTCTGTTTATTGTTTTTTATCTTCTTTAAATTAATTAATAAACGCTTTCTTTGTTTATAGTTTTATAACTAATTTTAATTTTGCGCACTTATTTAATTTTTAAAAATACATTTTATTTTGTTTTATAAATTTAATTAGTTCATTAAGTTATAATAATAATAATTATTTTATTTTGTATTTCCATGACTGGGGTAGAGAGACGATTTTCCCATTTTTTAAATATAATTTTACTTTTCATTTGTTGATTACAGAATGATTTTTGTTTGCCTAAATTACAATTAAGAAGATGATTAATTTAGTGAGTAAATGGATTCTTATTTTTTTTTACATTTTTTTTTTATATACTTTGACATTGATATTTTTTTTTTTAGTTTTACCTCTAAGAATATATTGTCAATAACGAACATAATTTTATAAATTTAGAATTTAATTTATTCAGTTTAATTATAATTTTACCTAAAAATTATTGCAGCATTTGTGAATTTATTCGGTATAAATTCTGAATTATTAATAATATGTTTAAAGCATTTCGAATTTCTTTAAATTATTTTCAATTTAAGATACTGTTCCCACTTTTTATATACCATATCTTTTATCTATCGTTACATAGATAATGCTTTTTCAAGATTTTTACAGAAAACCACTAATTAGGCACTTGGAAACATCAATTAGCAATTTTTCCATGATGTGCTTATCTGTTTGTCGGTCTGTATATTAAATAATTAATTAATTAATTATTAATAATTAATTTACTATAAATAATTAACGTTTGTATTAATAATTAATTAATTAATCGTCACTAATATTGAAATTCGAAAATGTGAAATATTGAAATAAAAATGTTACCACAAAATCAAAATTGTAAACGCTGTAATATTATATATGAATATTGACAATAATTATGTATGTTTGAATTAATTGGAAAATGTTTTTAAAAACAATTCGAATATTTACGCAATATTTTCAAGTATTTGCAATATATATTTATAATGGTTTTTTTAGAGTTTTAATATCCAGAACAAAATATGTTAATGGTCTCAATAATATCATATATGTATATTTGAAAATTTTTATAATTATTTGGAGTAAATTGTAATTAAACTGAATAAGAAAATATAAGTTACATAAATTTAAGAAAATGTTTAATTAATAAAATTATATTTTATTTAATTGACAATAATAAATTTTTAGGTTTTTTTTTGAAAAATATTATTTTAGAAAGATTAGTTTCCATCAGTTAAAAATTTAGCTAGACAATAAAATTATATTTTGTGCCACTCTGTTCTAAATAATTTAAGTATATGTATTATAAATTCATATTTCACGAGATTATTTAATTTGGTTTCGAAACAAATTAATTATAGCTAAGCATTTATTTAATTTTATTTTGATTTCGTAAAATATACAAAAATAATTAATAAATAACAATAATTTTAAAAATGACAATTTAGAGCTTATTTAGAAAAGCATTTCATTTACATTGAAAAGATTTTTGTGCAATTCAATATAAATTGAAGGTATAGATTTTATTTATTAAATAATTTTATTTATTATAATTTAAAATATTAAAAATAATTATATAATTGAAAGTTTAATTATTGTATAAAGAAAAACTGTTAAATTATACAGTTTATATAATAATTAAAATAAACTCTAACTAAGAACCATTCCAAACATTTATAATTAAAGGACCAAACAGAATAATGTCGCACACGCTATCGTCTGTCGTCGATTTCGTCACCTCCTAGAGCATACACAATAGATTTTCTGAATATTTTAATGTTGCTGTTCTATTAAACTAATTTTAAATGGCTTTAGAGATTTAGAATTTTCTTAAATTTCGAAACAGCCACGACGACCGAAAATATTAAAGTTAAATTAAAATTGTAAATTTAATGTTAATGTAGGAGAATTTTAGTATAAGGAGAGCAGTAAACGCATGTTGCGATCAGTAATTTAAATTTCAGATTATAAAGGTTCGAAAACTTACCAATATACATAGTACATAAATGTACTTATCGCTGGACAATCACTAATAACTACAAATGTTCAAGGATAACAAATTATAGTTTATAATATCTGCATTGAATTTTATTATTTTCTACATGTATACTAATTAAAAAAACGAATAGCAATTAAATAAGTTTACCTAATTTCGCTTTCAATATTAACGGGCACGCAATTATCCAGGTGCAAATTTTCTTTTTGTATATTTTTATATGTAATCTACTAAATAAATTCAATAAATCGCTTATCTATTAAAATCATTTTCCAGGCATAATCCTTATTTTGAATATTTTTTATTTTATTTTAGTCTGCTTCAGTGACCGTTGAATATATTTGACTATTTATTTGCAATTGTAAATAGATTTTGCAATATAATTTTTATGTATGAAACATCAGACAGAGTGGCACAAATACACCAGCGGGAATATCTTTTACATGCAAACAACTATTATTTTTTTTTTTTTTACATTTATAGTTTAATTTTACAAATTTCTTTTTATGAAGCACAATTACTTTAATGGACGGGTAACATATATATTATTACGTAGATAAATAGATAGATGAAATGTTGAAGGCTTATAGAACATTAATTGGTTTTATTGTGGAAATAGGTTTTTCAATATTGTATCCGGATTTTTGTTTTATAACAACATAAATGTAGTAAAATGAATCTATTTTATTTTCCACATAAATAGAAGAATTTTAATTAATTTGAAAAATTACGGATGTGCAGAGACTGTATCCATAGGTTATTGCATTGAAAAGTACTGTCAATAGGAAAAAAATGGTTTATTAAGCTAAGGTCTTTCAAATTGGCATTAACAACAGTTAATAATTGAAAATTTTGATCTAACGATAATTTCATTTATACCTTAGGATTGCTTTTAAAGTATATTGGAGAGAAATAGTATATTAATAGGCAATTTTAATTCCTTTATAGGGAAATTATCTCAATTTAAAAATGACAATTCCAGTAAGAAAAGGTCAACAATTATCATGCTAGATGTAATCAATATTATAACGAAAATTATTAACTATTCCAATTAAATACTTTCAACAAGATTTTAAATATTAACTAATTAATAATTATAATTTCTTTTCAGTTGAATGTTGAATTAATAGATTTTATTTCAGATTTTATGAGTTACTTTTGAAATGGTTCGATTATTTAGAAACCTTTTTGATATTTTCTGCATCTGCAGTAATTTTGACAGATATGCTGTATGGAAAATATTTAAATTTTATTATTAGTAACCGATGGTTTATAATTTTTGGTATATAAATAAAATAGAATTGGGCCTATAACTCAAAAGATTGTTCTATTAAACTGATTAAAATTTTTTTTATGTAAATTGTTGTCGATAAAAATTCCTAGTCAATCTACACATTTAATTCACAGGCATTAAAAATTATACTGATTATTTTTTTAAATAGCTTTACTAAAAAAATTCAACGTAAAAAAAAGTTAAAAATAAGAAATTGGCTCTAAATAATGTTGATTCACTACTACAGATTTTTTTTAAGGTATATTGTATATTAGTTTATGATTCAAATATTTTGACTATATATATGAAATGAAAACTACATGAGATGTTCTACAGTTCTACCGGTATACTCCATGGGTTATTGACCTAATTTAGATGGACTTAATACTAATTCGGATGGTTCAGTTGTTTGATTTGATGTAATTGTAGTTGACGATGGATTTAAATTAAATCCAACTACTGCAGATGCAGAAGTTGATGGATTTGAATTTGAATTACTATTATTTGGATTTATTTGTCCAGTATATGGACCAGTACTACCCGGTAAAAGTGATGGTGTTAATAATAACATTTCATTATTACTATTATTTGTCACACTTTTACCAATATTCATTTTTGATCCAAAATATCCAGCACTACTTGTACTACTAGCAAAATTTTGATTTGTTGATGTTGTTGTATCTAAAATTTGGCCAGGTGTATGCTGTTGTTGTAACATTGATAATTGTTGATGGGGTAATGGTGATGGTAAATCATAACTAGTTCGTAATGTTGTTGTAGGTGGTGGTGGTGGTAGTGCTGGCGTTATTATTGCTGATGTAGCTAGAAGATTTGATTGTGTTATTGTTGAGGAATGAAGCGGTGTTTTATAGGAAGATGTTGTTGTTGTTGCTATTGATGGCGTTAATAAAGATTTTTGTTGTAATGGCAACGGCGCCGGCGATAATATTGTCGATTTACTACTATTATTACTACTATTATTATAAATATTATTATTAAGATTACTAAAACTATTTGTATTGATAGTTGTTCCGGTTAAAGTTATACCAGCAGCTACTGTTGTTGTTGTTGTGGATGTTGTTAGTGCTGATGTTGGTGGTGGTGTTGGATTAATAATCATTAATGATGTTTCCATTAATAATGTATCATTATCTAAATTATTATTTTGTTGTTGTGGTAATTCTTGTTTTTGTTGCTGGTGTAAAGATTGCTGATTAATTGCTACCCGTTGTCTACCTAATTTACTTGGTGTACGTTGTAATGATTCTGTAGTTTTTTGTTGCGTTATAATATTTGAACTAATATTATCATTATTATTATTACTATTTATATTTTTTAGATTATTATCATGATAACTAGATGTTGTGGCAGCAATTGTTACAGTGTATCCTCCACCAATAGCTAAATCACTATCATCTTCATCTTCATCATCGGTAATATCACTAATATTAAGTGTGGTATCTAATTTTTTCATTTCTAATGGTGAATCTTTAGAGAAATAAATATATACACATATTTCAAAAATAAATAAATTTTCGTCAAATTTAATTATTTTAAAAATATTAATTTACCTGGTTGCTTTTCAGGCTCTTTAATTATAGGAACAACACGATTTGATGTCGTTGATGGTTTTTGTTCATTTTGTAAAAATAACGATGTTGTTGCTATTTGTCGTAAAGCTTCCATACCTTCATTTAACATTTTATTATTACTTTTCTTACGCATTAATGGAAATTTCTGCTAAAAAGTGATAATTTGGATAAAATATGAAAAAAGCTTATAAATAAATTTTGGTAAATAAATTCGAAGAATTTATAGAAGGCAAAACATATTCAACTATTTTGTTCAATTACTTTTAGTTTATAATTTGTCAGGAATATATACTCAATAAATTTTTTTACTCACCTGTGGACCTTTTGCTATTGATACGCGTTTACTTTCGCCGCGTAATAAGGAAGTCGTATGATCAGCATCAACTTTATTACTATTTTTCTTACGAGCTCTTCTACTTGACGATATACAATGTGATGGACATATACAAAAACATATTCGTAAAATACAACATATAAGTCCGATACCTTAAAGTAGATAATATAGATGTTAAGTACTTGTAGCAAACTTTACATATACGTGTAACAAACAGAACGTTAAATATGATTTACTAAAAAGGAAAATGTCACTTAATACATTCATCATATAAACTCTTTAATTATTTCAAAAATTTATATGAAATGTCGAAATTAAATTATTGTATTAAAACTTATGTAATTCAATAACTTTCTATTGATTTAACTTATATTAGTGACTAATTATTTACTAGTGACTTATATTAGTGATATTGTGATTAGCTTCTGAATAAAGGCCGAACTGTTTGAAGATCATTTTTCGATTGATTAGGTTTGACTAAGCTAATACAAAACATACTTACTTGCTGGTTGAAAAGTTACCATTTCGATGAAAAAGTTTGTTGACAAACTTGCAGTATACTGTGAAGTTCTTGATTAATTATTTATAATTTATATAACTTTTTTTTTCAGTATTGGAATTTATTGTTTTTGCTTGAAGGAAATTATTCGACTTTATTATTAAATTCTGAAGTAATAATAAAGTCCTTTTATTTAAATTTTGTTATACGTACAAAATTTCACAGAGGAAAACAAATGTAAAATAGAAAAGTCTTCACTTATTAAATTTTTGATTTAACAAATTTTATATACAGTATAGTCTCGCTAATTCGGATTAACTAATGAAAGAGTTGATGTGAAAGCTAGTGGACAATAGTGAAATATTTACTGTTTTGAACTAAACTACAGATTTTAGTATAGGAATATAAAAGTGTATGTATGAGCGCGAAATTCGAATTATAAAAGTGAGACTAATTTGCTAGAACCGAGATCTTTATACAGTATATGTATATTTTAATTTTGAAACCATTTTAATAAAATTTTTAAAAAATTATATTATATGCTTTTAATGTTAATGTTAAATGTATATTTTTCAATTTCATTAATAAAATTATTTAAAATTTAATAAAATAATTTTGTTTATTTATGATTACCTATTAATGAAGGTCCTATAAGTCTTAATTCAACAGTTTTGAACCCTTTCTCACCGGTTCCAACAAATGCTATAACTAAACCAATTGCTACTGTACCTAAACCAACATAAAGGAAGGCATTTGCAAATGAACTAGGACCTCTTAATACACCTAATAAGTCTTCGTCATCTGATGAGCCAGCAAGTGATGAATCTTGTATCTAAATATTTATAATATAAGAAATATTATAATTTATATACATTATAAATATATTTGACATAATCAACTCAAAATTAATAATAAAAATTAAAAATTTAAAAAGAAATATATATTATAATTGTCACCCATTTCTTTTGGCAGGAAGCAGGATTATTATCTTGAACACTACAACGTCTTCCACGTTCCAACCATGCTGCTTTACCTTGGGCGCACTATTTAAATGAAAAAAAAAAAACAAAAAAAAAAAAAACATAAAAATTTCCAAAAACCAAAAAGAAAAAAAGGATAAAAAAAATATGTCCTTATAAAAAAATCTTTTATCAATTAATTTCATTAATTTATATATTTTATTTTTTTTTTTCTTGAAAATAACAAAACTGGTAAGCATAAATAATTGACGTTTATGGTACAAACAACGTTTATTTTAAAATATACATAATTTTTGAACACACATCAAAAAAATACAATTTATTTTTTTTATATACTTATATATATATTTTTTTTTATTTCAAAACAATCGCCATATCCTTTTTTTTTTATATAAAATTAAAGTAAATTAAAATAAAAATTATAATTAATTATTAAATATTTATTTATTTAATAAATAATAATAACATTTCGACCAATAAAAAAATTAAAATTAAAATAACCAAAAAATATGCCAAAATCATTTTCTAGAAATAATTGCATTTCTCAACATAAAAAAAAATCTACACTAAAATAATGTTTTTTTTTTTGCATGCATGCATTTTCCAATTATAATATACTAAAATATGCTAACAAAAATTCAATTTTCCGACTAATAATACAATAAAAACTAATAAAATTTCGTTTCACTACAAAATTATAATAATTTGAAACAAAAATCTACTAAAATATTTGTCTAAAAAATATTAGTTAATATTTTTTTTCCAACATTTTGGATTATAGAGAAGAAAATGCCTTACAAATTCAATTTTATGAACAAGGATTTAATTTTTTTTTTGGTAAGGGTAATGCTAGCTAGTGAAGTCATAGATGTTATTTTAGGTATAGATAAGTTTTATAAATATGCGTGTTTTTAAAATTATTGAGTGGTTTTTATGTTTGATTTAAATATTTCCAGTGGCGCGATTACCTTGGTCATAAACCAGACATAATATATTATCTCTGTCATAGCTCTGTGTGCATTTTTTTGGTTTTGTTGATATTGCAATTAAATATATGTTTTTTTTTTTTAAAATAATATCACTAATTGGGATTTTTTGTTGTGTTTGCATTTATTGGATGATTTACTTAGTAATTAACTCGAACAAAAACCACGATATTTTAACAATATTTAGTTAATTAATGTAATATTTACTAATTAAATTAAATGAATGTTTTTATTGTGTAGAGTCCATGCAAGGTTTTAGGTTAATATAGAGAGGAACATTTTGAAAGTTTTCAGTGTTGGATGTGAGGTTTTGTTAATCCAGCAGAGGGTATATATATTAATTACACAAAACCTAAATTTAATTTGAATTATTAATATATCCGTTTATTTCATTTATCCTTCATGTTGACAGAGTACTGCATATACAATTTTTTTTGGGAACATAAGAAGCAATATTGATTTTAGCATATCTTCACTGAAAATAACCATTGAAGACTTCTCTTTCTTATCGTTAATTTTTTCATTTGAGACGTAATGCATAATTTATTTGTAAGTCTTATATATAAAATATAAGATTCAAATTATCTAGTGTAATAATAGAGGAAAAACAAATTCGTATCGCATCCCGCACATACAAAATTATCCCAAGAAAGAAATAAAAATCCTTTCTGAACTCATATATCTGATTTTAGACTGATTCATTTTATTATTATAAAATCTTCGCAACTAAGTATAAATTATAAGTAGATATACATTAAATTTTCATAATATAAGTGCTGAGTGCGTAAACTCATATTTTTCATTGATTATTTGTGAATATTTTTTGCCTACACTAATTCATCCACCCCCAGTTAAAATTTACTTAAATGATTTTTTTGCAAATATATATATGTACTGAATTTATTAATTGTAAAACAATATATTATTGCCTAGTTTTAGGCATTAACTATATATTAATTTTCAAGGTAATTTTCATTACAATTTTTAAATTTTCCTTTCGTTGTTGAATTCTAGACATAAAAAGAAAATGAGCATAAATAAAATATGCTTAAGGAAAGTTTTGTGCGTGTGGTATACGTAATTTAAATGAATGAAATGCAGAGTATTACCGTTTGTCCATGAATAATTTATTAATTCCTTAATAATAATTTACTGGAAATTTTCATTCCTATTTTAAGAAAAAGAATTATATATTGGAAAAATATTTATGCACATGAACGTTGCTGATACATTTTTGCAATTATGATATAGAAATTTATAAATTAAATATGTAAAACAAGGTTTTAATTAATAATCGGAATTTGTGTTTGATAATTTTTTTTCAAGAAATCTAACAACAGTCAATTTCGTACAAAATTACTAATTATAATTATTTAATTTTATAAGATTTATATACCAAAAAAATAACATTGACAGCAAAACGCAGTTTGTGAAAAAATATCTAAGACATGTATCTTCGTTTCTTCTACGATATTGAAAGAAAAAAAAATAACCAATCAAAAGAAATAATCTAATGTGATCAATGTCTAAAGTTTAGCTTAACAGTGTGATTGTGACAATAAAATTTACGAATATTATTCTGATTGAGATTATTTTTCAGAAATAATATATTTTATAAAACCGAATTTCATTTCAACTTCCTTAATAATTCTTTCAGATTGATTATATAAATAATAAAATTTCCTTTTTTTGTTTATAATTTAAAAGAGTTTTCTTTTTTTAATAAAATTGTATGTGTGTGTTTTTTTTATACAAAAATAAAAAGTTTTATTGTTAATTTGTTCACATAATTTTATGAATATCCTTGTACTACAAAATCCTTTTATTCACACTTCAATAATGGAAAAGATAAAAATCAATGTTATAAGTTGTGTCATTTATTGATTAATATTTTTCTTTTGATACAAAAAAAAGGAGTATCATTTTTTTTCATCTTTTTTTACTTAAAAAGGATTTTAAATTTCAAATTAAATTATGTTAGTTGATATCAGTATAAAAATTAATAAATATAGCTATCATTGCATTAGAATTCTTATAATGTTAGATTTCCAAAAAGCTCGTTTTAAATTAATTAAACATTTTAAGGATACATTCTAGATTTCAATAAAAAATTTGTAGCAAGCCGATTTAAAGTATTTTTGTTGTACTTAGTTTATAACACAAAACGGATTGTCATAATTTTTACTACAACATTTTTACAAATATCGTTAATAATGAATTTTTATGTAAATATTGACATAGACATTACACCATGACATATTTTTCAGGATTCAGAATTCCACCCATGGATGATTAAATTTTGAAGGTTTATCTTAAATTTTAAAGGTGTGCATATAAAATGTTTACATACCAAAGTCCTTGATAAACTATATAGTACATAAAACTTTAAATAGATTTTATATAAGGTAGTTGTTAAATAAAATTTGCTAAAGTTAAACATGAATTAATTTAAATGAATAAATCATATTTTGTATTTTAATATAAAAAAAATTAAATTTACAAATTAATTTTATGGAAAATCTTAAACATTTTAGGATTTGAAATTCGTTTTGTAAATTTTTGCTTAGATTCTTGAAAATTTTACATAAATGATATCATGATTTCGTTTAATTCAGCATAAATCTATTTTAATTTCGAAAAAATAAACCAATTTTTCATCCTATTTCTTTCTTTTGATTTTAATCAGATTAAAATTTACATAGCCTACCTACACGAACTATAAAACTTAATAAATTCTATTTTAATTATTCAATATATTTCATATAAAATTTCCTGCTTAAATGAATAAATGAGTTTTTTTATACAAAAAACTGAACTTTACAGTTTGTTATTGCAACACCAAATAAAAATTCCAGCTTTCCGTTTTTAATCAATTCGATATACGTTTTTCCGTAAGCCATTTTACTATGTTGTTAAATTAAATTATTCAGTTTTTTTTTCGAAAAAAAAGCAAAATTTATTAACTTAATTTATTTTTGTAATTGACTATAATTTAAACATGCTAATACAGAATTAAATTAACTACGCATACATCATTTTTAAAATAACAATGTTTGTTTTTATGATTTCTCTTTTTAATACATACGTATTTTAATTTTTTTTGAAATTATGAAAAAAATTTCTTGTATGACATGAAATAAAAACATCATTTTATCATGCAACAAAAATGAATCATTCAAAAAATGTAAATTTAATTTTATGTTAAGGAATTTCTGAACAAAAAAAAATAACTATAGTTAAACTAAAATAATGTAAACTTACTAATGAGATTATTAGCCAAGTTAAAAGTGTCCTTAGAAGGAAAAGAGGGAAGTTTATCGACTTTTCTCTCAAGATATAAGGATTTTTTCTATATATTTATACATAAATGCAATATTTTTGGTTGTGTTTTAATATTTTTTATTAAGAAAACCGTAAAAGGATGTAAAATTTACTAACCCTAATTCACTAGTATTTTAATCTAAAACAATTTAGCTGATAAAGGTATAAATTGTATTCAGAATAGGAATCCAAAATATGAATAATCGAAATTAGATTTGTAATTTGTAGTTAATTAGATTTATTCAGAAAAACAGGGTTATATTCGTTCAAAATTGACTTTAGTCTAAAAATATATTATGTAATATAAGTCATGACACAAAAACGAATTTTTAAAACAAATATTTTGAACACTGAGCTCGTATAATCATTGCACATTTTTCTATTATACGTATATTTATAGATTAATCTTAATGTCAATGTTAACGCCTACACTATGACATAATTTTCACCATTTTTATATACATATTCCACTGAGGATTGAATTTTGACGGTGATGGTAGCTTTTTAAGGAACAAGAACTATTTCTAGTGTTTACGTATAGGCAAGTCCTTGAAAATACTCCTTTTAACTGAATGATATGCACATAATTTAACATAACCTTAAAGAAAATTTTGCAGTAAATATTTAATGTGTTTGTTTTTGCATTTTTTGACTAGTAATTTTGAATACTAATTAAAATTTTTGAATAGAATTTAATTTAAGAACTAATTATTTTGTCGGAGACAAAAAGCTTCAAGTTCACTCAATTTTTAAATAAATATTCTGAAAATTAAAATTAAATAAAAATGAATTCATTTGAATAAATAAATAATGTTTTTATGTTAATTTGAAGCAGAAGAAAAATTTCTTTGAGATATATGTATATTATTAATTTCGATCAGTTATATACTGAAAAGGATTTGTATTTAATTCAATTTATCACATCATGCGAGACGAATTATACATGTTATTCGTTTCGAATGAAATTTCTTTTCTCATAATCTGTAACACATTAATAGTAAAAAGTTAGTTTGGAGTAAAGGAAATTACGTTTGTAGCTACATCAGTTTCTGCGTTTATTTCAGTATATTTACATATTATCCTCCATATAAAATCTTTTTTTTTTATCAGTGTATTCGAATGTGTTAATATTTTTAATTTTATAATAAAATTGATGTCATAAGAATAAACTTTGAATTTGCTTACAATTTAAACCAAATCACTTTTAATATCATATAAAGCCTGTTGTCTAATAATCCTTAAAGTACAGAAATCTTTTTTAAGTTTTTGTACTTGAAAAATATGACTGATAAAAATCAATATTTTAAGTATTTAGTGTCACTTAATGATTAATTTTCGCTTTCATACATATATGTAAATGTATAAATTATCCTTTTTTTTTTCAAAGGAGTTTTCCTTGACTTTGTTTAAAAATAAATATATAACTTTCCCCACATTTTAATTCTCTGTACGTTTTCTAAAAATTAAGTTATAAATCATAATTATGTCTATATTTAAAAAAAGAAGAAACATGAAAAGCATTTCCTTTAGTAAGAAAATCTAACACTCACAATCTAGACTAAAAAATCTAGATTTAATAACAAAAAAAAATTAAATAAAAGGAATAAAAAAATTGTTTACTTTAATTATGTCTAATGATTTAAAAAAAAAGGATAATCCACAAAGGTAAAAACACAAAATGATTTAATATTAATTTTTCTGTCATTTTTTTAAATTTATTTTCAAGAATCCTTATAGCATATTAAAATTTGTTGCTATTTTTTTTAGTTTTTTATGAGCATTTATGAACAGGAAAAACTTGTTTATTATTAATTTTATTTTTTCTTAAAAAGAAAATTAAGTTTTCATAAAAAATGATTTAATAAAAGACTTTTTTTGTGTTAGTTTAGCCTGAAAGTGATGAGATTTTTTTTTTTTGTATACATATACGTTTTATGCAATTTGTGATAAAAATATAAAATCTAATTAAAAAAGTTTCAATATACTCGTAATATAAATTTTGTGTCTTTTTCTAAATGAATTTTTATTTTTAGCGTAAATTACTGTGAAAAGAATTATATTTTTTTATTTTTTTTTTAAGGATTTTAGTTTTTGTTTTCGTTGACTTTGTTCAACATTTTCATAAAACAACAACTACAAAAAAAAGGATATTATATAAATGTAGGTCATAAAATCGCGTGGCACACCTTTTTGCATGTCCGGCAACTTAAACCATATCAGTTTATTTTAAGGATAAGTTAGTAATTTTTTTTGTGTTTAGTAGAATAATATTTTGTATTTAGGTTTGTCCTGATATTGTCCTGGAAAAAAGGAATATAGAGAATGCGATACATAATATTAAAAAAAAAAAATATTTAATCTTAAAATTACACAAAAATGGGGGTTTATTAATTATTTAATATTAGCACACTTTGTTGATTTGGTTTGATCTATTTTTTTTTGTTAGTCAAGTTTTTTAGTGGACGAAATTGTACATATGCTGTGGACGAAAATATTAGTGTTAGTGGGTTGGTGGTAGTGTCTTAAGCTATGGTGCGGTAGGTACTGGATTTCGTCGGTCAACAAGGAAATTATTTCTCGTAGTTAGTCTAAGTTTACTTAGCTTTAAGTGAGTACAATAAAATGTAATTTTTTGACTGAGAAAAATTCTAACGACCGAGACCATTTGATAGTAAGAAAGCTAGTAATTCAAAATTTCTTCAATATATAAAGAAATTTATGGTTCAGAATCCATATAAAATTTGTAGGTTCAATTAATATTGGCATAATTAATTTTGATATATATTTCCATATGGACCACAATATGTAATTCAAATTTCTTTCAGATACCAAATTTGAGATACCAAGCGAATTTTTTTTAAAGTCAACCTTCAAATTAGAACTAAAGCCTATAAACCTAATTGTATGTATTTTGAAAATTTTTCTAATTTCAGTGGACAAACATGTCGGTCGGTTATAAAAAATACAAAAAATAAATGTTATGAACTGAATGAGTCAGCAAAGTATAGTATTAGTAGTTGTAGTATATAATATGTATAATAAACAGTCAGCATAATAATCTCTAATCCATAAATTTTTTTTCCACCTACCATGTTATCAACTCGGATATAACAGTCATAATAATATGAAAAACAACGAAAGAAATATTACTATAAAAAAAATATATGTAAAAGCAAGCGATTTATTTAATTATTTCATGTTGCCATATTTTCTTTTAATTTAAAATTATATTTTTTTATGTTAAAATATTACAACTAATAAGATAACAGAGTGAGTACTAAGTTATTAAATGAAATATTTAAGAAGGTTTGACTTTAATGAAAATAAAAAGATCACAGATTCGATTTTTACGATAATGATTTCTCAAAGTAGACTTTAAGCAGAATTAAGCGGAGAATCAAACTAGTCATTTAAACATACTTGGTTTACAGCCAAGAAAATTTTGCCAGCAGCCTTGCAGAAGATATGCAAAAATTTTGCTTACAGTAGTAATTATGACTGTCCCATCGAATTTTAAAAAGAGTACCTAAAATTTATTGTACTTTATCATAATTAGGAATATATTTTTGTAATTAAGTATCTTAATAGTCTGTCTTCTTTAGTAAAGTTAGTATTTCGGAAACTTTTGGTAGGTAAACATTCATATTTTTCATAGAAAATATTATTACAGTAAAGTTGCTGATTATCCTTAAAAAAACATATTTTATAATTTTTTCAGTTCAGTGTTAATTAAATGAATATTTCCAATAATTACTAATTCCATTTATTTATTTATTTAATTTTATGAAATTACCCTGTCAAATTAATTTCTATATATCCACCAATATTTTTTATTAAAAATATTTACTTTTTGGTTATAATACCTAGAAGATTAGACCACAATTGTATTATCATTATGGTGTTAGTATTTTTACTTTGTTTGTTTGTGTTTAATAAAGTATATAACACACTTTTATTGGTATTATTAACACAGAATGAATGAAACAAAAAAAAAAATACATATTCACGTGAGCATTAAAAGTCCTTCTTAACAATATTTTATAAATCGCGGTGGTTCAGATTTGCGTGTCATAAACCAACTTAGAAAATATTTTATATATCTAAAAAAACAGGTATTCAAGGACGAATCGATTTTTTTTTGTGTGTCATATAATATATGTGCAGATACTTAAATTGTATGGGCAATACATTTTTTATATTTTCTTCAAATATTTCAAATATTGGTAAAAATATAAAAAAAAATCATATAATACGTGTATGTACAGAAAAAAATTATTAAGGACTATTAGAATTGATTATATTTTTTTTCCTGATTAATATTTTCAAAATTATATTGATAAATACGTTTTTGGTTGAGGTAGGTATATAAAATATAAATATATATATTTTTTTTGAACTGTACGAAGGATAACATCGTCAACCATAAACAAAATTTGCAAAAGTTCAAATTTGTTTTTGAACGTATTATAGAAAAGAAAATATTTTAAGTTAAAGGATAAAATTATTTGTTCTTGTTGATCAAATATACAAACCTTCATAAAACCATTTCGACCATGAAAATCTTTTTGTACGAATTTTTCAAACAAAAACAATTTTATTGAAAATGTTTAATATTCTACTATGTAGTAGAATGTGATATCTTATGTTAACTTGGAAAAGGGAATATATTCAATATCGAAATTATTTAAAATTCGAAAATTAATCAAAATTGAAAATTAAACAAAATTGAATTTACTTATGTACTTTATCGCATTCTCTGCGATAAAGTACATACATAAGTAAATTTTTTTTCGAAAAATGGATATTAGTTATTTATTTAAGTTCAGACATTATCAGTAATTAACAACGAAGTTAGTTAATTTAAAATTTCGAAGGACCTGCTAGATTAAATTTTTAAGTAAATTTAATTTTTGCAACAAACTTCAACAATATAAAGAATTAAGGACATATAAATTCTGAAAAGATTCTGAAGTTTAAATTGATTGCTGTTGAGTAAAATTTCAACCTTGAGCAAAAATATAATCCTTTCGAAATTCTTACATTTATTTAATTAAAAAAAAAATTACTTTTATACTTGAGTAAGCTAGTTAATAATTTTGACGGACAAGGATTTTAAACAAAATTGAAAAGAAATTTTTTCTATTTATAATTTAGAAACATTTCAATGATTAAACCTAATTAGGTTTTGTCTACAAACATCATGTCTTATTGTGCAAATTTTATGAATTTTTTTACTGTTTTTCTGAAATAGAAATTATCTTCTGGTTTTTTTTTCGTTATCATCTACTTTTATTTTATTTTACAATTAATTAATTGAAATTTTTTTATTCAACTAAAAATTTAAGAATGGAAAAAACAAATTGTATAAAAAACTTTCTTGTTTAAAAATGTTTCTTCTCAAGTTTTCTAAAAAGTTTTTGTTTTTGCTTGGCATATTAAGTCTGTAGAAGCCTTTCACAACGTATGGATCGCGCACCGAAGAAAAGATACTTATATTCAAATTTGTTTCATCATACATTTGAAACCAATGTTATAACCCGATCAGAATATCGTCGCTCCTTTTATTTAAAGCAGTTAGACTTGAATTTTCCAATATATTTGATTTTAAATAATAAAAAATATAATTGAAGTCTTTATTCTAATTAGGAAGTCATGTGAACCCTGAGAATTTACTAATTGTAGAAGTTATTGTCAAATATAAATAATTTCATTTATTTATATAATTCTAATTGACCCTATTCTACCTAGTTTTTCCAAATTTAATATTATAAACAATTAGGTCGCAGTACTTATTATAAAAAATAAAAAAATATTGGATCACGCGGCCAGTAAGGTTGAGAAAGACTGGTATACAGCCCACACAAAGACTGCAAAGATATAATAAAATTAAATAACTTGTATTTTTGTAATGTTCTTTTATGAATTTTTTTTGAAAAGTTTATAAAGATTTCAAAAAAAATATATGGAAAAGAAATAGAAAATTATTACTTTATTTATGCCCTTGCACATGAATAACCCTGGCACAGATTTGTATATATGTGCTTTCTTTTTTTTAATATTTTTTTTTTGGTTGCACGAAATATTTCATTCCATCATAGAAATTGCAGGTAAAATAAGAAAAAGTGGATATTTTTACTTTTGCTATTTTTTTTTTTTATAAAAAAATTTAATATTGAATAAAACTATTACCGTAGAATGAAACGATATATAATATTATATACTCTTTTAGATTAAAGATGGATTATGTATAAATATATAGTTTAAAAGATATGCAAAAAAAATATTATATCATGTAATATTGAATAAATTTACAGGGTACATAGTAAAAAATCAGCACTACTTCCTGTTATAATAAAGATTGAGGCAGAACACGAATTGGTGGCAATGAAAATGATTAAGATTGGGAATTTTTCTGAAACGAAAAAAAGTATGAAAGTCTGCATTTTAGTTGGAAATTTTTAAAAGATTGTCGATAGACATTATATTTTCACAATTTAAAAAATTTATTTTAAAAATATTTAAAATTTCTAATTTGAGATAAAATCATTTAAACAAATACAAGACACTCTGTACATCTAAGGCTGAAAATATTAAAATTTAATTTTTACTGCAGCTTGGTGTTGGATCATTTAAATGGAAACAAACATTATTCGATGGTCGAATGAATTCTTCAAATATGTTGTTAAGGATGTTTTTCCAGAAATAGTAAATAGTATTATGATGAAAATTGGTAAACATATGATAGAAAAAATTAACATAGCCGAAGACCATATTGACGAAAAACAACTAAAGAGTTAAAATAATAATCATTTTTTCTCTTGTATTTTCTATTTTATAGTATTATTTGTGATGAGTATTAAAAGTATGTTTTTTTTCAAGTATCTTAAGAATTATAGTAGTCTTAAGGAGATTTTTTTATTAAATAAATTTTTGATATCTACAACTGCCTTCAACAATGTGAAGATTGCAAAGAAAAGTTTTATAAAAATCACAATTTCTAATAACGACTTCTTATCCACTAAAAATGTTCTATAATTTTACTATAATTATTCGGAAAATGCTGCTGTATTGTACTCTGTCAAACGTTTTGAGTTATTAATTTTGAATAATATTTACTATCTAAAATCAACCTGAGGTTATCAATTTTGATCTAAAATCAACATGAGGTTATTAATTCATTTTTATTTAAAAAAGCACGTATTACGCCTCCTACCGGATGGACTTGAAACAATTTTTATATTTATCTGATTAAATTCTTAAAGTTTTATAGTGTGGTGTCGGGCAAGATTTTGTGTGCACATTTACTATGCTATACAATAATTTGAAACAGTTTATATATGGACAGGAAAGTACTAACATAAGAAATTTTTTTTCTGAAAAAAATCTATAAAAACTTAATAATTTTCTATTATTTTTTCGATAGTTTTATTAAACTTCTTCTAAAATAACCCTGTAAAAAACTATTTTCTTTTTTCCTTTTTAAAATATTCAAAGGATATTTTTAAGAAAAAATCTTGAATCTATTTTTTTTCTTTAACAAATTAAATAACTTAATTGAAGAATATAGAAGCAGTGACTATATCGGGTAGCAATTTCAATTTTTTTCTTGTCAGTATTATTATTAAAAGTATAAAGACTTGAGTATATAGTTATAGTGGCCTCGCGTTCCAGGAAGTAAATGAATTGAAAAGACTACCAACCATGGACAAAAGAAAATTTTATATTCTTTGTTCGAGAAAATGTATATTAAAAAAAGAAATACAATAATTTAATTTCACCTTTTTTTTGTTGTAGAAGAGAAATTTTTTTTTTGTTAAATCAAAATAGATACAAGCTAATATAAAACGACCTCATAAAGAATTATAAAAATATAAAATAAAAAATCTGAATATTAAATTATTTTTCTTTGTTGCATATTGAATTAATTTGGTAGTAGGACTTTTCCATTAACTTTTTTAGTGGTAAATGTTATCAAAGCTAGAGATGCAACTTCAATTTCATTATAGAGGTTTATAGTTTAATAAAGAATAAGTTAAAAGTAGTTGCAACAAAATTAACATGAATATAGTAATTAAAATATTAATAAAATAACTAATAATTTATAATAGGTAAGAATAAATTTCTAAAATAATATTTATATTCTACTGTCTAAAATAAGGATCAGTAATTAATAGTGCATTAAATTGAATCATTTTTAATATAATTTTGAAAAACCTAATTAAATTTCGGAAATCACTTTAATAAATGTAGTTTTTAATAATATTTTCATTATTAAAAATTATTTTATCTCAACTTAGCTAATATTTTCAAAAACAAAAGCAATTACATATTTATTAACTTTAAAACTTTTAGTGTTTAGTTATTAAATGAAATTGCATTTTTATAGTTTTTCATCTGAAATAATGATAGACACCAGAATGGCAACTAAAATATGATATGAAATTTTAAACGATAGAAAATTCATTTCAAATAATTTCCGTAAAATTCCTTTCAAATAATAACAAATTTTAATCAATATTTTTTTATAATGTAAATTATTTTGTTAGAATAGTTTTTATGTAGACATCCTATTTTGTTTTATTATTATAAAGAATTTGCATAAAACTATGAAATTTATTTTAAAATGAGCATGCATTAAAAAATTGTAAATAAAGAAAAATCAATAATAATTAAAAAATAAAAAAAATAAATATGTATTACTATTAAAAAACGAAATAATATGTAATTTTTTATTAACTAGAACAAATCAATCATTTAATTTTCTATTTAAATATTTTCAAGCATAAAAATTTCATTTTGAACCTCACACTAATCAAATATACATTTTCATTTACTCCGCGCTAATCCAAATATTAATGGAAATTTTACACTACCATTATACAATAATCAATCAATCAATCCAAATATCAAACAAAAAAAAAACAAGTTGGATTCTAAAATGGCGATATTAAATTATTACAAAACATACAACATATTTCAGTTAGGGTTTCTTACTATAGAAAGGAAAAATTGTTTTGTAATGATTTTAACCAAAAATTCAATGTCCTTCGAATATTAATTTTAGTATTCTTTTTCAATGGGTCTGTTCACGTCAACCATATTTTGAAATTTTGTTATTTTTAGAGCGTTTTAATTGGCTAATTATTTTCTATAATAAAATTTCAGAAAAATTCATGCTTTGAGGGATAATTTTATTATATAATTTTAGTATACTACCAGATTTCATTTCTTTTTTCAAAGTTTTATATACTATGGACTGCCATTCCAGAAGTTGAATTATAAATCAGAAAGTTAAAACAACCCAACGTGAATCTTTATGTTTAAAAATTAAATTAATCAAAAATTAACACTTTTTTTTTGTTTCTCCTTGTATTGTAATTCACTTAGATTTCTCCTTCTATGCATAATACTTAAAAAGTTCAGTCACAGTATATTTCATAGTAAGTTTCAAATGAAAATTAAGCACAGTTCACAGCTCGAAGAAAAGTGAATCTTTAATTATATGAAAGTCTTTAAATTATAAACACGATCTCTATTTTTATTATATACCTAACTTTTAATAATCGTGTAAGATTAAATTTCATATTAATAATTTTAGAAAATGTCATTCAGTCGAAGTACATTAAATATATACTTTCATATTGTATCATGCAATAAATTAATTTTTTTTTTCGTAATACTTTTAATATTTTATGTCAGTAGTACTCAAAATTTCACAAAAAAAATTTAATACTAATTTTTTATTAATTTTAAATAATTTCAAGTTACTTGTCAGTAATTTGATTGAATTTTTTATTCATGTTGTGAACATATTGTAATTTTTTACGGAAAGTTACTAAGTGTTATCTCTTCGAGAGGCAATACAGCTTAAAGATCATTCACTATATATAAAGTTGTAAAGTTGAGAGTAGCATATATTTTTGTTATATTCGCGTACCGTTCAACATATTGGCGTGTAACCATCAAATTTGTGAAATCCTATGCAATTCAAAATTATTCTATTAATAAATTATATTTTTTTGCTTTGATTTTATAAATCCTTTGAAAACTTTGTTACAGTTTTCAAAGGATTTATATTCCAACTTTGATAAAATGAAAAAAAAGCGAACAAAAATAAATAGAATGTTCACTTTCAGACTTAGTGTACATATATATATGGTAATAATCCTTTTGCCAATTATATTATGAATTTTTTTTTGTAAATAAAAGTAAGAAACCCTTCTTTTCACAAATTAAATACATACTATAATTTTACATAGTATATCTACATTTATATATTTTCTATAAGTACACACAAAAAAAATGTTTTTTTTAATCTAAAACATACATTTATGTACTATTTAAAAAAGGAAATTATTTATATATAGATATATATATGAGAAAAAAAATATATATTTTAATATCCTTTACTCTGGCATGTCGTTATGTTTCTGATTTTTTTTTTAGAAATATTTTTGATTATGTCGAATTTATTTTTTGTTGTTGAAAAAGTTGCAAATTCTCAAATATGTCAGCCAGGATACAAAAAAAAAAAAAAACAAAACCAACATAAAAAAAATTACACTATACATAAAATTGTTTCATAGTTTATTTTAAATAAAAAAAACCTTCATTTATCTTTATTTAAGTTTTTTTTTCATAATTTTTGATTAAATTGTTTTTCAAGATTTGATGAAAATTTCTGATATTGATGATGATTATTATTATTATTAAATGATGATAAATAAATGATGATTTATATTTGTAATTCTTTTTTTTTTTTTTTACATTTTTAAAATTTTTCTATGTTAATATTTGAAAAATCAGCAGGATTACAGCAGGATGCACGTGAGAAGTATGTAGTTTATTTTTTTAATTTTTTTTTTTTTGTGGTTTATGCAGAAAAAAGATAGAAAGAAAAATAAGAAAATAAATTAAAAAAAAATTATTTATTTAGTTTTTTTTTTGCTATAAAAAAAAATATGCAAAAACTTTCTATAAAAAAGTTTCTATAAAAATTTTGGGTATTTTTTTTTTGTTTAATATGAAATATTTATTTGAAAAGTTTTCTGTTTGTGTTTCTGAATAATATTTAAAGGATTAAAAAAAAAATTGAAAATTGAAGTTTATGTTTTTTGGTATTTGTGTTTTTTGGAGTTCAAATCCTGGTATAAAAATATTTGTGTTTTAAGTATAATGTGAATAAAGAATAGAAATTTTTTTTTGTTGTTGAGAAAAGCTATGTTAAGCAATTGATAAGAAAAGTTTAGAATTATTAAAATAATCTTTATAAGTTTGTTTTTAAATCTCAAATATAAATTAGCTATTTTGTGTTCTTATACAAGTGTTGCAAAAAAAGCAGAATAAAAAATACTTTTAATTTGATAAAGAAAATTGAAAAAAAAGATTGAAAATTTTAAAGTTTTCAATTCTAAATAAATTAATATTAAAAATAGATCAAAAATAATGTGAATACAAAGGTCACCTAAACGAGAAAATTAATATAGAAATATTGATTAAGAAAATTCAGAAATAGCAAAAATGGACAAAATATATTTTGATAAAATTTATTTGCAATTTTTTTTAGTAAATTTTGAAGCACAAACAGTGATTGATTTACATAAAAAAAAAACAAGCGCTGAAACTTTATATTCGGATACTACACGACATGGCGGCTTCCTCAAAATCATCGTGAGATTTTGAGGAATTGTGTTGGCATCATTTTTTCGCCTGATTGCTTCGCTTCTGCTGCGCAAACACTCCCCGGTTTGGGGAGTGTTAATCTCAATAGCTGCTAGTATATCTACATAACTATATGGCGTTTGATGGTAACATAATAATAATAATAATAATTAGTTTAATGATTCTTTTACGTAAACAAACGTAAAAATATTTCCTTGATTTTAATTAAATTTAAATTGAATGAATTTTAAATTATTTACACTCAAAAAATATTTAATTATCTGAATGCTTTTTTTATGGTAAATGGTACTTTGTTATAAAATCTAAAATTGTGAATTAAAATTTTGTAATTAAATGTTTCACTTCGAAAACTTTTATGTTTATATATTATTTATTATGAATATAATTAGTATTTATTGATTTTTATAGCATCTTTCATTTTCAAATTAAGGTTAGTAAACAACAAATTGGGAATTCAATATTAATTGTCAAATTTCCAATTTATTGTTAATTTTTAAATGGTTAAGTTTATTCTAATTAGTCCCAAAAGGTTCTTGGAATAAAGAAAATTTTAATTAAAAATCAATTATTGCCAATTTGAAATTTATTATTCGAAATTTGAAATTGAAAATGTCTAAATAGTTTTAATGTTATGGGTAGCATTATTTAAAAATTGGTGGAATTTTATGAATGAATTTGTATTTTTTTTTATAAATAAATGTTAAGAATTTACTTTAAAATATTTCAAATTTAATATAGTAAAAACGCTATCTATTTATAATTAATTTTTACACTAATATATTATTTTTTAATAATGATTTTTTTGTTAACAGATTTTCTACTTCAACTACAAATTAAATCAAGAAACTTTTCAACAACTAATTTAATATTTTTTTTAAAAATATTTTATTATAATTATTAATTAAATATATATTGTAATATAGAATTACATACCTTTCTCTGAATTTTACCAAAAAAGATTTTATGTTTTTTTTGTAGTGTGTAAAAAATATATTTGATCACAAATTTTTTTAATACTAAAAGATATTTTTAATATAATTTTAAAAATATGCTAAAATAAAAACTTATCTAAATCTAATTAATTAAATATTTATTGTATTAATACAATATAAAATTTTAAAAGACTTGCAGTTGAATTGTCAGTTTTAATTTTTAAAAGTAATCAGTTTTAGAAGCAATGTTTCGTCAGTAAATTTACATTTTTTTTGCAGTAAAATTACTTTTTTGCAGTAAATTTACATTTTCTTCTAGTAAAATTACGTAAATAGCGAAATTACAGCCCTTTTTTGTAATAGTTTCGCCGTAACAAAAGTTTTTCTAGCCAATATCATTCATTGATGAATTGCACAAGACAGCGTTATCGTTTAAGGTTGGTATGATTTAAAATCATTTAAAACTATTTACGAATTCATTACTCATTCATAAGAATCAGCAAACGCGTTTTTAAATTAAAAATTAATAATTACTTTTGCAGCATATTTTCACTGCCAGCGATAACTGCAACTACTGCTTTTTTGTTTTCTGAATTGTAATTCATCAGACTGCGCTTTGGCAGTTGGCCTGAATTTTTGATAGATTTTCAGAGAAAACTGCGCAAAGTTAATTTTAACTGACAATTGTTTCTGCTATTATTAATGACAAAACATCAATTCAGTCACTTGCTCTTAGTAAATTAAATACTGCCAAAAAAACATACCATTTCCCTATTTAAAAAAATGTAATGATTTTTGTTTCTTTTATGATTTTTAGGTGACCTTTGCATAAAACATTAATTAAACATATAAATAAGTGTTTTTTAAAAAAAAAATAGCTAAAAAATATTTGAAATTTTTTATCCGATCTACGTCAGCCATTTAATTTCTTTTTTTTTTCTTTAAATTAATGGCCACCGAAGATGGGAGGTAAAAATTTCCTTCATCCCTAATTGAATGGATTAGTTTTTCACGAAAAATAATAATTAATAAATAAATAAATTTTCTAAGAAAAAAAGGAAATATAAAATTTTTCTACACAAAATATAAAATGAAAATTTTGGTTTGGAGAATAATTTTTTTGGAGAAAACTCTAACAGTTTTGGCTTACTTGTACTTTAAGCGAAATTAGTAAACAGTTTTTTTTTGGAAGGTGGTGGGTAAGAATTTTACTTTTTTTTGGAAAATTATAATTAGAAAAAAGAAACAGAATTAAAAATAATAATAAAAAAAAATATTTATCTTACATTTTTTATATTTTTTAGGCGACCAAAATGATGAGATCAAAAACAACATATTTTTTTTTTTGACTAACTTTTTTTTTTTTTAAGCGAAGTACAAGATACGGGAATTATTTTTTATTTTTAAAATGTGTTTAAAACTTTTTTTTTTGGTTAAGTTTATTTTGTACCATAAAAAAATTTGTGTATTTTTGGATATATAAAAAGCTCTGTTTTCCTCGCAATATTTTAATGTTAATTAATGGATATGGAAATTAAATATAAAAAAAAATATATGTAATTAAAATTAAATAATTATTTAATTGTCTACAGACTGTGAAAAGGATCTAAAGTTTAACTAATGTTAGTAAAGGGTTAATGCGGGTTTAATAGATGTATTTTTAGTTTTATTACAAAGTAATTTTATTGTAGTTTGTAAAAGTCTGTACAGAGTAAGGACAATTTATTTAAACTGAAACTGATGTACCATAAAAAATTGGTCCTTGTATTTTACAAATTGTAAAATTCTTTCACTGAATGAAGATATTTTATTTACTATTTTACTAATTACTGTTTATAAAGTGTTGCTGAGCGTTTTCATTTTCAGTGAGATATTAAGCCTACTTAAGATTAACAAATAATTCAGTCTCCTTTTCAGGATAGTTTTATGTAAAGCTTAATTTTAATATTGAAGGATCATTATTAATTTTTGACGAATCGACTATATCATATTTAAGGATTAAAAGTTTACAATTGTTGAAAGGTCTATTGGGATTAGTTAGAATTAAACAATTTTAGCGGATATGTGGTTTAAACAAGTGCCTTAGACGGAATTGTTACGTGATATTAAGGAAATTAGTAAATTATAAATCAAACGTTTCGTTTTCCTAATTTTAGCACACTACACCACATACGGTAACGAAGATACCACATACGGCATATATTTTTTTCATCAAGCAGATTCAATTCTTATTGAATAATCTTTAGATGCTTCAGTAATGTACATTCTAATGTACTCCTTTTTATGGACTATTATTTCTCTGTTATTTTTTAATATATTTCATATGCCTGTTATTTCATATTTAGAAAATATAACAAATTATTATTATCCTGACGAAAAATATGGAATTTGCACAGAAACCTTTGTGAGGAAAAACGAATCCAATCCATTTTTAAAAGTATTATTGCAAAATAAAACCAATATTAAATATTTCAGTCAAAAACTTTCAATATGATATAGTCTTCTGAAATAATAAAAGAAATCAATAATAGTAAACTTGAAATTCCAATTAAAACTTTCTCAATTTGAAAATTATTTTGCAAAAAAAATAAAATAAAAAACTATAAAACTGATAAAACTCCACACAAATCAATAATATTTAATTTTTTTTGCATAAATTCAGAAAACATAGAAATTAAATACTTTAGATATATTTTAAAATATATAAATTTTATTGTGAAACATATTAAAGCATATATTTTTGTTATTAGCTCAATTAAAAGTTTTTCCAAAAAAAATTAATAAGCAATTTAGCTATAAAAATTTGAGAGCATTTGTATTTAATGTAAAATGAAAAACGATTATTGAATATTTCAACATATTAGCTTTTTAAATAATTATTTTTGAAGCATTTAAGTTGGTAAACTTCGAAGCATCATTTTTTTTTTTAAAATTGAAATATTGCAGATTGTTGCAGATTGGTGATGGTCAAGTAGAGTGGGTCAGTGATAGTGGATTCAATTAAACTTAATAAACTAACAAAAATAATATTTTAATTATAATAACAATATTGTGATAACAAAAAAAGAAAAATAATAATTAATTGGCATTATATGTGTATGTGTGTATTTTTGTATTTGTGTATTTTTGGTGGATATTTCTTTCTTTTTTTTTTTTAAAAAAAAAAGGATTTTCATTTTTTTTTTCTTTTTGGTTTTTTTTTTTTTAATTATTTTTATTACCCATGATTCAGGTGGATAACGAGGAAATGGAGCTATTTCTTTAGTTGCAACATTACTAGGCAACTCATATAATCTTCCACCTAATTTCCGTAATTTTCTTCGTTTTTCTACCCGTTGTTTCGATCTTATCATCAAAGCCGCCTGCATCCTGATGATTATTTTTCGTCTTAGACGTTTCCTTACTTTTTTATATAATTTATATTTATATGTATATGTATTTATATTTTAAAACATAAAAACAAAAAAAAAATGTCTCGGATTTCGATTCACTCATAAAAATCAAAAATGCATTTTTTTTCATTGATTTTTAAAACCAAATTTAGATAAAAAATTAAAAAAAAAACTACAAATTAAAAAATAATATTAAATAATTAAAAAATAAAAAATCTTTTTTTTCATTAAAAATTAATTGATTTCCAGAAAACATGTTTTTGTTTTTATTATTTAAAAAAAGCTTCTTTAATTAAAAATTAAAGCTTAAACTCTCAAAAAATTAAAACTAGTTAAGTTCGTTCCTTAACAAACGAAAAACCATTTTTGTAACAAAATTAAAAAAATTAAAAACAAACCAAAATAAAAATTTTAATTAAAAATTGATTTTATTTGTTTTTTTGTGATTGTTTTAAATTATCTTTTTTTTAATTTATGTTTGTTAATAATTTTATGTAATAAATCTTAATTTTTGTAGAACATTATTTTTCCATTTTTGTATAACAATTTCGATTTATTGTAAATAAATTTAAAAAATATTTTTTATAATTATTAAAACACTTTTTTAATTTCTTTTTCATTTTTTTATGTATCTGATTTTTTTTATGTAATTTTACAGTGATCGTTTTTTTTCACTGATTTTTTATTTTTAAAATTTTTTTTTTGGTTTTAATTAAATTTTTATATTTTATTTTATATTTTTTTATTAATTAGAATTTTTTTTTTAATTAAAAAATATTTTAAACTTTGACAGCATAGGCGAATTTTTGGTTTTTTTAAATCACATTATTATAATTTTTTATTCTATTAAAATTTTAAATTTTATTAATTTATGTTAAAATTTTTTTAAAATAATTATATATTTTTTAGAAGCACTTTTAATTATTTATTTGTTGAAAAAGATTTTTATTTACATAATATTATTTTTTTAGAATTAGAATTTTATAAATATATATATATGTATTTAATAATAATTAGTGGTTAAAAATCTTATAATAATTAATAATGATTATCACAATTTTGAATTTGAAATTTTTCTTTTTTTTTTAAAAAAATATTTTTAATTTTTTAAGAAGTATTTTATTTTTTATTTAGATAAAAAAAAGTGGTTCTTTTCATAATTTTTCTTAAATTTGTAGTAAAATTTAAAATAATTTTGTTTGGTTTTTTTTTTGTGTAGAATTTGATTTCGACGATATTTTGGTGCTTTTTTTTAGTTATCTAAATTTTAGTGAAAATTATAAAATAAAGTTGAAATATATATACATAATTAGTTATGAAATTTGTAGTAATTAATGGATAAATTGATGTTTTTTTTGAATAGTTTTTAAATTTATTAGATTATTTTCGTTAAAATTTTTTAGTAAAATTCTAGTGAATTATGAGAAAATTAAGTAAATTAAGACAGCTGTTCATTATGGAAATTTAGTATAAATTGATGGCTAACTTTTCTGAAATGGAATTATTTGATTAAGCTTAAAATCAGTGATACAGAACATAAAAAACAGTAACACAGAATATAAAAAGTAGGGTAAGGCAACCTAAATAGATAGTAAGACAGATTGAAGAATTAATAACTGTCAAAATCTCATACAGGTTTTTAAACAAACATAGATTTTCAAGATTTTCAAAATATGTCTCTATTTCGAAACAGAACGAAATATCCTAATGCTTAGCAAACAGTTGTCTTTAAAATCGATATCTGGCTCGTGCAAGTCCTCGTGAAATCCTTACCCACTTAAATATAAGCTATATTTTCTTTGGTAGTTATTTTAACACTTTGTGGCAGTGCCTTACCAGTTTATAATTTATTTCGCATGAGACAAGAGCTTTTATCGCCCTTCTGTGTCTGAGCGAATATATAATAAATAAAATATATGTGTAATATTTTGTTTCAGCAGTTACTAGATATTGGTTTAAAATAACAGACTGTGATATTCAGACAACAAAATTACTTGATTTGTTTTTTATTACTACATATTATTGTAGGAAAATATTTTCTGAAGTCATTATTATTGTAATTACATTAACATAACAATAAAAATAATAAAATTCATCAAATATTTGAACTGAAAGTAATTTCAGGTGAATGCCAACATTTTTATATTTTTATGTATACTTTAACACAACATAAACAAAACAGTTTCTGTATAAAATATCATATATAATGTTCAGTTTTAATGTGTGGAAAATTCTATTAAAATTAGCATAAATATTTATATTAAATTGCATTATTGTGTTATGCATTAATAATAATAATAAAAATTCCTGTGCAATAAAAGACAAAAAGCACAAAAATTGTTGTTGGAAACTTAGTTTTTTTTTTTTAACAATACATAATATAGAATTTATGCAGTTTTATGCAAATTTCATACACTTATTAAAGCAGTTCCGTTTTATACCCCATTATTATTTATATCCGGTGTTTCTCTGCCACACCATGTTATGATTTTCTAGTTAATATTAATATATGTATATATTTTTTTAAAATATTTATTCATAGAAATTGTGCAATTTTATTATTTTTTCATATATAAATAATTTAATTTGAATTTAATAAAATTTTAATAGATTCTTTTATGGTAAAATTGGCGACATGTTTATTATTTACGTAGTAAAAATGTAACGAAAATAAATTTAATTTTTTTAGTTATTTAATTGTCCAGATATTTTTAGGGGAATAAGAATTTATTTTATTAGCAGTTTTAATTAGTAAATTTGTAAAGGTAAGTGGAGCAATTGGGTGGTGAAGGTGCAGAGATTAATTTACGATAACAAATATAGTGTAGTACAACTGAACCACATTGTAGTCTCTATATGTTAATTTTAACACGATGTCAACTGGTCAACAATCTATCAATCAGCTAAAACTAAGTTTGCTAAAAAATCAAAAATATTTTTGCATATTATTCTAAGGCTAAGCATTTATTGATTTTTTCGTTATATTATTTATATTTACATATAAATATTTTGACGAATCTGATTAACTCATATAGATTTCTTCAATATTTGTATTTAGTATTATGTCCTTTTGTTTGTGTCTAAAAAAATATATTTCCTTCCTACATTATTCTCTTTCGTGTTTAAAGTATATTAGACGTCAAAAATTCCTTTAGTTTTTGTTATTGAACCTTTACATTATATTTTTGAAACATGTAACTGAGTACCTTTCAGATTTTAGTTCAATAACAAAAAAAAAGATCTGCTTTATTTTCTGATCCTTTTTCTTTATACAAAGGACGATATATATTTTTTGTAATCAAAAATATTTATGTCATAAAATATATTATGACATAATATTATAAGTTTTTATAGTACTATACTTTAAAAAGTGGTTTTTTTTTAGTAAATATCCAGAAACAGAAAACTTGAAAATTATATTAAAAAAGTATTTCCTTTAACAGAATTTTGTTTAATATTTTTATTGAATCCTTAAACTTAAAGATTATATATTTTTGAAGGTAAAAAACACTTTAATAGGATATTGGTATGTAGTTGAAGTGAAAGAAATATTTTTACGATGCTTTTAAAATAAAGTTTTTAAAAGTGTAGAAAATTCTCTATTTCTAATAATCTTTTGTAATCCTTGTAGAAGGATATTTCACTAATAGAACTTATACGGTAATATTGTGTTAGTGTGTTGAATTAAAGTTAAATTCATATTTCAAAAATAAAAATTTCTTTAGTCCTGTGTGTGAATTTACAAAATGCTTGTCACATGACAATAGAGGCTTTTCAACGCCATCTGTTATCAATATTTGAATTAGGTTATGTATTCTGTTGGAAAACAAACTAAATTCAGTTTTGTATAGAAATATGTGTATTTAGGAAAAAGTGCAATTTCAGGCATAAGATAATTTTCCCATATTGTTAAAAATTCATTAAATAAATATAAATTTCAATACTTTATTTAAAAATATTGATAGATACAAAAAAAAAAAATATGAATAGTTTTAACAATTTATTATCATGAAAACTCAAATTCATATTTTTCTCTTTTTTTTAATTCACTGATTTATTAATAATGAAAAGTATGATTTTTCATCATTTTTTATTATTTTTTATATAATTTGTTTTTTTATTATTCTAAATAAAATAAAAAAAAATCTCTTAACCTCTTTTTATACATTTGTACAAGGATGTTTGAGTGTATATATATATGTTAAAGATTATTTCCGGTATGTTGAAAAAATATGGATTTATTATCATTTCTATGTCAATGCATATTTATTTTCTTGCTATTTTTTTTTAAACTTAAAAATATATGAATGTGTAGATATATAAAAATTGGTGGCGGAATTTATTTCAAATATACAAAATAGTGATAAAATATCTTCTTGACATAGAAAACTAATGCAGACAAAATATAACGATGAAATTTTTAATTTTTTCCACAGAATTGTAATCGCGAAATATAAAATAAATATAATATAATATTTTTCTTATAATAATTTATTGGTTTTAAGCTCGCTAGGTATAAATTTTTAGTTTTTTATGTTTCTCGGTCAATATTATTTTACATATTATGATACTTGTCCTATTATAGAACTAAAGGAGGATACAATTTTTAGAAATTTATAAAATTAATACAAAAATTTACATAAATTATAAAAAAAATTATCTAAAATTGTATAATGCTTTTGAAATTTCTATAATAATCTACGATTTTATACAGACTTTCATTAATGAATCTTTTATCTCTATCATCAAGAAGAAAGATTTTCATCTTGCTGATTAATAAACAATATTAAAGTTGAATTTTTATCGAATAAAATTAAATCAATATAGACAAGATTAAATTAATCATTCGTTGAATGTTTTCATCGTACAGAATGTGGTAAATATGAGCCTACTAAACTGGTATACTTTATTCATCCTTCGCAACAAAATCCAACTATAAAAAACAACTACAATAATAACCTTTAACGTAAATCAAACAACTTTCCTCGGCCCTGGCTCGCTAGACTTGTAGTGCCGAGCAAGAAGAACAATCAAACAAGGAAACGAATACATGTACTAATATTATGTTATGATTATATCTATGCCGCTCAAAATATAATCAAAATTGTTATTGTAGATTATATAATTGTTATTTATTATAAATATTTTAATTTTAACTTTTTAAACAACATATATAATTTATGAACTATGCAAATCTACCTAAGTTTGAATTAGTTTAATGATTATTTAGTAAACCCTGTTTAATTGTCGAAATTGGCCAAAAAAACAATCCATTTATTATTTAGAAATATATGACATTACAAAACATGTTCAATTTGAATTTGTTTGCTAAAGTGCTATCCATAAAGAATTGAAATCAATATGCGCCTATTAGTATTTCGTAGTAGCATTGCCTAATATCACTACACCACTGTTTTTTCAAATCTTAATTAACTTTTTTACGACGAAATAAATGAATCATTATTATTATTTTTTTCATTACAAAATTACACAAATTACTCTTTACGTAAAGTTTAAAATGTAATCATTTATTTAGATTTAAAAAAAACATAAATACTGTATCAGAGAACAGGTAATTGTGTTATTTATTACATTTTACATATAAATATTGATTAGATTTATATAGACTGTTTGTATCTGAATAATATGTTTAAAAATCAATTGTTGGATATAGAACATTTTTTAAATTGACAGGAAAGGAAATCTTTTAAAAGGATTTGTTAAAAGAACATTAGTTAAATTTTAGTTAAACTTCAAATTTGCTTTAAAGTATTTTCCATATTTTAAATTACGAAAATATAAATTATAATCTTTAATTTGATTTTAAAACAGAATTTAATTACCTTGAATTGATTATTTAACTGAAAAATAGTATTTCATAAACCAGTAAAATATGAGTAAAGTTTTTAATCACAATTTGTAAAAGCTTCAGGACAGTCGGACGGATTCTAATATTATATTTTTTGTTCGGGTTAATTTTTAAAAAAATTATCAGAAATTGATTATTTAAAGAAAATGAATAATAAATCATTTTGCAATTGAACAGAAAATATGTCACAAAAATTAAACTGACATGAATATGCTGTATATACACAAAAAGACACCTGCATTTTGATTCAAATTTAATATTAATTTTTAATCATTTGACTGTATATCGAATTGGATCAGAAATATAACATGTTATTTAATAATTGGAATCAATAATTTGAAAGGAAAACTACAAAATTAATCAACAAATTGGTATTCGGATAAATATTGACAAACCACATAATTACAGAGTATAAGTTGTTTGTTAAATAATAGAAAAGACTTTTTAAAGAAAGAACTTATTATGCAATTTTGACTAATTTATAACATAATACTATTGTGTAACATACAAAGTCCTTGCATTCAGTTAAAGGATTCCTAAATAAAAGTGTAATTAAAAATATTCATAAAAATCACTCATACAAAAATTTCTATATAAAATGCTGATAATGCAAAATAAGCATTATACTAATTGTAATGGAATGACTTTGTAAACAAAGTTCAATTAGGTATATTTATCTGAACTGAATTTAATTGTTGCGCAACATAAAAAAAAAATCATTATAAAGTAATTGTTTATGTTTTAATTAGAATATAACCAATGACGAAACGCGGATTTTAAAGTGTAAAAAGCCACTAAATTTTATAGTTTATTGAGTTCAGCTCGTTGAGGTTACCAGGGAGAAAGCTAGTAGGCCTCCTCATTGGAGATTACGAGCTGAACAAACACCCTTGGCATATCACATGGTGTACACAATTCAGCTATACAGTCACAAAAAATCTTTATTAAATTTTAGTAAATTTTGTTCGTTCAAACTAAGTAACTAAAATTATATAAATTGGCATGTCATTGAATTACTTTAATAGATGACTTCTATTTTTCTTTTGTCGTCAAAAATCGATGGAATTAAGGTTATTTATAAAATATACCAAAAATAAAAACAGTTTACATTTACTCCAAATATAAATTTGGAGCGTGTAATTTATTAAAATTGAATTTTTATGTAAAATTTTGCACGTGCCACAAAAATATATATTTAGTTTAGTTTTTAGTATACATAAGCATTTGAATTTCTACAAATCATTTTTAAATTAAACAAACAGCCGCCATACGAAAACTGAACTTGTCCGTTTTATGTTACATTAAAATCATTTTCATTTTATATTTAGAGATTATAACAAATTTTAGTATTATTTAGTTAGTATAGTACTTTTTCGTTTATTTAACCTTACCACAAAAGTGAAATTATCATAATCTCTGTAATGATACCTGAACCTATAGTGATTTCTTTTCTATATAACGATAGTAATGCTCCAATATTAAAAACCTTTACTTACTCTTATAGATATAATTTTATCTTAAGGATTAACTTTACTTATATTAATTTTTCAGCATAATTTCACTAAAAGTAAACAATCATAAATTTGGTTGGCCACAACATCCATTAAACATATATATTTAAATGATATAATCCCACAACATCAAAACATTCTTAGAAGCATGCATCAATAAAAATTTAAATCAAGCTTGTATACATATTAATTTGGTAAGCGACATTAGATTACTTCAAAATTAAGCAATTCTTCTACCAAATGTTATACCCAGTTTTAGTAATTTCCAGAATTAATATTGAAAATTTCATTACAATATTATATTAATTAAAATTACCTCAATATGTTCACAAATACAAATTCCTTCTTCACAGTAGGCACATTGTGCATATTTATGACCACCACCACTACCACCATTTGGTAATGGACTTGATGGTATTAAATTACTATCATCTGTATAGTCGCGATAATGATGCAATTGTGCTGTTGTCAATTCATGACTAGGTGGGATTAATACTGATTGGTTATCATCTTCATTAAAATCATCATAATGTTGAAATGCATCTAGACGACGAACACGATAAAAACTACACTTACGTTCCAAAAATGGCCCAGGTCCAAAAAAATCTTTTATATCACCAGTTGGTTTTGATTGGTTTGCATCAATTTCAGATTGTTCATTATCATCATTTATGTTAATATCTTTCGGACTATGGCCAGGTGATGCAATTGGTGTTGCTGGTGTAACAATAATAGAATCTTGTGGTATTGGTAACGAATTTAAATTATTTTTTTTTGGTTGTATATCTGCTGAACCTAAACTACCACGACCTGGTGTTGGTGGTAATAATTTATCACCAGTTGTATTAATTGATATTAATGGTGTTGTTGGTGGTGTACCATTATCATCATCAGCTTGTGATACTAATGGTAATGTAGCTGTTGCTGATTTTGTTAAATGTGAATGTACAATAACACCACCTTCACCATCATGTCGATGTACTAAACGTGGTGTTAATGGTCGTCCACCACCAACACTTTCATTATTTCTTAATAGATGTTGTTGTTGCTGTTGTAAATGTTGATGATGTTGATGATGATGATGTAAATGTTGTTGCTGTAAATGATGTTGATAACTACCTGGTTGGGCTGGATGATGATGATTATGATGATGATGCGAATGCGAATGTAGTCCACCACTATTTCCTTCATGTATTGGCAGTAAATATTTACTATTTGTTGCATAACTAGCTGCACTTAATTTACGTGATGGTCCGCCAGGTGTACGTAAATAATTCGATGATAATTGATGAAATTGACGTGATTGTTGAATACGTGTTGGTGTTATAAGACCACTTTTTGCTTTTTCTTTAGCTAATTTTTCAGCATCTTGTTGAGTTTTCTTTTGCTTTGTTTGACGTGCTTTACGCGATGCCAATGATGCACCACCTGCAGCCGCATACATATTTTAATAAATACTTTACAAAAAAAAAAAAAATTTACAAATTTTTGTATTTTTTTTTTCTCAGTGTATACAAAGTTAAATATTGTTATTTCAATTTTTGATTTATAAAAGTTGATTTTTTATGAAATTTACTACACAAATATTTTTCATTTTTTTTTCTAAATTATTTCAAAATAGCTTTTATAATGTGCGTATTTTTTTCAGTGTATTTTAGAGTTTGTTGGTTTAATAATTGATATACAATGAATAAATCTTATAAATTTTTATATAGGAAGAATTCAATTTTTGTGAGTTAAGAGCTTCAGGAAAATGAAGCATTTAGTGAATTTAGTAGCAGTTTTTCTTTTTCACATTATCTACTTGGATATAATAAAATAGTTTCCTATAAAATTATGACTAAATAAATTATAGCATCATTAAAAATTATAAAACGCTCCTTATGTTTTTGGGAGGGCCTTTTTTTTTTAATAATATGAAAATTTTAAATTTCTTTCCTAATCACAACACATAAAACACATGGCCGGACATGATAAAATTAATTTTCTATATTTATCTATATTTAATATGTTTTTTTTTTATAGTAAGTTTTATTTTTATAGTACGTTACAACATTTAGGCTAGTTCAGATTTGTTTTATTTCTATTTTGTTAATTAGAAAAGCAGCTACTCACACATATATAAATATTATTATTTAATATATATTTTTGAAAAATTACAAACACTTATTTGATTTTTAGGGATACTATAAAAGGAAGAATTTTAATTTACTTTCGGACACACGTTTTTTTTTTTTCCAAAAAAAGAAGTTTTTTCCGTAAAAATCGTCCAATTATTTGTGATTGTAGTATTTATGTTCTAATTTAAATTTTAAATATATATCCCTGTACGTTTTCTTCGGTTTTACGGAAATATAAAAACGAATTTTTAATCGTATTTAAATCAGAATTAAAAAATAATTAACTATAAGGTTTGAAGAAATTTAATTGGATGGGAAATTTAATTTATTTGGTTTTGAAAATATAGAAAATCTGATTGTACGTATATAAATATATAATTTTTCTGAGATTTATATGAAATTTTGATTGTATTATTGAAATATCCTGTTTATAAGTTGGAAATGAAAGATTCGGTTTAAATGAAAAATTTGATCCAGAATTTATTTTTGATTATTTATTTGTAATTTTTTCAGTGTATATTTAAGAAGATTGTATTAGTTTCTTTAAGTTTGTGTATGGTTTTTTTATCGGAAATTAATATTTATATATAATTTTAATTACAGTGTAGGTAAAACTTATAAACTTTTCATGTAATTTTCTCTAAAAACAATTGAAACCCTTTTTTTTTTACTGTGTCAGTTTTCTTAAAAAAATTAATATAAAAAATTCAATAAAATTTTTAATTATTTCTGGTGATTTTACTTAAAAAAATTAAGATTTCCTATTTTGGTGTAAAAATTTAAATATTTTAAATTATTTTTTTATATATATATTTTTATAAAAATGAAATTAATTTTCCAAAAATAAACTTTAAAATGAAAATTGGTGTTTTTTTTATTATTATTTTTTAATTTAATTATTTAATTAGTTGGTTTTTTTTTTTAATTCTTTAATTTCAGTAGAAAATCTATTTTGTCTTTTTAAAAAAAAATAAAAATATAAAAAACAAAATAAATATGATTTTTTTTATATTTTTATTTTTAACTAATTCCAAAATAAAAAAAAATTTAATTTTAATTAATTTTTTAATAAATTTTTTATCTTTTTTAATTAATTTAGTATTGTCTTTAAATATTTATATATAATATATATTTTTTTAAAAATTAATTAAAAAAACAATTTTTGTTTTTATTTAACAATTTATTTTTTAATTTATTTGAATATTTAAATGGCAAAAAAAATTATGATTTTAAAAAAATATTTGTGTTTTTTAAATAAATTACTATTTTTTTTAACAATTAAAATATAATTTTGTTATAAAAATTTATTATAATTTTATATTATTTTATTTTTTTAATAATTTATAAAAATAAAAAATTTTTTTTTTAGTTTTTTTGGTAATATTTTCTATTAAATACAAACAAAAACTCAACTTTCTTAATTATTTATAAAATTTATTTAATGTTTTATGTTAATTTTGCCACAAAAAAAATAGATAATATTAATTTATTTTTTTGTACCTAATTTTAAGCAACATTTAAGTTTTTTTTAACAAACAATTACAATTTTTTTCATTTTACAACTTTTTTTAAAATTATTATAATTTTTTCAGATAATTTTTTTTTTTTTATCTACAATGTTTTCATTTTTATATTTTCCATTTTACTATTTTTTTCATAAGACACTTTTGGGAAAAAAAATTATTATATTTGAAAAATTGAAAATATGGAAAATTTATGATTAAAATTAATACAAAAAAAAAGAAAAATGAAAATAATTTTCTTTTTATATTTATTTTGAGATTTGTTTCTATGAAAATTTTCTTTTTCTTATTTTATATGTTTTTAAAGTTTTAAACATTTTTAGTTGTTGGTGTTTGTTTTTTAAATATGTGTAAATAAAATTTTTTTTAAATATTTTTATTTGAAATTATTTTAAAATGTAATAATTTTTATTGCAAACAAAAAAGATTGTTTTATTAGCTGAAAATAAGATGTAAAATATTTTTATGTTACAATAAATATATTTATTAATATTACATAAACCCAGAATTATTACGATATTTTTGTTTAATTGGTCTTAATGTTTATTTTTAAATTACAAATTACGTAAATTAAGAGATAATCAAGCATTCTGCCTATTATGTATAAACATTAGATTTGAAAGTCCAAAAACATTTGACAAAAGCTGATATATTTACAATAATTTTTTAAATATCTATAGAACAAAAAACAATTGTTGTGTAATATTATCAATTTTTCAATAAACCAGATTCACCCAAAAAAAATTTGCAGTTCCAGCTGTAATATTCCAACTAATTTGTTTGTGAAAAAAATTTCTTTCCCAGATTTTAATAATTGAAAAAATTTAATAAACAAATAATCACGTACTCATATTAGTGTTTCACTAGATTTACATACGTATTAGTGAAAAGCTGTTAACAGTGTATTTACATTCTTGGACCAATCTTAATTTAGACCTAAATTCGTATATATTCGGATAGTGAAGACTATAAGAGGTTTATAACAGATAATCAAATCATTTTAATTCTAACAAAGTCTTCATAACTATTAGGTGTTAAATTAATATTTTGGTTCGCTAAGTAAACCTAAGTAAACGCCAAAAACATCACAATAATATTATTAACTTATAAAATTTATTAAAACATTTTTAGCTGTCACACTATTCACATTTTTAGCTGTCACACTATTAAAAATTTAATGAACTTATAATGTCTAACCACAATAATATTGTAGTGACCTAATATGACCTTTCAATATTTCATAAAAACTTAATTTATTTTACTAATGACACTTTAATAACGAATTTTTTTTACCACAAAGAAAGAGAAAACTAATTTGTTTCTTAAATTATCTGAAAGCAACATAAAAAAAAAATTTCCTTTTACAGCGCGACAAATTAAAGAAAATAATTTCTTCAAATTTGATTATTTTTTTTTTCCTTTCTAAGCCAAAAAGGACAACTTTTATTTTGTCTAAAATTTTTCAATAACATATTTATACATACATACATAAAATATTTAATTAAAGGTCAAAATAATTGTATAACTTGAAAAAAAATACTATGTTTTATATGTTTTTTTTGTATACAAAATTTTAAATGGTTTTTTAACAGGTAGCATTATAGGCTGCTCTAATACATGTATGCAAATTATATTTATTTCAATCTACCTAGAATTTTTATGTTGTCGAGGACGCCTATATTTCCCATTGGTCGTTATTGTCGACAATGTCTATGCTTATGTATATACCACAAAAACATAAAAACCAAAAAAAAAAATATCGTGAGCTATGTTTTTTTTTTATTTTTATATTTTTATGAAAATAAATTTTAATTTGGTTATTTTGACTATTTTATATGAGAGTGGGTCGTTTATTATGAAGTTGTTTGTATGTTATCCACACGTAAAAATTAAATAAATTTACATTTAACACGCAAATTTAACCCAAAAAATATACGAAAATTTTTATTTGTGGGGTAAAGAAGGATTTTTATTGTTGATTAGGTTGGGTCAGTGTTGCAAAAACAACATTTTATATTATTATTTTGGATTGTGTGAATGTGAATTGATTGGTACTTATTACTGATTATTTAATTATTTCCATCCGTTACGAGTCTGTAATTATTTAATATATAAATAGAGATTTGGAGAACACGAATTAAAAAACTTTTAAATTTCATTAAATATGCTAAATAAATTAATCATTTTCAATTCGTTTAGTCTAAATTTTGAATAATCATGAAACTGTTTATAATTATTGAAAGATTAACAACACTGACTCAATTATTGACAATTATTGTATTAAACTAATTTTCACATTTCTGTGATCCAGGTACTAACAACTTTTGCTTATGACAAACTATTAGTTTTAATTTGTGCGTCTTAGGGTAAACACGTATAAATTAAACTTATTCTCAGTATATTTTATTTTACCATATTCTTTATTTAAAAAAAATAATAATAATCCATTTCTATTTTCCAATAACTGCGGCAAGAAAGTTGAAAAACCAGTTCTGAAAATTGAGTGTGGTGATTGGAAATCATACAAACGTCTGTAAAAAATAGTACTGTATTGACATAATTTAATGCTGGCTTTTTAAAACTATAGTGTCATTTGGTTCCAGACTTACGAACGAGAAAGAACTATAAGAATGCATAATTCAATATTGAAGGCGAAAATATGTAAAGACAAGTTACGGGCAGATGGAGTTCTTTATCATCTTGAAACGATACCGCGGTCCTCGATTAGTAGGAAAATTGTTTTTTTAAATACAGGTTTTGTAAAGAAAAGCTACAGGTTTCTGTAAAGAAAAGCTTTCTAACAAGTTTTTTTTTGAATAAACGCTTATAGCAATACTTAATATAAGTTTTTACGGGATTTGACTCACTCCTTAATAACATATAATTATTTATACAAAATAATTTACGAAATATCACATTAAAATGATTAAACTATTTATTTGATTATTATACGAAAATAGTAAAATTACACAAGTGCTGTGGGGATTTGAAATTTATTGTTAAATCAAAATCAGAAAGATTATTTCCAAATATGCCAAATTAAATTATAAAAATAAATTTAATTTCCATCTAAACATGTTGATTTAATTCAAAAAGAACGTTTAAAACTATGTTTGGTATTCAAATCTCTTGTGGAAAATATATACACACATAGGCTGACAAAAGAAACTATAAAAATAGCAATAAAAACTTTTTAAAATGCACAAGAGATATGTTATAAGTAAATAAATTACTGTCACAAAATGACTATATATATATCCACACAACAATGCCAGACATTACATAAAAATTTTACTGCAAAAAGATTTCCAAAAAGTAAATTTATGCATTTTACTTAAACAGTCATATATAGGAGATGAAACTTTATCTATGTTGTTGGGTGGAATGATTAATATTTATGTTCTGAAATCTTTATATGCATATAAATTTTAGTGATTGATATTATCAAAGATTATGAATAAATGAATAATATTAGAATACGAATCAATTAGTTACTGGAAAATTAGAATTTAAAATACAGGTTAATAATAAGCTTAAAATTGCTTTATTGGATTTTTTTATTGCTCGTTCGTTAGGTAAAACATACCATTTTTTTATAATTTTACTAATAATTTTGCTGTCTGTCAGAATTCGAAAAATATTTTGCCGAATATTCTTTTAAATAATTTATTAATTCATTTAACTTTTAATTAATTTTTTTATGGTCTTTTAATTACGTACCATAAATTCCACGCATATAAAAAATTCGCAGCTTTTTAAAAATTTTAAACTGATCAGCGAGTTAATACTTGACCAAGCTCCTAGCAACCACAAATTTTTTTTAGAGAGCAATTAAAATGATTCTCCAAAGAGTTTATTAAATAATAAATAAATATTGAATTTTTTTCCAGGCTAAAATTGTAATTAAATTTTTTGTTCGTTATTTATTTAAATAAAAATATAGAGCTACGACTTTGATATATTTTTATATAATTTTTATGGTGGAAATTTCACTACACCAGATAATACAGTTGACATTTCATCAGCTTAAAAACAGAATAAAAGTAATTAAATGTCAAATTATAAAGGAAAAAAAAATAGAATTCATGTTCAACCCATTTTTTAATGGGTGGATAAGACTAATTTTTCTATGAAAATTTTCTTTAAAATGGAAAGGTTTAACCTTTGCGTGTTTATTATTATTGCATGTCAGCAGGAATGTGTCCTGAGCTTTAATGCAGTGTTTAAAGTAAATATTTATTCATAATTTAAGGTTCTATGATTTAAAAAAAAAAATATTTCATTGATTTTTAGTAATATTTGTCCTAGAAAAATTCCAGATTGAAGGTGAGTTTTCTGATTTTTTTTAAAAACTCATATGTGGGTTGATAAAATTTACGAATTTAAAAATAATTTCTTTAAACAAATGCGAAAGGATAAAAAAATGAAAGGATAAATTTACTATATTTAATTTATAAGTAAAAAGACGTGATAATATGTTATACTGTGATTCTAGTCCGACGCGTCGATGTTGAAAAAACCCCAAAAAAAGTCTAACCAAAATATAAAATCTTTTAAATGTTATAATCATTTTCAAATATGTTTGTTATGCAGATACTATTTAAGGTCTAATAATTTTATCCTTTATTACAAGTTTTGAGCATTTTCATAAAACATTATTGCAGATTATTATTTATTTACTATTATAAAGTATTGCAGAGTATATTTTGTAAAATTTATTTAGATTAACATAATATTCAGATTTTCATCAAATTCCAAACGTATTTAAAATAATATTTAAAATTTAGTAAATTATATTTCCTAGGACCAAGGACAACAAATAAAATATTTATTAAAAACTGAATTTTAAATATGAAATAATTTTGGGAAAAATTTAATGTTAATTTAAATTAGTTTTCCCGGAAATATAAATTTATTATGACTTTTAAACTTTTAATTTAATATTTCCTAGGAAATAGTAAAATTAAATTTTTATTCTTCAATAGCATAAGTATTAAAAAATTATAAAAATTTACTATTTTATTTTTGTTAAAAATGATATCTTTAAAACTATTTTTTTATTTTACTGTCAATAACTCTTCAAAATCATAAAAGTGCAATAATGTTAAATGTCCATGACATTTTTAATATCGATTCGGAAAATGTTTTTTTATTGCTTTCGAAAAATATGTTTTTTTTATAAAAAAAAAACCTGGTTATCACAAAATATTTTTTGTTGTATAATAACATCATAACCCAAAGACAATTCGTTTTACTTATTCACCTGAATTTCAAGAGAATTTAAAACATCTGCCAAACCAACTACAAAAATATATGAAGAAGACCAAAAAAAGGATAATAAATAATTGAAAGAATAGAAAATTTTTTTGCTTTCCTTTTTTATTGTTTTCACCAAAAATATTTAAGCATAGATCAAAAAAGTTAGTTGGTATATTTAGTATAGGGATGGGAAAAAACGTATCAAATATCAGAGTTGAAATTTGATAATATTTTGAAAAATAATTTACTTTGATTTCGATTATTATAAATTAAGTAAATACTTCAAATATCTTAAATTAATAGAGAACTATTTTAGTGTACTATGCTTGGGTGTATTAGGTTCAATTACTGCCCGCCGATGCATTGATATTGATGTAATTTTACTTAGGTTTAAATGACTGCCACTATAAGAAACTTTTATTCGGAAGTAATGTAAAATTATTCGGAAGTAATGTAAGAAGTAATATAAAATTATTAGGTCCAAATTCCAATTCAATGTTTTGAAATGCTTAGTGGGAGGTCTATGCTCGATATTGCGCCATTGAAAATGAAGACAAGGTTTTATAAGTATACGAATATTTAATATTGTCTTGACAGTAATTTATTTGACATTGTTATTATTTAAAAATGTATTTAAGGTATTATTACATTGAATTTTACTTCAATAATGCTAAATTGATTATACCAAAAGAAAAAGTATTTGAAATACATTTCTTGACGAATTCTTTTAACATTCAAATCTTTGTTGATATTCATAAATGTTTTTATCTTAGTGGAAAGTGGAAATATATTTGATATGATATTTTACTCTTGGGGGAGTAGAATAATAATTCTTCATTTCGTCCTTGGGCCTTGATAAATACAAGAAATCCAAGTTTGCATTGAAATTTCATATTATGTATATACAAACTTGGATAAAATAAAAAATATTATGTTCTGCTGGAAATAAATGAATATCGGTATAGAAGTGTGTAGGCGAGGGGTAAAAAGTGAGTAGTACGATTATAGTTTCAGATTTTTACCAGCATAAGATACATTTTTCTTCTTCTATATTTTGTGTTTGTATAGATTTTAAATAGTTTTATTTGGTTGGAGCCACATAAAGAAAGTATCTTTAAAAAAATTATAAAATTATAAAAATATTAGTTATTACGAATTGAAAAAAATTGGAATTATGATATTCATTTTATATAAAAATTAAATGTATAGTAAAACATTAAACTTATGTAGGTGTTTTGGTCGAATTTGAATTATATTTTTCTTTGGGTTAAAGTTTATAGTTTGATTTCATAATATTAATAACTAATGAAATTTTAATAATATAAATAAATGTCAAAAGTTATCTAAATATAAACTTATATTTAATATATTTAATAAAATATAATTTTATTATGTTTAAAGTGGAGGGAATCTATGATATTATAAATTTAATATTAAGTTGTTGAAAATTCGAATTTTTGTGTTGAATAACTATGTTTAAATATAATTTTTAAATATTTAGGCAAACATGTTTTGATATAATCACATCATGTATAGTTTCAGATAAGAGGATTAAACCTAAGCACATAATGTAATATTAAAGGATAAATAAAAACATTTTTCAGATTAGAAAATTGCATTTTCTTGGTAATCTTAAATACTTTATTTCTAGTTCAAAATATAATTCTTATTGATTATTTTGCTGAATTAAGTTTTATAAGATATTTTTTAATCTTATCAATTAGTTATACAAAATTAAAATTTACATTTTTTCTAAAATGTAATCAGATTATTAGATTAAAATGTATTGTGTGGTTAAGGCTGTGAATATACAATTTCAATTAATCCTATTACGCTGATGATATTAAATTTTTCAAAAAACTTTTACAAAAATTGGAAAATTATGCCAATGAAAATGTTTATTTACATAAATATTACTTTATATTTTGTAATTAAATTTCTTGAATTAATTAAATTAAATTTTCATATTAAATTTAATTATAAATTTCTTTATCGGTTATGTTAATTATAGTTTTTTTAAATAGATTTTATAAATCAATTTTTTATATTTTAATTCCAATGAATTTACCAAAATCTCAAAAGTCAATTAATCACGTAGAATGATATGAATAAAGTCCATTATATGTGAACTTGTGCTATAATAATGTACATATTATATAAATATGATGATTTTATATGTGCAGACAACATTTTTTTTCCCAGAAATGATGTGTACATAAATGTAAAATGTATACACATATATACTTTAATATACCTGTGCAATAGCATAAAAAACGAATTAACATTTATTTTATGTGATGTTATTATACGGATTGAAATTGAAATTGTCTATAGGCTCACTGTTAATGTTTGGGGAAAATATAAAATTAATTTTTCCAGAAATAAAAATATACAGAATTTTAAAACTGAAGGTGGAAATTATAGGGTCAAGGACTGCAGGTGAGTACGAGTTGTATCTTATGAAAATAACAATTATATAATTCAGCATTTATATATTTGGTCCTGAGTGACATTCACACGAGAAATAGATATGCGTTATGGCACTAGGCAAATAAACTCACTTGATAAGCACTTAATTGGCAATAGACCAAATTAATTTAGTGTCAAAATAGATGTCAAAATCAAGTAAAAGTCAGGGCTACATCACCGAAGTATGTAAGAAATTTTTACTCATGTATTCTTTTCTCATAGATTGTGACAAATTGCCAAATACTTCTAACACTGTTGTAATGCAAAAATAGTTAAGGAATTTGTCACAAACTCATATGGTTTGGCAATATATCGCCAAGAAGTACTACATGATGAACAGCTTAAATTTTAAAAATATTTTTGGAAATTTGGTTTAATACAATTTATTAGCTTAATTCGAGAAAATGTGATATTTAAAAATCAATGTATTCAAAATTAAACTCATTAGTAGTTTTCGAATTTCCGAAAGTCTCATAATTCAATGGAATTTAATTTTCATTTTCTAAGAAGTCAACCTGTATTTTTCATTAATTTCACGATAAAAAATATTACTTAAGAGTAAATTTTCCTGATTAAAAATTAGGTTTAGTTATAGGAAAACTATGTTTTTTTTTCATAATAAAAATTAATGTGTCCACTCTTAAAAGTTAATTTTATTTTTCGTTACAAAAACAATATTTGCCCATGACATACTTTAATTACAAGAAAATATCTTCTCATATCTAAAAAATTATCCTAGCATATATGTACTATACATATACCGTATGTATATTGAATATCCATAAAGTTGACACACCTTAAACATTAAAATTGAAAGTTGAATATATTTATATGAAATAGTACATATATACACAATAATAATTTATGTATATTGAATATACCATAATAATAATAATAATGAAATCCCAACAAGTTTTGATGTCCTTGCTATGTGATACCCCTAAGGATTATATGTACTACATTAGAAGTTCATAATATTCATAAACTTATTGTGAATACAAGAACCAACAAAAATAAAAAATAAAACTAACAATTTCTCTCTGGGTCTATAAAGCATAAATAGAAAATGATGAACAACCAACTTTTTTTTTGCAAAACTAGATAATATAATAGTTTTTTTTATGAAGAGACAACCTGACATACTGACCTTTCGATCTAGTAAATGATGAAATGGATTTTTTGTTGTAATGTCATGCAATTTATCAGTTACACATATATTTATGTAAAGAAGACAATTTTTTTTTCATTTTGCAATGAACCAAAAAACTGATAATCACTCAAAATGTAAATTTTGGTTTTATTGTGTATTTAGGACAGGATTCATTGTTATTGGTGGTTTTTGTTTGTAACATATAATTACATTTCAATTTTGTGATGTTGAATATTGGTTTTCTTGTGTTTTTTGTTGGAAAATTGAATTTATGGTTTTTATCATGAATTTACATATGTAAATTAGATGTCAATACACGCATTATAAAGATTGGTTTATTCAGATTTAGCATTTTTTTGGTTTTAAAATGGCCTAAATTAAGTTTAAAACTGATATTCCTGAATAAATATTAATTAATTTTTAATAATGTTTAGAATTCATTAAAAAAATTTAAATTTTAGATTCAGGTTTTTAAAAAAAATACTTTAATTGGCAATACTCATTTTAACACATCATTATAACCATTAATATCTTATAATAATGCATCTAATTAATGATAATCGATATTTTACACAATTAATGATGTTTGTATTTTTTTTTTATTTGATAAGTTTTTGCTGAATTTTATAAATTCTACAGGTGAGAGTGTTTAATGATCATTTAGTAAATTATACTTGGACCTCATTAATAATAATGTTTAGAAGTTCTGTGAAAGGACATAATAATTATATTTTCTTTTGTGTTATAATTAATTTAATTATTTTTTGAATGTAGTTCGAATATCAGTCAGTCGATTGAATGAAAAATAAAATTGGTATTATTTTAGATTTCAACTTATTTAGGTCTAAATTTCAATTAATTGCCGGATTAACTGACATTTAACAGAATTCTTTTAAAATTACAAATAATCTTTTTGTGGTTTCTGACATATAAATGTAGGAAGTAAGTCTACATTTTTATTTATTTTGTCCTTGTATAATTGACAAGGACAAAATTATTAAATTTAACAAAAAAAAATTATCCTTACATATACCCTAAGGAAGAATTCTGCTTGAAAATTTACAATTACAACGCATTTTTTAAAAACATTCTATATCTTTTAAAATGATTTTTTTCTATGTTTATATGTTTGTATTTTTAGTTGAGAAGGTTGTAAGAAAATAATTTTTTTTTGTTAATTACCTAGGAATTTTTAGGGTACAAAAATTTATTATACAACTATTCAATGCATATAGTATCTGAAATTCAGTTATTTACTAATTTCATTTAGTATTACTGAAAAAGATACAAACATTTCTAATTTTATACAAGTGTTAATAAATAGATATTTAGTTAATAGAATTTGTTTTCGAATTGTCTAAAAAATCATTGACGTATTCAACTATAACAAAAATCATGTAATAAAGTTAGACAAACCTCAAGATCAATTTTCTTCCGATAAAATTTATTGAATGAAATCGCATAATTTTCAAAGTTAAAAAGGAGAAAAATTCTCTAAGGTAAATAAATAAAAGGTAAATTTTACAAATAAAATATAGGATTTTATTCACTACTTTCGTATATTGAAAGTAGAATTTATTGCTTACAATGTTATAAAATTTATTGGAATTATCGATTTGGTTTAAGCAATTTATATTAACTCCAAAATATTATAAGATTTACATATTCATGAATTTGATTATACCCAGCACAAAGCTATAATTTTCTACATTATTCGTGATAGGAATTTAGTTGATGTTGTAAATTCAGAAGAAAACTTTCAACAGCACCAAATATTTTCCTTAAATAAATTATTTGGATTCACCTACTCAACATTTCGATTATTAAAACCTACAATCAAGCTTTTTGATTTTATTAACCTTCTTAAAAGTGAACCTAATTTCAATAAAGTCAATAACTTCAAATGAAATTTTTCTATATTTTACTATAAATTTTGTTGTGAATTTTATTGATCCATTTTTATTCGCTATATTTATATACATTAAAAGTGACATTTTTATGGTTTCCTTAATGGACTTGGTACGCCCTATAATTAAAAGCCTAGATGAACGATATTAAAGAAAAAAAAATTAATAAAAAAAAGTTCAATGTTAGCTTTTGATTTGAATGGTAAAATATATTATTATAATAAATAAACACACGATTTTAATCGACAAGGATAGACATTTTATCATTTATCAATAAACCAGGCGCAAAAAGCATCAATTTTAGACACGAAAATCAATATTAGTAATATACAAACGTGTTGTAAGTAAAATTTGATTTCATTAAATGGAAAAATTATTTTCAATGTATATACGGTATACAAAAATTTGAATAATGATTGTAGACTTAAGTATGAGTGTATGGCATAGTTTGAAAATTTTTTGTAATTTATTGATAATATAAAAAAAAATACACTACTTTTTCTAGAATAATTTTCTACAAATATTTCTGGATTGGATATCTAAACTCATTCAATTGTGGCAAGAAATGGTATTTAATCTTATTTCTGGTCATCGCTAGAGATATAAATGTCAGGACTAGGCTAAATAACACCAAAAGCGACTGCGACCAAAATAGATCTACAATGCCACCCTAAAGATCTTCAATCCAGTAAGTAAAGCTATACCCTTTAGTTCTATGAACCATTGCTCAAAGAGCCTGTCTGCTGATTCGTTATAATAGTAGTATTATTACTTGTTCCAACCAATAATACTTTTCTAATACAAATATCCAAATTACATTCCTTAACCCATAATTTATTTGAAATGTTGTCCTGTCCCAATAATAAATTTTTTTAAATTTCCTTCATTTTAAATTTATTAAAAATCTAAATACATAACACATTAGTGTAGCAAAGGTGTAACTAAGTGGTCTTTTATGACGGAAACAGGATAGAATTTAAGGAAGTTAAATAGCATTACCGGTTAAATTACATAATTTTTTTAAATGGAAAGAAATTTAAAAAAAAAAAACAACTTATGTACTTTAAAAATTACCTTCAGACTAATAAATTATATATTTCATTGTATTCATAATGTTTTTCATTTCCGCGCAAAAAAAATTATTGGATTATAAAAATGTTACGTAAAATTAGTACATTTTCTTGTTATTTTAAAAAAGGAAACATTTGTAAAAACTCTGAACTCTAATATCAACATAGAGTCATATATATGAGCCGCTTAATCTGAAAATTTAGCAAGTTTTTTGTTATTCTGGATATTTAAAGTTTACCGTTTCTATTCCAATAAATTTTTAAGAAACTTTCAAATATTAGGGTTACTTTTGGATATAAATCACTTACAAATGAAAAGAGCAAATATAATTCTATATGTTGTTATCATTTAATAGAATTTCTAAATAATCGGCATTATCTCCTTACCAAAGTCTGTCTTCCTTTAATAGTATAACTATTTTAAGCAATTGAAAATTTTATAGTGTGTACCCTAAATAAATTAATATACAAATAAAAAGAAAATTCAAAATAAAAAATTCATTTAAACTTTTAGTTGTAAATTATCCTTAACTAAATAACCCATCAAAAATAATTGTTATAAATTTGAACTAATTGCCCATTATTTGTCAAGGCAATATTTATAAAAGTAAATAAACGAAAATTAGTTTCTAAGAAAAATATTGAAACAAAAAAAGGAAGCAGATTCTGTGGAAAATCATGAATTTTAAATAAAGTTGCATTTTCCAATAAGAAAAGAACACACCATCAGGATAATTTTATTTACTCATAAAGTGTATAATATTTTATTACTTGAAATTTGTACATGACTAAAATTTGTAATTGGAAAACTTAAAGAAAATTGTATAAAGGGAAAGTTTTACATTTTAAAGTTGTTTTCCAAAAAAAAAGAGGAAAAAATTGTTTAACATTTTTAAAATTTTCTTTTGCCATAAAAATTACTAGAATTGATTTTAAATGCATTAAAAGTTGATATACTTTAGAAAGCTTTTATAACAATTGGTGAATAATTTAGATGCAATTCAAGCGTTTACATTTATTCTAAGAATCATGGCGTGTATAATTCTTTTTTTTTTTTTTGCTTAATTTTATATACTTTTTGCTTCTCTGTAGTTGAGTCAAAAAAAAAAAAAAAAACAAAATAATATTTTACCTTTGGGCTTTAAGGTTTGTTCTACATATTTTACCAAGAATATAATGAAATAATCTAAAATATTTATAATATTATTACAAATATTCTTGGTATTTGAGTCTGAATTGGATAAAGTTTTTTTTGTCGGTTAAAATATACATAGAAACGTGTAAGGATATCTTTGTGGTAAGTTTTGTTTAAATATTTGAGATTTAGTTCAAGAAATTAGTATTTGTTTAAATGGAAAAATAATTTTAAAGAGCCCCAAAAAAAAACCCAAATATTGTATCAGGGAAATAATTAGAAGTATTTTTAGCACATTTTGTAGTCAATTTTGTAATTAATATTAATTAGTTTTTGGTGATTGTGTTCGAAACTAGTGGTGTTTGTTAGAAAAATTAATATTAAATTTAAAAATTTGCGGTAAATTAGAATGTGATTATAATAATTATAAAATTTATATGAAGCAATAGTAGATTAAATATTATTTTTGACATTTATGTTGGTTGAAATGACATTCAGGTTCGATTAACAACACTCTCAAAGATATTATGTGAAACCTGAAACTTACTCTATAAGGTAATTTAATAGTGAATTCTGTTTATTTAGTGACAGATATGACATTTTAATAGAATGGAAATTTTTAGATTACCATTAATTTCCATGAATATTCTTGTGAATATAAAAAAAAACATATGGAATATAAGCTTACATTGTATTTTTAACAAAAATAAACTACATAATTTGGATCTGTATCTTCGCGTGTACTCATTTTTTGCAATTATATGACCAACTATATCATGGATTAAATTATATAATGTTGAAGATATTTCTCGCAATACTACCTTTTTTGAAACATATGCGATGATATAAGGGATATATTTTAAAATAATAATGATGGTGTAGGATTTTGAAGGAACTTTACGCTGTGGATGTGTTTTCGTAACATTAATTTTGTCACATAATAATCTTACCAATATATGTACATACTTCTGTTAAATTTTTCTGATGTAGATAATAGTAAAAACCTGTTTTACATAAAAATATAAGTTAAGTGACAAAAAATATGAGATCAACACATTTGAAGCTTATATAAGTCTTATAAGCTTCAAATATGTTTTTAAATTTAAATTAAATATTTTACTATAACTCAAATATAGTTTTTTTTAAAAATATGTATACAATTATTTTCAGAGATCATTATTTTAATTATTTAAAAAAAAAAATCCTTGAAATGCTGTGTTAATGCAGCGCGATTGAAAAATAGGTTAAATTATTTATAAAAATGATTTTAATCAATATATGTATATTATTATAAATTATAAGAATTTGCATATTTTATAAATTTATTTTCCAATTTTTTTTTAGAATTTTCTATTTGTCTACCACTTTTTGAATATATTAAATTATGTCAATATTATAATTTTTTAAACTAATGGGAATTAATTGAAATATTATTTGCAAGACATGCAATTTATGTGATGAATATTAAATTTAATTATAAAAACTATTTTTAAAATATTTTATTTCCTTTCGACAATTTAATAGAAAAATAAGTCACTTATTGCATGTTAAAAAAATTAAAACAAAAATGGATTTATTTAATTTGTAAGAAAATTTAAATTTGTCGAAATATTATACAGATAAATTATCAATCTAAAATATTTATAGCTATGTAATACAGTAGCTTAAATAGTAAATATTTGTGTTAATTACACCTTTTTTATATATCATTTAATGAAGTAATTATTGGTATTTATAGATAAATATCTAATTAATTATTAACTACAATAAATTAAACGTATCCTTGAATATAATAATAAATAATTTGAGTAAATAAGTATTTTGTTACTATTAATAGTTTAATATAAATACAAAAACTTTAACTTTAATTATAGTTGTGCTAAAGAGAAAATAAACAAAATAGCTACTTGAAAGTTTTTATTTTCGAAAGTTTGGATTGTAATTCAAATAAATTTTTGTAAATGTTACAAAAATATTTAATGGTTGTGTAATTTTGTTATTTTTATTTAACTGTGGTCTAAAATAAAATGTTGAGTGTCTTCACAATGCCGCAAAGCATAATCCTGCAGAGTTTTCTTTGGTATATACGTAAATTTAAGAATTTACGTTGGTATAAATTAATGTATTTTAAATTTAACTTTTTCTTAAAACCAGTAGATTAATTGATTAATTATTTTAGAAATTATGGATTTGTTCTCAAGAATTTAGAGTTATAGAAATTATGAAGATAATCATGTATCATCGGAAAATTAGTGAAAATTTTGTTGACAAAATTGAAATATAACGAACAATTGTAACCTACAAAGAAGTCTTTATAATATTTCTTTGAAAAATATTTACTACATATATAGTATATAAATAATAAATTTAATTTTCTGAAAAAAAAGTGTAGTCTCGGTGCGTAACGCTGACAGTGAAAAGAAAAATTTCATTAATAATTAAAATAGATTTTTTTTTTGCCCTAAGGGATTTATATTTTTTTTATGATTAATCCAAAAATAGATATTTTAATTTAGGTTAGGCTATTTCAAAATATATGCTGAAAAAAAAAATTTCCCTTTAAGCTAAAATAGAAATTTTTTAAGAAAGTATTAAATAAAAATTTACATAAAAAAATTGATGTTATAAAGTTTATTAAAAATCTGAGATAATTTATATAGCCAGACCTAAAAATTTTATGATATAAATTGAAGGATACATAATTACTTAGAAATCTTTTAAAAAAAATTTACTTAAATATTATAAAAAATGCCTTCGAGGAGAACTACTATTCTGTACTTTTATAGTTATAAGTTTTTTTTTTTGAGGACCGTCAGTTATTCTATTCCTTATAAGTGCATATTAAAATTAACTGGCGTGGCAATAAAACTAATAAAAGTTTTTATAAATTGAGTAGAAAACTGCAATAACATGAAAAAGCACTAACATAAAATATAAATCAAATTTACTACTAAAGTTTTATTTCGCTCAATTTATCCACAACAAAAAAAAAGAAAACAAATAATTTTTTTTTGCAGATAATTGGAGTAAATTATCCGGAACTGAAATTGCACAATTTTAAAAAAACGAAAATCCTTTTTTTCATTTTTATTTTCTTTAAAGGATATTATCTTCATTTATGTATGCACAATCATAATTTTTCTTTTCTCCAAAAGCCTATATTTATAATCCGTCAAGCTTAAGGCGCTAAAATATTACACTTTTGCTATATTATTGTTATTATTATTATTTTTTTATGTTATCCTTTGTATTTGTGTCAAATATAAAATTTATAACTATATTTGTGTGCATATTTATTTAACTTCATCTTTGTTTGTTTCCTTATATAGGTGGTGTTGTTTTTGTTTTATGACAGTTTAAAACGACAAGGAAAATATTGTTATCTTCAATGAAATAATAATAATAATATTTTCTTTTAGGAAAAACAGAATAAAAATTGTGACAATTTTTTATTTTTTTTAAAGGATTCAAGATTCTCAAAGAAAATAAATACAGTATTCGAAAAAAAATATTTTTATAAGGTAAATGTCAAAAAGGTTCTTAATTATGAATACTTTTGAAAGACGCATGATATCACTCGACATTAATTCTTGACGTACTAAGGACAAGAATCTCAAAAAAAAAACAATAACAAAAAAACAAATAGAAAAACATAAGATATTCAAGAAGGAATGAATAAAAAAAAAAACTAACAATTAAGTAACTATGAAAAGGACAGGCACCTATAAAATTTTAGACCTTGTCATACATTTGAGTATATAGAGAATTTTTCAATGTGAAATTTAAGGATAGAAAGATAAAAAATAAAAGAGTTCTTTTTCTAATACGTTATTTAAATTTTATAAATTTTAAATTTCAGGATATGAAATTTATTTAAAAATTTAAATTTTGTTAATGAGTAAAATTTCGTAGGAAATAATCGTCAAATAAAATTTTTATATGTACTAGTTAAATCGTCAGTCTCAACTTAAATTGTCAGCGTCAAACATGCATAAACTACTTTCAATACATACACTCATAAAATATAATTGTAACAACATAAGTAAGATAATTTATTTGCGTTAAAAGTAAATACTTTGTTTTAGAAACTTTTACTGCAAATTAAATTTCTTTTCTCGAAATCCTTGAAACATTTATAGTAAAAGTAGTTATAAGTTAGTTAGTAATAAACAAAAATTTACATTTACATATGGAACATCTGCGATATAAACGTTTATTGTTGATTTATTCAATTCATTTATCTCTTGCAATTATCCTTTCTTACAAAATGTTTTAAAATCAATAAACATGATTTAAATAAATTTCAATAAATAAAAAGGTTCCTCTGCTGTGAATTGATCATAATCGCCATTTATTTCCAACAGCAAGAGCAATTTTCCACAGTTTCCGAGTTTTTTAGGTATTTATTTCATTTCTTCAAAAGACGTTCTTTTAGGTCAAATAAAATTCCTGGGGTAAAAATTTGGGGTGTAAATATTTTTTCTCTCAATCATGGGAAATATTGCACTGATTAACATGTAATTTAAATTGAAGATTTGTTTGTTCAAATTAGTCAGATTATTATCGTACTCGTTAAATTAGGCTGTTCATAATATTTCGAAATCTACTACAATTAAAAAGCATAAGGACGACACTAATTGTTCCAAAGGCTAAGTAAAATCCAAAAAAAAAATTGTTTTATTCAGATAAGCTATAAATATGTTCGCTATTAAAATATCCTGATCCTGGTGGATAATTATTTTCGTATTTCAAAAATATTTAAAGATTTAATATAAATGAGTGTTCTAAAAAATAATTAAAAATCGTTTCTTCCTTGTTTCACAAAACATATTGATTTTTATGTAAAGGATTTTTGGTACAGAATAATGTTTTAAAAAACGTATATGCAAAATATTATAACAATAATTTTATAGAAATTTTGTGAAGTAACACGGTAATAAAAATAAATAATGCATAAATTTTTTTGAATAATTCAGAAAATAATCAATATTAAAAATCGTGAAAATGATTTTTTAATTTTAAATTATCTCTGTAATCCAAACGAATAATTTTTTCATAATATTCATTGAAGATCCTGTTGATTTAAAAACCTTAAAATGTACTTGAACTATGCATAAAATTACATAAAAAAAAATCAAAGAATTTTATCAGATTTCATATTAATTTTTAATGAATAAAAAGTTCAGGATATGAAAAATTCGTTCGTTTTTCTTAAATATTTATAGTATCTATCCTTGGTATTTAAATATTCTTCTACTTATGCAAAATTTTATGAATAAAAAAAATTACATTTTTGTGCATTGCGCATTTGTAATTCAATTTATTTTTTATTAATTAACTGAAAGTTTATAAATTGCTGTATAATCAACTGGACATTACATAAAAAATTACTTAGACATTAATTATTCTATAATAAAATTGACTAAAAATTTATTATTTCTGTCCAGCAGAGGGAAATGGAAAGACGAAGAAAAAATATTTAAAATTTGAGGTTAGTTTGAACGTGTCTTCGCTGGTTCAATTATGATGCACACATTATTTGGAAATAATATGAGTTATGACCAACCCAAACTAATCTGAAATAAAATTTCCACAAAATTACTTAAACATAATCAAACATAGTCATGATGACATGACAAATGAATAAAAAACGATCATGATTTACTAAATTACTGACAGTAAAAGACAACAATTTTTAACTCCCATGTGATTTACTTTTTTTTTGTTTATAGATAGTTTTTTTTAAATTTTCCTTATTGTATGAAAAACGTGTTGAATTTGCCATTGTTTTTTTATTAATCAAGGGAATACTTTTCAATGTTATACTTTTATGACAGAATTTTTCTTCCTTTTTATTTTTCTTTTGTTGATTGATGTTCATTTGCCGCTTTCGACAAAAATTTACAGTGCTATTGTTTTTTAAGTAATTTTGAATAGATTTTTTTTTTATTAAATAATCATTAATTTCGGTCAAGTATTTTAACCAAAAATATCGAATTCCAACAAATTTCGTATTTAGAAAATTTTTTTAATTACTCTCAAATCAATAGTCAAAATATACAAATTTTCTTTAAATATTCAAAAAATTACTAATCAAACTTTGAAAGTATGTTTATGTAATCAAATACATTTAATTAGCTTATTGATAATTAATCAAGCATAGATAATGTAATTAACTATTTAAAAAAAAGGTGAAATTTTCTGATTCAATGAAGCGATATTCAAAAAATGAAAAATTAATATTGAAATAATTTCAGTGAATAATTTATTGCATCGTGAACATTGTAATTAAACTAGCTAGGAATTTGGGTTATTTAACAAAAAATAAAATATGCTTTCATATAGTTACCAGCGATGGCATGATTTTTTTTTGGGTAATTTGATTCTTTAATCATTCTCAGTATTAAGGAAAACGCCAAATCAAAATTAAATATAATTAATTATAATTAATTAGTTCGAAGTTTGCTGTTGCTTTTAAGATGATAAGTTTTCTTATACTTCATATTCAAGTCACTTTTATGTAAGTCATGGGGGTGGGGGAGAGTGGTTGTTCGCAGAAATATAAGTTCATATTGAGTTAAATTTTTTCTAAATAATTATTTAAATTTAATTAGAAATATTCTACCGTAGTAATCTAGTAGATAATTTTAAGATTTTTTTGGTAACACTTGAAGGATTGTGATAAAAGAATTGCCTAGTGAAGTAAATCTATAAATTAAGTACGTATGTTGGCAGTTGCAGTACTTGAATTGGCTTCGCACAAAATTATGGTGATTATAAGCAGTTCTTAATTTCAAATACATAGATTAACCTAAAATATATTATAGTTCTACATAGTAGATATATGTAAATTCGTTTCGTTTGGTTTTGTAGTATCAAAAAAAACGGAAGAAAATTTATTTTTCCACTTATTTTCCACTACTAAACTCTTCTAGTAATATAACAATTGTAATGAATTAAAGGCTTTTTTTGTTTCTAAAATTTAATTATTTTTGTTTTATATTCTCTTTAATATTCGAAAAGAGGAAAAAAATCTATAAAACTTAAAAAATGATTTCTTTTATATGTAAATTCATCACGCACTAGTTATTTTTTCTTTGTCTGTGCTTTTAATCTTATACAGTTCACAATTATTATATACAGGATGCCAAAGTACATAAAAAAATTGATAGTACACATTCCTTAACAGGTTTTAGAGTCCTACAGAATGAAACATGTTCTGAATGACACCAAGTTTAAAATATTATAGAATTTCTAAACATTAATGGGTTAATGTTTTTTACTAAAATTAATTGATATTCATAAATTGAAATTTAGTGGAAATATATTGAATCATATTTCCCACTGATTGCACTATGAAGGACATATGTTAATCCGTTTTTTCAGAATAAATCTTTAAAGTACAAAAAATCGATTTGAATTTTTCGTAGTGTAACATAACACCCTGTATAGTGTAAACATAACCATAGTCAAGGCTCAAGCATTTAAGATTTTTATTTTTATGATTAATAATACTAATTTTCATTTTCGTAATGTATATATAAATTTGTTTTTCTTTTGGTATTATTTTGGCGTAATTTTAATAACCCAATTTATGTATAAGCACACATATTTTTATTTTGTAGTACATATTACAATATCGTATATTCTGCGATATTAATATGTCGTCCGGCGACAATCAATCTTTGATATGAAACAATAAAATAATATTTTTTAATTTTATTATAATTTTATTTTTTGTCTATAAAATGTTTATGTGTTTGTCTGTTTCATTAAAAATTTAACAGAAATTGAGTATTTGTTGTGGATTTTCCGATAAATTAAAAGGATATTACGTTGGTCGATATATATGTACTTGAGACAGAATTTCTTTTATATGAATGTAGGTAAAGTTAATGAGTATATTAATTATTTATTACATATTACTCTATAGAATTTTAGATTTATTTTTTATTAAAAGTTCTTTTTTTATAAAATAATTTATGGTTAATTAATCATAATTATCAATTATAAATTATTTAATAAGTTATATATTCGATTATTTTTTTTCAGTGGTAGTAGTAGTAGTTCATTAAATTAAACTAATACTATGACAATTAATGAGAGTTGAAAAAAAGTTTGAAATAAAAATGTACAGAAACATTAAAAAGGAGTTTTAAGATTAGTGAAAATAATTATAATATTTTTTTTTAATGTACGTTGGAGTGGCGAAGTTTTCTTTACACATACAAACTTATGAAAATAATGTTAATGTTCTAGCGATGAGTTTGAGAGTTATGCTCACGTACGCAGAAAAATTGAGGATTTCAAAAACACTGAAAAAAGTGAGACCTGGCAGCTTTGCTTAGACCACTTTGTAAATAAACCACCTTAACCGATTGCCTGGCGACTATTTTTCCTTAAATTATTTTATTATTCTAAAATTTTCCTTGCATATAATTAGAAAGTCAAAATAGCTAGACTAGAGTTTATCCAAATGATTTTTGCTCTAATCTACGGAATAACAAAATTATCAAGTTTGCCTAAGTTATACCAGTAAATTTTTACAGAAAATTCCAAAAAACTTATAACAAAAATATTTAGGCGCATAGTTCATTCGAATGGAAGAAGTCCGTAAGTTAAGTCAATCCGCCTGCAAGACAAATCAATTTTTAAACTGTACATTATGCCTGATCTACCCGACTTATGTAAAGTTCTTATAAATTAATCTTTTTCTATATTAACAACAAAGAAAATTTAATCAATAAAATGTGTATTTCAATTGGATTTTCAGATTAAAGATATAATTTGTACTTTGAAATTAAAAATGTTTTATGGAAATTTCTGCGTAATGAAAATATAAATAACAAAGTATATTCAATAAAATATATACTCGTACATTAAATCATTCGTTTCGTTTGCCTAAATTATTATCTGATGCAGTCGATCTGGCGGACTTTAATCAAAATGTAAATGTTTTTTTTTATTATATATGTAATTCTATTTTATTTCTGCGAAACGTTATTAAAGTCAACTTCAATTTCTGAGATTGAATTTGTATAAAAATGTCCTTAAATTTTTTTTAATTTTGATAGTATATAAAAAAATATGGTCTTGAATTGATTATTCTTTTTTTAGAGTTTTTTTTTAAATTACATTATAGCAACATCAAGAAATTCATAATAATTAAAGGAAAAAAGGATTCTTCAGACGTTGGCGAATTTTCTTTCCAAATTAAAAAAAGATGAGTGATAAAATTGAATGAAAGGGAAAATGAAACAAAATATATTATTTGTATTTTGAAAATGATGGTAACTGTAATATAGTTTTTTTTAATCGAATTGATTTACAAAATCAAGCCGACATATTCTTTTTACCAGAAGATGTTTTATGACATCTACCGCCCCTATAAAATACATATGTAATATGATTTCACGTCAGAATATTCTGCTTTTTTCCAGAATATTCTGCTTTTTCCAGTAAATAACTAAAAAATACAAATTCAAATAAATTTCCTATAATTTTATTTTGATAGCATGCAGCAAATTTAGATCAGAATTGTTATTTTTAAGGAATAGAGAGGATTAATTAGAATCAAAACTATTAAACAGGTTCGACACAAGGACTCGTCACAGATTTTTTAAAAATGAAAATCAAATCAAAAGTCAATTAATTATCCATCAATTATCCTATATTTCCAATGAATCTAATAAAATATATGTCATAAAATATTTATGAAAACATTGATTTAGTAATTAAGTGTACATAAATTATACTAAATTTTTTTTTGAATTGGATTAAAATCGTAATTTTAGTAACCCAATATAAAATTTAGGATTTACAAGAAAAAACAAACCAATTTATTACAAAATTAATTTTTAATTATAATTCGTGTTAAAAATAGTGTACTGTTTTTGTTAGAAAATCATAATTTATGTTTTAATTCATAAATTACCTAAATATTTATTAGGGGATTAAAATCATACTCACGAATTGTATTTACTATGTATATGTATATATATATTTTTTTATGAATATTAAAATAATCTAAAAATATAAACAACAATTTATCCATTTAATTGAAACTTTTATAATTTTAGAAATAAATTTATTTAAATAAAATAATAATTTTTATCTTTATGAAATTTATATTTCGTTTTGACTTGAATTTTATAAATAATTACGTTTTTTATATTATTAAAATTTTGAAAATTACAATTTTCCGGATTTCACTTTTAAAATTTTGAAGCGCACTTTTTTTTAATGGAAAAAAATGATTGAAAATAAATTAATTTTAATGAGAAGAATACATTTTTTTGGAAAATTGAATTTGTAAAATTATAAAAATTTTAAATAGTAAAATCGTAATTTTAATATAAACTCTGCGTGATTTATGAATTAGCACTGGTATATCCAAAATTAAAACAGGGATTTTTTAAAATATCTTTTTTCTTTAAAATAATTTTTTTTTTGGGAAATTATTTAATTGCTTAACAATTAATATAATTTTCCGCCACTAAATTTCCTTTTAATATTACTTTTTTATTTAATGTATATTTGTTATTATTTAATTAATTCACTTAATTGATATGCATTTATTTATTTTAATTTATTAATAATTAAATATTGATATTTTATGAACAATTTTAATAAAAAGATATTAACAAATTAAAATTTTATGAAATTTTGTTTGAATTTTATAATTCAATTAGCAGCAGTCGGTAATAATGCAGAGAAATATTATCAACTCCTATATTTAAAAGATAAAAATTAAAATATTTGGAAATTCAACTGCCATTAGATTACATTTAATAACACTTTAGCTCCACCAATTAAATATTAAAAACAAAACGCAAAATGGCGTTTTTCAACTAATTTTTAATAGCAAGAATGTTTCTACACTAATTTTTATTTTGAATGAAAATTACACAAAATATTATTAATTTTAATCACAAAAATATTGAAAAAACACTTTGGTTTTTCATTCAAATTACACAAAATGGTTACTTGAATAATTTTAATCAGCAAAATATATCGAATTGCATATTTTCTTTGTAATTTAATTTTAAATTATTTTAAATTAATTAACTCAACCATAATTTTCCAATTTTTTTTTATTACGAATTTAATGATAATTTTCCAAATTTATTTCACTAATTTTCCCATAATACAATAATAATTAAATTTATTAATAAATAAAAACTTACAAATTAAAAGGCACAATAAATTTGAAAAATAATCACAATTTTCCGAAGAAAAATTATTTTCATTTTCATTTTTTTTGTTTTTACATTAATTTTCTTTTGCTATATAAAAAACATTTCCATTTTTTTTTCTTCATAATTTTTCTTTTAAATTTCTTCCGTTCAAAATTTTTTTTTTAATTAAATTAAAATTTTCGGTAATTAATTAATTTATGACATCATTTATGACATTTCAACACAAACACAAGAATTTTAGAAGGTGGGAATAGGTTAAGTCGGAAAAACCACAAAATTAATGGAAAAAAAATAATAATTAAATTAAGGATTAAAAACAAACCATATTTTTTTTATCAGTGTAGGTGTAATATTTTTTTTAAAATTAATATTTGCATTAAAAAAAAAGATATTCGAATTTAATTTTTTTTTTTTAAAAATAATGAAAAATTAAATATTTTTTTGTTGATTTTTTTTATGCTGAAAATTCATATTTTTAATTTATTCGCAACACAAACAAAAAGAAAAAAACTGATTATTAAACGGAAAATAATTTAAGGTTTTTTTTATATTTTACGGAGGTTATTTAATTTAATCCTTTTTTTTCTGTTTTTTTTTGGTTATTAATTTACAAATTTTAAATCCTTGTGTGACATTTTATGAATACGAAAATTCCATTTAAAATAAATAATCGTTATTTTTTTTGTATATTATTTAAATTTCCGGTTTTAAAAACATCAAAATGAATCCTTTTATTTTTTTCTGTTAAAATTTAATAATTTTAAAAATAAATTTTTATTGAAATGAGAAAAAAATACGTTTTTCTGTTTTTTTTTTTTGCGAAATTTTCCGGAGGAAAACTTTTAACTTTTTTTGGTTTTTTTTTTTTTGGTTTTTTAAGGAAAATAATAATAAAAGAATTTTTTTATTAAAATTAATTTTATTTCGATTTTTTATTATTTTTGTACACAAGGAATGTTTTTTTGTTTTTGAAAAAACAGAATTAAAAAAATGCATAAAAAAAAATCAAAAAAAAATATTCGTTATTTACAACAAACGTAACGGACGATAACACGACAGCAACTAACTTAACAACCTTTTAAATGTTAAGGATGCCATCTATACAATTGTATATTAATTTCTATATATAAATATGTATTCAATTTTTATGAATATGTGTTTGTGTAAAGTGAGGGTGGTTTGTCATAATTTTTTAGTTCGAATTTTGCCATTTTTTTCTATGATATTTAACTACTTTTTTTGCACTTTTTCTACTACCTTTTCTACTTCATTTTGTTCGATATTTTCTATTTTATATTTTTTTTTTTTGTATGAAAATATAGTCGAAGGAAAACTAACAAAATGAAAATGTGCTTTTTGTTAGTTGTTGCTGTTGTAAAGTAAAAATCAAATACACCTACACATATTTAAAGAAATAATATTTTGTTACAGTAATTTGGGATAAATTGAATATTTTGAATTGAATTTAAATTTAAATATTTTGTAGATAATTTGCACAAATAATATAAATTCGCCATTTTGTATATCTTTGGTGTCAATTACTAATTCGCTATATAATATATTGCTTTTAAAAAAATGCATAAGTGTAAGTTGGAAAAGGATTATATAGTTTATTATAAATTATATGTCATTCGTAAATAAGGATCATTATTAAATGAAAACTGCAAGGAAGGATTGTAAATATTTAAAAAACTATAAAATGAAATAAAAAAATTATTCAATTTTAATAAATTTAAAAGATTATTAGTTATACATTTACAAAGTTAGTAATGCGGAGATGTTTTTAAAAATGAATGAATATTAAAATTAATAATACTTCAAGCTGAAAAGTGAATAAAATTATTAATTTATTATAGTCATTTTGTATATATATTTGGTTATTTAATTCAATCAATTAATAGTACCAATTTTCCATTTTTCCTATCTTCTTAATCATTTATTTATTTATTAGAGTTGCCAATGATGAAAATTCATAAAAGTTTGATTGTAAACATTTGTGATTAAGATTTTTATTAATAATTAAATAGTTCTCTGACCAAGTTTCAATTAAATTATTTAAATATTTTAGGATACTGAATGAAATATAAAAAAAATTTAATTATTAGTTTTAATATGTTCGTTGTGAACGCGTTTTAAAATTCAATGACATCCAGAAGCAGAGATGCTGATTTTATATTATAAATTTTGTTAAGAGAATTATACAACATATAGTTAAATTTTAAAAACAGTCATTTCAGTGGCACTTACTTGATGAACTAATAATCCCAAAATTCTTATATATTGTATTAATTTACCCAACGACACTTTAAAATTCATATAAAACATAACAAAATTTGTTTATTACTTTAAAAACACTTAGAATACTGATCGTCATATCAAATTAAAATTAATTTCAATGAAACCTCCTTCCACTGTAAAAATCATATATTTGTAAACTATTAATACAATACAAGAAACCAAAAAATAGTAGTTTTGTAGTTTTGTATCTATAAATCCTAGTTACGAGATTGTGGTGAAAAGCCGAACAATTTATCCACCTTATAAAAAATGCTTTCGTTTTCGCCATGAACACAAAAAATTGTTTGTAGGTTTATTCTTATCCTATCATATCACAACCTTAAAGAATGACATGGTATATAATATTTCTACAAAAATCCAAAATTAACTAAAAATATGTAATCCTTCTTTGGTGTTTATTCTTGTATTATAGTCTTCAACTCTTTTATGTATACAGGGTGAATTATAAAAATGATATTATTTTGACTGGGTTTTCCAAAGAAAGCAAAAAAAAAACTGTTATTGAAGTGGTAACAAAAATACAAATTAACTAAATATAAAAAAAAGGGATACTGAGGTATACAAATGAAAGGTTACAAGGGTAAACAGCGCACATTGTGTAATTTTTGTCGGTTTTTGAGAATTTTTCCAATATTTTTTTTATATACGGTACATATACAGTCGTCCTTTTGTAAATATATGGCAATGAAAAAGTTTTTCTTGTTGAGTTTTATTATCCTTGTTGGGCTAAGTTTTTTTTTTTTTGGTTTTGTTTTGTTTTGAATTTTTGTATACATACAACTGACGGGGTTAGACACAAAAAAAAAGAAGAAAATTTAAGAATGTAAGGAATTTTCTTTAAGAATTTTCAAGTTTTTGGTTATTTGTTTGTTGTTTTTGTGTTTTTTTATGTGGTGTATGACATTGTGATATAAATTTTGTTTCTTTAACTGGGAGATAATCGTATGTGATTTTGATTTAACCTTGATTGAAATTCTGACATATTGGAATGGAATTTCCTTTAGTTTTTTGTGTATCGGTATTTGTTGGTTTCTATATTTAGATATCAAGTATAAGTGGTTGATTAAATATTATTTATTAACTTAAAATGATTTTTAGTATAAGATTTACTTTTGATTGAGAAAGTGATTAATATGGATTAGAAGAATAATTTAGGTATCTCGAAAAGGATATTTTCATAAGCTTCGTAATTTTTTATGATTTAGCAAAATGAGGGAAAGAAATATACAAAATTTATCAAAATATTTTATGATTAAATGTAAAATTATCTGATAACCTTAATTTTTTTGTAACATGTACATATTTTAATTTTAATTCTGTAATAAATTTTTGTACAAGTGAGTAATAAAACAATAAAATTGATTAGAATATTTAGCACTAGGGTATTTATCTGTATATAAATATTTGATTTGACTAGATAATTTTTTTGTATATCTAACTAATATTAATTAAAATAAATTTAATGTATGCCCATGCATGAGTTTAACATATTTTGATAGATTAATATCATAATTACCTTACATATTAAGTAAACATAGATTGCATAAAATTTATTTAGCAGTTTATTAACAGGTTATTAATAATTTATTAAGTAGTTTGTTTCCGAAAAAAATGATAAAAATTCCAATAATCTAGCGTCTAGCATTTCAAAACCTTTGATTTTTGTATTTTGTAAGCCGCGACGGATTATAGAATAGACAGTATTTGATTATTTTATAAATTTAATAAATAAAAAAAATTTCATCTTCATTTATTGCCCGCGTAATATTTTTACTCTTAGGCTCGATTTTAGACTAATCCGCTACTGTTTGTAAGTATTTCACTATTTAAGTTCTAAAATTTGTTACAATTTAAGCATAATTTCCAAACTGTATGTACTAACAAATATTTTCTTATTTACGTGTACCATAAAATGTCCTGAAAATCAATATTTCATTTTATTACCCACCATAAAATTCATAACAACAAAAAACAACTAAATCCATTTTAAATTTATACAATTTTTGACTACTCTTCGACCAGAATAAAAAATATTTATTTACAAAAAATTGTTTCTGTTATACGAAAGTTCCTTTTTCCAAAGTATTACTTTGTATTAAAATGTAAGACAAAATTTTATTTATGATTACGTAAAAAAACATTGTAAAAAGTTTAAATATTATTTAGTAATCCTTTTATAAAATAGTTTCAGGTGTTTTAAAAATAATTCGTTAAAAAATATGTAATAATGAAAACAAAATTTAAAAATATGTAAATATAAATTTCCCTCCTACTAACTATAAATTTCACATATCTCTAAAAAAAAAAGGACTAAATTGTTGCTCTTTCATTATTGAAAATTTATTGAAATAAATTTCAAAAAAAAAAAAAAATATGAAAAACGTTAAAAATATTTATGCTACAATAAATCAGAATTAATGTACATGTAGATACTAAAAAAATTACCTATACAAAGATAATAATATTTAGTGCAGAAAGTGCACCACCCATGACAATTCAACAGGTCAATTATAAAATATATTAATAAAAAGAAGATTGTGTTCACTGAACCATTTTTGTCCATAATGTTTAACAAAGTGTAGGTTGGATTATCAACATTTTAACCAAAAAAAAATGAAATAACTCTTCATATATCTAGATACTCCATACAAACACATCCAAATTTAAAAATAAAAATTTTTTTTATAGATGCACATGTAAATTTATTGAACTTTTCAACTTTTCCTAAAGGATTTATAATAGTAAGGGTTTGATAAATTATCCTAAATTTTTTCTTTATATACATAACCACCCATCATTTCACATTTGAAAATTACTGCCCATTTGCTTTTTTGGTATAAATAATTGTTAGGCGTTTTTGTGTTGTAAATGTCCTTTATTTCTAGTGAAGTGATAAAAATTCATAGTTTAACTTTAAGAAAAAAGAATCGGGATCATAAATTTTTTTTTTTCTTTCTTACATTTTAAAATTAAATTTATAACTTTTTATGTTCATCCTGATCCTGTACTCATGTTCTAGATATCCCTATATCCTTTAACAAATAATAAATTGATAAAAAAATACTCATATACAGTACAATAATTTGAAGGTATGTGTAAGTAATTAAATACAAACTATATTAAACGATTTAATGATTTAAGGTGAATTTCCCAAAAAAAAATGTAATTAAGGATTTTTTTTGGCCCCAACAGTTAGCTTAGTTAGCTTTTAAAGAGCTTTTTGTGGTGAATATTTATTAATATGTATTATTATTTGCCGAGAAAATACTTAAAATTTAAGTATAGTAGAAAATATCCTAGAATATTTGAAAAATTTCCCAATATTTTCAAAAGCTTTTAAATTTTGTACAACTTTTAAGCTTTCTATCAAGTATCAACTTTCTTAAAATAATAAGGAAATTTAATATAATTTTTATTATTCTGTGAGCTTTTTAATATTTATCCTTTTCTTTGAATATTTTCTTTTAAGAAAATCAAATCAATCATTTTTATTTACAGTTTTTTAAGCTTTTCCATACAATTTCCTTTTTTTTTGCCTTTTGTTATGATTGTGAAAAATAAATATGATTAAATATTCAGTTATCATGGAGTGTAATAAAAATTTGAATAATGAATTATTCGTTATTTTTATTAGTATGCCCAGTCAGTTAAGGAAAAAAGGAATTTTATTTTATTTTTTTTTGTTAATAAAAAAAATTAATTTAAAATATTGATGATTGAAAAATAATTTAGATATCAAGAAAGAAAATTATGTTTTTTTTCTTTTTTGCTGTTCATGTTCAGAATGAAATGATTTATTAATTTTATTAATAAGTAGATTGACCTTAAAATTTATAAAATTTCATAAAATGTAGAAATATTTTATTATTATTTGAGAGAATATTTATACATAAAGCATATATACATACATCAATAAAATATTAATTACAAAATCGTGACATTGCACAAAATTATTATATTTTTTTAAATGTCACACACAATTGATGCAGTTATTTACCTAACCCTCGAGTATGAATTATAAAATGAATTGAGGCGACCAATTACAAAACTCGCGTTATCCAATCCAAGTGATTTCAAGTAAACAGAGTTTTTGGTTTCGTCGGCTCATATAAAATGTTCAGGGTTTCCATAAGTGGATATCAAATGGTTCAAAAAGTGGATATAAAAAAAAACGATTATTAAATGATTGTTAATCAATATTACAATCAATTTTGTTTCAATTAGGAGACAGTGTGCATAAATTTACTTTGTATAATTAACACTAATGGCGTTTATATATTTAAATATTAAATTTTAATTTAACTAATTAATAGAACTTATGTTTAAAATTGTATTGAAAGTACTTTTAGAATTAAATGACATTTTATGTATTTTTTTGTTGTTTCTTTTTAGGTTTTTTTTTTATGTTTTTTACTTTTTAACTTTTTTTACTTCTAATTTCGTACTCATTTTTAAAACTTTTTACCACCAGTTTTATTGTATACACTAATTGGACTCTAAAATCAATTCTGGATTTGGTTAAAAATATTTACATTTGCATTTGTACTTTTAGTATACACTCCCAATAATTAATTAAGTTCTAAGGAAATGTGAAAAGGTGACTTGAAAATCTATATTATTTACATTTTCTAGTTTAATAAGTTCCCTAATTTGAACTAATTATAATAAATAAAAATTATGATAATTTTAAACAATCAACTGGTACTCCAAACTTTACTATAGTTAAACCTCTAAAATAATTTGTTTAAAAAGTTTATTAAAGGCTACATTATTCTAATAAACTGCTTTCTATATTATTAAAAAACAACCAAAATTCTTCTTAATTTTTAAAGCACAATTATGCCTATTAAAAGCAATTATTTCCTCAACAGTATTTTTTTTTGTAACATTTTACATTGCAAAACCTTGGCACCGTCATAACAAATCCAAAATAATTAGTCTCTTGAGTCTATTATATACACAAAAAAATAAAAATTACAAAAATTATATTACCCAGGGGCCTATTAGAAAAAGGATACGCAGCCCCATGTCGTGTCTACGAACATCCGGTGCCTTTAATATAATATTTTGGTCATAACATGGTAAATAAGCATCAATTTTATATTAATGTCAAATATTTTTGTTTTTTCTTGTCCAAAAATTATTTTATTTGTTAGTGAAATTTATTTCAAATTTATTAAATTCAAATATAATTTTTTTTTCGAATCTCTTGTGACTTTAGTATAATTTTTGAAAATTTAGATATTTTTATGTAAGCTAATTACATGAGAGAATAGAAAATTAGAAGTTTGTTGAATTGAATTTGTATTAATTAAGCTTGTATTACATTTATGCTGGATTATGGCTTCAGCGTGAGGAAAAAGTTTGAATTGGTTAATCCAAAATATCCGGCTAAAATTCTTCTCTGACATGCCAAAGAATGTATACCTTCTATGTCTAAGAACTGAACAATCGAAATCTTAAACATCAGTTATGTCTTTTATCGGTTTCCTCACTATATACTGTCGCTTAAACTATTATCTTAAAGAAATTGAATAATTCGCATAATATCAGCTACAACTCATGCAGTGAGGAAAACGAATCGCTTTGGCATATTTTATGTGAATATGAACGTCTATTCAACTAGTCTATTCTATTAAAAATGTATATAAAATATTTGATAACTAACGATATACAATTTTACAATTTTAATTTTAGAAAATTGGGCGGAATCTATTAAAGCAAATTAAAAATAAAATAAGCAAATTTATTGACAGACATTTCTTCAATTTATTTAAAATATTTCCAATTCTTTTAGTTTTTTTTTTTACTGAAACATTAAACAAAAGATAATATCCTATCTCATCAACTGTCGCATTTTTACAATGTCAACGTAAAAAAAAATATATATAAAGGATTCTTTTAATGTTACCCAATGCCATCATTATACTATGAAATCATGAAAACTGACGACAGATTTTTATTTTGCTAGAAAGTTACGTTACAATTTTTTTTCCATATTTATACATATACATATTTTCTGTTTTCTGTAGTAATATTTTTGATAAAGTGTTTTTTTTAGTCCTTTTTCATATACATTTTTTTTTTTTGGAGAAAATAAAGGCGCGTCAGTCGTGAAAAATGTTAAAAAGGAAAGAAGCAAAAAAAAGTATAGAGGATTTCAACAAGGGTTGAAAGAAATATAAGTACATGGCAGGGTGAAATTAAGGATCGTACCCTATCAACATTAAAGGTGTCAGAATACATCGTTTAATAATTTTCCTTTTTTTGTTTGTATTCTTTTAAAGAAAAAATTTATTCTATTTTTTTTTCTTGGCAGTGGCAAAAAGCTATATAAAAGACCGAAAGATATTCGAAAGGATTTTAGATTAAAAGTTTTTTTTTTGTTGGTTTGAAAAGACTTTTATATTTTTACTTTGTTGAATGAAGGCAAAAAGTAAAATAGAAATAATAATAATGAACATTAAATCACAAGCTAAATGGTAGAATTAAAAATAAAAAGTGTACAAGTTAAATTTTATTGGATTTGTCATTATTTTGTTTAAATTTAAAGCAATTAAAAATAAAATTTGTATGAAAATCTAAATACAAAAAGAAAACTTTAGTTGAATAATCCTTTTGAATATATACAATGAACTAATATCAATTAGGATATTTAATATTTCGATAAATCTATATTGAAATATCTTCCTTGATGCTTGTTATTCTTATACTCAGTTTGTATACATAAAAAATAAGGGTTTTTTATCTTAACAAATTTTCTGTAAAAGAATTCAAATCAATTGAAATGATTGTCCTGTTTCCTATATTTTCATTGCGAACTAAAAAGGACTTATATGGATATTTAAATGTTATTTTAAACTAAAGGAATTGAAATTAAGGATGATGAAATCAGCTTTTTTTGATAGAAAAGAAAAAAAGGAAAAATGTGGTATGGAGCAAATGAACGATATCCTTAATTTAATATTAAGAAAAATTTAGGAGTATATATCTTTAATTGAAGTGGGTATCAATGATTGACACAGAGAGAATTGAAAAATTTGTCGAAGTGCATGAAATAGTAAAAATAACAAATTTTTCAATATTAAATGAAAATTATTATCCATTAATAAATTTTATGCTGAATTTATTCTAATTCATGGATTAGAAATTAATATATTTATTGCATAACACATGAATATCAAAATAATTTGACTTAGTATTAACATTTGCCCAGAATGTCTAGTGACAACTCTGATAACAAACTTAAATTCCAACGTTTATCACATCTCCCATTTACAATAACAAAAAAAAAGAAACCTTATCAAAATTTTCTAAATTAAAATGTGAAAATTTATTTCAATTTCATTTAATTGAAATTGAACGATCTAATAAAAAAATTGTATTGAGGCCAAAAGAAAAAAAAAGTATTCCTTTTTTTCTACTGTAAGGGTACACAAATAAAAATTATTATATATAACGATTATCCTTAAGGATCTACAAAAATAAAGAATTTAGTAGAATATTGAAAAGGTCAAAATAAATATGTTTATTTTCGATTTACTCAATTGATGAATATGAAAAACGAAGAAAGAAATTGTGTAAAAATGGGAAAATCGTTATAAGAAAATGAAATTTTTTTATTATTTAGTATTAAAGTTTTCTTTACAATTTTTCTAAATTTTTTAAGGTTATTTTGAGATATTAAAAATGCTTTATATTAAATGTTTTGGTCGTCGGTCTATCTGTGCAATTGTTATAAACATTTTTAAATTGTCTCCTCGCATTACAATGAATTGCAAATCTTGGTAAAATCCAATATGATTTTTGTTAATTAACCGATGATGGTCTAAAACGACTTTTCGCCTGTTCTCCAGTAATAAAATAATAATAAAATGTAGTTTATAACAAAGTTTATGGTTCGGAATTTATGTAAAATTTGTAGTAGGAAAGAATCGCAGGAATATGAAACTATTATACATTTTCTAGCTGAGGCATCCGACCATTTTCCTATTTTTTTAAGAAAGTGTACACAATAGGAAAAAGGAATTTTTCTCTTATTTTTATATATTTTCTGATAACCTTATCAAATTTGTATTTTTATCTCAACCAGCAAAAAATAAAAAACAAAATTGTACAAAACTGTTTATAAGGAGAAAAATAGAAAAGATTTCAGATAATTTTATATTTTTGGACATTGCAAAGATAACAAAATTCGTGACAAGAATATTATTCGATCAAAAATATATTGCTTTTGGAATGTTCTCGTTGTATTTTGAAGCTATTAGAAAATATAATTAGTTTTTAGGCTTTATTTGTTTGGTGAATGATCGACATAATTATTTATTGTTTGAATTTACAAATAAAATTAGTTTTCTGATCATGTGTAAAAAAATTGTTCACCAAAAAAAAAGGATTTTATTGCTGATTTTTTAAGTTTTATTTTTTGTTTGGAATTTTGAATTGGTATCATAATTGACTCAAAATAAATTATATAATTTTTATTAATGGTGGAAAAACATATATACAGGGGTGAATAAATCGAGGAATTTATATTATGTTATTTATATGCAATTGAAAATGAATTTCCTTGAAAAAATTGAATTTTTAAATTTTATTAATGTAAAATTAAGAATATAGCTGTCGGATTAGGTTTGAAGATTAATTTATACTCTCCTCATTAAACTAATAGAATTACTCCAATACTGAAAATCACTATATTGGAGCGGATTCAATATCTTGTTTTATTAACAATAGTTTACTTAGAATATTTTATTAAAACCTGTACTAGTTCATTAACTATTAGTATCCTGATCATGATAAAGGATATTAAACTATTTAATTCCTTATAAACAAATACTAATTAATTAAAATATTATATTTTCATAATCACTTTTTTTACTAACATTTTATTGGAAAACATTTTATTTTAAATACTCATTATTTTATAATTATAATAAAAATATTAATTTCCAATTAATAATAATACAGAAAAATCAATAAAATACATACTAATTAAGCAAATGAAAATCTTATATTACTTTTTGCAATTAAAAACAAAATACCAACAGAAAAAAAAAGGTTTTGAAAAAAAAAACGTGTAAAAACATTTCTAATTAATTTTAACCAAAAATTTGTGGGAACAAAAAAAAATAAACTTTTTCCACCAAAAAAAATATAAATTTATTTTTGGTATCTGATTGTAGGTTGAACTAATTATCTTAATATCTAATAAACGACAACCAACACAAAACTAAATAAACAAACATATTTTGTGATATCATTAAAAATGATAACGTCATTAAAACCACACTACACCAAAACAAAAACACCCCATCATCCTAATATTTCCCTGAATTCCCTGAATATATGCCCGCAAAAAAAAAAAAAAGCATTAAGAAAGGAAAAATCCTATCACATTTCAGTACTAAAAATATTCCACACACAAGGCAAAAGAGAATAAATGCCTTTAGCATTTTTTTTTATTATTTAATGCACAACATGAAAAAAAACGAAACATTCCTTTTATGATTTCATGACTTTCTTTTATATTTTTGAAATTTTCTCATCCTTAATTTAATCCTCAACATCAACATATAAAAACTCAAAATCCAATTAATTTTTTTTTTGTATTTTGGTTTGGTTTTTTTATTTTTTTTAATTCTGTATATACTTTACCATTATATCAGCAACAATTCTACCACCACCAGTCACAGCATCTGCTACTGGACCAGCATGTGATCCAGATTTAATACCACCATCACTACAATCAAATGTATCATCTACACGGTTATTAAATTTCGTAATACCAATTTTATTATTTTGAGTGGAAAGGAAATTACTAAGGTTTCGTACCGAAAGGATCATTCGTTGTGCGACAAGTGCCATTTTTAGTATATAATAAATACACACACACACACACAAACACAATGAAACACAAACCGAAAGTAATTCAAAATTTCGCTGATATTTTTTTTTGGTGATTTTGTGTTTTTACTAAACGGATTTTATATTTTTTAAATCCTTTTCTGTTTTCAGGATATATGATTAAAACAAATTTTTTCAAGGGAATTTGATAAAAAAAATTCAGTGACACCAAGTGAAAATAATGATAATTGTAATATTATTCACATCTATCGAACAATTTTAATATAATATCGAATTTGAGATCCTTGAATGATAAAATTAATAATTTCAGTTTATTTAAAATAATAAATTTTTGAAAAACAAATCCTTTTTAAGCGTATCAAATGCCGTGATATACTAAAAAAATATAATAGTGTTATTATATTTATTTAAAAGTACAAAATGTCCTGTTCTCTGTCATAAGGATAATGCTTTTTAATAATTTTTTTTGTTATGTACGATTATAGTTGTTGTATGTCATTAATGTTTGCAATTCATAAAAAAAGCACAGTTGCTGCTGACAAGTGAAAAAAATAAATAAATGAAAAAGGATTGGAAGTGGATAGTAAAGGATTTAAAAGGGGAATTTCACTTACATATATAATGAGTTCGTCATATTAAACCAAATCTGATAATGTCAATGATTATGTACAATTTTAAAAGTTATAATCGAAATGTTTCTGGTTATGACTTTGAATCTGAGGCAAAATGAGTCATAAGAAGTCAAAATGAGTCATAAGACGTTTAATCATAAATGGCCTTCTAAAATATTAATTTATAATCTAAATCTAATTTAATTAGAATAACAATACATTTTCTAATCTCAGTTTGACTAGAACCACTGTTAAATTTGAGAAACTAAATTGAAGCAATTACGACTTTCAAGTAAACTACATCGAAACTTTGCATATTTTAAGTAGAAAGTATTTTAATAAACTAGCTAGAATAATAATTGAGTATAAAGATATGACCCAGTTAATAAAACAAGGCACTGAAACTAGTTAAAAAAAATAATTGTACATAGAAATATTTTTTGAAATTTATCTAGAAATCTGTCATATATGTAATATATTGTCATATATGTAATGGGATTTTGTTTCTGGTAAGCATCTGAACCTAAACATTATATAAAAGGAAAAAAAAATATTTTTTGTTATACCCCTTTTTTTATAATAAGGATTCACTTAAGTACGATTCTTTCAATCAAACTATATGACATTGTGTCAAGTGGAAATTGTAATTTATAAAATGAAAAAAATGAAAGAAAAAATGTATTAGCCTCTCTAAACTAAACTACATAATAAATATAAAAGCGACAATTTAAAATAAAAAATTTATGTCATGACTTTATTTGACATATGGTTGGGTCTATAATGCAAAATTATATAACTTTTATATAGATCCTTTTTATGCAAACAAACTAATTATTGTATACTTAAGTATGGTAATTGTTGTTATAATGTAATTGTATTTGTAAAAGTGTTTCTTTTTTTTTTTAATATTTTTGATTCTGTTTGTACATTTATAATAACAATGACATTTTCATAAAGGTATATGGACATATTGCCTGAAGGACAATATATATCTATCGTATATATTTTTTTATATGAAATTTTATAATTTATTTTATATTTCATCATTTTTAGTTAATATCTGTTAATGTGAGGATTAAAATTTGTTTTAAAATTCATATTTTTTGGTCTTTGTGACGGTATGATCCAGAAAATTTATTACAAATTAGTGAAACTTAAAGACGGTTTTTTTTGGTAATTTCCAGTTTAAGTGACCGCAGCTAAAGCTAAACCAGTGAGTACATATTAGTAAAGTTCTTTTGATTCAATTAGTTTTTGCATACTATATTAACATATTGAAAAATTTAACTAAAGAACTCCATGTCTCCATCAATTTAATTGAAGAAGTACCGGAGTAATCTTAGTCGTAATATATGACTGCACAGAGTAATTTTCATTCATTAGATCGTAATATTCGAGTATGGTTGGGCCCTACAATAATTATAATATTATAATGATTCAAGTATTGGAAAACTTAAAAAATAATATCGTCTATTGGCAATGTTCTTTAATGATTATTTGGTATAAGATACGTGGCCATAGATGATCATAAATATTTTGCATGACACACACAAGATATATTTTATATTTGAATTCTCCACCTCCGACAATACTATTTTTACAAAAACATGTAAAACTAAAACATTCTAATTTTCTATCTTGAAAATATTTATAATTATTCTGTACTTTTGTATATGAAAAATTTGTCATAGTAAAAGAAAATATAACAAAACTCGAATAATAATTTAAGTTTGTTCTTAGCATAGCTTTCACTTATCTATGTACATGTAAAATTTAAATAAATATGTTGTCTAAAAATTTAGTATACATTATCCAAACACAATAAAAAAAAAAGTACAAAATTGTATTTTGCATTTAATTTCATATATGAGAGTCTTATCCATGATAGACGGATACTTTGCATAATATTTAAAATAAATTTTACATTATTTATGACAAACTGTTCTACTTTTACGTTAAACCAGAAAAAGAAATAAGAGCAGTTCTTGAACTTCCCTTTTCAATAATTTTTTTTTTAACAAGGATCATCTAATACATGTGCAAATTAAATAGAAAAGAAGCTATATACTTATATAGTTATAAATTCATTTTATATAAGTTTTAATGCAAATTGTATGGTTATAGTACGTATACAGAAAGTAGTGAAGTAGAATTTATTAATTTTGGTTTCCGCTTTTTCTATCATATACATATATATATATATATATATTCATAATAAATTCAAAATATTCATTCTTTATGTCATTCTGTGGGCTTTAAATGAATGCATTTAGACAATTTAATAACAAGAAGTAAAAGTACGTGTTACAGGCTGAAGATGAAAAGTTTTCATTATATTTCAGTGGATATTTGGAGAAAAAATATACATAAATGTTTCTGCAGTCAAAAATAGTATTGGGGTGTAAATAGTATTGGGGTGTAAAATTGTAATAAAATAATTTGAATTATTTAAACGAATAATTTGTATCTGCTGCGTATGAATTGCCTTTTTTTGCTGCAAAAGCAATTATTTGTCGTTAAGTATTTACTATTTACCTCCACCAAAAAGTATACATTTGAGGTCAAAATTTTCTTTTCTCTATACAGTTTGTCCAAGGTACACTATTTGTATTATTTTTTTTTAAATGGTACTATTTATATTAGAAAATTTGTGTTACTACTAAAGAAAACTTGTTCTGAAATCACTCTGTAATTTAGATTCTTTCATTATGTCGTATCCTTCGTGTTCTAAATTTATCTAAATTATTGTGTTATTAGAGAATACACGTAGTAGTATTCATTCAAATTATTTCTATACAAAAAAAAACGAGAGTAACATAAATTTATATCCTTTTAATAGTTAATACATGTTAGAGAAGGTAAATTTTTTTTTCTGTATTATAAATATTGCCGTAAACTTTTGTGATTAAAATTACAAAAAAAAACCCTAAGCTTAACATTGAAAAGATACTAGTAGAAATGTTTATATATTCAGGAAAAAAATATATACACACATTCTGTATCAGTCCTTGTAAAGAAGGATATACCTTATTTTAAATGTACGTATATATCGATACCAATAGGAAAAGTTCATTATTTTTTGTATTATATACTTGATATTGAAAAAAATTCATGACATTTTTCCCTATTTTTTTTTGGTTTACTGGAAAGTAAACTTAATTAAAAGCTCGAAAATCAACAGTTTTAGTATACGATAGAATTTTTTTATAACCACTAGTATACGATAGAGCATTTAATTGTTTAACAGAATATTTTAACTTTTCTCCATTTGAATTTGTGGTTTAGTTTTATCTGTAGTGAATTTTTTATATTGCGAAATTTTTTTTAGAATTTAATTGAAATTTTAATTTATTAGTTGAAAATTATCTAAATTTCCAAAAATTTAATCAAAATTATTTATTTTAATCGTGGCTGGATTGATTACTTTATTTAAATTTATTTTGATTAAATTTTTGGAAATTTTATTTAATTAAATTTAGATTTTATTATGTTGATTAGTATTATGTTAATGATTTTTGAAAACAGATCTTTTGTAATAAATTATAATAACTTGAAATAAAATATTAATGTAAAACACATTTGAAATTGATGACACAAGCCTATTATATATCCATAGAAGCGAATAAGAATTAGACTTAACTAAAGAATTCTTAATAGTTGAGTTTACAACCTTTCCCAGACTTTGGAAGCTTCCTGGCTGATTATGTTATTTTCTGATCCTTGTTTTATTATAAAAATAAATATAAAAAATTAAAGAGTTTATTGGAATTTATTTAAATCCATAAATTCATGAAATAAATAAATATCAGTGACTGTAGGCTGTGTCTGTTTTGCAGTAAAGCATATTAATATCTAGTAGTATTACAGTAATTTGAAAATAGCATTTCATGTTCTGCATTTACTATATTTCTGTATTTTGTTTTCATTGCAGTATAATAGAGGGGTTATCTCTTGTAATAATATTCGGATATTTCATAAAATTTTAAAAGCTAAAATTTATATCTTCCACTTGAAAAAATATTAACAACAGTATTTTGACCCCAAGCTAAATTTACTAATTGACCTGGAAAATATTCCAAAAAAGTTTTCTGTAAGTCAGATATATACTGAGTTCAGCATTGTTGTAGGCTAAATAATTAATATTTATTGTTTGACGAGGACAGTTTAGTTCATTATAATACTTTTTATTATTTTTAAAAACTTAGTAACTAAATAATAAACTATTAAATTTTCTTTTTAAAAAATAGACACATCAATCGTAAATACTCAAAGAATAAACTCTTCTTTTCAAAATAGACGAAACTCAGCTTTATGACAAACATAGATTTAGATTATGCCAGGAATTTCATAATTTCGATCTATAAATCATCGAAAATCATTTTATTCTAATATCCTTTTTTACATAAACTTTGAATCTAAATAACATTCATTTACTAAAATATTTCACCTTAATATTAATATAAAAACTATAGTTACATTACATTATAGCTAAATATCATCAAGATAATTACATTAAATATCTACAAAGAAAATTATCAAAAAAAAATATCATTAGTGACGGAAGAATCATTTTTAGTCATTAGTAATTTTGTATATTGCATTGCAAAACTAAATTATCTACGTATGTGTGTGAAAATCAAATAAAAACCTAATGTGTAATATAAAAACATATGTGAAGAAATATAAACTTTTTCTACAATTAAGGGTTTGTTGGAATAATGCTGAACACAAAAAACCAAACATTTTTATCAACAACACAATATTTCATAAATATATTTTCAGTAGATTATCTAATTTGCTAAATTATAGGCTATAATTGGTTCTAGATATAATCACAAATATTTTGTTCAAATATTTTCTTTCCAATGGAAAACAATTTGAACAAACAAAAATATCTAAAATTGCGATTAAAATATTTTTTCATACAAAACAGAAATTCTAAAACTAATATTTACATTTTTACAAAAAAAAAAAATCTGTTTATTTTATTATGTTTTATAAATTACTTAAATATACCAGATACAAATAATTAGTACTGTGCTATGTCTAATAGAAAAATAAAGACCATACGAAATAGAAAATAATTATTTATATTTCAGTTATAAAAGAATGTAAATATTTTACATTACTAGGCAAAAACAAAATTTAGTTCATTATAGCCAATTAGTTCTTCAGTTCTTTTACCAATTTTCTATTAAATATAAAAGATTTTTTTGTTAAAGCTCCAGCATATACCAATTTAGGCAGGCAGTAATGTTTTCTATATAAATGTTATTCTGGGCCAATTATTTTTATTATTTCATTTAAATTGTCATTTCTGTCAAATGAAATTACAATAAAATGTATCCAAAGAGAAAGAAAGATATAACAATAGAGATACAAAAAAAAACAAGATCGACAGGATATAAAAATATTGTCGTCCTGCGGAGCAGATAATTTTTTAAAGATTTTTATTTGTACTTAAAATTATTTTATTCTGATTTTCCGATGGCCATTTTCAGTCAAAATTAAAAGGACAAATTGAAATTTTTTGTGAACAAAAAATAATATTGAATCCTACAAGTTTTTTAAAAATACGTTTTGGATTAAAATTTTCCTATCTTAGTGACAATTGACATTTTCGTTAATTACATAAAATTTTGCATTTTAAGTTTTTAATAATTTCAATGAAACTGAATCTAAATTTTTTTTAAATAAATATAGGGCATAATTACATAAAATTTGGAAACCACTGATCTAAATTGTAATACAAATTTAAATAACAATATTCTAATTTTTGAAACACCTTGTATTTTATTACTTTTTAATGTATTTCTTAATAAATTATCCTTAAAACCTTATTGTATATGCGTTATTATACCATTTACATTTTTAATATTTTTTTCTGCATATATACATAATTCTATGTATTAAAGGTGAGATATTATCCATTTTGTAATACTATTTATTAATGTATATGTGATATTTTTTATTAGACAGTGTAAATGAGAAATTTTGTTTATACAATACATACGAATTTTTTTTAACATATTTTACAACCCTATTCGGAAATAATACTATGTTTCCGTACTAGAAAGCTTTTGCTTCTTCAAATATTATGAAATGGTGAATTATTTAAAATTGATAAATTTGCATGATTAGGATTACTACACTTTGTATGTATGTATAAAAAGAATCTAACAGAAATGTCCATTATATATCTATGTATTTCACACTTTTGAAATGAATTATTATTATTATATTCATTTTTCATATAAATTTTTAAGATTTATATTGTTTATTTTATGGTAACCTTCATGAATATTTATAGAACTTTTGAAATTTAAATAAAATCCTTAAGTAAAAAATATCTTTAAATTTTAATAATATGTGGATAACATATAATATCCTTAAAAAGAATTAATTATATCCTTAAATTTTCAACTTGTAAAAACTTTAGAAGTAGAAATAATTACAAGCAATTAAATTGAGTTATGGCTCAACCACTGTAATCTATATGTACAGTATTGTAAATTATGGTTTATGTGAAACATTGACAATAAATTGCTTAACCTTTTTGGTAGTAGGACATTTACAACATTTACACAATTTCTTTCAAAATTAACCAAAGCATAAATCCTTAAAGAAAATTTTAGGTTAAAATTCTTATTCTCAAAAAAATTTTCTAAAAATTACTTAAATATTAACTTATAATTTTTGAAAGATTTTAAGAAAAACAATTCTCAGTATCGCAACGCTTTAAATTTATTAATAATAAACTGACAAATACCATAAATTTTTTAGTGGGCCGGGAAATATGTTTACCCATTCTTATATTATAAATCTAAAATTTTCTTAATCACTTATTGTAAATATTGTAAATTATGTATTTGGTAAATTTATTTTTTTGTAAAATTAATATCATTAAATGTGTATTATTGTTAAGCTATTGATAAATGATTATCAAATAATTTACTAATATATTATGTGCTTTCCATTAATTTTGAAAAATTATAATACGATTATGATTTTTTTTATAAACATTTTATCACCGAATTTATAATTTATCTAAAATTTTGTAAAAATTCCATTTAAAAAGAATATATAACTAAAATTTGTCATAATCACCTTTAAAAATGAACTCGAATTGAAATATCCTTCAATTAGATTTTTTTTGATTAATTTTTGTTGTGCTATAATAATTATACAAAATTTGTTAGAAATCATTTTAGTAGAAAATCGAATAAAATAGATTGGTTAGTGGTGTGCAAATTGTGGAAATAAAATTAATTGGAATATGAATTAAAGAAGCGTAAAAACAAATATGGGTCCAATATGTAAAAAAGTATATTTTATATTGATAGATGTAAGATTATATTGCCTATAATTCTGAATCAATGATTTTCACTCAAATTTTCAAATTTAATTACGTTCAAATAATCATAATGAAATGATAAATTTTCCAAATTATTATTTAATTTTTAAAAATAATTTCCAAATTAAATAATTCGATAACTTTAATGCAATTACATAATATAATTTAATTATTTAAAAAAATAATGTGTTAATTATTGATAAATAATGATAAATAAATGTAAAATTGAAAATTAAATTATTCCGTGTGATTATATTTATTCTAAAATATTGAATTTTTCTTTTACCATAAAAATCAAATTAATGAAATGAAAAAAAATCGATTTTCTTTTTTTTGTGTTCGCCAGGACAGCACTTTACGTAATTATTTACAAAAATATTAATTAATTTATTGTATTATATAAGCCAATATTATCACCAAAAATTATAAAGAGAAATTATACATAAATTAAAATAAATATAATTTTTTATTGGACCAAATTTTTTTTACAATTAATATAATTAATTCGTGATATACTTTACGAAAAATACTTGAAAGTTTCACAGATAAGTAAAATGAAGTTTTCGAAATCAATTGAAGTTTTCGAAATCAAATGATATAAATGAATTTTTTAAGAATCTAAGTTTAAATACAATTTGTGTCTTTCTGGTTTACGCGGTTCGGAAAATAACAATTTATTGTACAATAATTTATTTATAAAATATAATTTATAAAGTTTCTAAATATTAAAATTTAGTAAAAAAATGTTCGTACCTGGAAAATCTCTTCTATATTCTATTTTAATTTCAAATTGAAATGAAATTGTGCAAAAAAATCTAATTAAATATAAATAATTACTAATTAGTTTCTTTCATTTTTAATATTTACATAATTATGTCGTTCTAAAACCCATTACAGCAATTACACCTATTATTGTTCTTTAACAAATATGTAGTTTCAAATTTTTACATAAATTATTTTTCATAAATTGAAAAACTTATATTTTAAATGGTCTCCTGAGTATATTATTTAAATACTTTAATAGTATCTAATTACATGTACATATAAACATATTAATTATAAATTGCATATATAATATTTTAATTTTTACTGTTTCAAGTTATGTAAAGTTTATTTTTTTTTTCATTTTGGTGGAATAATTCACCTCTTTTTTTATATTTTAATTTTATTTTTCTTTGTAATTTTTACCTGAACGGCAGTAAAAATTAATGGCTTGAACTAAATTATATTATTATCCTATATACGAGTATATAACAATTTTATGATATGGAATTATGGGGAAAATTTTATGCGTGATGATTACTATTTCATATAAAAAAAAAGAATGACAAAAATTATATATGGAAAATCGAAAATATTATGACGTGCAAAAACCTAGTTAATTGAACGAAAAAATAAATAAATTCCGAACTGGAAAATATTATCTTTTATAGTCGGGTGTGTGATGTTTATTAGTAGTTTGACACTTGCTTTGAGCTATTTGCTTTGAAAATTAAGTTGATAGAACATGCATAACAATTACATTATTTGAATACAATTATATTGGAATTAAATCACACATTTGAACCATCAGAAGGTTAAAAAAAATTAATAGAAATGAATTTCTAGCTTTTGTACATCAATATTTATGGAAAAACTTTGAAAAATTAAATTAAATTTGTGATAATTCTGTACTAATTTGAAATGAGTTTGTTTAGAAATAATAGTAGCTAGCAAAAGTGTTCTTATAGTTAATTAAATTCGCTCTATTAGCACCAATTTATTCATATGCTTTGGTGTTCTATGTTTAATAAATATTGGTTCCTGTCAGATTAGAATTGCATGTTCTTTAGATATTCTTCCATCTTTAGATATTCTTATATGTTGATGTAAGACAACGATAATGAAATTTTAATTCCACTATTTAAAATATAAAAACATGTATATTAAAAAAAACATATTTAACTGCAATCCTTGATAATACTAATAACAATAACTATATACATATAATTGGTATATAAAATGTAAAATTCTGATATTTAAATTTGAGAAAAAAATAATTAAAATTTGCATATAAATTCCTTTTTTTACCACAAACAATATTGCGTAATTAAGTACATGTCGAACATGATGTAAAATTTATGAAAATTAAAAGCGTTAAAAATGGGGTGTGCTAAACAATTTTTTTTCCCTTTATATTTAAATGGTACCCACTTTTAATATCACGCTGACGTGGGGTATACTCAATGTTGATTTAATAAAATTCTTTTATAAATAACAATTATGTGCACGGTACACAACCACGGACAAAAATTCCTGATGTATTAAGAATAAATATTTATAATATTTTTTTCAATTTCAAAATTTTACAATGGAAATTATTAATATATTTTACATATTTCGCCACATTTTCATAAAGACAATATTAATTTGTTTGTAATAATAATTTAACTAAAATAAAATTATTATGTTAATTATATTTTAATTTACCACATCAAATTATATGTTTGGATAATTAAGAAGTCCATTTATTTTTGAATCACAATTTCAAAACTAAACATTCATTAAGTATAATTGCTATTTGGATTTAAAAAAATTAATAATTAAGTTCTTTAAAAATATTTCAATATTTTATATTAAATATAAAAATAAATGCAGTGGTACGTTAAACAATATTGCTTTCAAGGACTCTCAAATAGGACTCTGAATAAAATGATTTTGATAAAAATTAATTCAAAATTTTTTAAAATCATTTGTACAATTTTTATTTTGTAAAATTTTTATGAATTGTTCAATTTTTATTACATTTTATTATAATAGTTTTAGTATGCAGGCAGGCTGTTTCTGTAATGTCCTCATGTTTTAAATCCCGAGTTAGTGGTATGTGGTCTATGCAAGCTTTAAGTTTAATTTATCTACTTAGTTGTTTCAAGTTTACAAAGAAATTAATGGATAAAAAAAATTATCAAATTAAATTTAATGTCAGTCTAAAAACCAAAGTTTTTTATTTTCTCATAAACTTTATGACCAAATATAATAAAAAAGTTAAATTCTAAAAATGTTGCTCTTGTATACTCTACCCACTTAAATTGCGCAACCCACTATCAACTGAAATTTAAATAAAACTGTCTAATAAAAATGAAGAAAAATAATAAAATTTATTGAAAATCTTTTTTCATTGAAACAAGATTGAGGCCATTAAGTATTTAGCGTGAAAAGAAGCAAAAAACAAAATTATATTTCAAATAATTGGATAATTGCCCCAAAAAAATAAACTTTCCATTAAATTACATCAATTCAAAACTCATTTATATTATAGTTTTTTTTTGTTCCGGGTGCAAATGATTTTAGATTGACGCCAAAGGCAACTGTTTGGAATATTTTGAAGAAATCTTTTACATAGAAAATAAAGCTCTTATAAAAGGAAAATTCGTTTTTTTTATTATACATTTTTTTTTGCCTATGATTAGGAAAAGAAAATATTCAATCTTTAAATAAAGTTTCTCACATCACATACTACATATTAAAAATACTATATTGAATTTTTTTTGTGGGAAATTTTCCAATAGATTTAATCGCCTTCGTTGAATATAAAAATCAAATTATCAATCCATTTTCTTTTCGTTTTTTTTGTGTATGGTTTTTTGGATGGAAATTAAATTCATATTAAAATAATTTTGACATAATATTAGCTGGGTGAAAATTTACATATTTTTTATGTTAAAGTTTTCAAAAGTTTTGTTTTAAGAAAGTTTTGTAAGGGGATTATTTGCTTCATAAATATTATAGAGATAGTTTCGAAAATAGCTGTATAGTAATTTAATTTAAGGACAGGCTATCTCAGTTTTGTTGTTATATTTATAAAGGAATGAACAGGCACTTTCTATTTTTAGACAATTAGTTCACATTAATTTAGGAATTAGCATGAAGTTTTAAGTAGCAAATTGAAACGTTTAATATACATTTATTAAAAAATATTTAAGGGTTTGTGATTGAAGATACAATTTTAAACTTACTGCTGATGCCGATATGTAAATATATATTAGCATATAGCAATAAATCTAATTTATATTTACATTGTTAAATTATTTAGAAATATATGATACTTTCTCATCTAAATATTCCCTGTTAAATTTAATTTCTGTTAATAAATAACTCTTAAAAGACAAATGACTTTTATAATGTCGAATTGGTGCCAAAATCTATGCAATTTTGTTGTGTTCTTTTTGGTTGAATATAATATTTTCTTCAAACATATTATATTTAAATTTTAATATACCGTGCAGCTTGTTATCGAAACAATATTTTCCTAACAATTTTCATTTTTTCTTCTTATTTAAATTAAACTAGACAAGCTTTAGAAAATTTTGCTATAAAAAAAGGTTAAAATATTTAAAATATTTTCTTGTGTGCAAATAATTATTTTCATTTTCTCTTACATATACAATCTAATCTAATGTACAATATTGTTTCAACAGAGCTGTATAAAATTCCTTTAAAATTTTACGTTTTACTAAAACGTATACATACCGAAATGGAAAAAGAAAAATATGTAAAGGATTTCAAAATTTTCTAAATACCTTGAATAAAATATTTAAAAAACAATAAAATAAATCAAAGTTTGGGTTAGTAAAACACGAAAAAATAATAAAAATGGCAAAAGTCCAGATTCCAATGAAATTAATGTAGAATTGATGTTGGATCAGATAGTAAAGACAACGTCTTATTTGTTTTCGTCTAATTTAATTTTTTGTCAGGTTACAAGCTTGTGTTTGGCACGCTAATATTATGTAATTTCTTACAAGTTTTTTGTTGTGGAAAATTTGTCTATGGTTTCAGAAGAAATATTTTCTAATTATTTTTAATGAGTTTTCCGATTTATTTATATTACGTTACAAAATAAGTCAAATTAAAATCTTGTTTTATAATCGCATAAATTTGTTGTGTTGAAAAACATAAAATCTTTATTCTCTTAATATGACATCGTCAAAAAATGTAATTTGTGAGACAATTAAATTAAAAAAATTTAATAAATTTTTTGAAATTAAGGTTAAACTCTGTCGAGACTTTATACTCGTACTGTAAAACTGAATTTTAAAGTTTTTACAAAATTTCAATGCATAAATGAATATAAGAAGCAAAATCTTTATTAATTTCATGTAACGATTATAAAATTCATATTTTCGCTTTGATTCTGATAAAACGTTTCTAATATAGCATGAAATAGGATTTTTTATTACCCATTTGTCAGTCAAGCCCATTTAGATAGTTATAAATTATTTATAAATGCTGTTTTTGTGTCACACTATTCAATTTATGTTTCTCAAAAATTCCACAGTAGAATAAACCAAAATTTTAATTTTGTGTTATTTATTCTGTACTACAGGAAAAATACAAAACAAAATCACAGCTTTAATCTGGGTAATAAAAATCATAGTCCCTAAAATCATTGTTTCAAATCATCATTAAATTGTCTCCCCAAAATGTACCCATGGGCATAATATATTCTCGCGGGTGTCACTATTTTATAGATAAAAAAATATTCAGTATGTTTTTTTCTGGTAAAAGCTATTAATACGTTTTTTTATAGTGATATTAAAATTATTTATTAAATCAATAGAAAAATTGATTAAGTTTATTATAAAAATAAATTATATATTTTATTTATTCAATAAATAATTTTTTGTTAAATATAAGAATCCATCAGATATTTACAACTTTTTTTGCTGTCATTTCGAAACTATTTTTGCTGACCGTTACATATAAGTAAAGATAGTAACGAACACAGATAGTAATTTGTGTTCGTTAATTAGGCTGTTGGGAAGATAAAGAATTTTGGTACGTCGTGCAGTGCAAATTTGGTAGGAATGCTTTTTAAGAAAATTCATATTTAAGGTTTTGCTAAAATTAGGAAAAAAGCATCTGCAACAATATACCCAATCACCTACTCAGAGATAATTTAGGCAGCATCAGTGTTAAAAGAAATTTAAAATAAAATTTCTTTTGGCATAGATTATTTTATGAAAAAGCTTTCAAGTATCATCATATTTTTAATGAATTTATTCCCTAAAATATTAGCTTAGCACCCATACGGAAAACCTAAAGTACCTAGAGTGGTTTATTTAATCGAATTCCCATCTAAGATTTTCAAGTGCAATAAAATGAATTGCTATTATATAGAATTATGTATAGACTATACAGAATAGAATAGAGAATATAATTATATTATCACTGATAAAAATTTTAAATCAATATTTCATATTTCTAGTATAATTGATATGTGAAACTTGTTTTAAACTTTTGCAGTGTATTCAATAATTGATGTGTGAAAATATAATACATTTACATATTTCAGTAATTAAAAAATCAAGTGTTTTCCAGTTACCAATCTATGTTTACATATATACCTAAAAATATGCAATATTTTGAATAATAATCTAAATATGCTGGATTAAAATTTTCTAAAGTTTTTTGATTTAGTTTTGTCATTCATTATTATCACGACAGATTATACTAAACAAAATAGAAGTACAATTTAATCTTTTTTTTAAAAATTTTCATCATTTTGAGGAAAATCCTTTTTTTAATGTTTATCTTTTTTAAAACAAAGTTTCTTTATTTATGCCTGTTTAAGATTAAAGTTAAAATTATTTGCATAATCATTTCTCGTTTTTTACATTGCAGAGTTTTTGACATTTCATAGTATTATTTCTTGTTTTCCTGTGCACACACTCTGTTAAAATCACATTAAATAAAAATTGTAAAATTTTCATAAACTTTTAAACTGGTACTCAACGAAAATTTCTTGTTTGTTTATTTTTCCAAAAGAAAAAAAATTAAATTAATATTATCTTTAAAATATATTTAAAAAGTTTCTGTAATAATATTTATTGATAAAATTTAACAGAAAATGCATTAATTTTATAAAGTTTATTATTAAAATAAATTCAGAATAAAAAGAAGTTTTTAATGAAGTGGATTTAATTTTTATTTACTTAAGAAATTTTTTTTGGGAGCTAGAAAAATTAGTCAGTAACGACAATTGACGTATTCAAGTATGAAAAAAGTAGAAAATTCAAAAAAAATATATTTAAAATTCAACTATTAAATGAGAACAAAGTAACGAAGCCGTACATAATACCCTATAAACGGATTTGTGACTTTGTGCGCATTTCATTATGTATTTTAATTTTCCTTTTTTTTGTATAAAAGAAAGATCCAAGAAGACCTATATACAAGTGCATTGTTACTAAAATTATTAATTAAAATTTTTCATTTGAAAAGTTTTTTATGTAAAAAAATCATAATTCATTATTTTCATAACTTTTTTTGAAGGAATAAAAACTCCCTTACGAATACTACGTGTCAATGTGTCTGTTATAAATATTAATTGTTACTATTTTTAATGAACCCAGTAATTAGAAAACTATATGCTAAAGATTAGACGAAACTTTATTATCAAAAACATGGTTACAGATTTTCCAAATTATTATTTCTTCTACTTCTTCAATGGCGTTCCATCCCAAATCGGCCGTAGGCGTCCGTCCCCTAAACATTTCGAAAATTTTGATTTACGAGCTACAAAACAAAAACTACTGAGAATATAAAAAATTATTGCACAGTTCCCCAAATTTAATGGTGGTGATATTTTACTTATACAACTGTTATAGACATAATTTTGAAAATTCAGTAACGTATATTATGTTTCTACACTGTTGTCACGAGTATTGTCGCTGGGTGAATTTCTTTAAACTTTAAAGAATCACCAATAAACGTATTAAAAGTTAAAACTAATTTTTGTCAGATCAGTTTTGACTAGAACATTATATCTATTACTGAAAGTTATTTTATTATAATTGAAACAAGTGTTATTCTTACAAATATCGTAATAATTCTGAGTTTGTAAAGAAATGAAACCCCAAATAAAAATATTATTTAATTTTATTAACAAAAAGTTAATATTTTTACTTACCAATTTTCACAAAAATTGTTTTTATGTAGATTACAAAAAAATATTGTAATTTAATCCATTCAAAAAGGAAATTCTTATTTCCATTTATTTAAATGAAATTTTCATATTTTTCCAATGGAAATTTAATTATTGTTTCCTGCTTTGTTTCACTAAATGAAATTTTTTTTTTAAACGTGTGTGTACAGAATTTTAAAAAATAAATGAAAATATTTAGGATATATGCACAAATATAATAGAAATTGAGATAATAATAAGGATGTTATATGCATAACTTTATGTTGTAGTAGATGAGAAATTTTACATATTTTTTCACATTTTTCAAGTGTTTTAAGTTTTATTTATTGTTTTGTTAATTTCACTAAAAGTTAATTTTAATCACTTTATGTGTCGTTGTAGCTGTGAGTGACATCTGTGATAGTTAATTTTCAATTTTCTATCATTTTCCTTTAATATGTTATTTTTATTTCACTTTTTCAACATTGAATATATTTTTTTTTTTAAAGATAATTTTTTCACTAGGTTTTTTTTTGTTGTTGTTGTTTTTCTGTTGTGTACAAAGGACATCACATAAATGGTGTATAAATTTTTATTACTGTGTGTTTTTTTTTCTATTTTAAATGAATTTTTACTTCCTGTTTGTTTTTGCTGCAATAAAAATTATCATTTTTTTTATATAAATTTCAGAAAATGTTGGAAAAAGTTTTTATTTTTTTAACAAATTAGCAAAAAAAATGTATTTTTTTTATAAATAAAATTTGTTTTATACACAAAAATTGTTTGCGGTAGTTTAAAATAAAATATTTCACCACATATAAGTAATTCTTTGGACAAAAGTCCTTTTTTATTTTCCGTGTTTTTTTATTAAATTAAATTAATGATAGATTATGAGAAATGAAATAACCTTGGCCGTCTGTCCATGCGTTCATGAAATATTGCAAATTATTATTTATCAGTGGTGAAAAATTAAAAACTATTGAGAATGGAAGTTCTACCTAGTCTGTTATTACTCACCGGCAATTGCTGTGATCGATTATTATTTGTTCCGATCTTTAAAGCATGCGTTGGCATATACAACTTATAATTTTTTACATGTTCTAAACGAAAGGGTTCATTTGTAGCATAAATTAGCAGAATAGATAGAAAACAGCAGTTAATCATGATGGAGACTTATTTGAGGAATAAAAACTTTACTTCATGATTTTTATTTTATGTTAATTTGAGTACATATAACTAGGCCTAATAGAATTGAAATGATAAGCACACCAAGAGCTCTTTAATATAAAACTACTACATGTACATGTTATGTTATTCGCAGCATTAAATTTATGATAAACATTTTTTTATAGCGATGATCAAACAACAAATTTTTTATTTGTGGTAGTTTTGAAGAATATTTAATTTATTTATATAAAAATGATGTAAAATTAAGGATATAAATCTGACTTAATTGGAGACTGAGTACATAATATTGGAGACTGAGTAAATTTTAAGTGATTTTGATTAACAAATTCATTTTTGTTAAAAATATTTGTGGTTGATTTCGAATCTTTATAAAATTTTATGTTGCTTTTATCGTACTATATATTTTAGGAAATTTTTTTAATTGCTTTTTTTTGTTTGTTAATTACTTTCTAGTTCTTTAAATTTACATCTTTTTTGGACGTATAGGTATAATCTAGTTAGTTGGTGTGATTGAATATAATTAATAACAAGTTTTTACCGTGAATTAGCCTTACTAGTTTCATTATTTCCCAAATTATGATTATTAAAGAAATTGAAGGTAGATTTTTTCTAACCAATAAAATAATTTAAAAATAAAACTCAAATTTTTAAAACATACAATTAATATTTTCTGTTTATTGCCTATAAATCAAATCTTTTTTCATATATGAAATATGTTTTAGATAATTTATGAACCTAAATAAAAAAATCGTCAAAATGTCACCAACATATATTTTCTAAAAAATCATATTCACAACATCACATCACAACTATACAAACAAATAAACTTTTATAGTAAAATGTGTAAATCCTCGAATAACCATGACAATTTCATCCTTCTAAAATATATGAAAATTGAATAGAAAAATAAAATAAAATAAAATTGTCATTTTTATTTCGATTTAAATAAAGTAAATATTTTATATTTATATTTTTTTCAGCTGTGGGAATTTGTGGAACATTATATTTATGTCCTTTTCGAATTTATATAAAATAATCCTAGACAAAATTATTCCAAATAATAAAAAAACGACCAAAAATTCACATTTTTTATAATAATAAAAGTACAAAATTTAAGGTATATTAACTTTGAAAATAGAGCTCAGCAAATTACATTTTTGGAACTGGTGTAGTCAAATTAAGAGTACAATCATATTTTTTTTTGTGTTTCTTCTCTGTGATGTGAATATGACATATATGACTACAGTTTGAAGGTTTTGAAATGTAATTGGTTCATCTTGGCATTAGTAAAAAAATGAGACTGCCTTATAAGCTTTTGGTTAAACATTATAATTTCCACGTTTTTTGCTGAAAAGTTCAAATATTAAACTTGATTATTGGCACTGCTTTTAATTATACATGAGAGCTGAAATATGTTTATAGTGCTAAAATTTTGCAGTCAATATTTTTCAAGCTAATTTTTGTTTTGCATTCGAGAAGTATGACGATGAGATATTTATTTGTATTTTCAATTATATAATAATATTTAGACCTACATTTAAGCCAAATATTTCTTTAAATTTATATTTAGTTGCTCAATATAGAAATATTAAATTCTGTGAAAGAAAGTTCCTTCATAATATTTTACGCTAGCAATGCGTTTATACGTCAGTAATTTTATTGCATTTATGAACTTAACCATAGTGTCTTCAAATTCCATAACCAAAATTCAGACAATATGGCACAGCACAATATGACTGAAATTGGTTCACATCATAACTATACATCACAACTTTACATTTTATAAAACACAATCTTGTTAAATTATGTTTTCGATTTCACTTGAAATAAGTTTGATTTCTTTAAATTTCCCAAAACACGATACTTTGTTTTATAAAAAATAATTTTTTTAACAAATAAAGTACTTCTAAAGTACAATTCAAATATAGTTATCAAATATTTTGTATTTAAATATGTGCCCAGCTTTCAAGGTATTAGAAAACCTGGTTACAAATATAAAATTTACAAAAAAATATTTTTTTAGATACGACAATTCAAGGATAAAAGGATAATAAAAATGGAAACAAAAATACTAGAATATAAAATGAACACAAACAAATATCCAGCGACAACATTGTGTAGAATAAATAATATTATGTAAGAAAAAATTGTGTTTGGTTAACCAGTAAAGAGATCCTTTTTGGCTAGGTTACATAATATTAATACTTAGATAACAAGAAAAAAAATATAAAATGTTCAAAGAAATAACGCTTAAGAAGTATGTCCTTTTATTTTTCAGTTTCTTTTAGCTATACAAATATTTTTCCCAATGTAAAGATTTCAAAAAGTAAAATTAGACTGGTTTATAAGAATTACATATTTAAAATATTTTTAATGTTGAAAAGAACAAAGATGAGTTTTTGATTTAATTAACAACCAAAACCAATAAGTACATAATACTGAATTACAGAATAATGTCTTACATATATGATTCCGCTTATTTTCTGAAGTAAATAATAAGCAAATTATATATATCACCTAATCGGGGGCGTGCGATACATAAAGCATTATGACATAAAGCCAATACAACGGCCTTATCCGCCATTTTTCCGCAGTTGGGAAAATAATGAGCTAAGAAATTATTTATTGGATGGACCATTTCCATTTCCATTGTAATTCATTACAAAATGTTGTAATTGTTTGCAAAATGTTGTAATTTTACTGAAAAACGTTGTAATTCTGTGTAAAAACATTGTAATTGTTTGAAAAATGTTGTAAATGTTTTGAAAAATGTTGTAATCGGTTAAAAAATGTTGAAATTTGTTTTAAAAACTTTGTAATTTTTAGAAACATGTTGTAATTGTTTTGAAAACTGTTGTAATTGTTTGCAAAATGTTGTAATTTTCTTAAAAAATGTGGTAATTGTTTGTAAACTGTCGAATTTTTTTTTTGAAAAATGTTGTAATTCTTTTAAAAAGTTGAAATTGGTTTTAGAAACGTTGACATAATCTTTTAATTATTGTGAAAAACGTTCCAAACAATGTTGTAATTGTTTTTAAAAATATTGTAGTTGTTTTTAAAAACATTGTAATTGTTTGAAAATATTGTAATTGTTTTGAAAACTGTTGTAATTGTTTGAAAAATATTGTAATTATTTTCAAAAACGTTGTAATATTTTGAAAAATGTTGTAATTTATAGTAAGTAGTTAGTTTGCAGTAAACGAAAATTAACATTTGTGTCAAAATAATATTATATTATAATATTTGTTTAAGGTAAATTGTATAAATCAACTTGACTGCATAAAGAAAGATTAAATTTTTATAATTTTCATTCTTTAATTTATGGTTAAACATGTAAGACTCAGAACTATTCATAAATCATTTTATGCTTTAATTTAATTAGTTATTGAAACCTTAAAACTTTACAAAATAATCAATCTATTCTCTATAAATAGTACAGAGAAAACCTGGTGTATTTATATTTTTCATTATTATGTACATATGTAAGCCCAGACAAAATATTTATCCATAAAATAAAATACCATATTTTTGTCATGGGGTTTTTGAAAAATTTAATTTACAAAGTTTCCACTCTATTTCTTTATAAATTTCCGTTATGGTTACGTACAAATTTTTTAACATATAAATTTTTATGAGACATGACATGCTGTTAGGATATAATAAAAAAAATTATAGTACATAAGGAAACCATTTTTATTTTGTTTAGGTTATTTTTTTTGTGGTGTTTTAATGGTCATTCATTTATTTTGCACGTAAATGAAATTTGGTTTTCAATTCATTATTGTATTTAATAAAATTTATTTAATTTTCTTTAATTTTTGAACAAAATGTTTAAATTTATATTTTTCCATTTCAGTATTTTTGCACAACAAGGAAAATTGAACATTCGAAAATAACATTTTATATATAAATCAAAATCAGAGGACATGACGTTTTTAATGCGAAAGTAAAGAAAATTTTGTATTTTCTTTTCTTGTAAATGTTTTCGCCTCTGTAAAATAAAATTTTCCAAATATATTTTTCAAATACTAGAAACTAGACACATTAGGGTAGGAAATATTGATTTTATTTATTTACATTGGAGTCCTGTGGAGGACAATTCATATATAAATGTTCAAAAAATATACAAGAAATATTATCATATTATATTATAAAGAAAAGTAAATTCAAATTATTTCAAATAAAGAAAATTTCTCTAGTTACATTAAAATTAAAATACAGCTTGGTCTATTAACTGGGGTTATTTTTGAAGTTAACCTACTATCAAATTTCCTATAAATTTATGCAAATTTGTGTATCATTAGACAACATGAAACGTGATTAAATTTTGGTGAAATTAAATTTTGGTTCTACTAAAAATACGAGTTCTGCCACAATTTTTGACAAAACGGTGATGGAATTTAAAAAAAGTTAATAGAAAATTTATTTTATATTTTGTTAGTTCAGTAAAATAATTAATTTATATGTAAATTTACGTAATTGAATTAAAAATTAAATATATATAGTTATGTAATATTATATGAATGTATGTTCTACTTTATTATTTACATAGTTTGTGCTCTTATTCTGCGATAGTATTTTAATATCTGAGAAATAAACTTATTTCTCTCGTTTACTCTTCACTACAGATTCAATAAACTTAATTTCTTCAGATTCAATAAACTTAATTTCACTTTCTAATTTGGTTTATAAACAAAATCTAAATATTTCACATGTCATTGTTGTCCTATAATCTATATAGATATTTATGTTAAAATACAAAATAAAAATCCTAGTTCATCGTTACGTTGAAATGAGGAGGTTGTGCTCAGTGTTATGTGTATGTTTAAATTTCGGATGAAAATAATATTGTAATATGTTGTCAATGCATCCATTTTTTTTTCAACAAATAGTTATACTTTATTTAATTTATTATTTACTAAACTTTATAAATTAATTTAAATTTCAAGTCACTTAAAATAATTACTAAACATTAATAATTAAAGTTATTGATATCGTGACATTAAATTTAAGTTGTCTTTATGGTTGTCTAATGTACATGCATAATTAATTTATAAAATATAATATGAAAATGTTTTCATTTCAATTGTAATTGATGTAATTTGATTTATGTTTTTAATTAACAAAATGGTTTTTTTAACCCATTTAATATATTCATAATAGACAGAATTATTCAATTAAATTAAGATTAAACATAAAACAGCAAAACATTATATTTCACTAATCTGAATTTACAACTCTGAAATGATTTTGGTCCAAACTTTTACATATTTTTAAAATAGCCCAACATTGTAATTATTCATATTTTAAAGATCCTATATATTTTTATATTACAAACTAAAATTTTAATACTTTTAAATGAAGATCCTGAAACAGTAAAAAATTACTTTAGAAAATTTACATGAAAATTTCATTAACCATTTTAAGCTAATATGACAAGGCAATTAAATTCTCTTTATTTAAAACAAAAAATAAATTAGTTTTTATTTTTTTGATAAAAAAAAAGTATCCAAGTATCAGAATAAAATTTATGTTATATAAAAAAATATATAAAAAGTTGACCACATTTTTATACCACGACATGGAAAAATACAGAAATTTCTTAATTAAAAAAGGATTTTAACTTATATTTTAGATTCACAATTTTATGTAAATACTTCTTTGTGTTTAATGTACATAAAATCATGTTGTAACATTTAAAATCCCAAAATATTTCATTTCAGAAAAAGTGGAGCTTATGATATTATTAAAACCATTTTCATAACCACTACCACAAGTTAAGTTGTATATAAAATAATTTTCCTCACTTGACTAATTTAAAACTTGTACAATTTTCCAAGTGAAAATTTATTATTGTTAATCTTTCTTTGTGTTTGTTGGTACCATAGTAATAAAAATTTTAGAAAATAGCTTTAGGCTTAATACAGCCGTAATCTGATGAGTTTATTAAAAAAATATTACTTTCATATCTTACTCTTCACAAAGACTTATTTTATTTTTAAAGAAGTCACTTTACACGTTATATCAGTTTATAGTAATAAAAGTTAGCGGCTTGCATTTCCTTATATTATAAAGTAATGTAAAAAAAGAAAATGAAAATTAATTTTTTTAGATTTGTTAATGGAAAACTAACTATATTCAGTTTTTACTTTATGTACAAATTACTAACTAAAAAGTTTTTTCCTTTTTTTACTAGAATTTCATTTTGGTGTATAATAAAAAAAAAGATTGAAAATTGAATATGTCCTGCGGAATAAATTTTGTTTTTAGATAAGAAAAGTTTTATTATAATAATTAGATTCCATTTGTTACGAGTTGAACTTTCTAAACTAGCTAAGAAATAAATTGAAAAAAAAAATAATTGTTGGTATTATAATCTTACCAGAAACAACTAGAATAGTTATCTGAACAGTTTCTTCATACATCATCTAACCATCTTAACAGTGTATCTAGCCAATTTGGATTCTTAGAGGCTAGGAAATGTATTAAATGATCATATCTTTGAATAAGGAGCTGGGTTTTCAAATGCGACATATTAAGATTTAAATAAATATATATACAACCAAATTTACATTAATATGATTTTATAGAAACAGTGGGAATATTATAACTAACTATAATTGAAAACCTTTTTTGAAAATTACTCTCGCCTGGCAAGATTAGATTTTACGATGTTCTCAAAAATTATTATAAATAATTTTTAATATACCACAAAATAAATTGATTTACATTCTTGATTCGGTCCCCTTAGAAATTTTTTTTTTCACAATTTTCTTTTGCTTTTATTTCTTTTGCTAGTTAATTTTCTTCGGCTAAAGAAAAACCACCATCAGAAATTATAATCGAGGGAAGTTAATATTATTTTTTTCTTAATTTTGCGGACTGGTACACATTAAAAACCAACTTAGGGGGTTAATTTTATTACAAAGTTATAAATATTTTTATATTTCGATCAATATAGTGTGCAGAATAAAAGTTTTAAAAGCGATGCCCGAATTGTCAATTTGGTGGTGAAACGAGAACAAGAATATTGGTTTTATCAATTTTTTGTATATAACAATAATTGATTATCATAGATTATACATAAAACTGAAAAAATCGAAAAGATACAATATTTTTATTATGAATGATTATAAAACGTATTCAAAGCTGTAAATTTTTATGATCTTACCCATTAGATTATGTAGTAAAAAAAAAAAAACTGGTTAATACAGAAACATAATACAGAAACATAAATTTAATACAAAAAATTGGACCATAAAGAAATATTTCGTTGTTTGCTTTTTGTACATCAAAAACTTGAAAAAGGATTTTAAAACAACAAAAAACAACATAAATTAAATAAAAGTAAGGATAATACTTTCTATGGTAAGAGAATTTTTTCAAGCAAGTTGATTAATGTGATTTTAAATTTTTTATTATTATACTCGCTAATATATTAAATATCAAAGGAGTCAGTTGTTGTAAATTGCATGTTATAGTTTGGTTTATTCATATCCTTTTCGAAAATGAAAAATAGAATGAGAAATTGTTACAAATTACTTAAACATAAATAAAAATTTTTTTTTTGAGTAGCAACAACAAAAAAATGTAATATTTCAATCTGAAATTGAAATTGTCCATAATAAATGTATTTGTATATCTTTTTTAAAAATAAAAGTAATTGTTTTAAATTTGTTGTAATTTAGAAACATTCATAAATTAGGATAGAACATTTTAAAGATATATTATATAGTATTATTATTTTTTGTAAGAAATTTTTGCAATTTCAATATGGTTAAAGAATTGGAACTTAATTAATCCTTTTAAAATTTTAATATTTACACAAATTTAGTGTAAAAAGGATTTTTTAATAAATTAAACTTTTGTACAGCAAATATGCGTTTTTGATCTTTACCAAAAAATAAATGCAAGAATATTTAGTAGTGTGAAAAGACAAAAGTGAATTCGAAAACGATCTTCAGTAGAATATTTAAATTATAAAAAACTGAATTTGTAATATAAATTTTATTTGCTTTTTTTTATGTTAAAGGTAAACAGCTTTTTATAGTATCAAGCTCTTCACGAAACTAGTTTTTTTTATGGGTATCGTCTGGATAGTCTTTAAAAATTGAGTAATTTTTTGATTAATTTTAGTAAAACACGGAATGCAAAAAAGGACGTGTTTTATTACAACGAAAATCAAAATTTATTCGAATTTAAATAAAATTTAAATAAAGTCAATTTAAATGAATCCACAAAATTTAAATATATTGACCATACTTGGTAAATCACTTAACTCTTTGCTTTAGAATAAGTATTCTGAAGTATTACGTTTAATTTTGCATGAAAATTTCATTCCATCATAATTTTTTCAATATAATTTAAACCATTCCATCGCTGAACCTCAATCTAACGTAAAATTAATTTCCTACCTAAATGTCACAAATATGTTGCACGGTAATAAAATAAAGAGATGGCATTACAACACGCATAATAAAATTAGAATACATGATGCCATTAACCAGAAAAAAATGGAAGAAAAATAAAAAACTTACTGTGAATCGTTATTTAACATTTTACCTGAGACGTATAAAGTTTACAAATTATGAAGATACGTGTTTAACTATATAAACACCCAAAAAAATATATACATAAAACATAAAGTTATCATGAATATCGTATACATAAATTTACGACAACAAAAAATCAACTTAAAAAAAGACATTGAAGATTCTTACGGAATATTTATTTCTTGTACGTAATTTTTTTTTTCGCATATATCCTTCAACAATTACTTATTTTATAGATGACAGGATATTCTGATTATGTTGACAAAAACGAAAAAACGAAAGAAAAAAATAGAAAATATTAAAATTCGAATTTTATTTCCCAAAAGAAATTTGAAGAATATTATTATTTTTGTTTTCATTTAAGTAAATAAAATAATATCTTATAGTAATATTCTTGACAGTATGTCATAGTTTATTAATCAAGTAAGACGAATGGTAAATTATTTCGCACGAATGGTATATAAGTTGTGAAGAAATTTATTTCACAAAAAGTACTCAGCTACAATATAGATAATAATTAGTAATTCAAATTCGAAATTGCGAAAATCGAGTTTTGGAGGGTTAATTTCGACTTTTTGAAGTCGGGGTCTTCTAATTTCGAATTAGGGATCCCCGAATTTCCCGAATTTGAAATTTTCGAATTTTCGAAATTCGAATTTCGAATTTTCGAAAATGGCATTTTTAAGTTTTTAAATCCCTCTATAAATTTTGTAATAGAGAGCTTTGACTATAATATAATGTTTAAATTTAAGTATAATCTTTAAACATATTTAAATAATAATTTTTGACATAATTTGTACATAGTCTATTACTGCGGATGAATTTTCAGCATTTTATTTGTACACTACTTTCGTTAAATATTTGATTCTGATAAACTGAATTTAATATGAACATTTTCATAATTAATCTTCATTCTACTATTAATAAATATAAATAAAAAAAAACTCTTTTAACCAAAATGTATTATCATTATTTATGTTAACGGATCGCTTTTAGCAATTTACTTTACAAAAGATAGTTAAATATCAAAGAAACATATAAATAAATTTTGTTATTCAAAAAGTCTTGAGGCATAAAAATAAAATATAAACTCTTAAATAATTTGGAGCGATTTTTTTCCCTTATTATTTAAGCTTGCAGAACAACACAAAATTGACATTACTTGACACAAAATTGAGTACATCTGATAGATTCTCACCAAGTTATTATAACATTTTGAATTGGATTATTATGTATGAAAAATATGATAGCAATTAATATAAACATATTAAGTATATAATTAATTTGATGTAACATATAAGTAGATAACAAGATTTTGATATACTAAAATGCTTTTAGTTGGATTTGTAGAAATTAATATTCGAAAAAATTTATATAAAAATTAAGATTTCCAAAAGTTTGTTAATTAAGAAAACTTAAAAACTTATGACATTTTCTTGCTAAATTTGTCACACAGAAATGTGGAAATGGAGTGTTTCTTAAATATTTAGATTTTTTTGTTTGTCAAAATTTTCATTTTTATTTTTTATTAAATACTGATTGGGGATTAACACTAATTGAAGGGTTCTGCTTTATAACCGATATATCGGTTATAAAACAGAATGTGTATATGTATTTAAAATAATTATTGCTCCTTATATGTTTCGCTGTACTGTCAAAAATTCGTAGTATCTGGTGCAAAGTTTCCAAATATTTATAAGAACGTTTTACCCTGAGAGTTTAAATTATTTGTTGATTTTGTTTTTCGATCAAATACTTTTATGGTTATTTTATTAATTTTACAATAATCTGTACTCATAAATTTCTAATTTTCAACGGCTTTGCAGTAAATTCATTTTGTTAATATATACATTTTGGACGAATTTTGGACGAAGTTTGATATTTGAATTTGCTAGAAAAAATGCTTTCAAAAACTATGAAAAAATTTCAATTTTTAGTAACTGAAATCACACTACTCAGATATTTATGATTTAATCCTTAATTAACTAACAGCCAGAAACTAAAAAAAAATCCACATTCATTATTAACTTTTTTTTTTACTTAACCATGTTTGTTGATTTTATCTTTGTGTATGTAATTATAGAAAATATTTTATTTTTACATGTGTAAGTGCGTGTTCTGGTAGAATATAATTAACAAATATAAATATAAATATTATAAAAATATAATGTATTGCGTATTATATCATTAAGAAGTTTTATTGAACGGAAAGAGGATATGCTCACCGACGATGATGACATTACGTATATTATAAAAATAGATAACCATATACTTCTTATACACCATAAGTTCATATGTTATCATTACTTTGATCTAGTTTTTAATGAGAAATATTTTTCAGTCATAAATTTTTCTTATAAAAAATATACTCTTAATAAATTTTCATTAATGAACTATGGTATAAAATTTCTAAAGCATGAAAAATGAAACTTTCTTAAGGCTTTATGTTAAATAATTACATATTTTTTTTCAAGGGCGTTTAAGATCACAAAATTTTAGAATAGAAAAGTTATGAAAATAATAATTACAAAATTATAAAATAGAAAACAAAAATACCTTTTAGTTACTTATTTTAATTGGTTAAATTATTATCGTAAAACTTTAAGAAATTATTGGGGACGGTCATAAGTTTAATTATTTACCTATAATTACAAAATAATTTATTAAACGGAAAGTGTATTAATGATTAAACGGATTATTAAACTACGAATTAGTTTATTTAATTTTTTTATAACATTTACGATTAAGAAATTTGATCAGGCTATAAGCATAGGCTGTTTTGTTAATTAAAATTATTTGAAAGGTTAGAAGTTCATAATATTTTCTTGTGCTTTTTAAGTTCTATATTATATATCATAACGATTAGCTTGTATGGTGATGGAAAAATGGGTGGAGGTAATTTACTAATGTGGAGGAGAATAAATAGAATGGAATTGTGTAGACACTGTCACTATATTTACAGCAGCTACTATAAAGACAATTAAATATACAAGAAATGAGTTATGCAAAAACAGCGCACTAACATAATAGGTAAAAATTAATTTATTTGTCCGGAGAAATAATTTCCGTTGCAATTTTTTAAAAACTGGTGGCTTGCGAATTTCTCTTCTTTCGCCAGAAAACTTTTAGCATAATCTTTTTATTTCATATATACTTTAATTAGAATTTCTATAATAACTTGGTAAAACGTTGAAATTAGTGTGTGTATTGTTAAATTTATTAATAAAATAAAATATTTTGTGAAAATGAATTGGAAAAATCTGGCGAATCAATTTCCAGAGCACCGAAATTTTAAGATAAATCTGAATATTCATCATTAAAAAATATATAAAACCAAACTTTATTTATTTGCTAACATAAAATTACCATTTGTATATTTTACATACAAAAAGCTAAAAAACTGATTAAATCACTGATATTATTAAAATGACCATGAAATAAATTTACAAATCACAATATAATAAAATCAAAATCAAAATAAATGTTTATATTTATTATTCATATATGGAAAATATACACTGAAACATAAGTGAAACATAATAAAAAAAAACTTACAAAAAAAAAACAAAAAAACAACTAAAAAATTGTGTTTTTTTCTCTTTTCATTTTCATTCTATGTTTTTACCTACACCACTTATTTATTGATCCTTATTTTTACAATAAACAACATTTTTATTTTTTGTGTTTCCTTTCAGTGTTTTTTTTCCCAACGGGTAGACAAATTTTAAGGATTAAAGTATATTAGGTAGGATATGAAAAAGGAATTTTACCTGAAATTATATAAAACAATACGTATGTAAAAAAAATCAAGTCTACTTCAACAAAAAAAAAACCAACATGTAACAAAAAAAACAACCACTTTATTGAAAAGCATCTTTTTTTTAACAATATTGTGAATTGGAAAATTTTTCTCCCCGAAACGATACTAAAATCAGTAAAAAATTTATTTAAATAATCTTATTCTGGTTAAAAATCAACATTTTTTGATACATTATTAATGATTAACATGAAAATGTCTAAAAAAAACCTTTAAATTTAATCATTTGGAAAAATAAAAAAAGTTTAAATTGTTAAGTTACAAAATTTTTTGAATAATGTAAAGATATAATATATTGGTATACGGAAATGAATATTTTTCGGATATGCATTAAATTGTAAAAAAAAATTGTATAAAAAAGTCAACACAAATTAAAAACTTTTTTTTAAATATGAAATCTAATATTTGGGAAAGATCAGTCTGAGAGAAAATCAATAATCTGTGTAAGTTTATTAGAATACAATAAAAAATATAAATGAAATATAAATAAAGCTTTAATTTGTGTATTGACCGACAGTAAAAAATTAGGTCAAAAATATTCGGTGAATTGACTGGACCCAACCATGACAATGGAAAAGTAAAACTAGATAAGTTTTACATCTAGTTGATATCTAGATAAGTGTGAAGATCTACAACAGCAACTAGAGAACCTAAACCACTACGCAAAAATTCAAACTGAATACAGAATATAAGCGACGAGACCAATGGTTAAATTATTTTCAAAAAATAAACCAAAAAATTAAACAAAAAAGTTTTGGTACGCAAATACAGAAATTAATTAAAAATAAACGGATTATTTTTAATTATTTTACAAAAATTAATTAAAAGAATTTAAAATAAAAATAAATTTTAACAAACTACATAAGAAATTTTACTAAAACACAAGCGGTAAGCTTAAGACTCTCGAGCGGACTTACAGCTCTGGTAAAAGTTTAGGCTTTATTATGTTATCAATCTCTCATATCCTAGTTAATGTTTTATTTTAACATTTTATTTTATCCATCAGAAACTGTTTACAGCTTTTTGTATGCCACAATTCAACAATCAATTTATTATAAAAAAGTTATTACGCTCACAATCGTAAATAATATAATTTATGGAATATGCTGTAAATACTAAATTCATCTAGTTTCATATTAACTATAGAACCTCACTATCATACAAAAAATTTATGTTTCCTCACCAAACAAAAAACAAATTAGATTTACCTTCATACAAATGTCGATAAATTTTAAATTACTTCTGAGCCAATAATAAAATTTTCTATTTCATCAAAGTAATATATTTATTATTTATAAAATTACTTAATAAAATTATTGGATATCCTTATAATCTTATATAATTCTATAAATCCAGATTTTCTTTCAAATAACTTTACAAAATAAATTACACATTTAAAAATTTTCCTAAACCTCAATTTAATTGCCTGGACATAAATAAAATAAATAAATATGTAAATTATCCTCGAAAATATAAGATTTTTATTAAATGGACCAACTTAGAGAGCTTAGAAATTAATGCCCAATGTTTTTCTTTTTGTAATTTCCCATTTTCTATAAAACACAATTCGATATAATGAACAGAAAAAAAACCAGGATATTAAGTACCTGTCTTATGCTAACAAAAAAAAACCATGAGAATATTCCAAGGATAATAAATTAAGCAATGTACATACATATTTATAAAATAATATGTTTTCTACTTTTCACATGACTGTTTAAGTTCTTAAGACTGTTTTTGTTTAAAATCTATTGAGAATTCCTGTTGTTAGATTTTTATGCCTTTGGCATCGTAATTTTCAAAATTTAGTTTTCTTATATCTCAAAAAAGAAAAACCAAATCGATTTTTTTTATTAGTATTGAACTAAAGTTATTTTATGCAATCAAGCATATCCTGATTTTGGTATTTATTTATTTTCTGTTGCTGTTGTTGTTCTGTTTCAATGAAAAATTGAAATTGAAAAATCCTGAGGGATTACATTAAAAAAAAAAAATTAAGGACACACTTTCTTATGAAGAGAAATTGATAATAAAAAGGATTTTATTTGCTTTCATTACAGAAGCTAAAGAAAACTTTGTGTTTTTTTTTTTGTGAAACACAGAAGTGATAAAGTGTTATAAGAATTATTAGTTTCATGTCATGTATAGTTAATAAGTATAGTAAATTTAAGGAGAACTCTTCCATAATCTAATTTATAAAAAAAAAATGAAAGTAAAAGTATCCTTGTAAGTGAAATTTTAAGTATCATTATTTTTTATTTATTATTAACTCTTAACTATAGTATGTCTATAATAAAAATATTCTAATTTGAGTAAGGTTCCAAATAAAAAAGAGTTTAGATGATGGTAAAAACTATTACTTAATAAGGACTTTAAGATTTTTATAATTTTTAACGACCTTTGAGGAGATAGTAAATTTAATAAATTAACTTTTCAAAGGATATAAATAATCATTATACTTGGTACTTGTACAAAAATATTATGGAATTTTATTAAAGGTATTTTAATTTTGTATTAAAGAAAATGAGATTGTCCAGAATAATATTTAAATCTGTATACAACGACAGAAAAAATAATCGTTAAATTATTTCAAATATAATCTGCTCGACGTACAACATATATTTTTGTACTTAAAATAATATTTTGAAATTTTTATAGTATGTACCTGTATACAACCTAAAAAATTACCGATAGCCGTTCATTTAAATAGCTATAATTAAGTAGCTTAACCAATATAGTAGTTTAACATACTAGAAAAACTATTTTAAACCCAAAATATTGAAGTCAGTATGAACTTATAAAATATTGAGCTTATAGGGTTTTTTAAATTTAATTTTAATTATTTTCGGTCTATATGTGGTCTATTATAATTAATTTGACGATGTGTCGTAATAAATATTAAAAAATTTGTATAATATTTGACCTAATTTGTTCCGTTTTTGAAGCAACTGTTTAACTAAAAGTAAGAACAAAAGTAAGAACAAAAAACGGAGCTGGATTATATAACAAAAATATTTTTAAAATATATTTATTTTCAAATGTATATTACATAAATTATTTGCTCTGCTACTGATACAAAACGAAGTAACAGAAATGGAAAAAACAAGTAAACAAAATAACAATATTTTATATTTACAAAAATTTGAAACAATCCATAAAAATAATCTCAATATAAAATAAGTCCTCTTTTAATATAGTTACCATTAAAGCTTTAACATTCAATGTTGTCATCATTTTCCATTTTTCCTGAATTTTATTACCAACATCAATAAAACCACTGCCACCATCATCACCGGATGTCAATATTTTTTTCATAACTTTAACATCACTAATACCATCATCACTACTACCAATCTGTTTACTACTATTTTTCATAATATTTTCACTATTTATGCTCATTTATCTTATATTTTATTATTATTTTATGTTATAGAAAAAAAAATGTCAATATTTCATCAAAATTTTATATTCAAGCTTCCTGTTTACCTTCTCTTATATAACAGAAGAAAAAAATATATATTAAAACTCTTCCAAAAATTCGTAATGACTTTTACTAAATGATAAGAAAAACTAAACAAAGTCAGCATATTTTTTTTATCTTGAACATAAAAAAAAGTAAAAACGATTTTCCCAATTGTTACATGTTACAATACCAAAAAACAAAAAATGGTATTTTAAAATTTATGCTTTTTTGTTTGTTTCAAAAATTTAATGTTTTTCATTTACTAATAAATGAGTTTTACAAAAACCACACAAAAACAAAGACAAAAAAATAGAATAATAACAATAAAAATGAAATTTTTCTTAGCTTTTTCCTACTTTTCGTATTTGTATTAAAGTTTATAGTTTTTCTTAATTTTCCGTATAGCTTTCTAGCTTCTTTGTATTCTGCTTTTGTTTCAGGTAAAATTACTAAAGCAACAAAAAAATTGTTATTTTTAAAATGGCATAAAAATGTATTTCGTTTTTTTTTGGAAAATTTTTAAAAGCACTTAGAAAAAAACGAATTTTCTATTTTCTTTTTCAAACCACAAAAATAATAGTAATTTTTAACCCAACAAGAAAAATAATTTTTATGGTGGTTTTATTTTTTCCGTACTAAAAACAAATTTATTATATTATTTTTTAGGGGTTTTTTATTTTATGGAAAATGTCAGTTTTATGTTACAAAAATTTATTAACGAATTTTCTACAAATTCAAAGATTAAATAATGATTTGGAAAAAGCTAGATTTGCTATTTACTTGAATTAAATTTTTATTACTTTCTATTCTACTTGACTAAGAATTTTGTTAATTTCTTAAATATTTTTATGTTTTATTTACCAAAATAGTAAAAAATTCTGATTGAAAATTCGAAAATTAATTTTATTTGCATAAATTCAATATTTCGATAGATTATCGAATTTAGCTGTGAATTCTTAATTGTTTTATCTGAATTCATAAACAATTTATTCTTAAATACATGTTAGACGAATTTAAGTTTGGTGTAGTAGAGTATCTGATTATATTTTGACACCCAAGAAATCGTATTTTTAAGGATTTCACAGCAATTTAGTTAATTTTATAGCAATTTAATTGAAGCTAATTCTATAGCATAGGTAGCATAGGTAGATATTTTTTTTTTCAAGCTGTAGCTAGAAAAAAAATTAATGTGAGATTTGTTTATGAATTTTCAAAATTCTCACGAAGTCTTCCAATAAACTAAAGTTAAATATATAAAAAAAAAAAAAATCTATGCTTAAAGTAAATTTAAATTTCGAACCGTAGCTATTAAAATTCTCACTATTTTTAACACAAATATTATTAAATTAATTATAGATTTTCACAAATTTAACTTCACTATTAACATGAATTTTGGTTCACTAATCAGATTGTTTTTTAAAAAAAAGTTATTCCATTTTACTCGTATTTCTAATATTAGAATTTTTGTATAACCGTCATTAAATATTATAATTTTTTATGCTTTTCTTTATAAAGTTTATGTTTTAAAAACAAAACAAAAAATATTTCTTTGAAGATCAAAGATAAATCCATTTAATTACAAATTATTAAAGACCCCTTTAAAAAACATTAATATCTGACTTTCAACTCTAAGTTTGAAAGCATTTAAATCAGGTACACATCAAAGCACGAACAAAAAAGTTTATATTTTTCTTGTTGCCGTTGAAAAGGACATGTTCTGATTTCATAAATAAGATTAAAAAAAATCCACTTCACTTCAACTTATAAGAATGACAAAATTTTCTATATAATTAAAATTAATAATAACACAATAAAGAAAAACGTTTAAAAAATTTTAATTTTCCTCGTTTATTTTGATAAAAGTCACATCTAAGAAAAAAGAGCCACTTTAAACTCCCCGTGTGTTTTCAAAATTACGTATATTTAAACCAAAAAAAAAATTATAATACAAAAAAAAACTTTTATTATTATTTTTATAGCTTTTTACTTTGTTTTTTTTTTGTCACAAACAACAGGAAAATGTCCTCGAAATTTTCATGAAAATTTATTAATAAAAACCAAAAACAACGAGAAATTCCGAAACGTATAAAAATTTTTATTTTTTATCTTTTATGAATAAAATTAAAAAGAATAAAAAATAAAAAACGTGTTGATAATTTTTTTTTTTAACAACGTGTGTGCATTTCATAGTAAGAGTTCTATAAATCTAATCAACAATCGCGTATGTGGATTTTTATTTTGTTTCTGGTCATTAGGAAATTTATTTGAAAATTGTACGTACATATATATTTCGGAGGTCATTTTGTAATTTAGTTTTTATTACAAATTATTTATGTGTATAGGAGCATATATGTAAGAGAGAGATATCAGGTCCCTTTGATGGTATAAAGGTATGTTTTTTTAGACATGTTGCGTGCTAACTAAAAGTTAATGAATAAAATTTATAGCTATAAGACTGACCAATATCTAGAACAAATAAAAAAGCTTATATTATAGAATATTTTAAGGAAATTTGAAGAAAATGTAAAATACGAGGATTATTAAAATAGTTTAAATTATTAGAATTAAATACATACGTAAATAATGTAATTATGCTTTTTTTTAAAAAATAGTAATTCTATTTTTATAGTTTTTAGGTAGGTAATTCTATTTTAAGCTTTTATGAATAAATTTTAAAACAAGACCTTCAAATGCATTTTTCACCATAGTAGTGACGTCATATTTAATGTACAATTAAAATAATTTATATAGTTGATTAGTTTAAAAAATGAGTCTATATAGTTGGAAATATATGTAACAATTTTTAAATTGCTGTTAATTTTATAAAAAACTTAACGTCACCTGAGAGCAGATAATAATTTTGATTTCGCATTATATACTAAAGCTTTTACGTTCCGGATGCTAAAGTGAATTAAAAAATATTTATACCCTATGTCCATCGAATTAACAAATGATTCTGTAATTTGAAATTTTGTGGTTAAACAATTATATTTTTTATATTACCTGTAAATTGACGAATGATTGGTAAATTAATAGCTGACAGGTCGTAACAACAATAAGTACACAGTACAATAATGTTTGTCTATACAATGTTGATAATAATTGGTCAATCAGACAAAATTTAATTGATTATAATTTTATAGTTAAGTTTTAGTATAATTCAAAATAAAATAAATTGAAAATTTTGATTATCTGTCTGTTAATCTGTCGTTGAAAATTACCTTTCAGGACAGTTTTAAAAAATAATAATAGCCGCAAGTTTATGAAGTTTCATAAGCTTACCAATATTTGCTACTGAATCAAACTGATTTTACAAATGTTATTTTAATCGGACTATAATTTCATAGTTATTTCATAATGGATTTTGTAATAGATTTCTAATAAATTAGCAATATAAACTAATTGACCAAAGCACAGTATTGCTTTAGTAGCTTTTGTTAATACACAAAACGAAAGTAACATACAGTACAAACCTAGCACTTTTTACTAATAAGTTTTGGCCCTTAAATATAAATAATTCTGTAAATAAAACTTGTAATTACGAAACAAAATCTTGTATTTATTATTAATGTGAAAATAAAACTGGAAAAGAAATAAAATTGCATTTATATAAAAATGGTTTATTTTCTAATGAATATCAAAAATATTGTTTTTTTTACACTGACATAAAATATATTTTAGATTTAAAATTAATAATATTTTTTGTGGTCAAATATCTGTTCAACGTAAATATGTAATCTGATGTAATTCTTAAAATTTGCATTATTTCATTTTCAGTTTTTAAATTATTTCATAAAAATGATCATTTTGGATTTTAGTAGCCCAATTTTTTGATCATGCCAATTTAATGCAATAAGGAACTATTTTTTTTGTACATTGACAAGTAAAATTAATCAATTTTACTTTTATGTTTCAGTTATAGCTAAATTATTCGTTTAATTTTGGTATAAACTTTATCAATTCTACAGATTATAACCAATTATCAAGTGCAATAAATTGTCATTTAGAATAATTTGGCAAATAAACCTAATTTTTTCCTTTTTAAATTAATGTTTCTCTCGGTGTACTAATTTCAGTAAAAACTATAGATAGAAAAACTTTAATTTAAAAATTATAAACTTATTTTACTTTACACACGAATCTAATAAATATAATAACAAAATAATTTTTTAATCAAAAACTTTATTACCACCTAAAATTATAAATAAATAAATAAATACAAAATTGATTTATTTATAAATTTAAAAGGTAAAGCTGACAGAAAATATGAAATGAAAAGATATTTTATAAAAAATAAATTGAAAATAAAACTTTTTGTAAATTAAACAAATTATTATTAATAATTAAATTTGCAATAACTTGGATATCCGGAGTAAATAATTCGAAAACCAAAAGTTTTTTTTTAATACAAAAACCTTTATAAAATTTTATTATTTAAACTAAAATATATATAGCATAGATGATAATTACGGCCAGAAGGGTTAATGTTTATGGAAAAAATATATTGTCCGATTGACCTTCCTAGACATTAGGAAATTTTATTAACTATAATATATTCTGTACAAAAATAGTAATTTTAACAATTATTAATGGATTTAAGATAAGTGAAATGGAATTGAAATAAGTATTAAAAATTCATATAATATTATAAATTTATTCAGTAAAAATACACCTTTTAGTTAGAATTCCAATTTTAGAATATAATAGAAGACCAAATTGTTTTAAGCAACTCGTAGATCCAAATTGCTGTGGAATGAAATACATAAATTTCGACACTATTGAAATTACTCACAAAAATCGGTAAATTAAATTAGTAATAACAATGTAAAGTGACTGCAGAAGTATGAGAAGGTGTTACGTCAATGAACATGGATTTCTCTGTTTTGAAATTTATTTTCCACACGCTTCAGTTATATTTTATTAAATTACTAATTTGCATTGAACTTTTATCAAATTTTTTCAAATTTGACTTTATTTTATTTTGAATAATAATATAAACTTAAAATAATTATTATACTTTCGCTTAGGCGCCGAAAATTAATAATCAAAGTGATAAGTACCGAAAATTTGGTTTGTCGAAAAGTGACACAACATACAAATATATTGAAAATTTGGTTGAGTAGAGATTTCGAATATATTGAACGATTTCAACATGCTACCCACCTGGTTATATTTCTGTAATAGTTGATATTTTAAACGGTATATAATGTGACCTACGTACAAAAGTTTTATAAAACAATATGATTTTATGTACAATTTTCAATGAAATAAAATTTATATGGCTTTTAAGGTTTTTTTATATGGCTTGCAAGGTCTATGGCCTTCTGCCAAGGGACAATTGTGAAGTGTATATAATATAATTTTCTCTACTTTTAAAATATTCGAAATTTTTTAAAAAAGGCATTGTAAAAATAAATTACATAGTATAAGTTATACAAAAACAAATATAATTCATAATTTTCAAATTATATGCAAATTATAAAAATACCATCAGTTTTCATTTATTAATTTTACATTTAAAGTTCTTAAAATTTTTTCGTATTCTATATTTATGCTATCTAAACTTCACTTTTCAAAACTATTTAAAATAATGTTTTATTATTGTTGAAAATAAAATGAAAATTCCAAAAAAAGAAAACCTGTTAATGACACAAAAAATTTTATAATTTATGATAAAAAAAAACAGAATATACAAATCTATATCCATTTTTAGTTTCCATTTCGAATTTAAAAGATTTTATATGTACTTAAAAAAATTAAGGTCAGAAAAATGACATACAATTTGAATAGGAAATAATTATTTTTTTCAATGTTCAAAATAATATTCTAAATTTTTAATTATTATTTTAAGTTAAATGAAATCTAAATCTATAGTTTGGTTTCCATTTATTTTCCATATAAAAATATTTCTTAAAAATTGCCTTTAGCATAATATGAATACAAGAATTAATAGGAAATTCAAAAAAAATTGAAAAATATCACAAGATTAAAATTAAAATTGTTGAAAAAATAGTGAAACCTGTAGATGTCATTATTTATTTTGAGAAAATAATAGTAAAATAAAAGTTTTTCATTATTTTTCATTTGAATATTTTCTTGTTTTTATTATGAGTTCACTTAAAATATTTTATAATTGCTGCAAAATTTAAAATAGTTTATTAAATTTAAAAAAAATATATAAATCATTTTTTTTTTTGACATAATTATAGTTTTTTTTCAAGTCAAGGATAGTGTTTTTAAGTTAATAATAAAAAAAATTATCTACTACTACAATATCTACAAAGAATAAATATTAAAGGTTATAAATCAGACAATATTTAGAATTTGTAGTTAATTTGGTAAATTTGAATAACAAGATATTTAATCTGTTGACAACATTGAAATTTACATTTCGTGCCCAAATGAAAACGGAAAATTGATAAATTTGTGACAAATTTCCGCTAAGTATTTAACTTAGTAATAACAACTATTTTAAATTCAGAAGTGTTAATAAAATAAATTCATAATTATGTCAATTTCGTATAACAATTTCCAACACTGAAATTATTATTTCGCTGTGTTCAAGGATTATAATACGATCATATTACTTGTCGAATCACTTATAATCCTTGAAATAAAATAGTTCATATTTTACACACCCCCTGAACTGTAATTAATTTTCATATTTCAATTATTAGAATTAAAAAAGTGGAATTGTAAATATGAATGAATACCTTTTTCTTTTTATATGAGTAATTATAGATAAGTGATTTTTCTGAAGGCCGACATGAAATGAAAAAACTTGAATGCAAGATATACACTGATAAAAAAAAACTTTTGCCTCAAATGTTGAACATCCGAACTTCAAATATAACGCAAAGGACTATTTTCGGAGGAAAAGAACTAAAAACTTATTAAAATGCAAAAACTGCTTTTGCTGCAAATTAATTGCTTTTTCTGCAAATGACTGGCAATTATGATCCATTCAAATTAGTGACATATTTTGTTTTATTGAAATTTATTTAAAAGCTCTTTTTATTTATTTTGAAATTGCCTCAACCATTAATATCACTTTTTAGTCAAATGTCGTATTTAAAAATAAAAATTTGTCAGTGGTATTTTTTAAGGCCATTTTAATTAACTCCTTTTTTTTTTTGATATCCTAACCCAAAAAAGAAGGAAATGTGTAACAAAAAATACAGAAGATTATAAATAAATAATATTAAAATATTGTTTTTGTTTTTGTAAGCTTTTCAATAATGAAAAAAGGTAAAATTTAGATAAATTTTTAATTATATAGATATTTTTAATTCCTTAAATAATTTGTATCTAAATATTAGAAATATATAACAAATTAATTAATATGTAACTACATCAAAGGATATGAAACACAGTATTGATAATCAAAAGATGATTTTATATTTAACCAACAATATTGTCTCTGGATTTAAATCAACAAAGTTAATTATAAAGAATGTTATTTTAAGAATTTTCTATTACATTAAGTAAACATTTTAAAAATTCATTGAAAAATAGACTTGTTTCTATTTTAGAATTTAAAAAATTACTTTGTGTAATTTTGATTTAAAGACATTGGGAATTAAAGTTTGTTAAAGTAATTAAAGCTATTTAAGCATTGGTTGTATGGACGTTCATTGAGATTAATTCTATGTCTTAATTCTTGTTATATCAAATTAAAAAGCTTTCTCTGAATTAATTTTCAATAATATTTATCTAAAATTTTATATTTTCAAAATGTTTTTAAAGTGAAAAGTCTTCAATTAAAATAAAAAAAAATTATTTAATATATCATTCGAGCACTTGAACTCGTTTTGGCAGCTATTTAACATTTCAACATCCTTTTTTTGATATTTTTCAATTACAAATCTAATATATTAGACAATATTGTAATTGAAAAACATATTATTTTTTTGATTAATTATTATTTCCATAAAATAGAATTTTAATTTAATTTCAAATATTTTTTTCTTTCATTTTAATTTTCTATTTTCTTATGTTACGTCAAAAAAAAATAAAAAAAAGAAGGAAAATTCGAAAAAGAAAATAAGTTAATCCTCTTAAATTATTGTTATCATATTTTTTGTTTTGCTATAATACATAAATGTCCTTTCGTAGGCGTTTTCTGAATTTATTTTCAATATATTAGTTTATAATATCATAAAATAGGCTAGCCACTATAAAAAAACACACACACAAGTAACAAAACTATGTTTGAACCAAAAAATGATTAAAGACTTGGAATAATTTTCAGTTTCCTTTTTTTCTTTTTTGTGGAGTTTTCTTTTTTTAAATAATAATTTTTCTCTTATTTGTAACTATTTGAGAAATGAAATTATTTTTACAATACAAACAAGAATTTTTAAGGAAATTATTTCTGTATATTATATAAAAGGAAAATGAAAATCTGTATAGGGAAAAGATCAAATATAAAACATTGATTTTGATTTAAGTATATTAATCTTTGTATATAAAATTCTTATATCATCAAAGTTCTTGTACAATTCTATCTATTTGCCATAAAAAAAAGAATAAAATCTACAGAATTTCATCCTTCGAATCCTTTTCTTATATACTTAAATAGATAAATACATACATTTTCCTTCTGTATTAGAGAATGTTGAAAGAAAATTATTTGCTTCTATATAAATTTTCTATTTTAATTCGATTTTTTTCTTTTTTTTTCGTCCTTTTATATCCTCAGAATGATTTTTTTTTTGTTATGTTGCTTTTCTTTGATCTCATCCTGCCAGATTCGTTTCTATTAATTTTCTTTTTTATTTCAATTTATTGTTTTTTTTTTGTTGTTGTGTGTTATTGTTGTCCTTCTTTTCTTATTACTTTTCTTAATTTGTTGTTGTGTATATTTTTTGTGTATCAAGGTTTTTGTTGTTGTTGTTGTTGGGGGTTTATAAGGATATGGGAGTCAGTTAAGAAAAAAAAAAGAGAAATATCCTTGGAAAATTTTAAATATTAGAAATAGACAGGGTATATCGAAAACTTATGCTTTTTTTTGTTTATTGTGATTTACTTCAGGAAAATTTGGAGTAGAGAGGAGATGTAATTTTTGATTTAAGGGCGTAAAGTTATAATCTATCAATTTCATTTTGAATTTATTAAGAATTTTAATGTAAAAATAGAAAGGTCAGTATATAACTAATATGTAGTTTCAAATATAAAAGTTTTTTTAGAGGCTAAACAGTGCTGGTTTGCCAAAACAAGATAAATACTTTGGACATGTTTTGTCAATATTTTTTTGATGATATATTTTAAAGATTTAGATGTTCAGTTACACTGACAAAATATGTTAAGATTTAGTGGCATTAAATTTCATTTAAAAAATGTACTTTATTCCAATCTTATTTTTAATATCTAATTTATCTTTCCATTTGAAGGTTGATTATCAATTTTGGGAAATATTTACTATTACGTTAAATAGTTATTTTTTATTCTGAAAGCTTAGGTCAGGCTCGGTAAACTTTCTATATTCTCTGTTGCACTATAATTACAGCAGGCTTAGACCTTTTTGTACAACAGAACATTATTCTACAAAATAGTAAACAAAAATTTTAGTGTACCATATTTTTATATATGTACTGAAATTTATTTAATTTGATCCACTACTGATACACTGGGCGCAAAATACCTTATCGCCAACCCTGTCTATACAAAACAGATGTAAGCAATAAAACTAATGGACATTTTTTATTAACATAAAACATTTTAATTTTTTTTCATAGAAGATAAAAACAATTTCTATATTCTATAAAGTTGTTTTAAAATTATTTATAAATATTTATTTCAAAACATAATTTTTTTATGATTATGAAAATGTTACCATTGTTTTTTCAGTTGAAGCATATTTTTAGGCAAGCAAAAAATAAGTTATAATAGAAATCTTATTAAATTTAGTACCACTACTAAAATATCATTTGTTTTAACAATTTCTGTAAAATTTTCTAAATAAACAAAATTAGTATTGCAATAAAATAATATTTTGGACCCACAAATTATACGCATAAAAAAATTGTACATATAAGTATGGAATGTATAATATTTAAAAAAATATTTAACTAAAAATTGATTTGAAACAATATATTTCCAATTTTTATTGTGAAAACGTGATCGAAATTATAATTTGTCTAATAAAAATAACATATTTTATTTTATGGATAGGTGATTTGGATTTTTTATATTTGTTTCCTTTCTGATGGTAGGGGGGTAAGTTTTATTAAAAAAATTGTTAAAATATTTAGAACTTTTATCTAATTTTTATAAAATTTATCAAATTTATGGAGATTTATTAAGATTATTAGAGATATTTTTCACTATTTTTGGAACAGTGGTTTTGATTGTTCTAAAATGGAAAATATAGTGCCATTTTCATTTTTGTTTCCCTCTAACCTCTTTAATTTAGATGACATAAAAACTTCAATGAGCATAACAAGCTAAAGGTTTTTTAAAGTGAGAGATTGTATGCAGTTAAATTTTTCATTACAATACAATTATGTAATTTCAAACATTTTTATTTATTTTCCACTTTAATGACATTTTTAACATATAATTTAATTTAATTTCCATTTAAAATACATAAAAAAATCAATTTTCATTAAAAAAAATTTACATTTGTAAGTTTTCAATAACAAAAAAATAACTCATCATCAGCAGACAAATTCATTTATAAACTAATATTTCTTCGTCAATTCAAATAAAGGACTAAATACACAACGAAAAAAAACCAATTGTGTATTTTATCTAATATTAAACTTATACTGTCAATAGCTCCTTTGTATCCTTAATCCTGGATCAGATGTTAAATATATTAACATTTTTTTTTCTTCTTATTCTTTTTTCCGTTTTATTCACAATATTGTGTAACAAAATATTAATATACCAGATAATAAGACACACATATACACATATATACATATAGACATTTAGCCATAGCCTAATCAACAAAACAAGCAAAAAAAAGGAATAGAAAATAGTAGGATATACAAATAATGATTTCATAGTTTATAAAAGTTAATATAAATTTACAAGGTAGAGAAAGATTTTTATGTTCATTCGTCCTTTTTTATAGAAATGAAGTTATTGTGTGTTGAATTCAATACAGAAAAAGGAGGAATAATGCAAAATAAAGGATATACATATATTTATGTCTAAATGATTATTGAACATACAAAAAAAAGCCAAATTATTCAGTATGAAAAAAGGATATAACTAAAGAATATAGGATTTATAATAATTTCCAGTTGAATTACCAAAAGAAAGCCAACAAAAAAAATAAAATTTGGTTTTTTCTTGAATTTATCTGTAATTGTATTACAAAAAAAAACGTTTTTTTTCTTTTTTTCATTCTCGAATTTTATTATTTTCACATTTTCTTTCTTTTTTTTTTTGATTGTGTTAGCTTTTTTTTAATAGAGATGGAAAAACACTGGACAAGGAAGGATATTATCGAAAAATCTTTTAATATATCCTATAGCCAGGTGTATTTCGATATAAAAAAGATTTTATTATTTTCCGTACTAAGTTTTTATGGGTTTTTCCATTCTTTTTTTTTCTCTCTCGTTTTTTTTTATATTCAGGAAAATCAAATTAATACAATTTTCCAACAAAAAATATTACAGGGGGTTATACAAAAAGAACATTAGTTACACAATCAAAATTTCATTTTCAATAAGGAAACTAAATTATTGTATACAAAGATTATCAAATTTTTCATAAAACTTTTTCCTCAAATCCGGATTAGTTAGTTACACATTATTTAAATTTGATTTATCTAAATTTTGTTTAAATTCATTTGAATGAATTTTATTTTAATATTCGTCAAGACTTTACTGAAATATGCTTTTTGTCAGAATTACTGATATGTCCTTTTTTAAAAAATCCAGCTTATATATTTCAAAAATTTAATGTAAAATTTTGTGATCAATCATAAAATATATACGAAATAAAAGTAAATAATTCAACAGGAAATAATTTACATAATCTGGATTAGTATACCAAAACTCATCAATTAATTTAATGTGGAAGTGTTCAGAAAAACTCACAACACAAATTAAAACCAAATTCTTTTACAAATTCTACAATGAATGTGTTTTCTATATAAATTGCACAAACAATTTACCACACGTTTTCGAAACTACTTCTGACTTTTGGTTCAGGTGCAACATAAAAATAAAATGGGTCAAATTGTATTACTATTAAGAATTGCTACACAGTATAATGTGTATAACACTAAAATATTCCTCTACATGGAAAACGGAGACAGATGTACAAATTGATTTCAAGTACAGATTTAAACACTGAGTAAGTAACATAGATGTTACAATAAACCGAATGGCTGCAGTAACAGGCTGCACTGACATCGCAATATCGTAAAACTAAACCTAACCTAAACTAAGTTCTTAATTACTATTTAATATTCTACAATTTCCAACAAAGTCTTCTCGAAAAATGAATTAAAAAAGGAACGTTTTCTTCTGGAAACTACAATAGAAATTGACTAGATAATATCTTCCATAACATAAAAATTATTTCGTCCAACTAATTGTACAATCATTTATTTCTAACTTTTAGAAAAAAGAAATGAAAATAAGTTTTCCATCTTTAATATTTATGAAAAAGGTATTACACTAATTGAAATAGAGATTTGTCTAAAAGATAATGTCGAAAAAATGATTGAGGTTCCTTTTTTTTTTATTTTACTTGAGATTAAAATCAATTAAGGAGGGAATAAAATATTTTTTTTTGTAATAAAATAAAAAATGTTAAATGTCAGCTTAACGAATATTTATTTTTAATATTTTAATGGTTTTTTTTTAATAATCTCAAATGTATCTACAATAATTTCAAGAAAATTTTTCTGATTGATTGGTGGCCATATTTATGTCATATTAAAAGTAATATGAATTTAAGAATAATTTCGTTTCTAAAAAGATATGCAATATTTATTTGTTAACTGAAAGTAATTACATTATTATAGTGATTTTTTTCTAAAATATTTATAGAGCAAAACTTGTAGAAATATGTTGTTGATATGTAAAAAGGTATTAGAAATTTTTTTCTTTTGAATATTTACTCAAAACTTTATAATATTCAAAACTGTGTGTGTCTTTTACATTCAGTGACAGTAGAACTTTAATATCTAGTCAGAATATATACTTAACTGTGAAATATTTTAACTATTTCGATCTTAGACCCCTTTTTTAAGTTTTACTCCAAAAGAATTGCGCCAATTAAAAGTTTGGCTGTTTAATACATCAATTTCTCGTTTTTAAGAAGGCTAAATTGGATTTAATTTATAACAGTGTTAGACTCCTGTCATTAAAACTTCGCTTCAAATTGGAATTCTATATCATTATACCATAAAAAGCATAAAATGTATTTATTGTCTAAGTTGTTAAATGTTAAATACGAAATATTGTTACAAAATACTCAGATTTAATTATACTTAAGTGCTTAATTTTGTTCAAATGAACTTTATTTTTACGCTCAATATAAACAATGAAAATGTAATTCATTTTTGCTAATATGTATACTTATACCGTATAACAAAATTAAGTTCGACAAACAAAATTTCCACATAAATAAAAAATTTAAAAAGAAAAAAACATAAAAAGTGAAGTTTTATAAAAATGAAATTTATTTTAGACAAATATGGAAAATTTATGGAAAAATTTAGAAGTACATACATATACTTATGAAAGAAGACAAGGCTTTTCTATGTAAATTTAAAAGTTATGATTAAGTTTTCTTGAAGTATTTTGCGTATTGAGAATTTTTGTATTTTTATAGAAAACTTTTATGATTTATATTTGGGATTTTTTCTAATTTTAACGCTTAATTACACATGACCAAAACACAATTATCTAACAGTCAATAAATTTTAACTATAAGCTAGCTAAATGATGAAATATCAAGCTTTGTGAGAATATATAGAAAATAATTGAGATTAAATATTAAACCATCCAACGATTTATTTCAACTAACTACATTAATTTATTCACTGATTTAATTGCACTAGATTGCATAATTATGCAATAAATATAAATTTTCTACTTTTTAGTTTATCAATAGAATTATTATTTTTTTTCTTTGGCTACCCTATTGCACGTTGTACATATTTTTAAAATAAATAATAATATTAATTATTTATCTTAGCGATTATTTGATAAAAATTTAGTAGCTTGATTTAAATAATTAAGAATTTACTTTTTTGGCACTACTAAAATTTATTAGTTTTATGATCTAAATTTACAAGTTGGATTTAAATTTTTACTGGAGAGAGTACCAAGCTGGGAATTACTATTACTATATATACTAGACTAGAGTATTATTTGATTCTACTCTTCATTACCTTGTGTCATATGACAACGTTCTCGAAAAAGACCCTAATCTATATACACCACATACACATTCATATAAAAAAATTAAGTAAATTAAGTAAAAACTGCAAAGCTATTGAATTTATAATTTTACACTGATTTACATCTAGGAAATTTTGACATATGAAAAGTTTATTTAATTTTTTTGTTGACATTTTCCTTTAACGTCTATTTTTTAGTAAATTTATATGATAATTCTTTATTCTTGATTTTCTTATGAACGGAGAAAGGAAATTTTCAACGAAATTTGCAAATTTAGTGGACGTCTGCAAAACTTTAACGTAATATACAAACTGTCAACGTGTATAGGTATTAATATAGCTCAAATTGACGTAGATATTTTGCAGAAGTCCAAACTAAATTAATTCTTTTTTCTTCTAAGTGATATTAAATAATTAAGCACCTGATGTAAAAAATTCAGATGACTAAAATAATTAAGGTAATTAATTGTCTGTTACCCGATCTGACAATTATTATTATTATAATAATTTCGCAAATTTTGTGTATAAAACAAATTAAATTTTTTTCAAATAGAATGAATATTTTAAAAAATTTATAATAACTTACCTGGAAAGATTATTTAAATCCAAAATTGTATTTATATTACTGGAGTATACACTGTTTTTATGTTAACTTTTATTACTTATAAAATTTATTCGTCACTTATAATTTTTTAATACTTTGTTTCGTAAATTTTTTTCATGAATTATGAAAATAAATCCTTTTTTTTCCACTTGTTTTTTATTTTTATTAATTTATTGGGTATTCATTTTTTTTTTGTGATTATTATTGTTTACGTGTTTAAAGGACGCAAAAATTTGTTATCCTTGTTGGCACATAATATATATAAATACATATTTTTGGTTTTAAATATATATAATGAAAAATATCATATATATGATTTTCATTGTTTATATTATATATATACGTACATATGTATGTATTAAAAATGTAATTTTATTTAAGAACCAAAAAGGTAAGGACTAATACTAAAAGGAAAAATTATTATTATTTTTTTTTTGTAGTTTTCTTCAATTATAGAAAGAAAAATAAGAAAACATGTCACCAAAAATATAAAAATTTACTACACTAATACACATTTAAAATTATCCACACACTCACACGAATATAAACAATACTATTAATTTTTATCAATGTTTTTTTTTTTGTGTTATTTAAATGTATGTTTTATGTTCAAAATAAATTTATAATACATAAATGTTTTTATGTATATTTACATATTTTCGGAACACAAAAATAAAAAAAAAACTACTGAGTGTAGTGAAGAGACACAGATTTTCTAAAATTGGAATATAAATATTAATAATAATAAAAAAAAAAACAATACATTATGGAAAAAAAATCATAATAAACTAATAAAATTTTCTTATGATAACCGATATGCAAATAACCGATTAGAATTTCTATATGTATATGTGTATATTTTGCAGTTGTGTATATTATATTAATATTAGTGGGTGAGTCAAAAGAAAAATAAATCCTTTATATATATATATTTTTGGAAATCCTTTTTCTGTTTTTCTACTGACGACAAAAAACGATGAAAACGACAAAAAAAACCTTGTCTCATTTCGTATAAAAAAATTTGGGGTCGCAATAACGAAATCAATTTTCAAAATATAGACTGCCAAAATTTACCAATATTTATATTTTTAGTGTTAGATTAAATGTGTAAAATTTATGATACAAAAAACGTTAACTTTAACCAAAAATCTTGTTAAGTTGGTTCCGTAACAAACTTTAAAACTTGTTTCAAAACAAAAAAAAAACAAATTGCAGTTTATTGGTCAAATAGTACTCTGCTAATTTAGTGTCAACAGGAGCTTCTAATAAAATAACATAACATTTATACCAAAATTCGTCTACAGCGACCAAATCGACTTAAAAAAAAACTGCCAAAATTTCTGACTAAAAATTTATTTATACGTTTATTTATAATTTTACGTTAAATATGTCAAAATATAAACCATTATTTTTTGAAAAAAAAACTAAAATTTTGCACAGACGAACAATTTAACACAGAATTTGATCAAGCACTTAATCTTATAAAACTCATTTCCTTAATCTCTCTGTTGTTAAAACTTTTATGACAGGCTATGAAATTTTAAAAATTTAAATAAAAACTATAAAATATTTAATTTAATTATATAATAAAGTCTTCGATATTTTGACAAATTTAACTTTCGAAAAAATGTGATTTTGTTTTATATATTATAAAGAAAAACACGCTATTTTAACTAATATATACACAAACACATCATTTTTAACCATATCCTTTTCAAAAGATTTAACTAAATATATATAATTAAATCTAGTCTGGGGCAGAATTATGTATATATATTACATATAAATATATCTATATATTTTTTAGGTCGTTATTGTGTAATTTATTAAAGGGGCAGTAGACAGTAAACTAATATTATTTTAAGAGAATTACTTTATGAGTGTTTGTCATTTTTATTTAATTAAATTTTATTGACAAAAATACAACCTAACTAGCAGTCAAAAAGGATATTATGAAAACAAGGAAAAAATGAAAGAAATGTAACACAATTAAAAGTATTTATTTTGAAATCATTGTACGGAAAAGTTAATTATTTTAATTCAGTAGTAAATGTATATCAAAAATGCTAATTAAACCTTTAACTATTAGAGTCTAGTTAAAAGGATATCTTTACAAATAAATAAATGGTAGTTTGTGATTTTAATTAGAATTACAAAATAAAAAATAGACAATTAGATTTGAAAATTTTGTGACAAAATTTTAATAGATTTAAATTGTAGAATTAAAGATTTATGCATTTTGTGCAATAATATACAATAATTTAAGGATTTTCTCCATAACTTTCTTAAATTGGACGTTTATTAGGAAAAAAGTAAGTGGCAACAAATATTTTTACTTTAAAAATGGATTCTATTTTGTGTTTTAACTTTAAGAATGGCGTTTGAATGTTTAATATTAATTTATCTAATTTTCTAATTAACGTGCCTAAACTTAAACAAACTCCCAATACAAATCTGTATAGGAATGAATTATTTCAATACACCACCACCTAAGAATATGAAAAATTCTAAAAAAAAAAATATGCAACTAGTTATAAGGGCTTTAAAACTTAATAATACATTTTCTAGATTTTCTAACAATTATAAATCATTTCATAATAGATTTAAAAAGAACTCGTTTTTGAGTAGGATTAAAGAACTATTGAATATTAAATTTATTATCCTTTCAATATTATGAAACAAAACAAAAAAAAAACAAGTAAAAATTCCATTCATATATAAATGGAAAGTTTATTGTTGTCTGAGCTTTAAGAGCATAATTTTTAACTTGTTGGTTTTTTTTCTGTTGACAATAGTCCTTATAAATTTTTTTTTTCAATAAAATATTTCATAAAATAAAAGTTTATGGTGTTTAGAACAACATAATATTTTATGAAATATTTAAGAAGGAATAAATTTATTTTGAGTGAGATAAAATATAAATTGTAAGGAATTAATTAAACTAATATTAGGATATTTAGACTGGGTTTGTGTTTAATATTTAAATTAATTTCAGAAAATTTTCATGTGAACTTGTGAAAAATCCATTTATTAGTTTTTAAATTTTCCATTCGTTAGTGTGTTTTTTTTGAACAATGTTAGAAATATGCCAAAATGGCCAAAAATTCTACTTACAGCAAGAATTTTCGAAAACGCTTAGCATTAAAGAAATACAACTAGTTTATCACATTAGAATTTTTCTTGTGAAAAGTTACTTAGAAAAGTCCTTTAACACTTTAGTAAATTGAATAAAAAAATTTAAAGAAATTAAGCAAAAAGAAAATTGACTCCAAAACTACTACGGTATATTTACGAAGGACTTTAATAAATTTACCTAACACAAAATAATTTTATTCCTTGTGTATAAATATTTCATAAAATGTTGTGTTGTGCTAAACACCCTAAACTTTTAATTAATGTATTTAATTTTGTTTTTTTTTTCATAAAATTTCTTAACTTTTCCTAAAGAGTAGAAAAATACAAAAAAGTTTATTTTATTTAATTTAATCCTTAATAAAAAAAAAATTGCTTTATATAAAACTGCACAAATATCTACACACATATCCTTGATTATTGTATTTATATGTTGTTTTTATTTCTTTTATTTTCGTTTATTTTTTTTGTTTTAAGCATTTTTAATCGAACAAACAAACTTTTAGAAAAATTATTTAATTTTTTTTTTTGTAATTTTTCCTTAAATATATTTTCTTTACTTTGATGTGAAGAAAATTTTCACTCTGAATTAATTTCAATTTTTTTTTTTCACAGTCCTTTAATCAGAAACAAAAAGAAAGGAACAACAAAAAATTGAATGAAATAAAAGAAAATATTTTTGAAGGAAACACTTAAAAAATATAATTTAATATTTTCTTTTTATGTCTGTTCAAAATGAAATTATTTGGAAAATTGTTGTCAAATTTTTGACAACAATTAATTATATTTAAATTATAATAAAAATCACCATAATTTTTATTAAATTATAATATAAATAATTTTTAAATGAAAATTCACAATGTTTTCCTTTTTCTTTGTAAATTTTATATTTGACACTTATAGCCGTTATTCGCACAAAAAAAACCCCAATTTTTTTTTTTTTGACAAATCGAGAAAAGTAATTTTACGTGATAATAAATGTCCTTTGAATAACATTAACTAATCATTACGACAATTATGATGATGATGATGATGGTGACGACAACGATGTCGGACTACAACACAACGTTTATATCACAAAACAGAAAAAAAAAAACAAAAAATGATGACAAAATTGTGACACAAACATCAACAATAATCAAATAACTAAAAATAATATTTTTTTTTTTTTTTTTTGGAACAACAACAATACAAAAATGTCCTTTTTTTGGCAGGAGATGTAGAGTACAAGTTTTGTTCATACAGGTGTAAACGAAATATTTTGAAAATATACAAATTATTTTTTTTGCGATCGTAATTCTCATACACTACTATATTTTAATTCATTTGAAAACAAGGATATACGAAAGGATATATATATGTATATTTATTTTTTTTTCTATATATGTTATTTATTACTATTTTACTTGAAAAGGAAAATAAAAATTTCCCTCAATACCAGGATGAGAAATCATGACACACCAACTAAAAAAAATATATATAATACTGTAATATAAATCGTTAAAAAGTGTGTTAGAAAGAGATGAATTTAAAGTTTGATATTGTTTTCGCAATGTGTGCGTGTGTGTATTGTGTATAGAAAGAAAGTAAATTATTATATGAATATCCTATATATTTTATACGTGCTTGTATTTTTATATACATTTGTATAGAAAAGTCCTTCGGTTGTTATTTCATATTTTTTTTTTACTAGAAACTTTTTTTCTTCAATTATTTTTTTTTTTTCGTTGTTTTTTTTTTATTTTTTATATGAATTATCCTGGTGTTATAAGTGAACGTACGTACAACAATTGGGTGTACATTGTAATATAATAATTTTTATAAAATAAAAACACTTTTAAATTATTGAATATTTTTTTGATTTTTTTCTTTTTAAATTAAATTAATTACTTTTTTTTTATATTAAACTTTGCTTAAATTAATTGTTTTTGTCAATTTTTTTTACATAGATTTTAAGGATATTCGTTATAACCGAACCGTAAAAAAAAAACGATATTTGTCAGTTAATATTATAATAGTTTTAAAAATATTAATAAAAACAAATTTCTATAAGAATATCCTTTTTTTGTTATTTAAGAACTTAGTATTTTCAGTTTTTCTTGTTTTTTTTTTTAATATTTTCAATTTTCCGCGATAGTTTTCTTCGGTTTTTTTTTTTCGTTTTTGGAAAAATTTTGGAAAAATTTTCAAAAGTTTTATAGTTTAAGTGAAAAAATTACAAAAAATAATAAAATTTATAAAAAATTTAAAAACTAAAAAGAAAAAACATAAATAATAATTTTTTACACCCAAAAATTCTAAAGCCGAAAAATGAAAAAAAAATAGGTGGTTTGACAGCCGCCAGCGCGAAGACAAGAAGAACCCCGAACGTTTTGGTTTCTTCTATAAAAATAATATATAATATTTTTTACTTTCAGAAAAACCAAAAAAAAAAAGGAAAATAGTAGGAAAATTCTTTTTTTTGTCGGTGGTTCAGTATTTTTTTTTCTGCTTTTTCTATTTGAGATTTTGAGTCCTTTTTTTTTTGGTGTGTTAAAACATTTTTATTTTGTTGTTGAATTTACCAATTTGGAGTTCTTTTGCTCTTGTTATGCTCTTTAGAGGTTATCAAATTTTGTGATCATATATAAATATAACTGTTTATATAATTTAGAGATGTAAAAGAGAGCACTGACAAACATACAAACGCAAAAAAATATGGAAATTACCACCCTCAACAAATTGCAAAAAAAAAAAGAAACCAACAAAAGTAGAGAATATTCTGACAGTTGTGTGTAAAAATGTAAAAATGTTAAGGGAAACTTTGATAAATGAGAATTTTCCGGTGTTGTACACATTATACATTGTACACATATACATATGAGTAAAATTTTTAGGTTAATAGTAAGTAGGGGTAAATTCAAGTTTATATGAATTTGTATATAAAGTATAAAGGATGTGTTGAATTGATTGAGATTTGACTATGACGGAGAAATAACCAAAAAAAAAAGAGAATTTTTTTTTTATAAAAGGGGGATCATTAGAATTTAGGGTGTGTGTAGGCGCAGTCCCTAAAATTGGTGAGATTAACTTTATTGGAAAGTACAGAGTGATATTAGGGAAGAATAAAGGTATATTTTTAGAAAAGCATTTGAAATAATCGCACACATAAGCTCTTTTTTAAGTGATCGCTATAAGATTTTTTTCAGTAACATTGTATATGTATTGCATATCTTTAGGAGTAAATTAATTATTAAAATATTATTTAACTGTTAGTGGACAAAGGTGAAGTAACATTTTGATAAAATATTTGGTAAAAATAAATGGTATACTCTGTTTTCTTAAACTATCTTAATCATAAGAGTTGTAATTGTAAGATATATATTACCATTTTGTCAATTTTAAATATATTTCTTTAAAAAAAGGTCTTTGATATAACAATTGTTACTCATTTGAGTCGAAATTAATATCTAATTCATCAAAAATATTCACTATTTTATATCTCAAAGGTAGTACATATTTACAAAATATATTTTTTAAATATATCATATTTCATATTTATAAAAATAACATTGAATTAAAAAACCATAAAATTTTCTTCGAATATAATAACAAAACATTAAATTCTAAGCATATATGGTATATCATATTTCATATTTATTCATAATGTTATTGAAAATATATTTTTACATTCTTCAGAATTTTTTAATGACAAAAAAAAATGTTTGGACTACAGAAAATTATAAAAATCTATTAAATGTAAAGTATAAAACTCAATTTAGTTTATTAATTTTATTTAGTTAATTAGATTAATTCAACCCAAAACATAATTTCTATTTTACAAATCATGCAATTATATTTCTTATTAACGTATACTATTTTAAATTTATCACTAGGAATTTGTTTTCCATGGCAAAATTTTCATTTGTAAGAAATATTTTGATTAGTTAATTTATTAAGTTATTTCTAATTTATACTCATATAGACATCGAAGATATCGTTTCGGTCAATCAGCTAATGCTAATGATGACCAAATTACACATGGTGATGACAGTGATAGTAATTTGCAATTTTTTAAAGATTTTCCAGAACGTGATCATCAATTAAATGATGGAAATATGCTATTTGAACAACATCATAATATACATTATCATCCACACCACTCGCAGCAACCAAAATTTGAAGAATATGAATATAATAAAGAACCAGCTGAAATATTAGCATATGAATTTAGTTTTGAGGAAAATAGTCATCAACCAAAAATTGGTGAATTAAAAAAAATTAATTTTAATGAAATTAAAGATTTAGAAATTCTTTCAAATGAAAAAGATATCGAAGAAACAATACCAGAATTTTGGAATATTGTTAAAAAAAAATTATCAGAGAATGATAAACATCCAAATGGATATTACTAAAGTAGTGTTGAATTTATTTACAAATTATTATTTAAAATTATCTAAATTTAATTAATAAAATTTATTTCAAATTTATTAATTTATTTATTTACAAAAATACCAAATCTCCAACGAAATTATAAAATAAACTATGCTAAGTACTAATTGTTTCCGATTAAATCTTTTCAAATTATATCTAATCTAAGCCAATTAAAAAGTATGTTTTATTTTCAACATTTATTTAAATTATTTTGCTTTGAATTAACAGAAATTTGAACTTAAGAAATGTTTTGAAAAAAAAAAAATTAATAGCTTACATTGCAATTTATTTACACTGTTTAAAAAAGTAAAATAATTTAAAAATTTTGATTTTTAAATGCAAATATTAAGTTACTTTAAGGATTTACTCTTGTCCCACACTCCTACACCTTAAGACGTTATCAATTAAATTTCTGAAAGAGCAGAAAGCTGCGCATTTCAACAATACTCTCTTTCTCTCTGTATTTTCTCTGAGACACTAAATGTCTAAATATAAGATACAAAAAAGGAATAATAGGCACATGTCACATAATATATACTACTATGATTAATAATATTAGCCTAGGTTAACTCCCTCAACAATGTAAAAAACCAAAAATTACGTATATTTATTACCAAATACTTCAGAAATATTGCTAGAGAATATTTTTTTAATAATAAGATTATCTCTCAAAGTGCTTATAGAGTTGATTGTGCAGAGACAAATGTCAAATTATTTTAATTTTTTTCCCGACAGTTGTGCATTATTATGTCAGAAAAATTATTTTTCAATCCATTTACAAAAATATTGACAAATTGTCAATAGCATTTGATAGTATAAATTTGCCAAAACAGGAGTAACTGACTGGTAAACCAAAATTTGTCAATTTATTATTTATATCGTGAAGGGGCTTCTCTTCTCATATTTTGGCAACCCGTCATGTTTGTAGATTAAATGTTTAAATGTTTAGCAATCGAAATCACAAATTATCTCAAAATGTCAAAAAATGTATCTATTATGTTTGGAACAAATTTTCCCAGAACTTCAGTTAAATATTTCGTAGACAATTATAATACAACTGTTACTGACCATTCAAAATAAACAAAAACTAATATTTTTTTGAACTAAATACTATATTTCCGAGTTACAAAAATTGCTTATATTTCAGTTTATTTAAGTTTTTGGAACATTATTGTTCATCTATTTGAGAGACCACTGAAATTTTAATTTCAGTACAATAGTTGTGTAAAAGCAGCTTCGAGTATTTTGGGAATTTAAAATTTTGCGCATATTTTATTCTCTTATGAGTAAATTAAATTGTAGATAAAATCTGCTGAATAGTTTTTGAAAGCTTTAATAGTCCTTAGCAACAAATATAAAAGTTCAGTGTTTTTATTTTAAATTTTTAACTAAGAAACTTTTTTGAATAACTTTTTGTCTCTAAACTTATTACAAAAATTAAAAAATTTAAATTTGCTTTAATTTAATATCACTTTTCATCAGTGTAATTATTAGTTGTTAAATTTGATTACAATATATTTTAAAGCTACAAATTCTATTTGGAAAAAAATTTATGGGTCTCTAATTATTTAAATTTATATTTGTTATAAAAGTTTGACAAAAACAAACTTAATAGATTTTTATTGGGTATTTGGGTCAAATAAAATTTACTATTTGTTCCATATTTTCTAAATCAGTAAATATTTTTTAAAATCTCTCTGTGGATCTATGTAAAATAATTGAATTTTGGGTCAATTTAAGATAATTTTTGGGATTAAACTTTATAAAAAAAATTTTATACTAAATTTGTACATAAAACGTATACAGCTGAAAATGACATACTAACACATTATTATATCACATAATATAGAGAAATTTCAATATATATAAAAGGATTAAATTTTCTCCTTTAAGTAGACTATGAATGAAATATGTATGAGAGCTGAAAATTTTTCATTTATATATAAAGTATTGGTTGACTGACCCACCCTCAACATTTTTCCAAAAAAAAAAAAAAATTTTTTTTTAATGTACATAGTAAAAACTGAGGAGTTTCCTTTCAGTCAATTTTTATTAAAATTTGATTTATATTTAAGGATTTATGAAAAAATTTAGAAATATGTGGTAATGATAAGAAAACTTAAATAAAAATTTAATTTTTCCAAATTTTCTTATAGAAAAGTAATTAAATTTATGTGTGTTTTTCAATATAAATGAATTAAATAAAATAATTTCGTGAGTTTAATATGTAATTTTATATATCTACACGAAGGAATCAAATAAAATATATCGCTGTCGTCTGTCGCTGCAAAAGGTTAAAAGAAAAAATCAAAACTACATCTTTCGGATTATGTCATATCTAAAATGGATGAAAAATTAATTTGTTTACTTAAATTATACAGAAAATATGGCATATGTCTCTAGAATGTATTTTGTTTGGTCTAGGAGAGACCACGACAAGATCACTAGGGACGAATTCGTCAACAAACTAAAAAGACAGCGACGTATTCTGTTTGCCTTTAAGATAATAGAATTAATAATTGCTTATAGTAGTTTAATAATTTTCTAAATTTCTGGAAATTAAAAAGGTTTTTCTTAATTTTGATTGGAATTTTTTTTTAAACAAACCCTTAAATTTCTATCCAAATTTTGTTATATTTACGGACAGATTATAAATTTGCGTGCACAATATAGACTTTTGGTTTTAGCTTTTTTTTCTTTGTGGGAGCATATAACATATTAATAATTTCTTTATAATACTTTTTTTTTACATATATCTATGTAAATGAAAATGATAATGATTAATGGCAAAAAAAAATTTTGTTTGTGGAACTGAAAAATTCCATTTAATGGCGCCAATTGACTCTGTTATTTATAATTTAATTTTTCTATATAAAAATATCAAGAAAAAAAAATAATTATAATGAAATTAATTTCTCTAATTTGCGATGCACATAAAAATATTTTTAATATAAATATATTTACTCTGTACAAGCATTTCTATGATTTTTCCAATACTGATTCATTTTTATTGTAAAAGTTTCTGTAGTTTTTTTTATTATGGATAGTTCATCTGTCATTTACACTTTATTATTGTGTATTTTATGTTTAGCTATCATTGCTAAGTATCCAATTCTATCAGAAGATGCAATTGCTATTCCCACAATCTTTTAGGAATTTTTTATAAGGTTTAATATATTTTCAATATGAAAATTTTGGGCAATTAAAACGCAAAAGGTACACCTGTAGGGTTCAAATTTAAAAAAACATATAATTATATGTAATTTCAGCAATAAAGATATAAATATATTAAAGCAGAAAACTTAGTTCACACACAAGACTTTATTTCTATAGTCGTCCTAAAAATGAACATCTTCAATCACCAAAAAATATTAATTTTTGCTGCAAAAAAAAAACTCACTAAATCTCGTCATAACAGTATGTAATTTACTATTAGTCTATTAATTTTCTAAATTTAAATTTGTTATAACATAATTTAAAGGTTTTTCACATAATTTTCTTTTTCTTTGAATTTCTGTTTTTCTGAATTTTTTGGCACAATGCCCACAAAATGGAATTCTTAATTTTGAAGCTCACTATATGCAATATATTCGAAAAGGACATGAATATGGTCAAGAAAAAACCAATACTAATATTAGAATTAGTTTCTATTCTACTAAAAAAAAATGATTGGAGAAAAACGAAAAATATACCAGTTTTTTTTTATAGAAATGAGAAAATTTTCTGTTGCACATTATTTGCCATCAAAGAAATTTCGGTCAAGATGAACTTTTCCTCCTGCATTATTTTTTGTTTTGTAAATCCTTAAATTTTTTTTTGTGAATTATCAAACTTGTTGAAAAATTTTAATACAAAATAATAACAACAAATTTTTTTTCAGTTTATATTTTCATCTTAAATAGTAGCCTGAGTAAATGATATTTTGCAATCAGTGTGTATACTGGAACTGGATAAAATAAAGAATCTAAAAATATAGTTTTTATTTTTTAAAACTATTAAACATTTTGTGTGCAGACTATTATACAAATATTTACTTGTTGCTTTTAAAACATAGTTTTTTTTCTGGTAATGACATTGGAAAAAAGAGACAATTTCTTAATTTTTTTTTGAAAATTTCATTTAATATAGGATTATATTGCAACAATAATTAGGTACACGTATAAAAAAAGATATGGAAAAAATCAATTTAATTAAAGAGTTAATCATATTTTTTCTAATTTCTTTCGTGTTATTAGAAGTTCTGGCCAACTTGAGCAAAAGAAATTTAACATTTTGATGGAATACTATTCGGTCTTAAAAATCATACAGCCTTAAAGCTTCTGTAGCATTACTGGAATTTGATTACTATATCTTAGTAGTACACTATATTAGTCTCGAAATTTTCAGAAATTTAATTTACACTATAACAAATTAACCTGTAACATTTTAGTCCAGAATAATTACCTATATGTTCTTCAAATGACAAAAATAAAATTTGTATAAATTATTTTGGCATAATTTATTAATGGTAAAAATATTCCCCTTTTATTGCAAAAATAACAAGAAAATTATATTATAAGATAATTTTAGTAATAATTCTTAGAATTTTATAAATCTGACTTTGTAGTAAAGAAAATTATACTCTCGTTCTAAGAAAAATTTTGTATTTTATTTTCCACTCTAAAGGATTATTATTACGATTTTCTTCTCGTTTCAATGATTCGGAATAATGTGTAGAAAACATATTTATTTATTCATTAAAGCGTTATTAATAATTTCTTACTTAATTCAATTAAAATTTTACTTTAAAATTGATTTAGAAAAACTTATTACATATTTGTAAAGATAAATTTCTAAATTCTATAGATTTTAGATCTTGTTGTCTTGTTGGATGAATTTATAAAGCTTCTTAAACATTTTTATTAAATAAAACGATTAAAAATCTATAACAATTTTCTACTTATTTATAATATGTAATAAATTGTGAAAGAAAGTGAACCGAAGAGACTATTGATATTACTATACATAGATTTATCTATAAAAAATGCTTCAAGACTGAAGGTTAACTTAAAATACGTGATGAATACATTTTTAAGGTAACTTAATTTTATAAGAAAAATTTTACTTAAAATATAATTGGAGTAAAAAATAAGTAATTGTAGTAGAGTATAACTGCATTGCAGTGAAATAAGTATAAACTTTAGAAACAATAATTTAAATTACTTTTTCTTCTGCATTACAGAACTTTCAGATTAAGAAATATACATAAATCTGTAACTTTTTTTGAGGAAACTTAAAGTTTTTTGTAGTTCGACTATTAAAAGACTTTAATAATCCCAGATTATTACATAAAACATGCAAAATGTGAAGAAATGTCTTTTAATATTAATTTATAGGATAGAGTATTTTGAAGAAAATTTATAAACTACTGGAATTTGGAAACTAAATCCAGTTATTTTAATAGTAATAATATGTTGTTGTTTCTAAAACATGGATAAAAGTACGAACTTAAATCAATTATCCTTAAGCTATTAGAAAAAATATAAAATCCGTTTATTTCGTTTTTAATGTATAATTTAAGCCCAATGGCATTCGTTTTTATTGTATAATTTAAGCCCAATGGCAACTAAGCCGAATGTGAAAGGAGGTGCACTATACTCTATAGTCTATAATACACTACCCCACTTAGCTTGCTATAATAACATTAATATTTACGGAGAATTTTCGACCAACATCTTCCCAGGATCTGAAAATTATCACTGGTGTCAAAACTTTTCTTCGTAAATCAATGATTTTCTTCCCATTTTCATTCAAGTGGAAAATTAATTTTATTTATATATAATATGCTTGAAAATTCAATCAAGTTTAAGATCATAATATCTTTTCAAATTATTTCAAATGTCATTTTGAAAAATTATATAATTTTGTCAATGCATTTAATAAGTAAATTTTTAGTTTTTATTCTAAATTAAATTGTTTCTTTTTTATTAAAATGTTAAGTAAATTTAGTGAATAAACCAGTTGAAATAAAAACGTAGTTTAGTTTAAAAGTAAAATAGCAACTTTTAAATACATATATGCATTACAATGGAAAATTGGGATGGGACACACTCTATCAAGGTGAATTTTAATTATTACTATTAAAATATATACATACCTATATATATATAAAGAATTTTCATTTAAAAGCTATTTTGAAATAAATCGAAATTTTTATAGTTTATTAATATTGGAAGAGTTACGCCAGCCGTAGCTCTCCATTATAGACTGATCAAAAAACCTCCTTTCAATGAACAAGAAAAATAACCAAAACAATACTTACAGGACAGATTTTACGAACACAGGCGAAATGGCGGTACAAATATTATGTAATTGTGATGATCAAAACACTTAAGTATATTGATGATTACATAAAGACCGCCTCGGATTTGTCGCAAATACCACTTAAACGGCTGTAAGGTGTAATGTTTCACTGAAAGTAGTGCCCTAATCATCGACCAACTCCAAACAAAAAGACGCATCACAATAAGCCGATTGGCTGCAGTGGTTAGGTCTGACCTTTGACATCCCTTACCACCAAAATACCAAATATAATTACTGTAAAATAAGAAAGAAAAACACTTTAAAAATATTCATAAATAACATCTTTTCAATTTTATTCAAATGACAATAAATATTATAAGCTTTTTATATGTTTAAGATCATCGCATATTGTTAATTATATTCTCAATAAGCTGATTTATGTTCACCATAATGTGGTGGTGGTGCGCACGGAACTGGTGATACTGATGGTAAACAGCCAGATAATATATTTTTACCGCATGGGACTGTTGTATAACTTGCTGAATAAGATGGTGCTTGTTTCATACATGGACACATTGAAGGATATGCAGATTTCTTAAAACGTAATGGTACTAAATCTTCAATAGCATGTACAACTGGTTCCATTTCGATTTCTTCTACAGTATGTACAATTACATCACCATAATTATAATAAGGATAACCAAATGATTGACCAATTAGAGCAATTGCAATGAAAATAACAATAAAACACTTCATTTTTTTTAGAATTTTAAATAATCACTCTACAACTCTACAGTCAATTAATTATACTGATAAATTATTTCAATTATCATTTGGTTTTTATATACAATTGTGCAGTTTTATGGCCTTTTGACTTGCAAATTTAAATATGTTTACGCAAAATGTTTTTTGCAAATTCATAAGTTTTTTATAATTTTTTTTATACATATTACAAAATTAAATTAAATTGGAACTAAATTTTTCATATAGTTTAAATATTAAAATATGACATAAATTAGTTCATTAATTTTTATTGCCATGTATGATAATTGCTATTAACAAAAATTTCAATAGCTTTGGACTCAATAAATTCATTTACTATAAAATTTAATTTTATAGAATATTTAAGTACATAAATTATGTCAATAAATTTAATGGTTATTAAAATTATGTTACCAAGCCTATCTTAATTTTTCGATTATACAAAAATTAAGATACAATTTAATCACAAAATAATTTCAATTTGTTCGAAACGAAATTATATTCTTCGACTGCGGAAAATTTTTATTGTAAAAATATTATTCTAACGATTTTAAATATTCGTTATTAGCGATTCTTGAAATTTATTTACCAAAGCAAAAAGAAAATTATCTACTAAAGCAAAAAGAAAGAAAATTTTGGAAAAAGTTTGTTAAATAATTTTAAAACTTCTGTGCAAATTGTAATTTGCATCTGCAAAATATGCTCTATTTGTTCTAATGGAATCATTAACTTTTAAATTATATATTTTAAAACATCTTCACGATTATAAATTCTATTAAATTCCCAAGTGACTTTATTATTTTCTTCAGAATTTTACTACTTTAAATTAGATACTTAATAAATACACATAGGTAGGTTCTTCGATTCATATCAATTCCCATAAAACTATTTTAAGATTGTTGGTTTTAATTATAAGATTATAGATAATATGAAATTCTAAGTTTAAATTAAATTCACAAAAACTATTATCTATGCGAAAAATTATCTAATACCTAACAATAATATTATAAAGGCAAGTACCTACTTGAAACTATTTGAACGTAGGCCAGTCAAATTTCTATCGTTCTTACAGAGATTGGGATGGGTAGACATGTCTTTTTAAAAAAAAAATGAAAATGTTCACAGACAAGACTTGTACTACATACAAGTATAACTTTCCTAGTGCAAAGATTTTCCTCCTGATTTTCCTCCTGAAGTACCTACTTGAAACTATTTGAACGTAGGCCAGTCAAATTTCTATCGTTCTTACAGAGATTGGGATGGGTAGACATGTCTTTTTAAAAAAAAAATGAAAATGTTCACAGACAAGACTTGTACTACATACAAGTATAACTTTCCTAGTGCAAAGATTTTCACTCCCTTCATTGAAAATGATAGAAATAGTTCAAGAACTTATTAATTAAACATAGACAAGTCATCTTTAAATTAAATCATCTAGATAAACTACTAATATTTTGTGGTTTATCTTCAAAATAGATTTAATGAAAATAGAATTCTATTTCTTACTACTCAGTATGCAAAGCTCAAAATATAAACAATTTTTTTTATCCAACTACAATTTTGTATTCTTTATTTTACTGCATTCTACGAAAGTAAATTTTGTGTTACACAGGAAGCCCTTGAATAGCACGATACTTGAGTAACACGAAGTTTCGAATAACACGGTGAAAATTTGCAAGACCAATCTCTAATTATACGGTTTTAAATAACGAATTAATTGTGTTTTTCAAGGGCTTCCTGTAATAATCACTAATGGATTACATTTAATTATTGTCTAATTGGTTGGAAATAAATAATTTAAGCCGCTATCTACTTTGTTTGTATTGGAATATACATTGTTTGTATTGGAATTTCTTGAAAACTGTGTGCATAATAAATAGTGTATCTTAAAGATATTCTGTGGAAGTTTATATTAAAGATATATAAAATCTTCAATGGTTTTTCATTAGACTGTCGCATTCTATATTACTTTTTAATAAACTGGAAAAATCTATTTTTCACTTTCGAAAATATCAAAACTATCATAACAATAATTTCATTCAATAATCCCTTCCAACCTTTATGTATTTGTCCTTGTATCAACATATTCGTATTTAATATAAAAACCAGAAGGAAAACATGGTGTAGGTGCTACTAATGGACCATATTAAGCAAAGAATTAATTCATACCACATTGGAAATGTGATGCTGCATAAATTCTATTGCTTGCTGAATTTTTCTATCACGGACTCCTGAATTTCCATAAGATTGAGCGTATCATATGATGTATAATTTTATTTTAACTTTTTGCGGCAGCTTAAGACTGCGACAAAAATAATATACAATTTACTGTAATCGATGTTAAAATAATAACTGATATAATTTTAATAAAGTTATCAGTCTTTTATATTAAAATTAATTTAAAAATTTCGTGTCAACAAAACCATATTTTTTTTTTTATTAAATATTAAATTTCGAAAAACGAAATTATAATTTTAATTTTGAATGTAATGGAAATAAAACTCTTTGGTCATCAAATAAATTTTTCAACATACAAAAATCATATTTTGAATTAAAAATCAAGTTTAATTCAACTGAAATTAGAAGCTTCTGGACAAAATTAAAATAATAGTCCCTTTTCAAAATACTATCATTATTTTATATATGTTGATTTTATTTCAATAATTATTTCTATAAATATTTGAATGTAATCATGTGGTTCATGTAATTAATTTCGAAAAATTAGAACACAAAAAAACAGCGTAATGTCTGGTAATTAATAAACAAATTGACCCTAAGACTTGCTTTAATAATTATTTCCTGCAATAAATTTCACAGCAAATTCACATTTACTTGTATTAAATATTAGGAAATAATATTTAATACAAATAAATTTGAATTTGCTGTGAAATTTATTGTATTATTTTGCATAGAACAACTCTATTTTCTTGTGAATTAGTATACTTTCAAATTTTAACATGCTCTTTCTTATTTTCTCGCTGGGAGTAATATTTCCATATTTAAAGTTTATCTTAATTTAAAATTTATGAAATTTTATATTTAGGGTTGATTTAAAATTTACAACCAGTCAGAAAATTGGAACAAATTAAATACGTAATTATGAACGTAGTTTTTGTTGCATAGAATTTTGTAATATACAAATTCCAAATTTTACCTTTTTGCAGTATTATATTTATTATCATATCAAATAGTGTCATACAGAATAGATATAGCAATATTTTTTATATTTGATTTTGTAATGTTTCCAAAATAAATTGATTTGTTAAACTATCGGAAAAATAATGAATATATGCAAATATTGTTATCTTCGTGTTGGAAAAATTTAAGTAGTATATTTTCTTTTCTATTTTCACTTACAGTCTTTTGTACAAACTCAAAAACAATTATAGGAAAATTATAGTACACTATCACTAAACCACCACCGATATTTTTGTTGCTTGTTAAGTTTGTTTTAAATTAACACAATATTACGAATAACTTTAGTTCACTATCTAAATTAAATTTATAAACCCTAAAATGTTTTATTTGTTCCATACCTTGCATACATATTAAAATTGGAATGTATTTCATTCCACATTTATTTTTTTTCTATTAAGATGTTCCACACTTTTTACTTCTAAATCCTTAAAAAGCTCTTAAATAAAAACTATAAATTTTGTTTGAATAAATATAATAAATAATTTTTATTTATTAAAAAGTAATTTTCATTTAAATATGATTCAACATTACTCATAAAATATTTTCAATTTAAATAATTTAATAAACTTGACGGTAAATTGGCATAGTATATTGTGGAATTTGTTGTGAATATGCACCAGCATGTCCACCATATGATTTAGCGTGATATGACGGATCTGAACCATGATAAACAGGAGTAAGATAAGCAGTAGCAGAGCATGGTACTGGAGCCACTGATGGTACACATGTAAACAACAAATTCTTACCACATGGTACATATGGTGTTGGTGACGGATAGGTGTAACTTTTAACTGGACCAGGTGTATATGATCTTTTTGAATAAATTGCTTTCTTAAAACGTGTTGGTTCAATCATATCTTCAATATCATCGAAATTGATATCCTGTTCGGCATCTGGTATAATTGAACCAATAACAACTCCAGTTAAAGTTGTAGCAATAATAGCAATAGTTATGAATTTCATTCTGCTATAAATCAATTTTATTTAATATATAATATAAACTGTCTAACTATTTTAATTCAACTGATAAATTTAATGGTTAAAAAAATTCTTTTTATATGTTTTTGTAAGTAATTTAAACTATCCGGAAACATTCAAAAATTAGGGCCAATATGGCAATTTGATTCCTTAAAAAATTTTATTTCGTAGAAATATTACGAAAAATTAGTATTTGCATGAATTTGAAACTAATTAGTTGGGATTGTGAAAAATATGAAAGTTTAACTTCACACATTATTTCATAATAATATCAATTATAATAAAATTTTGAGTCACAAAGGTCGTTTTGACTTGTATATTTGCTAAAAATAATCGTAGTGATACCAAATTTTTTAGCGCTCTGGTTTCTCAAAAATTGAAATTTCCAAAAAATTAAAATAACAACTTTTAAAAAAAAATCAAATATTTTATTACGAATTAAGGTAGTATAGAGTAATTTTTGAAAACTTTATTTATCATTCTTATCACCATTTCCGGGCTGAGATGATGCAACAGCAGAAACTGATGCAACAGAATAGTCTGGAGCTGAATTATGATGTGATGACATACGATATTTTATAACAGGTACATAATAAGATTTACCTGGAGAATGACATACTTTCGATGGCACATAATAACTTGCAGCTTTTGAATAATAAGTAGGAGCAGAATGATGATAATCTGAAGTTTTATAAACTGAAGTTTTATATCCACAAGGTGCTCTTGATACACTTGGATTACAGCTAATTAATAAGCTCTGGCCGCAAGGCATTGTATGGGAATAATCACTATAAATTGGTTCATTATCTACGGGAACTGGACTAGTGTAATGGGTTTCTTCGTAATCTGATTTGGATGGTTCATCATACTTGGGATCTAGATTATTATAATGTTGTTCTTCTGGTGGGGCAACATAAGCTGGCTTACTGTACTTAGGAGCTGGAATATTATAATTTTCTTCTTCATGAACTGGTACATGATAAACTGAATTTTTATAGTCTGGTTCTTCCTGTATTGTTGATGCACTGTATTCAACGGCATGTGATTTATGAGGTGGTGGTGGAACATAAACTGGCTTACTATAAACAGGTACTAAATTATATGAAACAGTCTTTTGAACAACAACTGGTGGTTTATAATATTTATAATGTTTCATTTCTGATGGTTCAACAAAAATTGATGTATATCTATGATTACGAGATGGTTTCATACCAATTCGTGGTTGTGGTATAGCTGCATAAGATTTTTTTTGCCGTGGAAGACTTGGTGCTAGATTTTCTTCATTCAAATGTAATGATTCTAATGTATTTTTTATATTTATATCTTCATCAGCAATTAAAGGATCAATAATGATCCCAGCGATGATTAAAGTAAATATATAAATCTTCATCACTATTTACGATAATGTGGCTATAATGCAGCGACGGTAGACTGTTTGGTAATGTTCTCTAAAATTATATTTATGTTATTATATATAGTTAAAATATTACGGAAATTTCTTGAAAAAGTGTTTGATTCACTTCCGCAATGTCAGTTGTTAATTTTGGCTCTCATCATAAAAATATTTTTCTAAAATATTAAAATTTAGCATTTTTTATAACGCGATGTTTTTTATTTGGAAAATTTTTAATATTTTAATTCATTATTCAAGCTTAATAATTTATAATATATAGGGTGATTCATGATATATAAAGTTCTCTTTCAATTTTTTTTCAAAAATGTTTACATATTGAAATAATGACTGCTTTATTATAAAATTGGCTTTATTACGCTTGTCTTTTCTGGTATTCTTGGTTGTTTTGAAATTTACCATTCTCTAGTGAAATAAAAATTTCATAGATGTTCAACTATGATATACTAAATTAAGTATCTTTAAATGGAGGAGTGGACAAACGCATTAATGTAAAACTCAATTAGTATTTCAATAAAGGTCCCGACTGAATTTCTTATTAATAAGCGAGCAAATACGGGAAAACAATATTAATTTCATTATTAACTCTCTGGTGCATCATGATATATATTAATTAAACCAAGTGATCTTTAATAATATTAAAATTGAAATAATTTCGAATATTTTCGAATATGAATTATTACGATATATGGGTTCAATATAATATGCCATAATATTAATCTTGTATATACGTAATGCTCTGCGAAATGTAAACAAAGTTGAAAATAAATTTGAACTTCTTTTTAAAATATAAATTATTCAATGGTGATATTATTTTAAAAAATTTTGAATTAAATTTTTAGATGGATTTTCATATTTCGTAATCAGTGTTAGATTTAATACCTGTATTGTTATTTTAAAAACAAGCACATTTAACTTGTTATTCAATGTTTTTAATTTGTATACAGCATTACCTGAAAAAAGGCAATTCGATAAAATATAAAAAACCACAATTTAAATTTAACTTATAAATTTATTAACATAAAAAACAGAAATCCCTAAAAATTAAATTAATGAACTAATAATAAACTTAATAATATAATTAATAATAATCTGAATAACTGGAACATGGTATTGAAACCTGACAATCAAGTACTTGTGAACATTGTAATTCTGGTAGCAAATTATATGATATACTTGGTTGTGGTGGCAAATAACTATTATGCACTGAAGAAGCCGCTGGATATTTATCAGAAATTGGCATTTGATTATAGAATGGTGGTGCTCGTACATAAGAAATAACAAGTCCAGGTGGATAACCATTGTTTCTTATTAATTTATCATCCATAAACGAATCATTCTCAATTTCTTTTGAACCATAATCAATTAATTGATCATTACTTGGTGTAACAATTGGTAAATCAGTTACTGTCAGAAATTGAATATCCTTGATATTTTTTGTTGTTTTCATATCATTTGTTGTTTCCATTATACTTTCCGTTGAATTAACTAAAAGTGCTGCTGATGCAGTTGTACTTTCTGTATTAATTTTATCACCAATTAAAGAAATTTCATTAGTTTTATTTAATTTGTTTGATACTTCTTCGGTTTTAATTAATTTCTTTGGACTTTCTTCACTATTTTTTAAATTATTTACCACTTCTGTACTAATACTAACAGCAAAAGTACCTTTAATTAATAGACTAATAAATAAAATTAATTTATAAAACTTCATTATATCAAAGAAATCAATATGAAGTCTAAATTGTTTAAGGATAAACTGAAAACTGATTAAATAGCATTTAAATTAATTGATATTTATATGAAAAAAAGTTTTGCAATTATTACAATTTTTAAATTCGATATTTAATTTTTTTTTCAAACATGTGAAACTTGTCATAACTTTTTAAATTGTAATTGCCTATGTTTTATTTTATGTGTGCTAAAAAAAGTATCAATTTTCATTCCAAAATATAAATGCTTAGTTTTGGAAAAAAAATTAATTAAATTGAATTTAAATAGCATTTCATTTTTAATTTAATTTAATATTGTTTTTTTTTTTCAAATTTATTTCAGACGCGCACATAATACTGTCCAAAATGTCCGAAGAGCTCAGAGGTAAATCTTTTAATTATGCTTGATTTTTATTCAAAAAAATCGAAATAAAAGTTTAAAAAATTAACAACAATATTTTCAGAAATATTTATTTAAATTTACCTAAAAAAATATTTAATAATTTTTGCCAAGATACATTTTAAATTATAACATAAACGTAATAAAGTTTAGAAAAAAAAAATAACTCGTCTGTTTAAGCCTTTAGGGTATTCGCTTTTTACAAAGGAATTATACGCAATTTTAAATCAAATGTTCGAAATCAAATTCCACAGATTCTCATCAGTAATTAAATACTTTTAATTAGAACATTACAAGTAATTAGAACATTTAAATTAAATTAAATATTTTCTAAATACTTTTAGCTTCGAAACCATTGGAAATCCATAGCAAGAATTGGTAAATCGTATTCCAATGTTCCATCAAATGTAATTATTTTCAAAGATTTTGATGAAGGTGTTATACAGATTTCTCTCTACAAATTATTTAAATATAATTATATTAAAGGATATAATCATAAAATAAATATATTACCGTCTTAGCAAATCATTTGCTTTGATTTGTATGTTAAAGTTAGCCAAACAACTCTATGTTAATATCTGTTAATTTTCTCTGTCGACTATAAGTAAAATATTGGATCAATTAAAAACACATTTCCGTCATAAATGCATAATTTAAACGTTTTGTCTTCGAAATCACATTTCCCTACAGTAATACATTCATTTTTATGTTAAATAAAACTTAATTCCCGTGTTTTTTAATTATCATATTAACCTTTCAAATCTACATTCCCGATGGAAGTTACACTGACATAATTCCATGGAGTTGCTATCTTAACAATTCAAAAAACACTTGAAAAGTGAAAAGTCTTAAATATAATTTTTATTCGGTTTTCGCTGAAGTCTTTGGGCGAACAATATAATTTTGTGGAAAATTGCCAAAACTGGATACCTACATTTTGAATATTTCAAAAATGTTTTGATTTCGTTTTAATTTCTGTAAAAAAAATCCAATCTTGAAATTCAAAAACACAATATGCTTTATAGGAAATAATAAGGAAATAAAATTTGAAAATAGCTTGTTTAGCAATCGATATTAGAACTAATATAAAATTTTATAAATATAAAACTTTACTTTTTAAATAAAATTTTCTATAAAAAAAATTTTGCAGCTTGTTTTAAACTTTTAAAAGTTACATTATGTTACTGAAAAATTATATCGACTTTACTGAGTATTTAATTCTATTAGCAATTAAATTTTTGATATGCCGATCAAAATTTAATAAATTTTTATTAAATTTCTTTTTATTAATAAAGCAAAAATTACTGAAAAAATTAGCAATTTTGAAAAAATACTACAATATAATTTATATTGAAAATACTCTTGTTTACACAACAGTAAGTATTGGAAATATGTTTTTATTTCTTATTATATTTCGACCTTAATAAAATTTTAGTAAACAGTAAAACTTTTAATGACCTAATTTCTATTTGAAATTTACTATAATTATTTTTATTAATTTACTATTAACTATTTACTATTCCATTTTATTCTCAGTTCTAATTAAAACTACTGCCCATCATTATGAATGATGGGCAGTAGTAATTATTCATTCAATTCATGAATCATTTAGCATATACTATGTGGTGAAAATTTTTGTTCAGTTCACCATATATTGCTCCTGTATCATGTGCTACTCCATCAGGTTATTGTGGTATAAATTACATAAATTTATACCACAATATAGTTTGTCAGAAGGAAATAACTAAGATCAAATATTATGGGTTCGTGAATTATATTGCATTTATAGTTTTTGAGAGAAAACTCAGTTTTTTCTACAAAATTAATATTCAAATCTGTTAATAAAAAAAAATCTGAAAATATGAACATTATAAAAAGTTTTGCAAAAATTTAAAATTATTAATCTCCAACGGATATAATTTTTTTCGTAAATTAAATGCTGACTTAACCCAAAAAAAAAAAAAACCATCGGTTTGAAATATGATAAAATTTTAATAATTTATTTGTAATTTGAATCTCCCACGCAACTCCTAGTATTTTAGTTAATCAAAATTATTTTGGTATAAAAGCTTGTTCAAATTCAAATAAATTATCAGTAATCATTTACAAATCATTCTTCGCAAATAACGCAAAAGAAGTCTAATAAAAACCCAAACATTTCAAAATGAAATTCTTCGCTTGCATTGTTTTCGCCGCTGTCTTGGCTTTAGTTGCCGCTGAAGGTGATCGTGAAGAAAGATCTGCATATGCTGCTCCATCATATGCACCAGCTGTTCATGCCGGACCAGCTACAACACACACTTATGCTTCCCCAGCTCCAAATGTACCATGTGGTAAGAATTTACTCTTCAGCTGTGCTCCATCAGTAGCTCCAGTACCATGCTCAGCTCCTGCTTATCATGCTCCATCATACTCAGCTCCAGCTGGTGCATATTCAGAATATTCACCACGTTATGCATTACCATCTGGGGCACCAGCATATCCACAATTCGCTCCACAATATCCAGCTTTCCAATCATACTATTAAATTAATACTTATTGGATAGAAGAGGATAAATCGTTTGGACGAGTTAAATCATTAATTCATTTAATCATAATTTCATTTTTAATTTATGTAAAAAAAATCATTTTAGTAAATTTAAACAAAAATTTTGAATAAAAAACAATAATTTTATAAAAAATTTTATATTTAGCTTTAAAATTTTCTCCAGTTTTTCTGAGTTGGCTCAAAATAATAGTCGAGAAAATGATGTTCTCTTAATTATTTTTGTTGTACAAAAATATTTAATTTCTTATGAAGTTAAGTTTGTGATAATAGATATAGTAAAAACATCTTCAATTTTATTGGGACCTTGGTACATTTACATAATTCTGTAAGATAATGATTGAAATTTTCCGAAATTTCATTCAATTTATTATTATCTTATAATCTATAAGTTTATTATTTTTTTTTTAAGTTCACTCAGTCATTATTTGGCAAAGTCTTATCAATTACATTTTGCAGTGTAGATAATGATTTCATCAAAACTTGATTAAACATAATTATGTACATTCACCAAAACTTGATTAAACATAATAAAGCTTATTAAACGTCAACTAAACATGTACCTTATTAAAAATGTATTTTTATGCCAACTTTAATAATAAGTACGTTGTAGAATTAAAAACATTAAAATATTATGTTGAAATTGGGACCACAAATTTAAATCACAAATTGCTTTTTATATTGTATACGTAAATTATTTATAAGATTCCTATTTTACCATCAAACAGTGTTTACTATGGAGAAACTTCGGTGCATTATATCATCTATAATTCGTTTACCACCAAAACACAGAATTTGGAGCACAAGATTATAACTAATTTCTTATACATTCAAAATCAACCAGAATAGATAAATACAACATAAATTTATTTAAACTTCTTTTTTCGGAGTCTGCAAAAAAAAAGTTTTGTTTGTTCAAAACATTTTCAACATTCATTAGGTATAAAAATTGATTAGCCCTATTATAGTACATCAAGAATTTAATTCGCCTGGATTTAATTTTTTTTTGTGCTACGGCTGCGAATAAAATACAAGAAAAGTTGTATTTCATTTTGATTTTTTAATATGGTTTAGTCGGTTGAATGAACGAAAACTGGATAATTTTAATGCTTTATACGAAAAAAGATTAACAAAAAATTAAAATAACAAACTAATTTTTATTTAAAAAATTAAATTTCGAAATTGTGAATTAAACAAAAAATTGAAAAACATTTGCAATGCGTGTGAACTAAAAAAAAATAGAATTTGTTTAATAAAATAATTTCCGGTGTAAATTAATACCTTAAATTAAATCCATTTTTTTCATAAATAAATATTGCAAAATTTAATAATTTCAAAAAATACGTGGAATTGCACTTTCAAAATTGCTCAATAAATAAATATGCTTTAGTATTGATTTCATTTGCGCCAACTAAAATTATAATTTAATAAATTTATATCAATTAATAATGATTATGAAACAAAGCATATAATATATATTTTCTAATTACTTTGGAAGTGAAATTGAGAATTGAAAATTTTGAAAATGCAAAATATTATAAGAGATACATTTAGGTTTCTTGTTTTATCTCATTAGGCCATTATTTTTCGATTTCCTAAAATTATTAATTTTGGTAACAAACCAAAATATTGGAAAGAATGAATATAAATTCAATGTATTTAGTAACTTAATGCACTTATAAAATTATAATTAACATATTTTATAATATATTTATAATTACAAATATGTCTTAGCATTGCAGCTGCATTTATATCAATTGTAAAGTAACTTCTTCAGTAAACACTAAAACGGAAAAAGCATAAATTAAAAGAATTAAGTTTCGACATGGACCAGAATCACTACCAAATTATTTACTCAGTATACAGACTAAAGAGTGTTTACTTGATTAGGAAATAATTTTTTAATTTAATAAGATGAGGACTGGTAGTCTTAAATTTTGTATTTAAGACAAAATTTCTTATTCTGAATTATATACATCATTCAGAATAATACATTTCCAGGTCATGAAAATTTAAAATTGTTGGAAATATTATCAACTTACAATAATTATATATTACTACATTTGAGAGTAATTTAATTATATGATAAAATTTTATTTATGATAATTAGTTTTATTGACCTATCTAAAGAAACAATCTTAAATTTTGATTTATTTGCAGTCTTACGCAATTGTATAATTTTGCCATATTAACTTTAAAAATCTTTAACTTGTTTTGTATCTCTGGTTAGTGTAAAACAAATTCGAAATCTGTCCACAAAATTTAGAATATTTATATACAAAATAAGAAATGACGGCTATTTCGAAATTAAAGCATAGAAATAGAAATATCTTGCTTCTGAAAATTTCAAGAATAAAAAGAAAGTTTTTACATAAAAAAAACAATTTTATTGAACAGCAAAACTAATCAAAAACATTATTCAAAAATTCAAATTGAAGTTCTTGCCAGTTGAAAATTATCTTTATGTCGAAATCAAATCCAATATGTATATTCCAAGCCAAAATAATTTAGTTACCTCCTTCAACTTAAAACAAACTGAATTTAGTAGTGTGCTGGAGCATGATAAGCTGGAGCTGAGCATGGAACTGGAGCTACTGATGGAGCACAGCTGAAGAGTAAGTTCTTGCCACATGGTACATGTGGGGCTGGGGATGGGTAGGTGTAGCTTTTAGCTGGACCGGCATGGACAGCATGGCCGTATGATGGCATACCATATGATGAACCAACTTGTTCTTCTGAAGCAGCAATAGCTAAGACAGCGGCTAATAAAATGCAAGCGAAGAATTTCATTTTGATTTGTTTTGAGTAGGTTGGTCGATTAGTGAACGAAAACTGATATCGATTTCTAAATATTGATAGCCTTTTATACAATCAAAACTTGAGAAGTGCTTTTTAATTATTTACTACGTAAGCGAAATTATAGTTATGCGTTATTGCTTCATATTCAAAATTTAATTGTTTTGCTAATTTTGCCAAAATAGCCTTCGTTTTTAATTAAAAAACTTGTTGTGAACCAAATAATTGTTTTCAGTTACATTATTTAAATTAAGATTTTTAAATGAATCTTAAAAGCCAATAACCTAAAGGAACAACAAGTTATGCGTATTTGGCATTTTAATTATTTTATTTTCATTATGAAATATTACTATTTGAAATAAATTAAACTAAAAATTGCAAGACTACGTTGCAGGTTGCAGGAGTAGGCCTAGCAATACATATATATTTATCATATGTTAATTATTTACGTAAAGTCTGCATAAGATTTTATCTGCAAAAATTAATTTGCAAAAGCTATTAAAATTTTCTAACTAAAAATGTTTATAAGAATAACGTTTAGACAAGTAATATTTCCTGATATTTTGACATATTTAGAATACGTTAACAATAGATTAAAATAAATTAATAATATTGACAACAAATGAGGGAGTTAGAAATCCCACTAACTTTAAAATTTTGCTTCTTTAAATCTTCGTTCGACAACATTTTACATTTGTTAAGCCATTAAAATCCAATAATCATACGAAAATATAAATACTACTTTTTAAAGATTTAATTCGAAAATTGAATTATTATGGTCGTTGAGTTATGATCAGTTCTATTCATCCTGAAAATTGTATTTCTGATATTTATATAAAATTAACTTTTATACTAATACTGTTGCAAGCAAATTCTGCTTTAATATTAATTTAAATACACATTAAGAAAATTATTAATTGCAGTTTTTTTTTGTAAAGGATTATTATTCAGAATTCAGTAAATTTTATCAAATAACGCAAGAAAGATAAATCTTATTTGATCGTTAGTTTACAATCTCCTTACACGTCGAAAATAAATTAAGATTTATTATATTTTTCAGTAATTTAATGCATGATAGAAAGACATGACATAAAATTCAAAATTTATATTTCACTTCCGATAATTTAACAGCTTTTTTCCTGGCCTTATTTGTAGCCTTACTAACATATCCAATTCTATAATTTTGGCATATTAACTTTTCAAATATTTCGCTTGTTTTTGGATCTATTGTTTGTTAGTCTAAAGAATATTCGAAATCTGCCCACAAAATTTAGAATATTTATATACAAAATAAGAAATGACGGCTATTTCGAAATTAAAACATAGAAATAGAAAAATCTTGCTTCTGAAAATTTCAAGAATAAAAAGAAAGTTTTTACATAAAAAAAACAATTTTATTGAACAGCAAAACTAATCAAAAACATTATTCAAAAATTCAAATTGAAGTTCTTGCCAGTTGAAAATTATCTTTATGTCGAAATCAAATCCAATATGTATATTCCAAGCCAAAATAATTTAGTTACCTCCTTCAACTTAAAACAAACTGAATTTAGTAGTGTGCTGGAGCATGATAAGCTGGAGCTGAGCATGGAACTGGAGCTACTGCTGGAGCACAGCTGAAGAGTAAATTCTTGCCACATGGTACATGTGGTGCTGGGGATGGGTAGGTGTAGCTTTTAGCTGGACCGGCATGGACAGCATGGCCGTATGATGGAGCACCATATGATGAGCCAACTTGTTCTTCTGAAGCAGCAATAGCTAAGACAGCGGCTAAGACAATACAAGCGAAGAATTTCATTTTGATTTGTTTTGAGTAGTTTGGTCGATTAGTGAACGAAAACTGATATCGATTTCTAAAATTTCGTACCCTTTTATACAATTAATTATTTGCTACGCCAGCGAATTTATAATTATGCGTTCTTACTACATATTCAAAATCCAGTTGTTTTGCTAATTTTGCTAAAATCGTTTCCGTTTTCAATTCAAAATAACAAGTTGGCTTCTTGTTGTGAACCAAAAAAATATTTTCTGAATTACATTAATTAAATTAAAATTTGGAAGTGAATCTAGAAAGCCAATAACCTAAATGTACAACAAGTTATGCGTATTTGGCATTTTAATAATTTTATTTTCATTATGAAATATATTAAACTAAAAATTAGAAGACTATATGTAATTATTATTGCAGGTTGCAGGGGTAGTAAAGGGCATACAAATATATTTATCATAAGTTAATTTTTTACGTAAAGTCTGCATAAGATAGTAAAATTGATTAAATTTTAATACGAAAATAGACAAATACTAATGTTTTCTGTTTATTTTACCTGCAAAATTAATTTGTAAAAACTCTTAAAATTTTCTAACTCAAAATGTTTATAATAATTGCGTTCAGATAAGTAATATTTCCTGACATTTTGATATATTCAGAATACCTTAACAATAGCTTACATAAATTAATAATGTTGACAACAAATGAGAGAGTTAGAAATCCCACTAACTTTAAAATTTTGCTTCTTTAAATCTTCGTTCGACAACATTTTACATTTATTAAGCCATTAAAATCCAATAATCATACGAAAATATAAATACTACTTTTTAAAGATTTAATTCGAAAATTGAATTATTATGGTCGTTGAGTTATGATCAGTTCTATTCATCCTGAAAATTGTATTTCTGATAGTTATATAAAATTAACTTTTATACTAATACTGTTGCAAGCAAATTCTGCTTTAATATTAATTTAAATACACATTAAGAAAATTATTAATTGCAGTTTTTTTTTGTAAAGGATTATTATTCAGAATTAAATTTTATCAAATAACGCAAGAAAGATAAATCTTATTTGATCGTTAGTTTACAATCTCCTTACACGTCGAAAAAAATTAAGATTTATTATATTTTTCAGTAATTTAATGCATGATAGAAAGACATGACATAAAATTCAAAATTTATATTTCACTTCCGATAATTTAACAGCTTTTTTCCTTGCCTTATTTCTAGCCTTACTAACATATCCAATTCTATAATTTTGGCATATTAACTTTTCAAATATTTCGCTTGTTTTTGGATCTATTGTTTGTTAGTCTAAAGAAAATTCGAAATCTGCCCACAAAATTTAGAATATTTATATACAAAATAAGAAATGACGGCTATTTCGAAATTAAAACATAGAAATAGAAATATCTTGCTTCTGAAAATTTCAAGAATAAAAAGAAAGTTTTTACATAAAAAAAACAATTTTATTGAACAGCAAAACTAATCAAAAACATTATTCAAAAATTCAAATTGAAGTTCTTGCCAGTTGAAAATTATCTTTATGTCGAAATCAAATCCAATATGTATATTCCAAGCCAAAATAATTTAGTTACCTCCTTCAACTTAAAACAAACTGAATTTAGTAGTGTGCTGGAGCATGATAAGCTGGAGCTGAGCATGGAACTGGAGCTACTGATGGAGCACAGCTGAAGAGTAAGTTCTTGCCACATGGTACATGTGGTGCTGGGGATGGGTAGGTGTAGCTTTTAGCTGGACCGGCATGGACAGCATGGCCGTATGATGGAGCACCATATGATGAGCCAACTTGTTCTTCTGAAGCAGCAATAGCTAAGACAGCGGCTAAGACAATACAAGCGAAGAATTTCATTTTGATTTGTTTTGAGTAGTTTGGTCGATTAGTGAACGAAAACTGATATCGATTTCTCAAAATTAAGAGCCTTTTATACAATCCAAATTTGACGAATGCTTTTTATTTATTTGCTACACAAGCAAAATTAATTTTATGCATTATTGCTTTATATTTCTTTCTACCAATTTAACAAATAAATTATTTTGTTAAATTGGTAGAAATTGGGCGCGTTTTTAAATTAAAAATGTCAAGCTGGCTTCTTGTTGTCAACAAAATAATTCCTTCCAATGTTTTCAAAATTAGTTTTTTTTTAATATTTTGTAAGTGTATACAAAATATTATAATTTATTTTATTAATAGAGATTGTGTTTAGGGAATTCAAGATAACATTGCGGTCACTCAACAAAATGAATTGTAAATTCGCATCTTTAGTAGTGTGCCCAAAACAATCAAAATAATATAAATAGATTATTTAAGTATGTATTTGCGATTCCTTTCGCGCTCATCCTTCATATTTGTTTTCAAAAAAAATTATTTTTCTGTTTATTATTTTTACAAATTTCTAATGTGTTATTAATACATTATTTGTGAATTATTTTACAAATTTCAAAGGATTCATATAATTTGAAGCATTTCATCAAATTCAATGTTATTTGAAAATAAAAATCTGCATTAGGTGGTATAAGTTCAGGAAAGGATGGTAAATTATTCTGACAATAAATCAATTCTAAGATAATACGAAATTAGACTTTTAGACCATACATTTTACCCCGAATTGGCAAAAAGTTTAGGATATTATAGAAGTCGGTAACTTAAAATGAGTTTCTGTTTTCGTCTGAAACTACTTGTGCCAATTTAAATATTTTCTAAATTAATTCTATTTGAAACTGAACTTTTATTAATATTTATAATGAAATTCTTGTGACCGAAATTTGCTACAAATTGCTACTAAAAATTTGAAGCAACAAAACTATATATAACAAAATTATGTAAAATCTATCGATCCAAAGTCGTACAGTGTGTGTGGCTTCTGAAAATTTCACACCACCGGATTTTAAAAGATTGTTATTAAATTGGGAAGATTACAAAAATTGAGTATTAACCGATTTTAATCAATTTAATAATTTTGATATCTTTACTTCTACTTTCAAAAATTCTTGAAGTATTTATTTGTAAACTTATTAACTTACAATACTCACGAAAGCTATGCTAATTTTGATATAATTGTTTATAATATTCAAACAATTGTAATGAGAATTCAAATTTCTTCCCAAAAAATTAAACGAAAATATTAAAAAAAAACACATTTTCCGCCTGGCCCCTTCTCCTAGATTAATTTTGAATTATGTTTTTACTTAATCTTATTCAAGCTTTTCAAACTTCGGGTTTGTCAATCATATAAAAACATTTCTAGATCAAACAAAAAATCAAATCAAAGTAGAGAATATTAATATGCAACATTAACAAGTGACTACAATTATTGCAAATTAAAATTTTAGATAAAACAATTTTTTTTGGAATTAATTCATTTTTATTTTCGAAAAACAAAATCAACAACAAAATTCTTTGCTAACCAGTTCCCTTAAAGATAAAATATGTCCTTCTTACTAAATTTAGTATGCTGAGTGTGATGGTGCATGATAAGCAGGAGCTGAGCATGGAACTGGAGCTACTGATGGAGCACAGCTGAAGAGTAAGTTCTTGCCACATGGTACATGTGGGGCTGGGGATGGGTAGGTGTAGCTTTTAGCTGGACCGGCATGGACAGCATGGCCGTATGATGGCATACCATATGATGAACCAACTTGTTCTTCTGAAGCAGCAATAGCTAAGACAGCGGCTAATAAAATGCAAGCGAAGAATTTCATTTTGATTTGTTTTGAGTAGTTTGGTCGATTAGTGAACGAAAACTGATATCGATTTCTAAATATTGATAGCCTTTTATACAATCAAAACTTGAAAAGTGCTTTTTAATTATTTACAACGTAAGCGAAATTATAGTTATGCGTTATTGCTTCATATTCAAAATTTAATTGTTTTGCTAATTTTGCTAAAATAGCCTTCGTTTTTAATTAAAAAACTTGTTGTGAACCAAATAATTGTTTTCAGTTACATTATTTAAATTAAGATTTTTAAATGAATCTTAAAAGCCAATAACCTAAATGACAACAAGTTATGCGTATTTGGCATTTTAATTATTTTATTTTCATTATGAAATATTACTATTTGAAATAAATTAAACTAAAAATTACAAGACTACGTTGCAGGTTGCAGGAGTAGGCCAAGCAATACATATATATTTATCATATGTTAATTATTTACGTAAAGTCTGCATAAGATTTTATCTGCAAAAATTAATTTGCAAAAGCTATTAAAATTTTCTAACTAAAAATGTTTATAATAATAACGTTTAGACAAGTAATATTTCCTGATATTTTGACATATTTAGAATACGTTAACAATAGATTAAAATAAATTAATAATATTGACAACAAATGAGGGAGTTAGAAATCCCACTAACTTTAAAATTTTGCTTCTTTAAATCTTCGTTCGACAACATTTTACATTTGTTAAGCCATTAAAATCCAATAATCATACGAAAATATAAATACTACTTTTTAAAGATTTAATTCGAAAATTGAATTATTATGGTCGTTGAGTTATGATCAGTTCTATTCATCCTGAAAATTGTATTTCTGATAGTTATATAAAATTAACTTTTATACTAATACTGTTGCAAGCAAATTCTGCTTTAATATTAATTTAAATACACATTAAGAAAATTATTAATTGCAGTTTTTTTTTGTAAAGGATTATTATTCAGAATTCATTAAATTTTATCAAATAACGCAAGCAAGATAAATCTTATTTGATCGTTAGTTTACAATCTCCTTACACGTCGAAAAAAATTAAGATTTATTATATTTTTAAGTAATTTAATGCATGATAGAAAGACATGACATAAAATTCAAAATTTATATTTCACTTCCGATAATTTAACAGCTTTTTTCCTTGCCTTATTTCTAGCCTTACTAACATATCCAATTCTATAATTTTGGCATATTAACTTTTCAAATATTTCGCTTGTTTTTGGATCTATTGTTTGTTAGTCTAAAGAAAATTCGAAATCTGCCCACAAAATTTAGAATATTTATATACAAAATAAGAAATGACGGCTATTTCGAAATTAAAACATAGAAATAGAAAAATCTTGCTTCTGAAAATTTCAAGAATAAAAAGAAAGTTTTTACATAAAAAAAACAATTTTATTGAACAGCAAAACTAATCAAAAACATTATTCAAAAATTCAAATTGAAGTTCTTGCCAGTTGAAAATTATCTTTAAGTCGAAATCAAATCCAATATGTATATTCCAAGCCAAAATAATTTAGTTACCTCCTTCAACTTAAAACAAACTGAATTTAGTAGTGTGCTGGAGCATGATAAGCTGGAGCTGAGCATGGAACTGGAGCTACTGATGGAGCACAGCTGAAGAGTAAGTTCTTGCCACATGGTACATGTGGTGCTGGGGATGGGTAGGTGTAGCTTTTAGCTGGACCGGCATGGACAGCATGGCCGTATGATGGAGCACCATATGATGAGCCAACTTGTTCTTCTGAAGCAGCAATAGCTAAGACAGCGGCTAAGACAATACAAGCGAAGAATTTCATTTTGATTTGTTTTGAGTAGTTTGGTCGATTAGTAAACGAAAACTGATATCGATTTTACAAATTTCGCTGCCTTTTATACAACAAGTACTACCCAATTTTTTTTCTTAGACAAGCTAATTTGCGTTTATTTGTTATTGCTTCATATCACATATATTTAATTAATTTGTTAACTTAGCTAAAATTAAAAATATCAAGTTGGATTGTTGTTGCCAAGAAAATAATTTCTTACACAATTTTCATAATTAGTTAAATTAGATTTAAACCCAGAAACTTATAAGCGAAAATTTACAAAGTGTAAAACTTCTTTTATCAACTATTCAAAAATTAAAATTCATTATCAAGAGGGCTTTAATTTATAAGAGAGGAATATAGTAGGTCTACAAATTGTAGATCACATCGATAAAATTCAGTACAATGTTTTGTAAATCGCACATAATTGATTGCAAATTAATAGTTCGTCCTTTTTGACTTCATATTTCTTATTAAGTTTTGTAATTAGGCAAGTATAATAAAACTGACTTTTTAAATTAATATTTGAAACTACTTATAATAGTAATCTACAAAAATTTGTTTCTCAATATTCGTCCAACTTATAAAGAATTAATTAAATGTATATAAAAACCTTAAGAATGTGGATCATTTATTGTTATATCATATTAAAAACCTGTATTAGGCAAACAATTTTGTATGAGGTAAGAAATCATTTTCGTGTTAAGTCATCTTTGTAAAAATTAATAAATACGAATTATTGCCCAACTATCTATACTTCTACATTGGGCTAATATCTTTTATTTCTGAAACAAATTTTAAAGATATATTTCCCAATTTCATTTCTATCTAACTTTATCTAGTTTTTATAATGAAAAAAGACAGGTCTCATATAAATAGCATTTAAATTAAAATCGAATACATTTTCCAATAAATTAAGCTTAAATTTTAGTAAAAGCATTCAGAAAACATGTATAATGCGCATCTTCTGTAGTTAGTTTAGAACAGAAAACTGCAAAACATTTTTGTGTTTAGACTTTAAATTTTTTTAGATAGTACTGAAATTCTATCTTAAAACAATATTAATTTTTAAAAGATTGAATTGAATTAATATCTAATAGTTTGAGTCATACTTTAGTTCAATGAGATTTCTTACAGATACTACTGAATTTGTGGCTTCTACTTGTGTTATATCAATTTTAGATTCGTTTTTTGTTAGAGGAAACACACATTACTAGAGGAAACAAAACTCAAATCGCCTCACGAAATTTCAATAAATTACAACATGTTCATAAAACAGTGAGAAATTTGAAAAATAAAACTGAAGAAAAACAATTATTTTTTAAATTAATTCAATTCTTTTTATTATCGAAAAAACTAATTCAAAAACATTTTCCTTTGCTATTCGAATGCCTTAAAGTCAAAATCAAATGTGTCCTGCGATTTAACTTTCCGCCAACAAATTAGTATGCTGGAGCTGAGTATGATGGAGCATGATAAGCAGGAGCTGAGCATGGAACTGGAGCTACTGCTGGAGCACAGCTGAAGAGTAAGTTCTTGCCACATGGTACATGTGGGGCTGGGGATGGGTAGGTGTAGCTTTTAGCTGGACCGGCATGGACAGCATGGCCGTATGATGGAGCACCATATGATGAGCCAACTTGTTCTTCTGAAGCAGCAATAGCTAAGACAGCGGCTAAGACAATACAAGCGAAGAATTTCATTTTGATTTGTTTTGAGTAGTTTGGTCGATTAGTGAACGAAAACTGATATCGATTTCTAAAATTTCGTACCCTTTTATACAATTAATTATTTGCTACGCCAGCGAATTATGCGTTCTTACTACATATTCAAAATCCAGTTGTTTAGCTAATTTTGCTAAAATCGTTTCCGTTTTCAATTCAAAATAACAAGTTGGCTTCTTGTTGTGAACCAAAAAAATATTTTCTGAATTACATTAATTAAATTAAAATTTGGAAGTGAATCTAGAAAGCCAATAACCTAAATGTACAATAAGTTATGCGTATTTGGCATTTTAATTATTTTATTTTCATTATGAAATATTATTTTTTGAAATTGTATTAAACTAAAAATTAGAAGACCATATGTAATTGTAATTATTATTGCAGGTTGCAGGGGTAGTAAAGGGCATACAAATATATTTATCATAAGTTAATTATTGACGTAAAGTCTGCATAAGATAGTAAAATTGATTAAATTTTAATACGAACATAGACAAATACTAATGTTTTCTGTTTATTTTATCTGCAAAATTAATTTGTAAAAACTCTTAAAATTGTCTAACTCAAAATGTTTATAATAATTGCGTTCAGATAAGTAATATTTCCTGACATTTTGACATATTGGAATACCTTAACAATAGATTACGATAAATTAATAATGTTGACAACAACTGAGGGAGTTAGAAATCCCACTAGCTTAAAAATTTTACTTCTTTAAATCTTCGTTCGACAACATTTTACATTTGTTAGGCCATTAAAATCCAATAATCGAAGGAAAATATAAATACTACTTTTTAAAGATTTAATTCGAAAATTGAATTATTATGGTCGTTGAGTTATGATCAGTTCTATTCATCCTGAAAATTGTATTTCTGATAGTTATATAAAATTAACTTTTATACTAATACTGTTGCAAGCAAATTCTGCTTTAATATTAAGTTAAATACACATTAAGAAAATTATTAATTGCAGTTTTTTTTTGTAAAGGATTATTATTCAGAATTCAGTACATTTTATCAAATAACGCAAGAAAGATAAATCTTATTTGATCGTTAGTTTACAATCTCCATATACGTCGAAAAAAAATTAAGATTTATTATATTTTTCAGTAATTTAATGCATGATAGAAAGACATGACATAAAATTCAAAATTTATATTTCACTTCCGATAATTTAACAGCTTTTTTCCTTGCCTTATTTCTAGCCTTACTAACATATCCAATTCTATAATTTTGGCATATTAACTTTTCAAATATTTCGCTTGTTTTTGGATCTATTGTTTGTTAGTCTAAAGAAAATTCGAAATCTGCCCACAAAATTTAGAATATTTATATACAAAATAAGAAATGACGGCTATTTCGAAATTAAAACATAGAAATAGAAATATCTTGCTTCTGAAAATTTCAAGAATAAAAAGAAAGTTTTTACATAAAAAAAACAATTTTAATTGAACAGCAAAACTAATCAAAAACATTATTCAAAAATTCAAATTGAAGTTCTTGCCAGTTGAAAATTATCTTTATGTCGAAATCAAATCCAATATGTATATTCCAAGCCAAAATAATTTAGTTACCTCCTTCAACTTAAAACAAACTGAATTTAGTAGTGTGCTGGAGCATGATAAGCTGGAGCTGAGCATGGAACTGGAGCTACTGATGGAGCACAGCTGAAGAGTAAGTTCTTGCCACATGGTACATGTGGTGCTGGGGATGGGTAGGTGTAGCTTTTAGCTGGACCAGCATGGACAGCATGGCCGTATGATGGAGCACCATATGATGAGCCAACTTGTTCTTCTGAAGCAGCAATAGCTAAGACAGCGGCTAAGACAATACAAGCGAAGAATTTCATTTTGATTTGTTTTGAGTAGTTTGGTCGATTAGTAAACGAAAACTGATATCGATTTTACAAATGCCGCTGCCTTTTATACAACAAGTACTACCCAATTTTTTTTCTTAGACAAGCTAATTTGCGTTTATTTGTTATTGCTTCATATCACATATATTTAATTAATTTGTTAACTTAGCTAAAATTAAAAATATCAAGTTGGATTGTTGTTGCCAAGAAAATAATTTCTTACACAATTTTCATAATTAGTTAAATTAGATTTAAACCCAGAAACTTATAAGCGAAAATTTACAAAGTGTAAAACTTCTTTTATCAACTATTCAAAAATTAAAATTCATTATCAAGAGGGCTTTAATTTATAAAAGAGGAATATAGTAGGTCTACAAATTGTAGATCACATCGATAAAATTCAGTACAATGTTTTGTAAATCGCACATAATTGATTGCAAATTAATAGTTCGTCCTTTTTGACTTCATATTTCTTATTAAGTTTTGTAATTAGGCAAGTATAATAAAACTGACTTTTTAAATTAATATTTGAAACTACTTATAATAGTAATCTACAAAAATTTGTTTCTCAATATTCGTCCAACTTATAAAGAATTAATTAAATGTATATAAAAACCTTAAGAATGTGGATCATTTATTGTTATATCATATTAAAAACCTGTATTAGGCAAACAATTTTGTATGAGGTAAGAAATCATTTTCGTGTTAAGTCATCTTTGTAAAAATTAATAAATACGAATTATTGCCCAACTATCTATACTTCTACATTGGGCTAATATCTTTTATTTCTGAAACAAATTTTAAAGATATATTTCCCAATTTCATTTCTATCTAACTTTATCTAGTTTTTATAATGAAAAAAGACAGGTCTCATATAAATAGCATTTAAATTAAAATCGAATACATTTTCCAATAAATTAAGCTTAAATTTTAGTAAAAGCATTCAGAAAACATGTATAATACGCATCTTCTGTAGTTAGTTTAGAACAGAAAATTGCAAAACATTTTTGTGTTTAGACTTTCAATTTTTTTAGATACTACTGAAATTCTATCTTAAAACAATATTAATTTTTAAAAGATTGAATTGAATTAATATCTAATAGTTTGAGTCATACTTTAGTTCAATGAGGTTTCTTACAGATACTACTGAATTTGTGGCTTCTACTTGTGTTATATCAATTTTAGATTCGTTTTTTGTTAGAGGAAACACACATTACTAGAGGAAACAAAACTCAAATCGCCTCACGAAATTTCAATAAATTACAACATGTTCATAAAACAGTGAGAAATTTGAAAAATAAAACTGAAGAAAAACAATTATTTTTTAAATTAATTCAATTCTTTTTATTATCGAAAAAACTAATTCAAAAACATTTTCCTTTGCTATTCGAATGCCTTAAAGTCAAAATCAAATGTGTCCTGTGATTTAACTTTCTGCTCTCAAATTAGTATTTTGGAGCATGATAAGCATCATATTTTGGAGCTGAGCATGGAACTGGAGCTACTGCTGGAGCACAGCTGAAGAGTAAATTCTTGCCACATGGTACATGTGGGGCTGGTGATGGGTAGGTGTAGCTTTTAGCTGGACCGGCATGGACAGCATGGCCGTATGATGGAGCCCCATATGATGAGCCAACTTGTTCTTCTGAAGCAGCAATAGCTAAGACAGCGGCTAAGACAATACAAGCTAAGAATTTCATCTTGATTTGTTTTGAGTAGTTTGGTCGATTAGTAAACGAAAACTGATATCGATTTGAATAATTTTGTTTATTTATATAGGCAATTTTTTCATATAAGTTAATTATATTGGCTGTGCATGCAAATTTGTTATATACCGAAAATTGAAATGTTTTGCAAAATTTGCGTAACTTAATAATTTAGCTGTATAGCATTTGTTACATTTTTAGTAATTTTATTAACACAAGTTTTTTATGGTTTCTTATATGATTCCTATAATATATATTAAATTTTGAGAATTGATTAAGACTCATATAATTTTGATGAAGAATAGGCCGATTATAATTTAGGGCAACTGCCATATTTTCTATTTTTGCACAAGATATTACATCATTTTAAATCTACTTGCACTTCCATATTTTTCTACTCACATTTAAATGGAAATTTTTTAGTAGTAAAGAATGTCAAATAATGTACAAGTGTAAAACATTTTAAATCTGAAAACTATCCAGTAACAAGTGCTATTAGTTTGCCGTCAATAAAGATTCTTAAATGGATACAAATTTGTGAGAATAGAATAACTATGGGTTTTTTATGCAAATTATCTTCAATATTAGGACATCTGAGTAAATTATACGTATTAAATTTGTAATTCGCGATGATTGGTAAATTAGTTCATTTAAATTAAAGTAAAGTGCGTAAAATTTTGGCTCAACTAAATACTAAATTTTTAAATCTACCATTAATATCAGATTGTATGTGGTAAGCTCTGATAAATAAATATAGAAATATTCATATATTTACTATAGAAAATCAATTGGCTAGATAAATAGTGGAATTCCAGTATTTTTAGCTTTCTTTATCAACATTTCCAAAATAATAGCCAGAATTTTGAAATACTGATTTTAATTGAATAGCGCTGTTGTAGAGTATCATTACTAAAAAAAGGATTTTTTGTGTAAACAGCGTCAAGATAAATATTAATACAAATTAATATTTTTCTGGCGTTGTTTTCGCATATCTTATATTGCTTCTTTTCTATTTTGTTTACATCGTCATTTAATTACATCGCCCACACAAATAGTTGTGCTAAAAATATTGTAACTATCTTATATTTATTTACATATATGTAAACTACGAAAGATTAAAACTGAGAAATAACAATATCAAAAGTAGGTGCTGAAAACATGAAAAAAAAAATATTGGGATCGATATGCAGCATGTCCGTAAGGTGAAACTCCATATGGTAAACCAAAAGTTTATTTTACGAGAGCAGGACCTAAAAATGAAATCCATTTTAATTTGGCTTTGAGTAGTTGTAGTCCGAATGATAATTAAGCGAGAATGATTTATATAACATGTTATCTTTTTATATTTAATATCAAAACTACAATTACAATAAATCCCTATAACTGAACTAAAATCCAGTACACATTATTTTTTCAATACTTGCAGTATTATATTTGTTCTTACATTCTTCGTATATTTTTCAAATTTATGTTAAATATTTTTCAAATTTATGTACCATGGATTACTTAAAGTTTTAGACATTTTTCGAACTTCATTTCACATTAATTTCTACCAAATTTTAGAACTATAACAACCTAGCAAATAATTCATATCATTTCAGAAAATTACTTAACACAATGAAATTTATCATTACTCTTTCTTATGGAGTACAGTTTAACTATTTTTCAGATTTTGATTTCTTTAATAGATTTATTGTAAATTACAATAAATCTATTAAAGTAATTGGAAACAAAAATGTAATTTGAATTCACATTTCTTAAAAAAAACATTATCAAAAAGTCTCAAGTACCTAATAAGCTACTTTTAAATCTCAAGATAAAACAATTTTTTTTGGAATTAATTCATTTTTATTTTCGAAAAACAAAATCAACAACAAAATTCTTTGCTAACCAGTTCCCTTAAAGTTAAAATATGTCCTTCTTACTAAATTTAGTATGCTGAGTGTGATGGTGCATGATAAGCAGGAGCTGAGCATGGAACTGGAGCTACTGATGGAGCACAGCTGAAGAGTAAGTTCTTGCCACATGGTACATGTGGGGCTGGGGATGGGTAGGTGTAGCTTTTAGCTGGACCGGCATGGACAGCATGGCCGTATGATGGCATACCATATGATGAACCAACTTGTTCTTCTGAAGCAGCAATAGCTAAGACAGCGGCTAATAAAATGCAAGCGAAGAATTTCATTTTGATTTGTTTTGAGTAGTTTGGTCGATTAGTGAACGAAAACTGATATCGATTTCTAAATATTGATAGCCTTTTATACAATCAAAACTTGAGAAATGCTTTTTAATTATTTGCCACGCAAACGAAATGGTATTATACGTTATTGCTTCATATTCAAAATTTAATTGTTTTGCTAATTTGGCTAAAGACGCTTTCGTTTTCAATTTGAAGTAAAAAGTTGGGTTCTTGTTGTGAACCAAAAAATTATTTTCTGAATTACATTAATTTAATTAAAATTTGGAAGTGAATCTAGAAAGCCAATAACCTAAATGTACAATAAGTTATGCGTATTTGGCATTTTAATTATTTTATTTTCATTATGAAATATTATTTTCTGAAATATATTAAACTAAAAATTAGAAGACTATATGTAATTACTATTGCAGGTTGCAAGGGTAGTAAAAAGCATACAAATATATTTATCATAAGTTAATTATTGACGTAAAGTCTGCATAAGATAGTAAAATTGATTAAATTTTAATACGAAAATAGACAAATACTAATGTTTTCTGTTTATTTTATCTGCAAAATTAATTTGTAAAAACTCTTAAAATTTTCTAACTCAAAATGTTTATAATAATTGCGTTCAGATAAGTAATATTTCCTGACATTTTGACATATTAGAATACCTTAACAATAGATTACGATAAATTAATAATGTTGACAACAAATGAGGGAGTTAGAAATTCCACTAACTTTAAAATTTTGCTTCTTTAAATCTTCGTTCGACAACATTTTACATTTATTAAGCCATTAAAATCCAATAATCAAAGGAAAATATAAATACTACTTTTTAAAGATTTAATTCGAAAATTGAATTATTATGGTCGTTGAGTTATGATCAGTTCTATTCATCCTGAAAATTGTATTTCTGATATTTATATAAAATTAACTTTTATACTAATACTGTTGCAAGCAAATTCTGCTTTAATATTAATTTAAATACACATTAAGAAAATTATTAATTGCAGTTTTTTTTTGTAAAGGATTATTATTCAGAATTCAGTAAATTTTATCAAATAACGCAAGAAAGATAAATCTTATTTGATCGTTAGTTTACAATCTCCTTACACGTCGAAAAAAATTAAGATTTATTATATTTTTCAGTAATTTAATGCATGATAGAAAGACATGACATAAAATTCAAAATTTATATTTCACTTCCGATAATTTAACAGCTTTTTTCCTTGCCTTATTTCTAGCCTTACTAACATATCCAATTCTATAATTTTGGCATATTAACTTTTCAAATATTTCGCTTGTTTTTGGATCTATTGTTTGTTAGTCTAAAGAAAATTCGAAATCTGCCCACAAAATTTAGAATATTTATATACAAAATAAGAAATGACGGCTATTTCGAAATTAAAACATAGAAATAGAAAAATCTTGCTTCTGAAAATTTCAAGAATAAAAAGAAAGTTTTTACATAAAAAAAACAATTTTATTGAACAGCAAAACTAATCAAAAACATTATTCAAAAATTCAAATTGAAGTTCTTGCCAGTTGAAAATTATCTTTAAGTCGAAATCAAATCCAATATGTATATTCCAAGCCAAAATAATTTAGTTACCTCCTTCAACTTAAAACAAACTGAATTTAGTAGTGTGCTGGAGCATGATAAGCTGGAGCTGAGCATGGAACTGGAGCTACTGATGGAGCACAGCTGAAGAGTAAGTTCTTGCCACATGGTACATGTGGTGCTGGGGATGGGTAGGTGTAGCTTTTAGCTGGACCGGCATGGACAGCATGGCCGTATGATGGAGCACCATATGATGAGCCAACTTGTTCTTCTGAAGCAGCAATAGCTAAGACAGCGGCTAAGACAATACAAGCGAAGAATTTCATTTTGATTTGTTTTGAGTAGTTTGGTCGATTAGTGAACGAAAACTGATATCGATTTCTCAAAATTAAGAGCCTTTTATACAATCCAAATTTGACGAATGCTTTTTATTTATTTGCTACACAAGCAAAATTAATTTTATGCATTATTGCTTTATATTTCTTTCTACCAATTTAACAAATAAATTATTTTGTTAAATTGGTAGAAATTGGGCGCGTTTTTAAATTAAAAATGTCAAGCTGGCTTCTTGTTGTCAACAAAATAATTCCTTCCAATGTTTTCAAAATTAGTTTTTTTTTAATATTTTGTAAGTGTATACAAAATATTATAATTTATTTTATTAATAGAGATTGTGTTTAGGGAATTCAAGATAACATTGCGGTCACTCAACAAAATGAATTGTAAATTCGCATCTTTAGTAGTGTGCCCAAAACAATCAAAATAATATAAATAGATTATTTAAGTATGTATTTGCGATTCCTTTCGCGCTCATCCTTCATATTTGTTTTCAAAAAAAATTATTTTTCTGTTTATTATTTTTACAAATTTCTAATGTGTTATTAATACATTATTTGTGAATTATTTTACAAATTTCAAAGGATTCATATAATTTGAAGCATTTCATCAAATTCAATGTTATTTGAAAATAAAAATCTGCATTAGGTGGTATAAGTTCAGGAAAGGATGGTAAATTATTCTGACAATAAATCAATTCTAAGATAATACGAAATTAGACTTTTAGACCATACATTTTACCCCGAATTGGCAAAAAGTTTAGGATATTATAGAAGTCGGTAACTTAAAATGAGTTTCTGTTTTCGTCTGAAACTACTTGTGCCAATTTAAATATTTTCTAAATTAATTCTATTTGAAACTGAACTTTTATTAATATTTATAATGAAATTCTTGTTACCGAAATTTGCTACAAATTGCTACTAAGCATTTGAAGCAACAAAACTATATATAACAAAATTATGTAAAATCTATCGATCCAAAGTCGTACAGTGTGTGTGGCTTCTGAAAATTTCACACCACAGGATTTTAAAAGATTGTTATTAAATTGGGAAGATTACAAAAATTGAGTATTAACCGATTTTAATCAATTTAATAATTTTGATATCTTTACTTCTACTTTCAAAAATTCTTGAAGTATTTATTTGTAAACTTATTAACTTACAATACTCACGAAAGCTATGCTAATTTTGATATAATTGTTTATAATATTCAAACAATTGTAATGAGAATTCAAATTTCTTCCCAAAAAATTAAACGAAAATATTTAAAAAAAACACATTTTCCGCCTGGCCCCTTCTCCTAGATTAATTTTGAATTATGTTTTTACTTAAACTTATTCAAGCTTTTCAAACTTCGGGTTTGTCAATCATATAAAAACATTTCTAGATCAAACAAAAAATCAAATCAAAGTAGAGAATATTAATATGCAACATTAACAAGTGACTACAATTATTGCAAATTAAAATTTTAGATAAAACAATTTTTTTTGGAATTAATTCATTTTTATTTTCGAAAAACAAAATCAACAACAAAATTCTTTGCTAACCAGTTCCCTTAAAGATAAAATATGTCCTTCTTACTAAATTTAGTATGCTGAGTGTGATGGTGCATGATAAGCAGGAGCTGAGCATGGAACTGGAGCTACTGATGGAGCACAGCTGAAGAGTAAGTTCTTGCCACATGGTACATGTGGGGCTGGGGATGGGTAGGTGTAGCTTTTAGCTGGACCGGCATGGACAGCATGGCCGTATGATGGAGCACCATATGATGAGCCAACTTGTTCTTCTGAAGCAGCAATAGCTAAGACAGCGGCTAATAAAATGCAAGCGAAGAATTTCATTTTGATTTGTTTTGAGTAGTTTGGTCGATTAGTGAACGAAAACTGATATCGATTTCTAAATATTGATAGCCTTTTATACAATCAAAACTTGAGAAATGCTTTTTAATTATTTGCCACGCAAACGAAATGGTATTATACGTTATTGCTTCATATTCAAAATTTAATTGTTTTGCTAATTTGGCTAAAGACGCTTTCGTTTTCAATTTGAAGTAAAAAGTTGGGTTCTTGTTGTGAACCAAAAAATTATTTTCTGAATTACATTAATTTAATTAAAATTTGGAAGTGAATCTAGAAAGCCAATAACCTAAATGTACAATAAGTTATGCGTATTTGGCATTTTAATTATTTTATTTTCATTATGAAATATTATTTTTTGAAATTGTATTAAACTAAAAATTAGAAGACCATATGTAATTGTAATTATTATTGCAGGTTGCAGGGGGTAGTAAAGGGCATACAAATATATTTATCATAAGTTAATTATTGACGTAAAGTCTGCATAAGATAGTAAAATTGATTAAATTTTAATACGAACATAGACAAATACTAATGTTTTCTGTTTATTTTATCTGCAAAATTAATTTGCAAAAACTCTTAAAATTTTCTAACTAAAAATGTTTATAATAATAGTGTTTAGACAAGTAATATTTCCTGACATTTTGACATATTAGAATACCTTAACAATAGATTACGATAAATTAATAATGTTGACAACAACTGAGGGAGTTAGAAATCCCACTAGCTTAAAAATTTTACTTCTTTAAATCTTCGTTCGACAACATTTTACATTTGTTAGGCCATTAAAATCCAATAATCAAAGGAAAATATAAATACTACTTTTTAAAGATTTAATTCGAAAATTGAATTATTATGGTCGTTGAGTTATGATCAGTTCTATTCATCCTGAAAATTGTATTTCTGATAGTTATATAAAATTAACTTTTATACTAATACTGTTGCAAGCAAATTCTGCTTTAATATTAATTTAAATACACATTAAGAAAATTATTAATTGCAGTTTTTTTTTTGTAAAGGATTATTATTCAGAATTCAGTACATTTTATCAAATAACGCAAGAAAGATAAATCTTATTTGATCGTTAGTTTACAATCTCCATATACGTCGAAAAAAAATTAAGATTTATTATATTTTTCAGTAATTTAATGCATGATAGAAAGACATGACATAAAATTCAAAATTTATATTTCACTTCCGATAATTTAACAGCTTTTTTCCTTGCCTTATTTCTAGCCTTACTAACATATCCAATTCTATAATTTTGGCATATTAACTTTTCAAATATTTCGCTTGTTTTTGGATCTATTGTTTGTTAGTCTAAAGAAAATTCGAAATCTGCCCACAAAATTTAGAATATTTATATACAAAATAAGAAATGACGGCTATTTCGAAATTAAAACATAGAAATAGAAATATCTTGCTTCTGAAAATTTCAAGAATAAAAAGAAAGTTTTTACATAAAAAAAACAATTTTATTGAACAGCAAAACTAATCAAAAACATTATTCAAAAATTCAAATTGAAGTTCTTGCCAGTTGAAAATTATCTTTATGTCGAAATCAAATCCAATATGTATATTCCAAGCCAAAATAATTTAGTTACCTCCTTCAACTTAAAACAAACTGAATTTAGTAGTGTGCTGGAGCATGATAAGCTGGAGCTGAGCATGGAACTGGAGCTACTGATGGAGCACAGCTGAAGAGTAAGTTCTTGCCACATGGTACATGTGGTGCTGGGGATGGGTAGGTGTAGCTTTTAGCTGGACCGGCATGGACAGCATGGCCGTATGATGGAGCACCATATGATGAGCCAACTTGTTCTTCTGAAGCAGCAATAGCTAAGACAGCGGCTAAGACAATACAAGCGAAGAATTTCATTTTGATTTGTTTTGAGTAGTTTGGTCGATTAGTAAACGAAAACTGATATCGATTTTACAAATGCCGCTGCCTTTTATACAACAAGTACTACCCAATTTTTTTTCTTAGACAAGCTAATTTGCGTTTATTTGTTATTGCTTCATATCACATATATTTAATTAATTTGTTAACTTAGCTAAAATTAAAAATATCAAGCTGGATTGTTGTTGCCAAGAAAATAATTTCTTACACAATTTTCATAATTAGTTAAATTAGATTTAAACCCAGAAACTTATAAGCGAAAATTTACAAAGTGTAAAACTTCTTTTATCAACTATTCAAAAATTAAAATTCATTATCAAGAGGGCTTTAATTTATAAGAGAGGAATATAGTAGGTCTACAAATTGTAGACCTATAAAATCTTTGAAATCAATTAAGTTTCAAATAAAGAAAAAATTAAATAAGAAAAAATAATTTTAAATTGGATTAAATAATAATAATTAAATAAAATATATATTTTTTATGTATTTAATAATAATTAAGCATCCAAATAGCATGCTTACAACATTTTAAAAGCCATATAAAATATAGCAGCGCGGCAAGTCATTATTTACGCGAGGATTAAGCGAAATTGTTAATAGAAATTTTTATAATGTGATGTTGGTTATATTGGGGAAATGGAAAACAAAAATCTTTTCGATAAAATTCAGTACAATGTTTTGTAAATCGCACATAATTGATTGCAAATTAATAGTTCGTCCTTTTTGACTTCATATTTCTTATTAAGTTTTGTAATTAGGCAAGTATAATAAAACTGACTTTTTAAATTAATATTTGAAACTACTTATAATAGTAATCTACAAAAATTTGTTTCTCAATATTCGTCCAACTTATAAAGAATTAATTAAATGTATATAAAAACCTTAAGAATGTGGATCATTTATTGTTATATCATATTAAAAACCTGTATTAGGCAAACAATTTTGTATGAGGTAAGAAATCATTTTCGTGTTAAGTCATCTTTGTAAAAATTAATAAATACGAATTATTGCCCAACTATCTATACTTCTACATTGGGCTAATATCTTTTATTTCTGAAACAAATTTTAAAGATATATTTCCCAATTTCATTTCTATCTAACTTTATCTAGTTTTTATAATGAAAAAAGACAGGTCTCATATAAATAGCATTTAAATTAAAATCGAATACATTTTCCAATAAATTAAGCTTAAATTTTAGTAAAAGCATTCAGAAAACATGTATAATACGCATCTTCTGTAGTTCGTTTAGAACAGAAAATTGCAAAACATTTTTGTGTTTAGACTTTCAATTTTTTTAGATACTACTGAAATTCTATCTTAAAACAATATTAATTTTTAAAAGATTGAATTGAATTAATATCTAATAGTTTGAGTCATACTTTAGTTCAATGAGGTTTCTTACAGATACTACTGAATTTGTGGCTTCTACTTGTGTTATATCAATTTTAGATTCGTTTTTTGTTAGAGGAAACACACATTACTAGAGGAAACAAAACTCAAATCGCCTCACGAAATTTCAATAAATTACAACATGTTCTTAAAAAAGTGAGAAATTTGAAAAATAAAACTGAAGAAAAACAATTATTTTTTAAATTAATTCAATTCTTTTTATTATCGAAAAAACTAATTCAAAAACATTTTCCTTTGCTATTCGAATGCCTTAAAGTCAAAATCAAATGTGTCCTGTGATTTAACTTTCTGCTCTCAAATTAGTATTTTGGAGCATGATAAGCATCATATTTTGGAGCTGAGCATGGAACTGGAGCTACTGCTGGAGCACAGCTGAAGAGTAAATTCTTGCCACATGGTACATGTGGGGCTGGTGATGGGTAGGTGTAGCTTTTAGCTGGACCGGCATGGACAGCATGGCCGTATGATGGAGCCCCATATGATGAGCCAACTTGTTCTTCTGAAGCAGCAATAGCTAAGACAGCGGCTAAGACAATACAAGCTAAGAATTTCATCTTGATTTGTTTTGAGTAGTTTGGTCGATTAGTAAACGAAAACTGATATCGATTTGAATAATTTTGTTTATTTATATAGGAAATTTTTTTATATAAGTTAATTATATTGGCTGTGCATGCAAATTTGTTATATACCGAAAATTGAAATGTTTTGCAAAATTTGCGTAACTTAATAATTTAGCTATATAGCATTTGTTACATTTTTAGTAATTTTATTAACACAACCTTTTTATGGTTTCTTATATGATTCCTCTAATATAAATTAAATTTTGAGAATTGATTAAGACTCATATAATTTTGATGAAGAATAGGCCGATTATAATTTAGGGCAACTGCTATATTTTCTATTTTTGCACAAGATATTACATCATTTTAAATCTACTTGCACTTCCATATTTTTCTACTCACATTTAAATGGAAATTTATTAGTAGTAAAGAATGTCAAATAATGTACAAGTGTAAAACATTTTAAATCTGAAAACTATCCACTAACAAGTGCTATTAGTTTGCCGTCAATAAAGATTCTTAAATGGATACAAATTTGTGAGAATAGAATAACTATGGATTTTTTATGGAAATTGTCTTCAATATTAGCACATTTGAGTAAATTATACGGATTAAATCTTATAGTCGTAATGTTAGTATATAGTAATTTACAAATCCTTAACAATAAAAATTAAGTAATGACAATTTTACCAAAATTGTTGATTTTTTAAAAATTTGATTATGTTTAAAAGGAAGATTTTTTAAATCTACCACTAATATAAGATTTTATTTGCTAAGGCTAAGCTCTGATAAACAGATATCGATAACTTAAGCTTCGATTCGTTAACAAATAAATATTTAAAATATTCATAAACTTGCTGCAGAAAATCGATTCTGTGAATAAATACTGTAAATTAAATTTTTTTTGGTTTCCCGTATTCCTACAAAAATTGAATTTATGAGGATTAAATTCATTGAATCCTTAGATTATATATGAAAATATAGTGAAAAAATAATTACAATAAATTCATAAAGAATGTAATGCTGGAGGTGGGTATATTTAAATTTTAGCAGAAATAAATAGTGTATTGAAATAGTTTTCAATAAAAAGCAAGCATGTAATGTACAATAATATTGCTTAGCTTTCATATTCATTTACGGCGCTAACCATAAAAGCGAAAAATTTCATTTTGCATTTTGTTTTGAGTGGAGTATTTAATTGATCAATGAACGAAATGTAATATTTTGGGAAATGTTATGTTTTTTGAAAGAAAATGTGTTGAATCTGAAATTTCAAGGAAATTATTTTTTTTTTATTTTTTGATTATTTAGCTAACACAAGCTACAAAAATTTGTTTTAATTTGTAATAAAAATCCACTTTGATTGATAATATAGAATTATTTCCTACGTACTCATAATTATGAATTCGTAGATGATTAATTAAATTTTATAAATTTAAATATTTATTGTTGCGGTATACAATGTTATATGCATTTTACTCTCTTATTACTATCAAAATTTTACTCTCTTATTACTATCAACTTAACCAAACCTGATGAAAAATAAAATTTTATTTTCATTTCTGAAAAAGCCCCTAATAATTTATGTATACTACTTAATAAGCTTGTTACATACTGAAAACATAATTGTTGATCTTCTTCTTTTCCTTATTTTCAGGAATAGACAAAGGAGTTGCAACTCAGGTTTACGTCGTTCTGTAAGTTTTAATTTAAGTAAAAACAAAATTCGGTATATTGAATGTCGGCGATCACTTTCCCCTCATCAAAGCCGTATGCGTAGAAATCAGAGAAGAAAATATTTACAGTATATAATTGAACTAAAATTTTACTTAATTTTGTAAAAAAAAAAAAAAAATTTGTAATTTTTTTCTAGAAAATTGTTTAAACATCATTGAGTGTCAAAACAAAACAAATTTTTTTTATCTTCATGTTTTCTTAGAACTTAAAGCAAAATATAAAAAATATCTTCGACATGATTAAAAATATACTGTAAAACAAAATAAAAAACTATTTGTAATAAAAAACATTTTAAGAAAAAACAAAATAAAGGGGATTTTTTATTCCACAAAATAATTTAATGATCAATTAAAACTTTCACCATTTAAAGCTAAACTCAAGTCAAAATAAATTGTTCGCTTGTAATTTGCCCCAGCATTACCTTCAACCATCAGTAAAGCTTCTTTGACCTTGCTAAAGTTTCAATACACTTTGCTGCTCTCATACATACTACAATCATTTAGATAATTTTTTAAAATAAATAATTGAGTTTGGTTACATAAATCTCAATTAATTTTATAGTTAAATCTAAATCTTCTAATATTAAAATTCCTTATATTAAGTCCTCATATTGGTATCAGTATAGTATTTTGTTCAAAAATTTTCAATTTCCAAGCTTAGATTACAAAATCTTAAAATGTTCATATTACATATTTAAGAATTATATGTGACTATTTCAAGATATAATTATTAAATATATTTTTCTGGATTAATATCAATAATATATTTTCTATTGCTTCTTTAAATTTAAATCTGTATGAAATTAAATAATAGAATATATCTTATTCGTAGGATTAAAAAGTTAACGTAATATTTGCTTTTTAAAAACGAAACTGACAATTTATTAAAAAGAAATTTAAGTAAATTTTGAATGTTTCACTTAACTATATAATTTTTAAAAGTTTCTATAAAAATTGCCAAAGAAATTTTATGTGTATATTAAAATGAGAAACACGGATACGGGGATAATAGCGACTGGAATAATTTTTCCTAAGAAAAGCTATGCAACAAAAAAAATTATGTACAAGAATTACTTTAATTTACTAAATTATCATAAAGAGGGGAGTAAAAGAATATTTAAATTACAAGATTTATTGGAAAAAGAATTTTATTTAAAAGAAATCAATATACTCTAACTAGAATTTTCCGATAAAATGGTACAAATACAAATTAATATTGGACAATAACAATAATGATTGTAAATAATTAAAAATGCAATACAATAAAACAAAAATTATAATTCATTTTTGCAAGATTAACAAAACTTAATTAATTAGAAGAATATTAATTATAAAAATCAATTTTGCATATTTACTATTTTTATGAGTATAAAAGGTACGAATATTTCCCAAATCGATATCAGTTTTATTTCATTAATCAAACTAACCAAAACACAGCAAAATGAAATTCTTCGCTTGTATTTTATTCGCCGCAGTTTTAGCAGTTGCTGCCGCAGAAGAACTTATTGGTTCATCATATGGTGCTCCATCATACGGCCATGCTGTCCATGCCGGTCCAGCTAAAAGCTACACCTACCCATCCCCAGCCCCACATGTACCATGTGGCAAGAATTTACTCTTCAGCTGTGCTCCATCAGTAGCTCCAGTTCCATGCTCAGCTCCATCATATGGTTATTCCGCTCCATCATACGATCATGGATATGTTGGTGATGCCAAAAAAGATTTTTAAATTAAGTTAAATTTGTAAATATAGAAAAATATGTTATTTGTTGATTTCTCGTTAAAAAAAAATTAGTGAAATAAATATTTGTTGATAAAAAAATTATTAAATATTTATGCTTCTGAAAGATGCTTCAGAATAAATAACTCGTAGTACTATTCAAAATTACCATGCTGTGTGCTGATACTAATACTGCAACTTAAATATTTTTATCAAAATCTTTACTTTTTTTTTAAAGTTTTGATTGAAAAAACTTTATCAATTTTATGGAGCTAGTAACTTTGCTGTGTTTAATTAATAAAAACACTGTAAAAGTAATTTTTTACCGATGAAAAAAAACCGCTCGGTTTGAGGAGTCCTTAAAACAGAAATATTCGATATTTAAAGTATAATTTAATATCAGAAAAAACTGGAGATTAGGTAATATTTTTTTGGTACGTTTTTGGAATATATTTGAAAAAATAATACTGGTTCTTATCTTGGAAAGTTACATTTTAATCTGTCATTAAATAATACTTTATTTCGATTCTTCTATTCATTAAAATAATGAGTATCAAAATGAGTTCGCTACAAAAATTTAATTCAACATTTAATAATAGTAAATTATTGAACTTCCAAAATATTTTTCAACTCAAATACATTGAAAAAAAATAATAAATCAATACATACATTTACATTTTTTTAAAATATTTTTTTTATGGAATTTTGGCGAAATTTCCAAACAAATTTTAGATTTAATATGATTTTATATTTCAAATATTTTATCTAAACTAATTATACGAATTTGAGTTTCATTACAAAAATTAATTTCCTGTCTAAACTTTTTTATAAAACTCAATTTTTTTGTTATAAAATTAATATTTTGCAGTATTGCAAAAACGTGTTGAAATTATTTTGTTTCCAAATAAAATTGTTTTTATAATATTTAATATTTTAAAGACATAAAGTAATCGGAAAGGTTTACTTTTAATAAACGTAGGGTAAAAAATCTTTATATATCAGTTTTAAATCAATAAAATACTAAATTGATTTGTTGGGTAATTTTCAAATATTATAAATGTATTTTAGTGGAAAAACTTTATTGTTTTATAGTCAAATATTTTTTGAATTTTCGCAAACTTCTGCACAATCATTATGAAGATTGTGCAGAAGTTTATAATTCTCAATTTTCTTATTTTAATAATTTTAATAATGTCACGATTTCCCTGAAATCTAACTTCTCTAATAAATTTCCAAAAAACGCCTATTAGAGTGCAAATCAAATTAAAGATTGTATAATTTTAATTCCAAACATAAATGAATTTTACAATTTCATTTTAAAAAGCTAACAATTAGCATAAGAAGAAATTAAAGCTTGAAATTAAAGCCCATTAATATTAGCCATACCATTATTCACAAAAGTTTGTAATATATATTTTAATACAAGAAGGCTGCAGTTTTTTTGGTATATTTAAGTTTTTTACTTTAAAAATGCGGCTTTGGATTAACATCAGTTTTCCACTAAAATCAAAGAAAATGGGAATAAAGAAAAACAGATCAAAATTAAATATATTAGTTTTGCAGTTTATAAGTAAACTTCAAAAAAGGTCGCATTTAATTTTAATGGGTTGATTGTTAAGATATTATAAGTATTTCACCAAAAAAACTAGTGACCGTCCATACAAAAAGTAGAAAGTTATTTCAATATTATTCATCTTTAAAATTTTCTTTGATTCTTTTGTAGGACTAAATATTTGTGCACGATATTTTATAATACTAGTTTTTGTAATTTAGAAAATTTATCATAATTGATCCAAACTAAAAATTTTCCAAACATAGAAACAAATAAAAAAAACTAAATGTCTACAAAAAATTCATTTATTTTCTAAATTAGTATTTCCAATCTTTTTAATTACATTCTGTTAAAATATTCAATAAGATTTATAAGCTGGTGCAGAGCATGGAACTGGTGCTACTGCTGGTGTACAAGTGAACAGTAAATTTTTGGCACATGGTACATGTGGCGCTGGAGATGGGTAGGTGTAGCTTTTAGCTGGACCGGCATGAACAGCTGGTGCATAAGAGGGGGAATAACTACTAGCTGAACCTACATGAATAGATTCTAACGATGAATACGATGGTGCTGGACCATATGATGGAGCTGAATATTTGGCCGGTTCTGGAGCATATGATGGAGCTGAATATTTGGCTGGTTCTGGGGCATATGATGGAGCGGAATATTTGGCCGGTTCTGGAGCATATGATGGGGCTGAATATTTGGCTGGTTCTGGAGCATATGGAACTGAATATTTGGGTGGCTCTGGAGCATATGATGGAGCTGAATATTTGACTGGTTCTGGAGCATATGATGGGGCTGCATATTTAGGTGGTTCTGGAGCATATGATGGAGCTGCATATTTGGGTGGTTCTGGTGCATATGATGGAGCTGCATATTTGGCTGGTTCTGGAGCATATGATGGGGCTGCATAGTTAGGTGGTTCTGGAGCATATGAATTTAACATCGGTTCAGCATATGCTGATGAAGCAGATTTTCGTAATCTAGTTAATTCGGCATCATCAGCATCAAAACCAAAAACTTTTCCAAGTATCTCACCATCAGTATCTTCAGCATTATTAATATAGGTTTCTACTGAACTACCTAATGCGAAGCTGATAAAGTATAATAACAAACAAACAAAAATTTTCATTTTGGAACAATTATGTTGTGTGGTTTTACCGATGAAAGAATTAAAACTGAAAGTTGATTAGCAAACGAATGCTTTTATATAAAAGTATAAATTCAAAACTTCAATATTATAGAATTTATATTTAGTACAAGAATAAAATGAAATTTAAAATTTGTTTTTATTACGAAAAATTATTAAATTTGTAATTTAATATTTTGCTGATTAGCAAATGCGTAAATAATAATTTTTTTCAGTTTTTTTTTTTTTTTTCAAAATGCAAATGAACTTTAAGGAGGTTTACTTTCGAAATGCTATCACCAGCAAATAAAAATAATTAGAGTTCGTTATATTAATTTCGAAAAATTAATGAAATGGTTACTATGTTTAAATATTGCAATATTGTTAATTTCCAGCAAATTATAGAAAAGTATTTTAATGAATTTTGACTATAGCATATACGCATTGCTTAAAAACACTATATATATTTCTTAAAAGCACTATAGACATTTCTTAAAAACACTATAATTTAAGAAAACTATCAAAACTCAAAATTTAAATTAAATAAATGGATTTAATCTAAAATATCATATATATTTCTTAAATAATTTCAGTAAATATATAAGCTATATTGCATTAATGGGCAAATATAGAGATTTCTAATTTAAATAATGATAGTTGGAAAATATTTCAAGCTATATTGCTGACATATGAAATAAACAATTCAGTACACTTCTAATGAAAGATCATAAAAATTTAATTTTTTAAATGGATTACCAAATGTAACATAAAAATATTCTGACGTAAATGTTCTAAAATATACCAATATATATATATTCTGAAAAAGACAATTTTTCTATTCAAATTGAAAGTCCATGAATATTATTTTATTTTATATTTTATTTTCAAAAATATTATATCGGATAAAAACATATTTTTAAATTAAAAGAAAATCAAAAATTATAAAATTAAATAAATAAAACAAAAATTAAATATTTTCTTATAATATCTGATATCGTTATATACCAAAAAAAAAAAAAAATTAATAAGTCTTTCCAAGAAGTCCACTACCAACAGATTGATAAGATGGTACACTATAAGCACCAGATAAATCATTATAACCGCCTTGACCACCGTAAGCATTAGATGGAATTGAATATGAAATAGTTTTATGAATAGCAGGCGCTGTATATGAACTATAACTAGCAGGTGCTGAATAACTCGAATGTGTTGAATAACTTGCCGGAGCTGAATAACTTGCTGGGGCTGAATATGATGCAGTATACTTTTCAGGTTGTCCATATGATGAATAAGATGGTGCAGCATATGATGAATATGAAGGAACTGAATAACTTTCAGGTGCTGAATATGTTTCATGGGTTGGGTGTGTATGTAAATGTATATTATTTATGCTATAAGTAGGTGTACCCGAACTAATAGCCATTGCAGATGCTGATGATTCAGAATCTGATTTTGATGTACATTCAGCTGATGATTCACATTCACTAGATTTATCGTTCGACTCAGATTTTTCATTATTAATATAATTATTATTATTATATTTATTATTGTTATTATCTGAATATTGTTGTCCATACATCATAGGCATGACCGGGATGAAAACTGCTTGAACATATGGTTGTTGAATATATGACTGTTGAACATATCCACAATTATTATCATTACAATTACTTTTCCCTCCATAACTATCTTCTTTTTGATAATCATTACCGCAACTTTTACAGCTATCCCCTCCGTAACTGCCACCAGAATTTCCATTATTACATCCTCCATTACAACCACAATTATTACATCCACCACCGTATCCTTGACCGCCACCACCATATCCTTGACCGCCACTACCATATCCTTGATCATAACCGCCACCATAATTACCACCATATCCTCCGCCATAACCTCCACCCATACCACCATAGCCACCCATACCACCATAACCACCCATTCCACCAAAACCACCCATTCCACCATAACCACCGCCATAATCATTATATGATTTTTTGTCATCTTCATATGAATCGTCATCATTGAAAAGTCCTTTGGAAAATAGTTTTTTACATTTTTTAAAGAATGATCTTTGCTGTCGTGTAAGTTCCTGTCCAGGATGTAAATTACCATGAACATATTCACATTGTGTTAATGATACAGGAACTTCTTCACTTGGACTGTCAAATGATTCAGGATCCGATTTAACAATAATTGTTAAATATCCTATTAATAATAAAGTGAATATCGATCTCATTTTTTTTTATAAAATCTATAAAACATAAAAGGGAGGAAATTTTAATTAAAAATAAAAACTAATAATTTTAATTTTAATTTTTTTTGCATTTTACCAGATTATTGTATACTAACTAACTTGTCCGACAACAAATTCAAAACTGAAAGTTAATTATGTTATAGATTTTTGCATAACTTTACTGAATATAATTAATTTGTAATAAATCAATAAATTATGCTGCTTTATCAAATTTACGCAATTAGTTTAATACATTAAACAAATATTATTAAATTGAAAAGTAATCAAAATAATAAGAAATTGTGAAATTAAATTTTTGTTTGTGGGCCCCAGTAAGGTAAAAATGATGAAACAAAGAAATGATGTTAAAATACATATTACAAAATTTATAATTATTATTATATTTGCAATAATATTTTAGATAAGATTATTTTTCAAATCTAGTCTTAAAAAAACTTGAACTAGATTTATGTACACTACTGCATAATAGTACATAATCTGACTAAATAATATGAAAGGCTCAATTGCATGTAAAAGAATATTTTCAGAATAATTATTATTGCCATAAAAGACCTTTGTTTAAAAATTGAAGCACGTAAATTTCCAAAAATTTTATAAGAGTATATATAACACATATATTTGAAAATGTATTAAATTTCAAATCCCATAATTTCAAAATGAATTTATTATTAAATTAGATAAACATAAATAAATAAATATTAAATAAGTTAAGAAAATATTAACAGGACTTTTAATTAATTTGTATCCTTGGAATCTGAATTTATAATATTTTTAGTTTCTAACCATTTTAATAATGCTTTATACTGATCATTTGTATATTTTTCCAATTCATTATTTTTATCGATATCTATTTGCTGATTTACATTTGGATCAATAATTCCAGTTGGACTATTTTGTGAATTTGAATATTCAGATTTGGCTATAGATTTGACGTCTACACTTTTGTTAGTCATTAATTGAGAGTCCGAGCGTGAAACTTTCATTTGATTGTTAATATTTGTTGCTTCTCTACCTGGAACTTTAGTCGTTGAAGGATTTACTGTAGTTGGCGAATTACTGTGAGTATTGTAAGATGAATAATAACATGGTACTGGAATAACATTTGGACGACAACTAACTCTATACTGCGGTATTTGTGGTTTTTGATAATTATATGTTCTAGGAATTAATGATTGATAATTATTATGTATTGATCCTAATGTATCACCATTTACATCTATAGGTGAACCAAAGTTCTTTTGGTTTTCTAAATCTTTAAATGCATTTAACAATCGAAAATAATTCCGTGGAAAATTTCTGATATCTTGATCATAAATACCAAAGAAAAGTTTAATTAACTCTTGATTATCTATAAATAATTTTCCTAATCGGCTATCAAGAACGTATCGACCAATATTATAAACTTTATCCTTTAATGATGACCAATGATTAGCTCCTCCAACATTTTCATCAATATCATATCCATTTAATGATTGTCCTAGTAAATCATCTGCAATTTTATAATTTACATGATGATTTGGTCCAACTTCATATTGATGAATATTGTTATAATAGTGTGCTGGTGATGGTCTATCTGGTAATAGTGATTCTGTTGCCGGATTATAAGTAGGATTGAATGTGTTTGAATAATTAGGTTTTGAATTTTTCGGTAGTCCATGTGTAGTTAGTGGTGTGTAAGATAATGTTGGTTGATATAAATTTGACTGTGGAATTGCATATGGTGCACGATCATTAGTATTTTGCATTGGTGTATTTGAATATGCTATATGACTATTTGAATAGCGTGAAGGGCTAGTTGAATAGCTTGTAGTTGGTTTAGTTGATGGTTTATTCAAAGTCGGACTTCCATTAAAAAATACTGGTGGTTTATAAACTGATGGATTTAGATTATTTATTGTTGATTCTTTGGAATATTGTGGTGGTTTCTCAAGTTTTTTATTACGATTATTATTTCCAGTAGGTGTTGAAGTTTGGGACTTTTCCGACGTATCCATAATATTTGTCCCTTTACAAATAAAATATGATTCTTCAGCTGGATTACTTGGTATTATTTCAATGCAAATTTTTTTTACACTTTTTTTATCTCTTAATATATCATTAGTTTGTAAATTGTCCGAAAATACTTCTTTTAAATCCATTTTTTCTGTATCCAGTTTTTGTAAGATTAATTTTGATCTTTCAACAAATTCACTGTCGATATCATCATTTCCGTACACTAAAATTATTGTTAAAATTATATTAAATACAAATAATTTCCAAAACATTTTGTTATATGGATTTATTAGAACTGTTTCGAATTTAACTAAACTACTGTCTTTTTATAGTTCTCTAAATTGCAAATTTATCAATTTGTTATTTCTTTTTCTATAAATTTTATTAACTATTGATCTACTTATTTAATTTTGTAGAAAGCATAATTAAAATTAGAACATATTTTTGTAATGAAAATTCTATGAAATTGCATAACATAATCTAGTTCTAATTTTTATATTATATAATTCATTAAAACCTAGATTTTTTTAATTAAATTTGTTATTTTATTATTAGAAAAAAAATATCTTTATTTAGTTAATTCGTTAAATTTAAATATTGGCCTATTTTTAGCACTTTAATTTTTTTTATCAATAATTATTTCATTTCGTATAATTTTAGCAATAAAACAAAATTTGAAGATGCAGTCATCTGAACCTTCTGCTTTAATAAAACGTATCACATTTTGATGTTTCATTAGTTGTTAGATCTTATTCATAATTATCCATCGAAATTTCACAGTGCTCCATATATTCTGTCACATAATGTTACCTTGAAATGAAGCTGGGACCTAGCGTAATTAATGTTCTGTACATTCTTACTGTTTTTGGATAGTTTACTGTGTATGAAATATTATATACAGATAGATCATCTGTAATAGCAATATACATATCTTTCTTGGGCTTAAGTTCATTCCTATTTATCTGAATTCGTTTATCCTACTTCAATTACACCTGTTAAATTTTGTGCATTATTATTTATTATGTACCATTTATTTAATTTTCTTATTTAAGAGTAACAATATTGGTTTTACAAAAAATATATTAAAACCTTTATATTCACAGCAATTATCAATGAATAAAACTATCAAATTGAAATTTGATAGAATTCGAACTATCAACGTTTTCTTTACTTCAACTACATATTTCAAGAGCTTATAGTAGATAAAGCATAAAGGAGTTCATTTTGAGTAAATCAGGAGTTCATTTTGAGTAATTCTTAGTTTGCTAAACGTACTAAACATTTGCATAATAATACTTTTCATTAAAACCTAACCATTTTTTTCCAATAAATTTTAACACAAAATTATTTAAATTACATAAATTTATAAATAAACATTTCAAGAAACTGAAATTTTATGAAAAAATTACTGAAATTCTAATAGGTCTGTATTATAAGCCCTTAGAGTAGTAACAAATATATAATGTACTAATGTACTATATTGTACTATTATACTCTTGTACTATAATTTATTTTTATTACCTGTAAAATATTTATACCACTGCCATCAAAAAAACTAAATTCATAGAATATCTAAAGTGAAACATTCCATAAAACTATAATCAATAAAATATTTTTTTTTGTTTATATAAATTATTTATTTTTAAATAAATTAGTATTAATAGTGTTTTAAATATATTTTTTATAATCATTCTACATAAATTTTAATTATCAGTCGAAATATTAACGCCATTTGAAGCAATATCTGGTTGTAAATTTGAATTTGAATTTACTGGCGCTGTATTTTTATTTTGTTCCTGAATTAATTTCAACATTGTTAAAAAATGATCGTCTTCAGATTTGGGATTTTGTACGTCAGTCGTTTTATTAATCGGTTGTATTTGTTCCTCGACTACTTTATTAATATTTTGATCTATACCACCTCCATTTCCATTCAAATTTTCAGGTGCTGTTCTTCCAATTGTAGCTTCTACACTTTCACCTGCCTGAGAATTGAAAAAAATTTTCTGTTGATCAATAGATTTTACTTCATTTTGATTATCAGTTTTATCGAATTGTAGAGTTTTAATTTGATTAGTGTCTTGATTATCAGTACGAGCTGATAGAGTATTTGTTGATTGCGTTAATGATGGATTTCCAACAAAATTACCATAAGATGCTCCTTGACACGGTACTGGAACTATTTTTGGAACGCAGCTGAATGAATACTGTGTTTCACATGGTTGTTTTGCAGATGCATGTGGCTGTTGTCCTAATAACATGTTTTTATAAGAATTTTCTGGTAAGACTATGGAAGAAGGATAAGAAGTCGATGGAATAGTTGGTGATTGAAATGAACCTAACAATTGTTTATTTTTATTTTCAAATTGCTTTTCGGAATCACCTAAATCTTCTTTAGATAATTGAAATTTTTGTGGTTCATCACCATTCCTATATGCATTTAAATATCGAAAAGCTTGAACATCATCATCTAAATCTCTGCTATTATCACTTTTCCTATATTTATTACCATAGAATGAACCATAATAACTGTCATCATCATAATATCCACCACGATGGCTGTCATGTCCATAATATCCAGTACTATATGAATTGCCTCGATTACCATATAAGCTGCCGGAATTTCCATTGAAATTGCCACGCTGACCATATGAAGGCCCACTATTTGTATTTAAGCTACCTCGATTGCCATACAACCCACCATTTCGGTTATTGTTATAGGGATTATAGGAGTTTCCATATCGGTTATTTGAAGAGCTACCATGTCGATGGCTATGATAATGTGGACGACGATTATTATATCGGCGATTATTCCAATTAGAACTACCAACATCTTCGTCATCTTCGACTCTACTATCTCCAACTAACGATTTCTCGGGATAACTTTTGTCATATTTATATGGAGATATTGGTAAATGGTCGTTTGGATGATAATTTTTAGCATCATATGACATTTGGTCATTTGGGGATATTAAACTGTAGGGTTCATTTTGTTTATAGTACCCCGAATCTATTGAAGTGTCTTTATTTATTAAGCTTTGTGGATTTCCGTAATGATTTAAAAATTGTGGTTTATGATTGTATCCGAAATGATCACTTCTTTGGTTCTGACTATTTGCATATGAGCCAGGACCATGAGGATAATGTTCATTTCCAACAAGTCTTTCATACCCATTTGAATGTGAATTGCTTGTGTATTTTTTTGCACCATGAATTGATACCGTTTTATGTATATCAGACTGATGTGATCCATAATCATTTTTATGGCTATCATAAGACGGTTTTGAATGATATCCTTTTTCAGGATTCTTAGAATAAATATTATCATAATGCCAATCTGAATTGGTGTAATAATTTGATTTAGTATCTTCATAATTTTTCAATTGCTTTGAACCACCATAACCATGATTTATATGGCTACCTTTAAAATTATAATCATGTACTTTATAATTATTAGGTGATTGAAGATTTTCATCATACCCATAATTTTCATAGTTTCGACTTGTTAATGGTTCGTATTCGTCTGTTGTACGTTTAACATTTGGTCCCTTGCACATAAAATAAGGTTCCTCCACTGGATCATCGGGTTGTATTTCAATACATAGTTTACCTAAATGTTTTTTATTTCTTAAAAGATCACTATTGTCTTGATCGACTGCATTTTCAAATGTCCAATGATTTAAATTTTCATCTAACCTTTCAAAATTTTCACTAAGATTTTCATTTCCTCTAATAATTACTATGAAAAAACTTAATAAAATTAATTTCCAATACATTTTGTTAGCTAGATTTATCTAAACTGTTCTAAAATTGATTTAACTACTAGCTTTTTATATCCCAAACAAAATTGCAAGTTAAACAATATTTTTTTAAATAATCTTTTTATTTCTAAATAATTTTCATTATTATTTCCAATTCTTTTCTGAAAATTAAATTAAGAAATATTTATTTGAACTCAATTTTACTATTGTGATAGAATATTTCTTAAAAATTATTTATTTAGGATTCAAAAATACCAAAAATATATAACATAAACAAATTAATTAACTAATCAAATTACGTAGTAATAGAATAATGAATGAATTCACTTTGTGTATAAAATGTGAATTAAAAAATGGAATAATGAAAATGAATTCTGAATTTACCAAGATTGCAGAATCAGCAAATTTTTAACATTAATGTATTATTTGATAATTAATAGAAGCTTTAATGAAAATTAAATGAAAAATAATATAATTTAATGTACAGATAAAAGAAAATTAGGGGTTTGTAGTTTTTAATCTCATTCGATCATTCGATAGAAACGTAGTTTTTAATCTCATTCGATATAAAGCTCTAAGGCTTCGCAATTCTCAGCTGTTGTTATATAATATACAAATCTGTTGTCGGGCGTGTCTGTATTGTTGTTCTAGTGGAATATATAACTGCAGTTCGGTTTATTCGTATTTAAGATTTCTAGAAAACTGGAAAATTGATTACATCCGGATATGAAAACTGGAAAATTGATTACGTTCGGATATTTCATGTTTTAAAAGGGATTGTAATTAATAAAAATGTTTCTTTTTAATTTAGTAACTTATAAACAATCAAATTATTAAAAAAATAAATCGTTCTTGTTTTTAGAGTAGAACATTATTTCATTTGTGGTACAATTACAATTTAATTGCAATAAATAAATTTTCGGTTCAGGTTATTTTAGTTGCAGAAGGTGTAATTCAAATTCTGCAAGTATAATACAAATTTTGTGGGCATAAAAATTGTACTGAAATTTTTAAAATGTACTGAAATACAAGTTCAATTGATATTCCACATTTTTTTATAAATTTAAATTTTTCGGAAAATTAATACTGGGTTGACAATCAACGCTTGCACGTTTCGCTCTCGATACGTAAAAACTGTTATATTACAATTAACTTAACGCAGTTGTTTCGTAGCTATGTTGATCCACAGTTGATCAACTTTTAACTTTTTTCTCTCCATACAAACTGGTGAAATGTCAAAGCATTTTATTAATTTTATTAAAATTAGTTGTTCTAACAACTAATTTTAATAAAATTAATAAAATTAATTTCCAATACGTTTTGTTAGCTGGAATTATCTAAAGTGTTCTGAAATTGATTTAACTACAAGCTTTTTATATAATAATATGAAGTCTGAATTGGATTGTCCATTTGTGGATACAAATGGACAATCCAATTCAGACTATATAATTTTATTATTCCATCAAGGAAACTAAAAAGGCCAAAATAATTTGATTCTAAAAACATAAACAAATAAAAATTTGATCAAAAAACTTTAAAAATATTGGTTTATAAAAGTATATGCTTTATTTAAAAAATATTATAATAAAATTCATACAATTTATTATGAGTTCTCATCAAATATAAAATTTGGAATAACTTTGTGCAAATAATTATTGTTGTGGGCGAACTGTGGTTCTATCTGTATGATTGACAGTAACATCAACTGATCTCATATTTGCTGTAAGGAAATTTGACAATCTGTCAGTACCAGTACGTGGTAAACGATCGAATGGGAAGCCCATTGGACGTTTATCTGGATACAAACGATCTCGAATGCCACAATATGATGCAGCATCAGTACAATTACCAACTAAATCTTGGTCAATCTAACCAAAACAATAACAACTTTTATTATTTTTGGATTTTGTGGCGAAAATTTTACTATATTATAATAATTTACCCTGTCATCTTCATAATTAGAAATCATTACAAATAGTTCACAACGTAATCCACCAGGTAGTCCTTTTGGTAAAAGCATATGATCTGGCCAACCACAACCGCAGAAATTAAATTCCAATTCACCTGCTGATCCTGCAGCTGGACGATTAGCTTCCAAGTTACGGAATGTTCTTTCAAATGGAATTGTTATTGATGACTCATCGGATCGACGACGGACAGTATTTTGCCCAGGACGTACTATATAAATATCACTTTATATTTAAAGAATATATAAAATTTAAAATATTTACATGACACAATAAATTTATCTAATTCAACCATCATTAAGCGTTGATCACGGAATAACATTTCCTGTCCACGTTCATCAACTTTTGGTCCCAAGAAAATACGTACCATACCAAAACGTGCCGCTGAACTACCATTATTAACATTTAATGTATAAGTGAATGGTGCATGTTGTAAATGTGTAAAACGTGCAAATACATTACCACGTGGTACAAAGTCCATACCACGTGACAAATCAATATCAGATTGTTGCCAAAATGTTTGGAATGTATTTGGATTTCCCCCTTCGCTATCAACTTGTACACCAGCAAGAGTAATACCTTGGAATGTTAGGTTATCAGCTGTATAAGGTGCTAATTTCTCTTTATATGTTTGGAATATATTATCAATGTATGCATGCCAACGATAAAAAACTGGATCTCGCATTGCAGTTTCAGCAGCTCCCATAACACCAAATGATTCTAAGTGACGATGATCCGGATCATGAGAATATGATATAAAAACATGACCCATGTTATGGAAATCACCATATAAATTACGATTTGGTGAAATTGTCGATGATTCAATCATATTGCCTAATAAATCAATTCCAGTTGCTTCGTCTAACATTCGTTGTTGATTATTACTCTACGTGTAAAATTCATAGTTACATATCTTTGTATGAAAAATGTATTTTATACTTACGTCAACTATAAAACCTTGACTAATTGCTTCATAAATTCTATCACGCCATCTCTCTAAATCAGCAATGTCTAGTTTTATTTGATCTGCTTCACGGTTTAAATCTTTTAAAGTTGTGTTAGCAACTCTTGGTGGCCATGCACGACTTGCAACTAATGAATCCATTTTTGGGAAATAACCTTCTTCAATTGGTGATCGTAAATCATTAAAACGTTTTACTCTAGCCAAATTATTACTAAAACGTTCCATATTATAACGTGCAACAATTTGCTGATGCATGTAATAAAATAATTCACCACGACGATTTTTATTAACAACAGCATCAACACCGTCAAATGGATATACTAAATGCCAATGCCAATGATGTAAATTAACACCAATATCTTCACGGAAATACCAAAGTTTATGTTCTACTTCTAAATCAGATGCTGTATAATCTTTTGGTATTATAATTGGCATACGAGAACCAGTTGGAACAATTGCTGCTTCTTCACGTACTTTATTCAATACAGCTGAGTCAACAAAATTAGCAGGAAATGATCCAAGGAATGTTGGTAAGTTTACATCTTTAGTATCTGGACGATGAAGTAATGCAACTGAAAGTGCATAATTAAATAAATATGGATTTAAACGATCACGAGCATAAACAGCAACACTTTGAAGATCATCGATTGATTTAAGACCAAGGAAAATTCGAATTAAATGACCAGCAATTTGTCGATGTTTTGGTATGAAAATAGAAAATTGATCGTGACGACCCAATTGCATTGGTACTTTCATATCTGGTATAGAAATACTTTTTACTGGAATACGTTTTTCAGCTTCTTCACCAAAACGGCTTTGAAGTTCATTGCCAATTAGTCGATAACGATCGGCTAAAAATGATTCAGGTACATCAAAAACGGCTTTTTCATCTCCTTTTTGAATGAATACTGGTTCTTGGGGACGATAAAACAATAGTTGCAAATTATGTCTGTCAGCCATTTTTATGTAGTTGTTTAAAAATTTGAATAATTAATTAACAAATTAAGTAATTAAAAATTATTTAAAGTTAACTAGAAGAACTCTGCAAGTTTACTTATTCTGATTTGAAATTTAGTTCCGTATTTATAGTCAAATTTTTTTTGGAAACATTTGAAAAATTTTGCTAAACATTGACCACAATTTCAAACCACAATTAAGGTGGATATATAAATTGTTATTTTTAAATTTTTATTTAGTTTTACCAAAATAAAATTAAATAAAATTAGATTAGAAAAAATAGTTTAAAAATATTACTTGAGAAAATTGATAATAATTTGTTAAGTTTAGAATTTTTTTTTTGTATTTCCTGTCCAAATTATTTAAATTTTAAGTTCATCCAATTTATAGATAAAAGTTTATTCAACCATTTAAAATCGCAATATATTTGTAGCACTAAAATTAGTACTATTACAAAAAAATTCTATGCCGAAAACATATTTTTTTAAATAGGAAGATATATTTTTCTTTTCTTTTTAAGTCAAATGATAATAAATTATATGTTTTCCTCAAGGATATTAACAGATTTCGTGTTAATTAAACAAAAATAATACAGGAAAACTTGTGTAAATGCAATTTTCAAGAATTATGTTGCAGTAAAAGTAAGTATCTAAGCAAATTGCTTATCAACAGTTTTTTATAAGTCTTACCAGTACGATATCTTATTTTCAATGAGATCTTCCATCTAGCAAGTAAATGACATATATATCTATAAATATTTTCATATGCACTGTAATATAATATACATACATTTAAATAAAACCGTAATATACATTAACCTAGAAAAATATTTTGCATGCCAACTACACCAAATGTAGGTGCTCTGCATCATGTCATGGGGATATGAAAGAAATACGTAACCCAAATAACTGTCGATTTGGCGTTAGAATTAAAGATTCCATCATATTTCTTAATGTGTCAACATCAGTTACAGCTGAATTCTTTTACCACAGATATCGACAGAAAACCCAGTATGAAACTTTAATGATCACGCTTTATATCTTAAAAAGATGTACGTATTACCAAATCTTGGTGGCCATACACATACACGACTTGTAACTAATTAATTATTTAACCTTCTACAATTGGTCCCCGAAAATTATTTAGACGTTGTAAATCTCGACGATCTTTACCAACAAATCGAAAAAGTCTTTATTTATACCTTTAAAAATATCAATCAAACATCCTGGCAGTTTCACGATACTTTAGTATAAATAACGAAAATTCGACTAGTATTTGTAAATAAACCTTCTTCAATATTTATAATAAGCATTCAATTGCTTCAGTTTTTTTGCAATAGATATTATAAATTGCATTTTCGGAAATGAATAAAAATATCTTTCTCATTAAAACCTTCTCAAGAAATTTAACCGCAGACAAAAAATAATTCAAAAGATTTAATTTTTAAGTAAATATGGTCAAAAATTATTCTTATCACAATTTAGAATACAGCCTTGAAAATTATTTAAAGAGCTGGGAAATATTTCAAGAAATATTTATGTGGTCAGTTTATTTTACTTCTTATTCATAATATTTTGATAAGAAGAATTTGATTAAGAAATAATCAAAAATATGTAATATAAAAATAAATCTTAAATAGTAATCCAATAAGCTTCCTGTATAAAAAAAGGTACCTAGGAGATTTTGTTTCTCCATCCTTTCAAACCAGTTACGAATTATTTCATTTTCTAAGAAAACAAATTTATTGATTTTGAAGATGCATTTCAATTTAATTATTATGAAGTGTTTTAATTAATTATAAAGTTTTAAATAATTTTTTACATATTATGTATATAATTTTTTACATATTATGTATATGAGCAATACAGCCTACTATAATTAAATTAATCTTTCTACAAGTTATTATTTGGAACTATAATATTCAATTTTCTTTTCAATAATTGGATTGACATTTTGTAAAGCAAAATAATTAAAATAACTTTCCAATTTTTCAAGTGCATCAAAAGTCTTTTGGATTTGCTCATTGACAGTGTCATCCTCCCAATTTTCTTGGCCTGAATCTGGACAAACATCTGAATCTGTTGTAGATACTTCGGTAGTTTCAGTTGTACTATCAGTAGTTTCAGTTGTTTCTGTAGGTGTCGTTTCTGGAGTACTTTCAAGTGTTGAAGATTCGGACGTAGTTTCAGGTGTAGTTTCAGGTGTTGTTTCTGGTGTAGTTTCAGGTGTCGTCTCAGGTGTCGTTTCAGGTGTAGTTTCTGGTGTAGTTTCTGGTGTTGTTTCTGGTGTCGTTTCAGGTGTACTTTCAGGTGTCGTCTCAGGTGTTGTTTCGGTTGTAGTTTCCGGTGTTGTTTCTGGTGTGGTTTCTGGTGTGGTTTCAGGTGTTGTTTCTGGTGTAGTTTCCGGGGTAGTTTCTGGTGTAGTATGTTCTTCTCCAGTTCCAGGCGAAGTTTCATCTGTAGTTGCAGGTGTTGTTTCTGGTGTACGTTTTGCCCTAATTACATTTATATTTAAATTTTTCCCTTTGTCATTTCTTTTAAATTTATTAATATTTCTATTATTTACAGCATTTGTTTTATTTTCATATTTTATATAATTTAAATTTTGAATACTATACTCCATAGATTCATTGTCTTTGGAATTATTAACAGAAGTTTCACTACTTTGACCCAATTCTTCAATTGAACTAAAATTCAATTTATTTTCAAAATTTTCTTTTAACAAATCTTCACAATCAAAATCAGCATCAAGAAATATATTTATATTCAAATTATAATCTTTTTTTAAATTTTCTATAAATTTATAACATTCGTTCATTTCATTTTCTTGTAAAATATATAATTCTTCATCATTTGGTTTATTTGATTCATTATTTAATTGTTGTCCAGCTGAATCAGTAATATTTTTATCTTGTCCTAATCCTAGACTAATAATACAAAAAAATGGAAATATTTTGTAACCAAATATAGCGAAACAAATATTATAGAAGCAAAAAAAAGAGAATATAAAAACCTGATTTCGTAAACGTCTGCTGGTGCACATAAAAATAATTTTAAAATTGTTAATATTAAATTAATTTTAATTAAACATTTCATTTTAATTTTTTATTATTAATTACAAAAGATTAAATTAAAACTAAAATACAATTCTAAAAATTACATGATTATATAAGATTTTAAAACAATTTAATAATAATATTAAATTTTACATTATCTCACGTAATTAACTGGGACATATCTTTGAGATAAATAAAATGAGGCACGTCTTAATATAAAAATGTTTGTCTTATTGTTTGTTGAAAAATTATATTAATCATTATGAGAGACGGTCCTGTTGATGTACTTTTAAAAAAAATTTATTAAATATTATAGAAGGTCAATGAAATTTTAAAAAAAGTTACAAAAAATAATACATTTTTTTAAGTAAAGTTGTTTTTTTTTTAAACAAATAAAAAAAATTATGAATTTATTCAAATTTTTCTCAAATTACATTGTTTTTTTTCAGGCGATTCAGAGTTAAAATTATTAATCAAAAACAACTAATAGCAGTACAACAGTGTATTCAGCATTTAAAAGAAAGTAAATATTAACAACGAAACCTACGAGCCATGACTGAAAATAACTAAACCGAATAACTAGACAGAAATATTATTTTTTTAAACACTATTAAATTATGGCTCGTACAATTTTAATATATCGATATTTTTCCACGACATTGGAAAAATATCGATATATGTTTATTAAACGACATTTTCATAATTTTATAGGCAACAGAAAAATATGATAATCATATTTTTTTGGAACTTATTAGAAAGTTTTGGTACATTTTCACAGAATTAATTCTTAATTTCCATCGGTTCACACAAAATCGCAGGGAATAGAATACAGATAACAAGTGAAAATGTCATCTAACTGTTGTCTGTTAGTTGTGATAGAAATAGAATACTAAAAACTGGACGAAAACATAGCATTTCATAAAAAACTAATCGGTTAATACATTTTCGTAGCAATGTTTCGATATAATAAAAATTCTTGTACTAAAGGAAATACATTAAAATTAAATTGACAGATTGCAATCAACGAGGACTATTTATTAATTATGGATCAAGGATTCGAGTACGTTCAATTGTTGCAAAAATTCAATCTGGTGATCCGCAAATATCAATATTTTTAAAAAAATTTGCAACATCACGAGAATGTGCAACAGCTTTAAATTTATTTTTACGTGACATTGATAAACCATTGCTTTCAAAGCGTGTACAGAGTTTGATTTTAGGTATAATAAATAAATAATATTTTGTTTAAAACAACCAGTTTTTCAATAAACAAAACTTGTATATTTATAGCTAATAATTATAGAATATGTCCTCGTATAATCGCTTTAGATGCATTAAATTTATTGGCTGAAGATTTAAAAGGTGTTGAACGTGATTTATTTTTATCATTAATGGATTTAATGCAAACATTATCAACTGTTGGTAGTTTGAAACCAACTGAATTAAGAGTTTCACATGCACCATATTTGTTAATGCCATTACTATTTCCATTTACGGTGAACAATATTTTTCAATATTTTCTAAATTCAAATTTTCAATTGGATTTTATTTTGTAAATTTTTATGTTGGTTTTTTTTGTCGTTTTTTAGAAAGAATTTCAGCAAATTATATCTAAAAATTGGAAAAGTATTGCTGATATATTAAATGAAATGGTATTGAATTTTAACTTTTTTCTTGATAATGGTCATTTTCAACCAACTTCGAATATATTTATTACATCATTAGCTGAAGAAAATGTAAGTTTATAAAGAAATTTCAAAAGGTTATTTAAATTGATAACAAAATTAAAATTAAAATACCTAAACATAATATTAGCATTAGTGTTAAAAAGAAAATTCCTTTTAATACTTATTTCTAAATGACATTATATTTCATAAAACTAATTTTATTTTATTTGAACTCTCATAAACATTTATTTCTAAATATACATAAATTATTTATTTTCAAGAAACATTAGTGCGCTATACTATACACTTTGGCTAATCTACTAATAACAATAATACTAATTATGATAATAAGTTATGACTGATCACTTTAATATGAAAATCATAAAATGACTTTAAATATGTTTGAAATATTCAAATATTGCATGTTTCAATATTTTCATAAAGTTTATTGTTAATTAATGCATCATTAACAATTTTTTTTCAGCAACAACGTTTAGGAGTTCAACGTTCAAGTAAGTTAATTCACTCATTAATTAATTGAATAAAATACTTAATTCTTATTTGAAATAAAACTAGATTTGAAATTATTTTAAACTCAAATTGATTTTAATGATTATTTAATGAGAAATTTATCATAAAATAATATCAGTTTTTATAGATTAGTAAGCCATTCAGCAGCCAAAGTAATTAAATCCATTTTTATAATTGTTCGAAATTATTTCAATTATATGGTTATTACTCTACAACTTAATAGATTAACAATAAATGATGCAAAGGACAGTTGCCAAAATCGGTTATGTTCATAAATAATATTATATTGTAGAATGTTGTAAAACTGGCCACACATTTTGTAGTTATTTATTCTAAATTTAAGTTTTAGGGGTTTCCGACTATAGTTTTTTACAGATTATCCTAGCTGTGTGGTACCACAGAATTAGGTCCTATTACGCAATTATTTCTATGTTGTATCGGTAAATTGTCAACACATTAAGTTTTTATGTGGACGATTTAAGAGCCCAAAACCAGTTTCCTAAATTTCACCATTTGGAATAATTTTATGAAATTTCTCAATAAATTGTTTCCAAGTATGAAAAACATGAAAATTTAAATTTATTACAAAATATAAATCTTTTATTAAGTATTTCTTAACATAAATATCAGAAGACTGAAAAGTTGTACCTAATTTTGCCAAGTAAAACCTAATTTTGCCAAATATTGTGTAATAGCTTTTTTGAATCACTTTTGTTTTGAAAAATATTAAATTACTTTTATTATGCATAAATCAAATTTCATTTTAACTGAAAATATTAGTTTCTAAAGTTTAATTTTATTCTACATTTCGTTTCTCAACAGGAAGACAAGCGAATGCTTATGAAGATTTCCGTGTAATTATGGCCAGAACTTATAACAATTCAGATTATATTGAAACGTCATATATGCTACGATTTACAAATTTATTTACACAATAACAACAAAAAAACATGTATATACTTTTTATTAATCATAAAAAATAATTTAAATACTTTAATTATATTATCTAAATTATATATATTTAATTATATAATAAATTTCATTTTTAAAATAAATTAATTACAATAAAAATTTTTTTATGACTTTTTTTTTAATGCCATGTTTGCCCTAATTCATTATTAGAATAAGATGGATTTGTGGACATTTGTGTTGATAAACCATTATCTGAATATGATGTCATAACTGAAGATATACCACCATCGCCAGATTGAATTTGCTGAGAAATATTAAAGAATAATAAATAAATGAAATTGATATTTCCATGTTGACTGAGTCAAAGCACATAATTCAATTTTCATAATTTTTCAACTGTCATTTGCTTTAAAATTATATGATACTAGTAGCATTGATGATACTAGCCAGGAAATTGGAAAAAATCGCTTTATTAGTTAAGCTAAAAATATCAATTTTTGAAACAATTTACTTATATACTTTTACCCAAACAACGTAAATTTATATTTTTTTCAACTATATTTTTTATATAAATATTTAATTATATTTTTTTACTTGATTTTGAACAAAACCACCCCCATAACTTGGTTGTGTTATCACTGAACTAGATAGTCCACCATCAATTTCCTTTATAGAGAATAAAAATTATTATTATTTTTTTTTGTTATTTATCCGGAAATGGGAAAATATTCGATATTTTGACGGAAATGAAAATTATTGGATTTGTTTTTTTTTTGATGGTGTATAATACCTGTTGTTGTAAAAATCCTCCATTATTTTGTGATGTTTGCCAAGTTGTATTTGTATTCATATCTGAATCACAAAATCCGAAGCACATAATTTAAAAATTTTCAGAAATATTTTTTAAAATAAAATTAAATTTTACTAAAATTAATAATAATGATAAAACGGATATTATTTACCTAAATTATTTTGTTACACGAAATGCTTTTAAATTGCATATTCCAAACTATTTGCAACTAGTTTGTCATATTTATATGAAAATTACATATAATTAATTAAATATAATAAAATAAAAGATAAAATATTTAGGTGTAAAACTTAAATCCTTAATAATTAATGTTCAAGTGGAAATTTCAAAAGACCACGTATAACAAATTTATTAGTTTGTTTATTAAGTTATTAAATAAATGGTCGTTGTTGGGTCTGTTAGTAATTTTTGCAAGAAAAAAATTAACTCAATGTGTCAAATATGAGCAGATATTTGGTACCAATTCCAGTGAAAGTCAAAAATTGTTAATTTTATAAGTATACGATTTTCATATACTATTACTATGGCAAATAGTTACAACAAATCCGAAAAAGTATAATAAATAAATTTTATCGACTTTTGAGAAAACTCAGAAATGAGTTTTTCTAATATACTAAAAAAGTGCACTAGTTTAAAAATATCTTAACTTAATCAGTTTGGTACTATAGACTTATGATAAACTCCTAACATTTACCAAAAGCTGTATTGTATTTTTAGTCTGTTACAAATATTATTATCTAAATCCAGAAAAATAATATTAATAACTAAAATTATGATAAAACTATTTATATTTGTTTGCCTTGTTTACAACATAAATTACTAATAGTTTTTATCTGAAACAATTATATGTATTTTATTGATCACCATTGATCTATTTTATTAATCACAATTGATATCAAATATAGTAATGTATAGTTTTTAATTATCAAAATGAAATAATTTTCATTATCGGATTTTTTTAATTTAAAACGATAAGGAAACAAATACGGAATGATAAGGAAAAATTGTTTATAGATAATTTTCTTTGATTACTATACTATAAGTGTAAAAATTTACATTATTATACATCTCATATTATAATTTCCAACATTTAGATATTATTTATTTTTTTCTTTACTAATTCTACCTATTTGGATTGCAGTTAAATTTAACTTATTTTTAATACCAAATTAAGCTTGCAGAATAGTTTTTTAATGAAATCCTGAATTTAAAATTTATGACTTTGTTTTGGTACTAAAATTTGCAATATCTTCATTTTTGCCCTGATCGAAAATTGTATTCAATTAAATTTTAGTATTAAAAATTAAATTAATTTAATAATTAATTTTTATGAAACAAAAATACCATAAAAATATATGAAAATTTTAATATTATGTACAGTACATTAATATCAAATTACAGACACTTAATTTGGTTAAAATAATGGCATAAATAGGTTCTAAAAATATAAATTAATTTTAATTATAATATTTCATAACGTGATATTATCCAAAATTATTTTATATCAACTTCCGACATTATTTTTAAAAAAATTTCAATCTATTATAATTTTTAAAATATATTAGTATGCAATTCTCCTCATTCTTTCAACAATATTCCAAAATGAACTGGCAAAATCGCTAATTTAGTAAAAAATAAAAAAGCGCATACAATATGTTTTCGAAATGCAATATTATACAAAAATAATTTTTATAATTATTTATCTTTAAAATAAATTTTTGATGAATCAGTCATTAATATTATTATACTATTAAATTTTATGAAAATACTGCAAATTTTCATTATACATACATATTTCAATAAGAATTATCTAACAAGATTAAATCGAATGTAGTATTTTGAAGAAACTTCATTAGTTGGCTATGAACTTGTACATATTTTCTTTAAAATATTAAGATATTTTGTGACGTAATATTTCAATATAATTAAAATTAAATTGTTTCACAGACAACATCGCGTATGTAAGAGTAATTGTAAAGAAACAAATTATAAATCAACAAATTATATCAATTTAATGGGATCATCTTTATCATGAAATTAAATGAGTCAAATTTACCCAATTATTTTTCAGTTTATACGATAACTAATTTCTTGAAAATTTTCTTCAATTTTATATGCTTCTTTTCAGCACATTTTTATAAAACAAATGTAATAGGAAACTATGTTTTTTTCTGTCTTGTCAATAGACTATTTATATTTTAGACACAATATGCGCAGAAATTAACTTTTCAGGAAAGATTAGTTTTCCAATATATTTTGGAGGATTTTAAAAATTTATTTAATGGTAATTTAATTTGAAGTTTAAAAAAAATTATATTAGCAAATGTGTTCCGTCTTTTTTTGAACCAATATTTTAAGGCATTTTAGATTTACAATGATTATTTTTATTAAAATTAATTCGATTTATTTAGTTTTTCCAATTATTAACAAACTTTTAAAATCCATTTACAAAATTTTGTAAAAAGATTAAAAAAAATTCAGAAAAGAAAGAAATTCTTTTAGTAATAAAAAATGTATTTACAATAATTATCTAAAATTATGATCTACAAAAAAACACATCACATAATTGAGATTTTAATTTAAAAAAAAATTATGTTCTCAGTATCAACGCGGAATTCAATAGTAACGTACACTCCAAAAAAATTAAATTTTTAAGATTATTATTTTAAGAAAATATTCTTGACAATTATAATGGCATCAATATATTTAATAACATTTCTATTAATTATTAGTCCAGTTTTTTCTTATGTTATAATCAAAGACACAAACAACATCAATGAACAATTCAAACGAAATGATATTAATAATAATTTTGAAATTTCTGAAGAGTATCCAATAACTAAAAGCCCTAATAATGAGATTCATCGTCAAAAAATTCCAAAACGTGGTCAAACTATTGATGATATTTTACCAGAAATTACAACATTTTTAGAATTGACCAGAGGTGTAACTGATCTTTCTTTAAAAAAATTAAATGATCGAACAAAGTCATTAGATTCTACTGAAAATAATGATAATAATATTCAATTAAATTCAAATAATGATGAAATGATTGAACGTAAACCATTAAGTTTTGGTGATATACTAACAGTTTTAGCATTATGGAATTTAGCAAATGCATTTAATGATTATAATGTATCAGATGAACCTGAACACAATTCAATGAAAGTTCAATCAAACCCATGGCCAGAAACAAGAACACGTCAAAATGATAATTTATTTTAAAAAAATAATAATGTATTAATTTATTTCGAAATGAAAATATTAATGATATTTTTTAATGACTTAGTGTAATTAGAGTGATTTAGTGTTGTTATTAGGAAATAATATTTGTTTGTTTTTTTGGTTTAGTTTTGAAAGAGAATTTCATTTATGAATTTATATTATTTAGAAACAATTATTAACAAACTTTACTGATTAAAAAATATTGATATCTTTTTGTAGTAATTTGTAATATTTCACTATAATTGTATGAAATAAATATATTTTAACACTTTCACAAAAATAAATTTTAAAAAAATATATCAGCAATTTTGTTTTAATATTTCAATCCTTTTTTTCCTAAAAACATTTTTTTTAAAGATAGGTTTTTTCGTAAACTTTGGTAAAACTTATTTAATCAATTAGTTCTTCGGATATTAATTAATTTTAAAATAGCCACTCGAAAGCTATTCTACAAGAAAATGTTAGCAATTATTTTGGATTTTGAAATAAATAGTTGGTGGTATATTAAAAGGAATAATTATAATTAAATGTCCAATAGTAGAAGTATTGACTATTTGAGTTAGTTTGTAGTAGTCATGGCTACAAGAACTACTCAATATACCGATATACGAGTTTTTTGGGGTCGAAAACTCGTATATCGGCATATTGAGTAGTTCTTGTAGCCATGACTACTACAAACTCGGTATATTGAGTAGTTCTTGTAGTAGTCGTGGCTACAAGAACTACTCAATATACCGATATTCAAAAATAAACACCATTTTATGGCCGAATCATTTATCTTTACTATTTATTGTCATTACATTACTTAAAAAAAATTACAAATTAACTTATTACACAGTTTCTTTTTATTTGGAAATAAAAAGAAACCCTCATCTGCATTTTAAGTATAAATTGAACATCACTGGAAAATTAAATTTTTGTAGGCTTTTCAATACACCTATCTACATTAAATTGTATACATTTCTTGTTTTTTAAATCATTTTTAATTAATTCCAATATTAATTTAACCAGTCACAGCTCTATCCAACAATACTGACAATGATATGGGTGACCAATTTGTAAAGCTACCATCACTCATCATAAGAACAGCTCGATCAATATAACAGAATAATTTACCAATTCTATAAACCTATAAAAAATTCAATTAACAGAAAAAATTATTTAATATTGTACAATATTTTTTACTTGTTTGCCAAATTCTCTTCTGCCAGGCATTGGTGCAAATATAATACCTCGTTCAGCACATTTTTGTGAAACTAATTCTTTAAATTCTAATTGTGGGGGTGGTGGTATTTGTAAATCCATTAAAGCTGGCGGTGGTCCAATTGTTGTTCCAGTAGTAGTGCTAGTTGTCATTTGTGGTTGTGATACAGGTTGTGGTGGTATATCCATGGTTTGTGCTCCAGTTGCCCTATGCATTAGTTCTAATGCACGTCGGAAATGTTCTTTTATATTTGTTTGTTCTAATATATCATCAGATATTAAACTTTTCCATCCAGTATACCACCTAGATATTTGTTCTAAATTTGGTGATTGATTTAACCATAAAACTAATGTTTGCATCCATTTTGGGAAAAAAAATTTATCTAATAATTGTGCCATTAAAAGTGTTGAAATTAATTCATGCCATTCCCATACTTGATTCCACATTTCCAAATCTTGTTGTAATGGATTTATAATATATTCATTTAAAACAACTTGTAATTTTGGTATAATATTTTGTAAAAGAAAACTTTGCATTTCACCATCCGGAAATGCTTGTTTCCATGGTGTTAACATTGCTCTAGCTGAACGATCTTGTGGTATCCATGCTTGTAATGCATTACCAAGTTTGTCACGTATTGTTGGATAAATAAATTCTTCCATTTTATGTCCTAAAATACCACTCCATGGTAAAATCCAAATATGTATTGGTATTGTATCAGTTAAAGGATCCCAGTCTTGTACAGCTGATGATAAACGTGGTAATATTAATTGTTCTAAAACATTATCTAGAATCCATGTTGGTAATATTGGTGCCCATGTATCAAGTAGAGCTGCCATTTGTTGATGATTTTTTGGATTCCATTCGGATGAACATAGACGTAATTTTGGCATAACACCAGACCAAATTAATGATGAATATGGGTCGAAAACATTACGTGTTTCCGTTTGATGCATTCCTAGAAATAGCAATAAAAGTTAAATTTACCAACTGTATATTTTAAATTTAATTATGAACACTACCTAAAACAGTCTTCCATCTTTTAATTTTTTCTACATAATTTGTTGGTTCCTCTAATGGTTTCCAATTTCTTAATTCAGCATTAACTAATGGTGCAACAACACCAGCTGCTAAATCACCTAAACCAAATTCTTTATATTCACCAGCAAAATCAGTTTGTAATTCAATGAAAATTTTTTCAGCATGTTCTAATGTTAATGGATTATTATCACTATTTGGATTTGTTAATTTTTCAACTAAAATTAATGCTTTTTCTAATGTATCCAAATGATCTTCTTCTAATTTAACAATTTTCAATAAATTTTCTTTATCATGTTCAAGTTGTTTTTGTCTATCATTTGCATCACGTTCATTTTTATCAATTGATATAATTTCTTGTTCACACATATCAACAATTAAATTTAAATTATGCATTAATTCTGGTAATACAAAATTTGTACATTTTTTAACTTGTCGATGTTCATATAATTCTTCATCTATAACTTTTGCTTGGCCAAGTGCATGATAACCACTAAGAACACGTTTTTCTGGTCCAGTCATATCGATGACCGTAACATTACTTAGTTTATTGCTAATGAAATAAATTTCAGAATTGTGTATTAATTTGTTGCTATTCGAATGTTTACGATTATACCTAAATTTATCACTAATAATTGATGATGTCTTTTTACCCTTTTCAATCACTTCTTGTACACTACGATAATAATAACGGGTTTTTTTGTCTTTTTTATCATCTTTTTTCCATTGATTAAGTTTTTCTTTGAATTCTTTTGATTCTCGTACATCTTCATCAATTGCTGGTTGAATCTAAAACAAAAAAATTATCATATATTAAATTAATAATTTATTAAAAAATACTTTTTGTCCTCCAACAGAAGTTTTTTTTTCGGGTCCATAAGCACCAATAGCACCACGTCCTTTCCGTACATGTGCCTGTACAGGTTGTGAAATACCTTGCAAAGTTTTCCCCAAACCCTTTCCCGGTTCATAGCCCATTTGAAGTAAAAGTTTCGCACCAATTCCTTTTGTATGTTGTTCCCATGAGGCAAGTTTATTCGCACCACCACCCATGCTAGAGCTTTGATGTGAAGTTCCCGAACCAAAACTAGGCCTTGTCGTATGTCTGGATGTTCGCTGTTGTTCTTCCTCAGATTCTGATGACGTATTACCATTATCGGGTGACTGATTTAATTGTTTCTGTCCAAATCGCGGTTGTTCTTCCTCTAAACAAAAATATTCCAATATATGATTTGTATATAGTTCTATATTTTATTCATCTTTTATTTGTGAATCACCTTCATCTGTTATTTGTGAATCATCTTCTTCTTGTTTCTCAGTCTTGTCTTTTTTACCGGCTTGTTGAATTCCACCAGCAACAAAACTTACTGGTGCCGAATAATCTTTTGCAGTATTTCCATTACCACCACGTCCACGACGATTGCGTCTTCCTGTTAATTCTACATCAACTTCATTTTCGCTGTCATCATCAGCCCAAATACCTTAATACAATAAGATTACTAAAACGTTTGAAAGAATAGTTAATTTATTATACCATAAATTTGTTGATTTCTTGTTGGTCTTCGGCGATTACGATTTGGATTAAATTCATTTTGTAAATCATAATCTGTTATTTCAAAACGTTCATATTCATTATCAGACATTACTAAATAGTTTTTTACTCATAAAATTAACTATTAAAAACTCTAATACTTCTTATAGTTTTTTGTTTACTACCTAAATTGTCACTTTCACTTCACATTTGAACATGTGATAAATATCTATAATGCTTTCCAAATAGAGAATAGATATTTAGTTTGTCTTTCGCCATCAAAATTTGAATCAAATTATTTTTTTATATATATAATAAAATGTTACGATTAATTTTTAGTTATATTAAAAACATATCAAATTTTAAACAAGTATGAGTTTCCGAGTAGTAAGAGAATATATATTTATTTCGTATAGCATTATGGTGTTAAAATTTATTTAATTTCCGTTTCTCAACATTGACTCGATATTAAGTTTTGAGGGAAAATATTCTCTCGGAGGTTTAGTGGGTAACAAACTGACAAATGCTTGCCTACACTTGAAATAGTAACATAAAAATGTCTGCAAGAAAAAAGGTAATTATAAATTTTTAAATATTTCCAATTTTATATTGCATTTCGAAAAGTGTTTTTCACTTATAAATTATTAAATTTGATTTAATAATTACTTTTAGAGCACAAGCAGTATCGAATCAACTTCATCGAGTGGTTCAGAATCAACTTCTTCGAGTGGTTCAGAATCAGGTTCCGATACAGGATCAAGTGGTTCGGAATCTGATTCATCTAGTTCCACAGATCATGAAAAGCAATCACAGACAAATACTACGTCTCGTTTACCAACTACAACTACCACCACCGCTACTAATTCTAAATCAACAACAGCAGCTTTTCGACGTAAAAGTTCAGAAACAAAACAACAAAAAATAATAGCAGATGAAAAAGTTAAAGAATTAAGTGGAAGTTCTAAAGTAAAATCAACGGTTAATCGTGGACAGCGTTTATCAAAAAGTAGTGTTTATTCTAGTGATGAAGAAAATAGTCCAATTAAAAAAACTTCATTAACGAAACCTCCAACAAATCAAAGTCATAAAAAGAATATACAAAATGATAATAAAAAAGCTGCTCTACCAGCGAATGCGAATACATCTTGTGGAGGTAAGGCTCCACCAGCAGTTGTCAAACAACAGCAACAACAACATCATAGTTCTTCGAAAATAACAACAAAACAACAGCAGGCAGAAATAAAACCAAAACTTAAAATTCCTATAAATGAAAAGAATAAAAGTATTTTTTCACCCGACAATTCATCAGATTCTGATAACAAAATGAAAATTAATGAAAAAATCTTAGCAAAAACAGCTACAATAGTGAAACAACAAAAAAATCCAACACAGCAATTACCACCACCAACAGCGATAGTAAAAGCTAAACCAAAACCAAATATAAGAAAAGCTTCTGTTAATTCACAAACATTAAAAAAGAATGATAGAAAACGTTCTATATCAACTGATACAGCATCAAGTACAGATGATGAATCATCATCAAATTCATCTACTCATTCAGATGATGATGATGAAGAAACTGATTCGACATCACATTCATCGCCACCAACTAAAAAACCAACAATTGCATTAGCTACAAATAAAAAACAATCAAATAATTTATCATCAACAACAACAACAACATCAAATGTGTTAAAACAAATTGTAAATAAATCAAATGATACAACAACTCCTAATACAACTAAAACAATTCTATCAGATTCAGATAATCAATTAACAACATCAAATCAACCAGTACGTAAACAACAACAAACTATACGTAAATTAACACGTTCATCAAGTACAAGAAAATCAAAACATTTAACTGGTAAACCAAGCGATACAGATTCAGATATTGAATTAAATAAAAGTCGTTCAATATCAAAAAGTCCAGTTAAAAAATCATCAGTTAATATTGTAACAAAATCTAAAACAAAAGTTAAAAAATCTGAAATTATATCATCAAATGCATTATTAAATCGTACATTATCAAATAATATTAATACTGGTGGTAGTGTTGCTGGTGTTATATCACCAATACCTGAAATACAAAAATGTCCAATTGAAGGTTGTGATTCAACTGGCCATTTAAGTGGTAATCATAATAAACATTTCTTACCCGAAGCATGCCCAATATTTCATAATATTTCAACCTCAGAGTGCAAAGATCGTACAAATGATAGAAAATTACGTGAAGATGAACAAAGTAAAATTATAGCACATTATGATGCACAAAAAATTAAAATACCAACATCTGAACAAAAAATTTATTTAGCAAAGATACGTGATGCTAGGTCACATTTTAAACCATTAATACCATTTCCAATGGCAATAACAGTAAATGATAAAATTAAAAGTATTAAACATAATATATTAGATCGTAAACGTGAACCAAATTTAATTGGTTTAGTATCTGATTATGATTTGCAATTATTTCGTGAAGCACAGGCAATAGCAAGTGAAAAAATTGAAAAAGAATTTAAAGATTTACCAGTTGGTAAAGGAATAAAGTAAGTAAATAAAATATACAATTATAGTGATCATGGTTTAGTTTTCACTTAATTAATTTATTTAGGTATATTTTAATGGGTAAACATCAAATGAAAGTATGGTATCAATCACCGTACCCAGAAGATGTTGCACGTATACCAAAAATGTATATTTGTGAATTTTGTTTGCGTTATCAAAAATCTGAAATCAGTATGAAAAGACATTCAAGTAAATGTGTATGGAGACATCCACCTGGCGATGAAATCTATCGTAAAGGTAAATTACAAGTTTGGCAAGTTGATGGTAAAAAGCATAAACAATTTTGTCAACATTTATGTTTATTGGCAAAATTCTTTTTGGATCATAAAACACTATACTATGAAGTTGAACCATTTTTATTTTATGTTATGACATTAGCTAACTATGAAGGTTGTCATATTGTTGGTTATTTTAGTAAGGTGAACTAAAACAAAATCTTATATGTAATTTTGTATTATTTAACAATTCAATTTTGTTTATTTTTCTGTAGGAAAAGAATTCATATCTTAACTATAATGTTTCCTGTATTCTGACATTACCCCCATACCAACGAAAAGGTTACGGCCGGTTACTTATTGATTTTAGTATGTATTTAATACAAAAAAAATCAATTTCTAAGTAAAATTTTTAATATATTATTATATTAAAGGTTATCTATTGACACGAGTTGAAAATAAAATTGGATCTCCGGAAAAACCATTATCTGATCTCGGTTTAATATCATATCGTTCTTATTGGAAAGATGTTTTATTAGATTTCTTATGTACTCGAACTGGAACAACATTAAGTATTAAAGACCTTTCACAAGTAATTATTAAAAAGAAATTTAAAAACGTAAATAATATATAATAATTTTTGAATTTAATTTAAGGAAATGGCTATAAATTCTTATGATATTGTTAGTACACTGCAGGCATTAGGTATGATGAAATATTGGAAAGGAAAACATATTGTCCTTAAAAAACAAGTAATTTCGAAAAAAATATTTATATTAGTTTGGAAATATAAAAAAAAAATCTTTTTTCTTTTTATAAGGATGTCCTAGAAGAATATGAAGAACGAATTAAACGTCGTGGAAATTTTCCAAAAATTGATGCTTCTTGTTTACGATGGAATCCTTTTATTCCACCACAAACATGTGGTTCAACATAATTTGGAATTTCTATCGGGTTTTGTATAATTTATTTGTTTTAAGGTTTTTTTTTAAATTTAAAGACATAAATTATGTTGTGAAAATATAGTTTACATTTTGTGAAATTGACTGAAATAATTTTGTAATTAATTAAATTATCATATTAAAAGTTTTTAAAATGATTAAGATCAGATTTCCTGTGTTTTTTAATAACAATAATAGAACAAATAAATTAGTATGATAAGTTTTTTCTTTAATCAATTATTTTATTAACTTCTGAAATTATTACTTGATGGTATACAATAATGTGAATCGTTTTGGAAAAAAATTCAGTTCTTATAAATTCTGGATCTTTTATTAGAAATAATTTATTGATTTTTTCCCCTAATTCTCATTATAAATAAGGGGAAATTAATAATTGTTTTTGATTTAAGATATTTTGATTAGTGTTTAGGAAATATAAATTACATTCAATATTTTGTACTTAACAAATCAAAATGATTAGTATGATTATGATAAGCCAAAATGATTAATATTAGTAAATTAAAATCAATATCTATAGAAAATTATTTAAAAATTAATGCATTTCTGATCTGATGAATATATTGTGTTTTCATAAATAAATTAAAATATTTTAATTAGCGAATTTAAACGTATTTTTTGCTAACATATTTCTGTTTTTTAAATCATAAATGATTAATAAGATTATTAATTATATGAAGGATAATTATCTTGCACGGAATATTATATTTTTAAAAATTCTGAACTTTCCAAATATAAAGTGAGAACATATAAAATTAGATTTGTAAATAATTGCTATTTAAAATTAAACCCAAAGTTTAATTTTGACAACCTTATTATTTAAATTATTTATTTATACATATGATTTCCATGAAAAAAATATTGTTTTTAAAAAGTTTCTTATCGAATTAAATAGTTCTAAAAAAGTGTTTTTATTTTTCTCATTTATTTACAATTTTGAAATATATTACTACGAATGAAATTAAAAAAAATTAAATCTATTATACGTCGTAGTTAGTCTTTTTGGCTGCGCATGGAGCCCATATCAGATAATTTATCAAATTATCATCCTTGTACAATAATTCCGAAAAAATTTGCACGTTATTACAATGTATGTAATTGGTAAATTTAGTTTCGTTATTTATATTTAGTTTCGATCACCTATAATATGAACTTGCAATTGCCTACTAGCTAGCTGATGCGTTAGTAAATACTAATCTGAAATTTGGAGGGAAGGATAAAAAGAATCAAATCGGAATTTCCTGTATAATAAATACATATATAAAAATTATGATTTCTTCTTATCTGTAGGACTAAATAATACTAAAAATAAAAATTTTTTTTTCATTAGTATCAGTACAATAAAGAAAATTAATTACTAGAAATAAACTCTCAATTCATTAAAATTCAAAACATAAGTTCAAGAGAACAAATAAAATATAAATTATTTACTAATATTATATTATCAGCATTAAATTTTCAGTAATTAAATATACAGTGAGGAAATAAGATGTTCTCTTTGGAATTTATTCAAAGCAAACTTTAAATAATAATAATTTGTTAAAATACTAAAAAAATTCTTCCAAAAAATGTACTTTAATAATTCCAAAAAATTTATTTTAATATTTTTATTTATCAATTTTACAATATTTTGTGAAACGAAAATATATGATATTACTGAAGGTTTAAAAAATTTACAAAAATTACGTTCAGATGACATATTTAAAGTTTCATCAAAATTAAACACTAAATTATCACCATCACATAATATGGTTTTTGATAGTGAAGAAATTAATAGATTTTCATTTTTAATAAAATTTCGTTATCATTTACCTAAAGAATATAAAAATGTACTATTTTCATTACGTTTGTATAGTGAAAATACTTATTTAGGTTTTGAGCTTAAATATCCAGAAAAAGTATTTTATTTTTGTTTTGGAACAAGAGATATTTGTAAATATTTTTCTGCATCAACACCAGAAGTAAATTTTTGAAAAAAATATTTCGTTAATTGAATTTTTGTATTTTCTTTCTATAGATTTTTGATGGGGAAATTCATTCAATTCTATTAAAATATAACATTGGAAATATCATAACTAATATAGATTGTAAGAATCGGCAAAATTTTACTCATTCATATAAATCGTTTCAAATGGGCAGTGAACCAATTGACATGTATATAAAATTTGAGGCATCAGACAACATTAGTGTAAAATTTAATTATATGATTTTATATTTTTTAATTATTGCATTATTCTTTAAAGATGGACATATTAGATATTAAATTCTATAGTGGTAAAGACACTGCAGATTGCCATGAAAATAATTTATATATTAATCAAATTCAACCAGAAAATGTAAACTATAAATCTTGAAGCTTGTTGGAAATTAATTTTAAAATAAATTTATTTTTAAAGGGTGAACGAGGATCAAAAGGAAAGCCTGGAAATATGGGTCTTTCGGGCAATCGGGTATTAATTTTTAATTAATTTTCAGTATAATTCAGAATAATTTATAATATTTTTTGAATATAGGGACCACCTGGTATAGTAGGACTACAAGGTCAACCTGGTCTTAGAGGATATAAAGGACAGGATGGTTTACGTGGACCTAAAGGAGAAACTGGTTCACCAGGATCAAATGTAATTAAATTAAATTCTTAAGTTTATATATATTTCAAAGTTTTTGTAAAGGTAATATTAGAATCTCCTATAAATCATTTTGAAGCTGGTCTAATTGGTGATAAGGGAATGAAAGGAATTCAAGGTGAAAAAGGATTTACTGGAGTATTATCAGTTCAAAATATTAAGAAAAGTGAATTAAAAGAGTTGATTTTAGAAGTATTTGAAGGTAATTTGTAATTACCTATTTAAATATTTTTAAAAAAAAAGAAAAACATTATTTAAAATTACAATCCGTTCTTTATTTTGTAGAGTTTTTAGTTTCTGGTCTAGATCGAAATAATGATAATACTGACGAAGTTTTAGTAATCAGATAAACTTAATATAATTCAGTTACAACATTTAATAATGATAAATCTGTATAATAAAAAATACTTTGTCATATTTTAGATAAAATTTGTATTAAATTGAAAATATATTTTTATATTTTCAAATATGATTTAAAGTTTTTATTGAAGAATTCACTATTAATAACATTAAAAAAAATATTTTTGTTTAACCTAGTGATATAAAAATGTTTCATGTTATAATTATACAAATTATGATAGCAAAAAAAAAAGTATCATGTTAATTTAAAAAAAATAAATAGAATTTATTTTATATATTTTATTTAAATAGTTTAAATATTTATCAGTAAGGGCATTTCATTTTGAAAAACAATTTATTATCAGAAAGATCTTCACGCAGATTAATCAAATCCAAATGCTTAGTTATATTTTGAAATTATTGATGTACACTTTAATTGTGGTGCCAAGTAAATGATTTATTTTAATTTTTTTACTTCATATAAAGTTTGCATTGGAAATTTGTGAAAATTATTTAAATATTAGTGAGATTATTTGCGGGACGATTTTTGTTTGTGATTTGTGAGTTGAAAAATTTAAAATTATTTAAATACATGCATATATGTATGTATATATTGTCGAGAACTGAAATTAAATAAAAATGAAAATGAAAACTATCCTAAAACCAATAATTTGTAAATATAAAAATTCAATAATATTACTAATTTTATTACTTTTTACAAAAATCTGTGAATCTAGAGAATATGATATTTTAGAATATATTAAAGATATAAGTAATACACATGATAATAATACATTTCTATTGAAATCTGGTGAAAAAATTACATTAGATTCAGATTATAATGTAATTTTTGGAACTAAAGTAATTAATTCGTTTACATATCAAATGAAATTTCGTTACAATAACCTAAATACTATGGTCATATTTGCAGTACAATTAATTGGTGAAAATTTCCATTTAAGCTTAGAGCTTCAATATGTTAGATCTGAAAAGAGATTATATTTCAGTTTTGAACCAACACCACAAGGTCAGCGGGTACGCTATATATATATTTTTTTATATTTCTTGAAAACTAATTGCTTTCATTTAAATTTTAGTTAACTTCTTGGAATAATGAAAAAACTGAAAAATCTGACGGATTTGTTTTAGCACCGCAGGTAAACACACAAATCATTTTTATTCTAACAAATCTAATATTGTTTTTTATTAGATTTTTTATGGAGGATGGCATAATTTATTATTAACTTATAATAATGGATTTATTGAAATTAAATTAGATTGTAATCTGACACAAACATTTAAAGGGCCAGATTTGGATTTAATTCGTGGTACTAATCCATATCAAGTTGTAGTGGTATTAGATGGCTTTAAATATAGAATGAATACAATGAGTGTAAAATTATTTTCAAGAATATTTTATATTATAAAAATTTTTTGTAAAAAAATCATTAATTTTATAGCTGGAATTAGAAGAATTGAAATTTTACAGTGGAAAATATAATGTGAAATGTAGTCGAGAAAATTATATTAATGTAAAAAGAAAACAATTTATTAATTTTACATAAAACTGTAATTAAAAAAAGTCCTGTTCTTTTATAGGATAAATCAGAACCAATAAGATGTCCAACTATAATGGTAAGTGATTTTTCTTTGTATTAAATTTAAATTTTTACTTTAACATATAATTTGGTAGAATTTACCGAGAATAATTGGCCAGTCTAGTAATCCAGGTACAATTGGTACACCAGGATTACCAGGTCAAAAAGGAGAAGCTGGATTAATTGGACCTAAGGATGAAAAAGGAATATGTTCATCTAGAAATCAAAAAGGGCCAATGGGACCAAAGGGTGAAAAAGGTGAAATAGGATATTCTGGGATATTAAGTTTGGATCCTAAAGAAGAATACAAATTAAAAAAATTAATACTAAATATTTTTAAAGGTATTATTTATTTTATTTTTAAAATTTCTTATTGTGAATTTGTTTTTTTTTTTGAAGAATTTTTGTCAGACGAACTCGAAAATACTTCGAATCATTTATCAGAAATGGAATCAATAGATATTGAATTTATAAATTAGAGTATTAATAATTTGTTTCATAATTTCAAAAATATATATATTGAGTTATACAAATGTGTGGTTTTTTATAAATTTAAGTATACTGTCGCAACAAATCAACTGCCAGAATTAACAAATAAAGTCCCAGAATTCACCAATTCAATTTTGATTTAAAATTAAATTTTTAATATCCTTAATTAAATTGTAAACATATTTGAATCATAATCAGAATAGTGTAACAATATGTTGTGAACGTCTTATAAGGTCGTGAAGTTAAGTGACAATGTTTAAATCCATAACTGGATTATTTATAGCTTTCATCCCTTAAAACTAAATTAATTTCCATTTTTTTTCTTAGTCTGAACGGCGAAAAGAGTCTTTGTTGTTTGTGGAATAGTTAGTTTTTGGGACGATGAGTACGAAAATAAGTAAATATCGAAATCTATCCATGGCTACACATCTTCCAAAACCTCAACTAATGTCTTAGACTAAATTAATTAATTGATTAAAATTTAAAGGAAAGAATTAAAATGAATTTGAGGTACCAAAATTATAACTACCGAAATAAAATAAATTCTGTTTTTTTTTGTATTTATTCAATCAATGAATGTGAGTAAAAATATTTTTTCCATAAAATTATAAATTATGCTTATTTGGGAGGCAATCTTATATCTAACACTGAAACATAATGTATCTCGAAACAAACAAAAATATTAAAAGGTATCCCTTCTCCTTTTTTAAAGCAATCATAAATAGAGTGCGTTATAAGAACAGACTGCATTTTTTAATCGTTTTAATTATTTTTATCAATCGTTTAGAGTAAACAAACATTTGAATAAATATTGAAAATAATTGTCAACTTAATAAATTCAAAACATAATTTAAAGAGAAGAAATAAAATATAAATTATTTACTAATATTATATTATCAGCATTAAATTTTCAGTAATTAAATATACAGTGAGGAAATAAGATGTTCTCTTTGGAATTTATTCAAAGCAAACTTTAAATAATAATAATTTGTTAATAAACTAAAAAAATTCTTCCAAAAAATGTACTTTAATAATTCCAAAAAATTTATTTTAATATTTTTATTTATCAATTTTACAATATTTTGTGAAACGAAAATATATGATATTACTGAAGGTTTAAAAAATTTACGAAAATTACGTTCAGATGACATATTTAAAGTTTCATCAAAATTAAACACTAAATTATCACCATCACATAATATGGTTTTTGATAGTGAAGAAATTAATAGGTTTTCATTTTTAATCAAATTTCGTTATCATTTACCTAAAGAATATAAAAATGTACTATTTTCATTACGTTTTTATAGTGAAAATACTTATTTAGGTTTTGAGCTTAAATATCCAGAAAAAATATTTTATTTTTGTTTTGGAACAAGAGATTTTTGTGAAAATTTTTCTGTATCAGCAGCTGCACCAGACGTAAATATATTTTTATTAAAAATTATTTAATTAATTGAATTTTTGTATTTTCATTCTATAGATTTTTGATCCAGTATTATATTTTAATAAAATCCATTCGATTTTATTAAAATATAATAGTGGACATATGATAGTAAAAATAGATTGTAAAGAACCTCAATATTTTACTAATTTATATAAATCGTTTCAAATGGGCAGTAAACCAATTGACATGTATATAAAATTTGAGGCATCAGACAACATTAGTGTAAAATTTAATTATATGATTTTATATTTTTTAATTATTGCATTATTCTTTAAAGATGGACATATTAGATTTTAAATTCTATAGTGGTAACGACACTGCAGATTGTAATGAAAATAGTTTAGATACATATCAAATTCAACCAGAAAAAATAAATCAAGTATAAATCTTGAAGCTTGTTTGAAATTAATTTTAAAATAAAATTATTTATAAAGGGTGAACGAGGATCAAAAGGAAAGCCTGGAAATATGGGCCTTTCGGGTAATCGGGTATTAATTTTTAATTAATTTTCAGTATAATTCAGTATAATTTATAATATTTTTTGAATTTAGGGACCACCTGGTAGAATAGGACCACAAGGTCAACCTGGTCTTAAAGGATATAAAGGACAGGATGGTTTACGTGGACCTAAAGGAGAAACTGGTTCACCAGGATCAAATGTAATTAAATTAAATTCTTAAGTTTATATATATATCAAAGTTTTTGTAAAGGTAATATTAGAATCTCCTATAAATCATTTTGAAGCTGGTCTAATTGGTGATAAAGGACCAAAAGGAATTCAAGGTGAAAAAGGATTTAGTGGTGTATTAAAAAATATTGATAAAAATGAATTGAAACAATTGGTTTTAGAAGTATTTGAAGGTAATTTGTAATTACCTATTTAAATATTTAAAATAAAAAAAAACCTTTTTTAGAATTTTTAATATCAGGTGTACATGGACAAAATAAAGATAATGCCGAAGTTTTATCACCCAGAATTAATTTTTATGACTAATTATTTATTAGCATTATGTATCAACGATATTACTAATAATAAATTTCAATAATGTAATTTTAGAATAATCTGTTTTACGTCCTAAACTCCATTCTTTTTTGGACCATCAATATTACTTTTAAGTTGAAATACATTTAAATGGTAAAAAGAAACATTTTCACTACAAAAGAAACTTTTACGTTGAATTGAATACAAATTTTATATACAATATTGAGAGCAGCAATAAACTAAATCTATAATCCTGCATTTTTAAGGTCTCCCATCAAATATAATTTTAAATAAATTTAGTAATATCTGAATTTGAAGTAATTAAGACAAATATGATAAATTATTGAAAATCAAATTATTATTTAAATAGTATTAATTTATTTGTATTGAAATATTATAGTGTATTTGCTGTTCCAAAGGAAAACTTGTAAGCTCCACTTTTTTGTAAATTTCAAAATGGCAAAAGGACAAAAAATTGTTTTTAAAAAGTTAAAATAAATATTCTTAACCCGTTTCCACCGCATGTGCTTAAGTGAAAACGGCAAATAAATACTTGTATTATATTTTTTGCATCACCGATGGTTCCATGAAGTTTCAATATAAATAAAAATTATGAAATTATTAAATAAGTGAGTTTCAATCACAATAAAATCATCTAAATTATTTTTATTTGCTTTATTTGCAATAAAATAGTTTTGGAAAAACATAAAAATAATAGGCCTATAAACGATTGATGGCAATCGTGTAAATTTAAAAATCTGCATAAGGTGAAACTAGGATAATTAGTGTACGAAAATACAAATATATTTTTTTAAGAAAATATTTAAGAAAAAAAACCCAACTTAGCTGTGGAAGAAATTTGGAAGAATGTCATATATCCATTAGAAAATGATTTTTGTGTTTTTAAGGAACTTATCACAAAATGATTTTCATAGTAATTGCATAATTTTTTTCAAATCCCAGAGTATATGGGTTAAAAATGAATAAGACACAATTCCAAAAATACCAAAATATTTTAAGGCTATTAAATAAATTAAAATATTGTATAAAAAAATTTTGTTTAAAAGCTAAGTTTATCAGTTTTGTCTTAAATTAATTAGTTTAGGTTTTTCGTGGCTCTTCTAAAGATTATAAATAATTCTCTTTATTAAACAGTTTTCATTAATTACGAATTATAATTTCTAATTTTCCAATTTTTCTTGCATGTTATTTTTTCAAAATTAATAATTAATTAACTTTTATGAAAATAATGATATTAAACATATTGTAGCATAAAATGTACAAAATTATATTATAAATAAAATAATTATTTTAATTAGCTTTTAAACACATATTTTATATATGAAACGATTAAAAAATATTCGTCTTTGATAATAAATTTACATATAAGAGTAATTATTTTTTTTTTTGTTCTGTTATGAAAACAACATTTTTTAGATTAGTAATCTTCTGAAATTGCTCTAATTAAGATTGATATTAAAAAATAATTTAATAATATTTCGTATTTAATTTAAATAAATCTGACGTAAAAAAAAAGAAATGTCAAAAAATTTGCTTATACTATTAATTTTATTAATTTTAACAATAATTTGTGATGCGAGACAATATGATTTTGTTGATAGTCTTAGAGATATGGATCATTCATATGATGAATCATATAAATATAAATCTGGTCTAAAATATACATCAACAATACCTTATAGTTTACTTTTTGGTCCTGAACAAATTGATTCATTTGCATATCAATTTAAATTTCGTTATAATAATCCAAAATTAATGGAAATGTTTACAGTTTGGTTATTTGGTGAAGATATTTATTTAGGTTTTGCGCATAAATATCATGAAAAAGAAATTCATTTTTGTTTTGGTACAAGAAAAAATTGTGCAGAAGGATCACTTATAGCACCAGAGGTAAAAAAAATATAAATTATTGAAGCTGTAATTTTGATTCAAATTGAAAACGGCAAAAAAATTTGTTTTAAATTAGAATTGGATATAAATTCACTGGAATTTAGAATTGGATTAAAATTCACTGGAATTTAAATCCAATTCTAATTTAAAACAAATATTGTAATATTACGTCGTCTTGGCTAAAAAGTACATAAGTCAATTTTTTAAAAAAAATTCACGAAGTGGGGATAAATTGCGATAATTTCCTATGGAGATTAATTTACTTTTGTGAAGTAACTGAAAATAATTTGATGTTTTTGTATTAATGGTAATAAAAAGGTTTAAGTTCGTTTCTGTTCAAAATTATAATTTCAATCAATAACTTCATTAATATTTGTAACAATAATTAGAAAATATATATATTTTTTTTTTAGATTTTTGATGGAAATTGGCATACGGTATTTTTAAATTTTAAGTATGGAGCGGTTGTACTTAATATAGATTGCAAGAGAAGTAAAACATTCACCAATTTTCCAAATTTCTTAAAGCGTGGTTCTGATGCATTTAAACTTATATTAAAATTAAACACTAAAAGCGAACTAATGAATGTAAATTATTTGAACAATAATTTTATAATAAAATTATTTTAAATAAGTGAATATAATTTTACAGGCCGAAATAGATGAATTGAAGCTATACAGTGGAAAATTCACTTTAAAATGTGATGAAGAAACTGCGCCAAAGATTAAGATTGAACGTATTTTAGTTAAAGTAAATAGAATAAAAAATATTATTTAATTCTGCAATTTATTTTGAGTTTTTATAGGGTGAACCAGGGCTACCAGGACCTCCAGGATCATTAGTAAAATTATTTCTAATTATTATAAATTTAATTTTTAAATTAACAATCAATATTATAGGGTCAACCTGGACTTGTAGGTCCAACTGGTATATCAGGTCCAATTGGGCCACCAGGATTACAAGGTCAAAAAGGAGAAGCTGGATTAATTGGGCCTAAGGGTGATAAAGGATTACCTGGACCACCAGGTTCAAATGTATAAAGACATAGTGATTTTTTTAAACTGTTTGGAATTAATAAAGATATTATTATTTATATATAGGCGCAAGTAGGTCAAAGAAATACCCAAACTGGACCAAAAGGTTCAATGGGACCAAAAGGTGAGAAAGGTGAAGCAGGAAATTCTGGTATATTAACTCTTGATCCTGCTTATAAAACAGAATTTAAAGAATTAATATTAGATGTTTTAAAAGGTATAATTAATTAATTTTAAATTAAAATTTTATTATTTCACTATTAATTATTAATATACATATATTATTTATGTATTTCAGGATTTTTATCTGATGAACTTGAATATACTGAAACAAATTTAACTGAACTAGAATTCCCTGAAATTGAATTTTTAAGTACGGAAAGTTAATTAATATTTTATTGTATTTTATAATTTAAAAAATATATATTTAATTAAACTATTGTATGGTTTTTTTTATTGTTAATTAGGATTTGTTAGATTAAAAGTTGAATCAGATTTTCCCAATTTAATATTAACCTCAGATTAATTCAGTTTTAATTGTTTACCTTGTATACTTTAATTGTTTAGTTTCCCAGATTCTTCTCAGGATTTGAATACTGTCTTAAAAACCGTCTGATAGCTAATAGCACAAAAATTAAACCAGTCACAATAAAATAGCGTAGATATAAGAATATCTACGATAATAAATACAAGATAAAAATATCCATTCTAACTTAATGTCTAAAAGAACTTGAATCACTGCAGGCACAGTGAATATTTTAACATCAGATTATTAATCGTACAAAATAAAATTCTAAATTCAATAAAATTTCATTTTTGCTATAATCTATAAAAGTTCATAAATGTAAAAAGTATAATAAATTTTCATGAGAAATTTAAAATTAATATTTAAATATATATAGTTTAGTTAAATTTATGTATATGTATACAATTAAAATAATATTTTTTGGAAAAACCCCTATTTATCTGACCTTAACAAATAACAAAATTAAAAAATATTCGAGAGGTTAAATTGTGATAAGATTTAAGTAGATTGTGATAATATTTCTGTTATTAATTATAAATAGAAAATAATTTTATATAAAATGGACGTTCATTTCGATATACAAATTCAGTATTTGCCTATCACTTCACTTCTTTGGTTATTGACAATTTAAAAAAAAATTTTTTAGTACTATATTTACAAGATTCAGGATGAAATTTATTGTAAATAAATTTTATAACTAAATATATCAAAATGTTTCAAATATTTAAAATTAGATTATATAAAATTGTATATTTTCTAGATTGCATTAATTTTTATTAGTGTAGCTGTAAGCTGTTTTGCAGATTTAGTAATAGTTGGTCCAGAAGGTCAAGTTGCTGGTATTGGTCGTCAAGGAATTTATGCTAGAGATCGTGAAGGACAAATAGCTGGTGTTGGTAGAGATGGTACTACATATGCACGGGATCGAGATGGACAAACAGCGGGTACTCGTAGAGATCGAAATGGCCAAAATGGTGGTACTACAGCATATGCTAAAGATCGTGCAGGACAAGTAGCATATCAAAGTCCAAAAGCTGCATATGCCCGTGATAAACATGGAAATACTGTTGCTGATATTTATTAAAAGAATTTAAATGAACAATTTAATTCTATGTTGTTGTTTTTTTTTTGGTTAAGTGAACATTAAAGATATTTTTTAAAAGTGAATTTTGGATATATGTAGTTTGCTTTTGGTTATTTTGGATAATGTATATAACAACTAATTTATTATCAAATTATTGAAAGTGTCGTAAAGGATTTGTGTGTATAACAAAATTATATAAAAATATAATATTAGCTTAACTTTATTAGGTTTAATTCACCAGCAGATCCGTCAACGACATAACGATTTAGTCTAAAATTGTATTAAAAGATGATTATGTCTTTTACACCAAATTGTGCAGATCAACTTTAATATGAAATTAAAATTTATTTCATTAATCTGTATTCTTCGAAAATCTAAAAAAAAATTTAAATAATTTTATCAAATTAGGTAAGCAAAAAATATTTCATTTGATTATCAAATATAACATTTTTGATCTCAAAAGGTTATTTGATTGATAACTTTATTTGATTGAAGTAAGTTATTGGAATGCAAAAAAAAACATGTAAGTTTTCTGATTATTTTTTGCATAATTGTTAAAGTTAATGAAATTTATATAAAAAATTTGAAACGTAAAGAAGACAACACCGCATTTAGTAACAAATTCAGAAGTGTAATTTTATTGATATTTTAACAAAATGTATATTTTAAACTGCCTTTAGTAAATCATAATTTATATAAGGCAATAAAAAAACCGAATTCATTTATCAACATCATTTTATTTAAATCAATTTTTTTCTTCTGCTTGATTAAATGAAAAGAAAATTGCTAAATATGTAGCACTAGCGTGCAAAATCTGAAAAATATATAAAAAAAATTATTATTTTAAATGTTAATTGCAATTTTGAAATTAATTTTAAAAAAAACAGCTCTAACATTTCTTAACATGACAAAATTTATAACAAATAAATTAGCAGCTGTAATATCAAAATTTGATGATTTGATTAGAAGTGAAAAATTACTAATCTAAAAAAAACTTAAGAAATTATTTTTGTTTAATATAAAAATATCAACTTACAAGTGAAGATAATTCAAGGTTTACACAATTATGGTTTATTTTATGTAAATTTGGTGCTAATAATTTAAACTAAGAAATGATTAGGTCTTTTAATAAATTTTTATATTACATAAAATTACAAGTTTACCTCTTTAGCACAATTTTGACAAATATATGCCCAAATGAATAATGTTGAAATGAAAGGAATTACACAGAGGACACTTTCTACAGAACAAAATTAAATATATTTTTTATTTTATTATTATATTTTTCTGTCGCCTGGATAAAAGCACGTAAGTTAATTTTACAAAATTTCAGAACAGCGAAATAATTTTAAATAATTTTTTGATGTTATTCACTCTAAAACTTTAAATATTAGTGGATAATTTTCACATTGGTGCCGTACCAATAATCTTAAATATTTTGGCACAATTAAAGCTAGATAACACGAAAATCTCATAAGTACAAAATAAAAATTGCTGATTAACTGACTTAGATTTATATTTGTAAGGAAATTTAAATGGCCTATGTTTATTTGCTTCTGTATGTTCAGAGTCAATGCTGTTAGTATAAAAAAATATGTTCCATAGATAAACAGATAATCAGGATTAGACCAACTATCCACAAAAGCTACTGGGACCAAAATTATCTTCTTGTGACACCATAAACATCTTAAAACTTGAGAAAGATTGTTAATAAATCTTAAGATTTGTCTATGAGAGCTGAAAGATAGACCTACACAATCGCACAAGATATGCTCGGTCGTGTCTTCATTATGTTCACCACAAATTTTACAGAGTGATTTGTCTAAGTTGTTGTGGTAGTATAGTTATGAGAGCCTCTTAGAAAGCCAGTTGTCATCTTCACGTTTCAAATTTTTAATACCATTTTCAACCATAACATTACCAATCAAGTCATCTAATTTAAAAAAATTATTTCAATTATTTACTTATACAGAATAATGCAATTATTTATTGTAGATTACAAATTAACATATATTATACTTTTATCCAGGTGATTCAATTTTTATAAATTACCAATTGCTCCTTGACCGTTTCGTATGTTATAATAAAAAGTAATTAAAATATAATATATTGTCACCGTAAAACTAATAAAAAAATTCAATATTCCAATTAAATTACTAATTTTAAAACGTTTTTCAATTAATAAATGTAATTTTGTTAATAATAAGAAACATTTCTTGGTATTAATTAAATGCTCAAAAATTATTATAGATTTTTTATGATTTTTTCCATATTTTAAAAAGTATGTTAAATTATTAAATTCATTACGGATTTTCATTAATTTATCATTTAATATTAATATATAAAATAATTGATAATTAATATAAAAACGTATCACTTGATTACTAAAAATATGATATAAAAAACCGAGCGCCCATTGCAAATTATATTGATAAATTGCAGCAATTATTAATAATTCTGGCAATAAACCAAAAAATGTTATTAAAATTGTTATTAATAAAAGTTTTATTATTAAATTTGTATTATTTAATATATTTTTAATATAATTTAAATTATTTTTATCAATTTTATTAATTAATTGCATTATATTTATATCTAATTGATGATATTGAAATGATTCAATAATTATAATTAAGTGATTAAAAATTGGTAATAAAATTTGACTTAAATCAAGTAATTTACTAACAAATGAACCAGTATTATATACTATTATATTTATATTTAAGAAAATTATAATAATTATTAGAATTAATATAAAAAATGATATTAAATTAATTATAAAAAAATATACTTTATTATTTTCACATATTTTTAAACCAAATAAATGAAGAAATTTTATAAAAAACTTTAAATCATCTTTTATTGAAGACATTTTCTTTGGTTTAGTACTGATCTCTTGGAAAATTACCAATAATCTAAATTTATATTCATAGCTAGTAGATAGTAGATACTATTTTGTGATTTTTATATTTTATTGATTGTTTCTAAAAATTGAAATATAATTAATTTTATTTATTGAAATTATGTTATAAATATCTATTAATTAATATTTTCGTTGATTAATCATTTAAAGTGATTTATTATCTATTATTAATTGAATTTCCAGTCGAAGTTATCGTAGAAGTTAGAGTTAAGGTTTATATATTTATTTAGGAAACTGAATTTAAATGAAATTGGTAATTTTACAACAATGTTCATTAATTAAAAATTTTAATAAAAAAAAATTATACCAACCCTCGTTACACCTAACTTCTTTAATGTTGTTTCAATATAACGATATTTTGAAATCCTTTTATAACGCAGTATACTTTTATAACGTAGTTTCAATATAACGCGCTATTAAAATTACTCCAAATTTAGCTGAACGCGGTTTGATATAATATGGTACTCTGAAATTGTATGACACGGTAAAAATATGTATATAAACAATCTTACAAGTTTGTAGTTAACGAATTTTTACAAATTGTGGAATTAGAAGTTGGGGGTTTTTTGTTACATATTTGGAAATTTAATTTTCATATAAATAATCAACCAAAAGCTTTTCCAAGAAATTTTCATTCAATTCAATTAATTGTATTAAATTATATTTATTATAAAAATTTTCACAATATAATTAACAAATTAAAGTTCTCAGAAATAAATTATTAGGGAAAAAACCTCTTTTTAAAACTTAGTTGGAAATTTTGTAAGTTAAATCATAAATGTGCAAAAGTGAAGGTTAGTAGCATGTTTCTAAGTTTGAACTACAAAATTTTATTATTTTATATCATGAACGCAAATTAAAAAAATTGATATGGGTGGAAAATATATTTGAAAATAACTGAAATTTTTCATTTATTTACCAGCTCAGTAGACATTTAATAGCCTGATTTTAAAAACATAGTCAGAAATTTAAATAGAAATCTAAAATAAGTATTTTTATCAACTTTTGTATTCGTCTTTTGTACAGACTTTTTCTTGTAAATAATATGAAATTAAATTTCTTAATCTATATAAAAAAAAAATTGGAGGTTGTTTAGGTCAATTAATTAATCATAATTTCCGTACTGAAGAGATTACCCATTGATTTTTGCATATATTATAATTTGATTGTATCGATTATCGTAGAACTTTTAAACAATTTTTACATTATTCAATCTTGTCTATAAAACCATTCTATAGTATTTTAGCTATTATTATCAATTACAAATTTAGCTTTTTAAATCCCTCCACTTTTGATTAAATAAATTTTAATTTCGTCTTATAATAAATCAGAATATGAGAGATAATATTTTTTTAATAATTTATTTTGAAAATTACATCAAATAATAAAGACTAATATTAGGCTAACGAAATTATATTTTTGAGTTGCTTATTTATTTAAATTAAATAATCTGTAATAAGTTTCATTTTAGATAATCTATCTTCAAATACTTTCAAATTATATTTTATTAAACAATTTTCTGAAGATGAACAAAATATTAGTAAGTTTATTAAGAAATATTAATAATTTAATTAATTTAAATATTAATTTTTTTTTTTTAGTTAACAATTTGTGGTCTTTTGGTAATTGTAATTATTGTGCTGCAATTACTATTGAAAATGATTCTAATAATTTAATTTATAACAAATTCATTGACAATCAAAAACATCACTTAATTAATACTCGAAGTATTGGTGATAATAAAAAATTTGCTCATAATTGTGGAAATGGTGATGGAATTTTTCCAAATGATTTTCGTTTTAACACATTATCTAAAAACAAGTAACAACAAAAATTGTTGGTGCAGCCAAATGTCTTTGAACTTGCACTTAAGTTTAAGTTTATGTATAATAATTTTATTCTTGTATATTAAAACCTTGCAATTACTGAAAAGAACAAGTTCCAATTGCCAATACTTAATTTTTTACTGATTCGAGGTATGACGTATGTTGTAACATGTTAACCACGTCATTTCCAACTTAAATATTTATTGCATTTTGGGAATTTTATTTGATTTCCGGGACTGTCTATAAATTAAGTTTATTTTACTTTCGATTTTTCAAAAAATATGTTTAATTTTCATAAATTTTAATTATAAAAAATATGATTCAATATTTTTGTACGGTCCTAAATAAAAAAACACATATAAAATGGGAAAATACAAATGTGTGAGGTTTATGAAGGTAAAATACAAATTAAAATATTGAATCAACTGGTTTTTTTTTTAATAAAAATTGTGTGCTTTTTTTATCTGGTATATCTTAATAAAGAATTAAAAATAAGTTAAATTGAAGTCAGTATTCAGTAGCGTAGAAATGTAGAAATGAAATGGTGTTAAAAAGTATTATAAGTATAATGAAACTTATGAAATATTATTATATACATACTATGAAAAGTTATCATCGTTATGTTAAATTGTTTGTTTCAAAATGTTTAATTTTTATTCAATTTCAACAAAAAGGTAAAGTCAATTCTCTAGACCTGTAGAGAATCTATCCACATAAATTACTGTAGTAACCATTTTGTAATTCAGTACATTGAAAAAATTGTTTCTAAAAATACGAGATTTGCAGTAAGCGAGACTTTTTATGAGTAAGCAAACTGTATCTCCAAACCAATTTTTAATTTACTTGCTTTAAAAGTAGTTTTTTTTAGAAACTTTTACTGCTTATTTTGTTTATTTTAGAACTCCAAAACTGAACGGATGCCACTGCAAAATATTTTATTTTACCTATATACGCAAAGAACATTTTATTTACTGAATTTATTTCGTTTAATTATTTCATTCTATAAATCTTTCTATAAAAGCATAGCTAGTTCTATACATTAAGTCAGTCATCTTTTGAATATTAGAAAATTTCAATTAACATTTGCTACAATAAAGTGTCAATATTATTACTAAATATTATGAAATTAATTTTGGTAATTAATTTTTTTTTCAATTAAAAGTTTTTTATATTTTAAAATAATTCATAAAAAAAAATATTCTATTCTTTTTAAGGTAATTTGTTGTGTAGTTTTACTAATATCATTGGTGAAATGTTATCCATATGATGGTGAGATTGTTAGTGATGAAAATATTGATGAAAGAAATTATAAATTTGAATTATTTGGAAAATATATTGAACCGTATGGGAAATTATCACGTAGTATGTGAAAGAAGATATTCTACGAAACCAAGCGATAAATTTTAAGTAATTAATTTTAAGTTTTCACTTTTAAGTTAATTAATATAAAACAGAAAAATGAATGAAAATTTATTAAAATTTAATTTGTAATTTAAGGAAATAAAATATATTACATTTTTTTATATAATTAAATTTTAAAGTCTTTTAATGTTCAAGTATTTTAAAGAGTTTTTACTAATTTTATAAGATTTAAGATTGTTTAATGTCGATTACATATTTTCAATTATATTTAATTTTAAATGCAAATGTAATTGATTTATCAAAATAGAATTTTTCGAAATATATATCTGATCAATAATTTTCATATACCAAATTAACGTTCTTTATTTATACAAAAAGCGATTGGTATAATTATGCTGACAAAAAAATCACTGAAGATTATTGTGCAGATATTAGCATGGATCTTCAAACATATAAAGTAGTTTTTTTATAATTTCCACAAAAAAATCTAAAAAAAGAAACTGTCACTAGACGAACAATTAAATTGAACGAATAAATGGGGTAAATTTAATCTGATAACATCACCAAAAATTTCATAAAATATAAATGATTCTAAATAAAAATATCTTTAATTTATCGTACTGAAAATTAGTACATGTTGTAAATAATTTTGACTAATCAAATTAATACTAAAAACTAGAATTTGTCAATTAATCTCAGGGGTGATTTGAGGTTATTATAACAGATATTGGTGTTCAAAATTTGCTTTCTTGATTAATACTTTTATTCATAAGTTAGTGCCGTAAAAAATATAAATACACTAATAATTAATATTATTTATATTAACGCGATGCGTTGCATTATTCTTACACGACTTCACCCCCTTTAGGGCTTTACTACTAGTCATCGTTTTCGTTTCCAGATAAATCGCTATGACCAAATACATTTTAGTACTAAAATGTCAGATAATTCATTGATATTTTAAACGCTAATTATTTCGTAATGGAAGTAAATTTATTAATTGCTGTAATAGGAAAGAAAAATTTGTATAGAAAAGAAAATTATAATTACAATGTGTAGTAAAAAATTATTTTACTACACTAACAAAAATCCACTGACATAACGATGTTTATTTTATGGTATTTTAATGTGAACAATTATTTTCCAATGAAATCTAAAATTAGATTAAAAAAAGTTTAGTGCAAAAGTTTTATTATCAAAATTAGCAAAAACTATAAAAATTAACAACATTCACACGCCCCAATTAAATTACTCAGACACAATGCAACACTGGCTAATTCAAATTGCTAATTCGATAAAATTATAAACTACCACAATTATATTAACACTAATTAGTTTATCTAAACAATTATTTTTTATGTTTCGTTTTCATTTAGTATTAAAAATGTCCTTTAAAGAAAATGTTGAAATTTATTTACGTATTTTTTCTACACAAAGTCTGTATACTAATCATAAATTTAATTATCCAATAATAATTTTAAATTTTCTAATTATATTTATATTAATATTAATACAAATAATTTTTTTTGATAAAATTTTTGTTTTTAATCAATATTTTATTATGTTGTTATTAGATTTTATACAAAATTGTGCAACAATTATTTTACATTTAATATTAATTATTGAAACAATTTGTAATTATCAAAGTGAAATTAATATATGGTTAAATATTAATGATATTGAAGAATTATTATCAGAATTTCATATTAATCAAACAAATTTAAATTTTAATCAAATATATTTTATAAATTTTTTTATAATGATGATATTTGGTATAGTTTCTGATTTATATATAATTATTGGTACATATCAAGGTCCAATAGCATGGAGCTATGCATGGATGATTAGAATATGGACACATACTGTTGAACATTTAATGTTTTTACATTTTATGTTATATGTATATTATATGACAGATCGTTTAAATAATATTTTAAATGAGATAAATAATATTAAAGATAATTTTCATAATTTTAATATTAGTGAAAATATAAATCGTTTAATTGGTTTAAAAAAAATTCATCTATTAATATGGAAATTAGAAAGAAAAATTACAAAAAGGTTTCAATTTTCATTAATAGCACATTTAGTATTTTATTGTATCTGTATAACAATTATGTTATATTTTTTTTCGACAAGATTAATTAATAAAAGTTATGATTATATAGTAGGTAAGTTTAGAAATTTTTCTAATTCATAAAAAGCTAACAAAAATTATTATAGAATATGAATTGATTAAAAATGTTTTTTTTTCCGATTTTAGAATCGGAAATGTGTGTTAATTCTTATATTTTGGTTCTTATAATGCTGGCAACTGCAGCTGAAAAATTTCGAAATAAAGTTTGTTTCATTTAAATTATTTAAAATATTTTCGAATTAAGTATGTACATTAAACAATTAACCAAAAAAAAAACTTATTTGCAGGCGTTACAAATTGGACCAGCTTTACATCAGATTACACAAACAACATTAAATGAGGAATTATTTTCAGTGGTTTACTTATTTTCATTACAAATTAAATTATCTGATTTAAAAATTACTGCAGGACATGTTGTTGAAATTAGTTATAATTTGTTAAGAAGTGTAATTTTTATAGCTCATAAATACACAAAATTTAATTATTAAATATATTTGTTTTGTTTTTTCACAGATTATTTATGATGTTACAACATATTTAGTCGTAGTGGTTGAACTTAATTAATTTTTAATTCGTTACGTTGTAAATTATGAATTAAAAAATTTATTATATTAATTATATAATGCATAAAATATAATAAAGTAATCAATTTTCAAGAAATTTTCTAGGTAATATATTTTTTTGGAATATTTAGTTTCATTTCTTTATGTTTATATCTCGAAGTATCGAAATACAAAAAGCAAATTAATAACTGTTGCCCAGTTAAATTTAACATGGTGTCTACGCTTCGTCCAGTTGAAGCGTGCATAGAAATGTTCTTAGTCAATTCAAGATCTAACTAGGAGCAGTGCTTTCAATAAACCGTGAGCGAGTCGGACTTATATAGGAATACGAATAATCTTCTAAAAGTATCCCGGAAATATAGCTGTGAACATGGGCACTAGCCAATTGGTGAATATGGGGACAGCCTTGTATTCCACTCATGCCACAATCCATACTGTAGATATTGTTCTATCAGCAACCAATTAACAACTTTCACACAATTTCACACAAATAGATTACAAAATCTCTTTGAAGAAACATTGCAACAACCGTTAACATTTTTCCCAGCCTTAAAATTACGTTTTACTTTAACGAGTTTTAATACTATGGTACTCATTTAAAAGCCCGACCAAACTTAGACCAATGCCTCGGACTAAGATCGAATTCAGAACTACCGCACCGATTTTAAAATATTCATCATAAAACGAATTGCAATAAAGATTTTAATTATGAAATTTTATTAGGTAAATCAATGAACGGTGAGTTATTATATTTGTAGTATAAGTAAACTTAAATTAATTTATTTAAGTCAATATATTTGAAAAGAAATCAAAATTCTCACTGACCTTTGATGTTCTATGATGAAATTGGTAATCCGTTCGGTAATACTCGAAATTGTTAATGTTGAATTAAAAATACGCACTTAAATACTAACTAAATATTAACTATACACACACACATGTTGTTAATAAATCAACATTCATTTTTAATAAAGGCCATAAATTTTTACATAAACCACATACAAAATAATTAAATTTTAATATTTTAAAACTTTTTTTTATATTCTTCTTTCTCTACCAACAAATTTGAAACAACTTAGATATTTTTTTTCATTGCAATCAAAAACTAACCAAAAAAAATAATTTTCACTTAAATAAATGGAAAAATACTTCTTTTATAACTTTGTATAGAAAAATGAAACTCGGATTTATACCAATAATTGCTATGTCGCACTTCTTATTGTAGAATTCAACATTTTTAATTTATAGCAACATTTTTATTTTATTTTATTTTTACCGAAATTTTAATAATTTTTATTACAATATTAATTTTAGTAAATCAATAAAAAAATGGATGATATAAGAATTAATAAAAAATTAGAAACACGAAAATTATAATTTTTATATGAGCACATATTTAAGCACTTAAAATTAATTATATAAATATTATTAATATTATTTTCTTTAAACAAAATAATATGATCTCTCTATTTCAGATAATTAATTTTAAATTATTTCCGATCTAAAAAGCTTTATAATATTACCGATAGATGTCGTATTCTTAGAACTTTAATATTTTTTTTTAATAAATGACAAAAAAAAACTCCATTTGTAAATTTTTCGGTATAGCAAAAAAGAAACTCGGATTTAGACCAATTAAACTAGCTATCTCGAACTTTTTATTATAGAATTCACTAGATCACTAATTAAATTTAATATTTAACATATTTTTAATTCGATTTTAAGGGTTTTAAAGCCAATTTTAATAAGTTTTGAGGAGCAAAAAATTTGTTGTATTGAACGTTTTAAACCGGCAAGTCCACTGACGTAAGTGACACAGTGATTTTCTCTCCATGGAGAAAAGAAATTGGAAATTACGTACTTTTAAAAATATAATAAAGGGATTATTCTAATCCCAAATAATTTCCTTTTTAAAAATATGTACAATAAATCAACTTATTAGGGATACAAACCATATTTGTACAACAACAACATAGTTCTTAAACCCATCACTATTTATTTTTGTAGTGCCACTTATTATTTCACCTGAATGTGAGCCACCTGTTGGAAAATTTTTGTTTCAAAATATTTAGTTCATTTACGTTTTCCACGATCCACCAAATAAAAACAACTATTTTTCAAAAAAAAACATGCATTATGGAACTAAAATATATCCCACTTTCAGGCTGGATCTGTTAAATTTTTATCCCTTTCTATTTCATTTTCATTAAGTAAATATAATTCAATTCATTAGTATTATAAATTTAGTACAAGTAATTCTAAAATATGTTCTCAACAATTTTTTGAAGCTCCCCAAACAAGTTAAATTTCAAAGTACCACAAATCTTTAAATTTAATTTAACCCCAATCAATCATCCATAAATAAAAACTCTAAATATTTGCATATTGGCAACTCTAACACTTTGCAATGTGTCAAATTCATTTAATCAGTCTAATATTTTTTTTCCTTTTTTTTCATATTAAAACATTATATATTCTAATAAATAATTAAGATAATAAAATAAATATAAAAATTCAATATTTTAATAATTTTTTTATGTTTCTTGTGTATTTAAAATAAAATCATAATTAATTTCTTCAGATAAAAAACTTAAGAAAAATTCATTCTTTTTATACAAAAAAAAATTATTTTATTTCCGCATTCATTTAAAGTTACATTTAATTAAAATAATATCTTTTCTCATTATTATCTTTATTTTATAAGAAATATAAAATATAATATTTTATCTTAAGAAAAAAAAAAGTAAAAAAGCCAAAAAAAGAAAAGTGAAACGTAAACATTAAGTTAAAAAAGTGTTTTTTGCTTTTTGTGTGAATTTAATTTGTGTTGTAATATAAAAATAATTTTTGCAATGCAATAAAATAAAAATTCTATAAATAACATTTTTTTTTTTAAACGAAACGACAAATATAATTTTTCAATTTATAGCTACGAAAAAAAAAAGAAATTTGGAATTTTAGAACGAAAACATCAACAAAAATATAAAATTGATTACAAAATATTAAAAGGTGTTCACCTCCTCCTCTACCTATTTAAAAACAACAACGCGACAATTATCAAGCACAGCCCAAAAATTGTGTTAAAGAAATGCCATTCAACTTTTTAAAATATAAATCTCGCCATTACAATGTGACATCAAAAAGTCTTTTTGTTATATCAGTTCATCATCTTTTAGGTAACTATTATATTTTTATTTAAAATTAAAATTATTAAATATTTTTATTACTTATATCAATACATTTTTTAATTCTAATTTTAGTTGATATTTTGCATTAAATTTATTGTAAAAAAATACGTAAACGTTTAGCAGTAATTTTTTGGTTGTAAATATCCAAAGAATTAGTAAATAAATATTTATTTTCTTGGTTTTAAGAAGCTTCTTTGGGGCGTAGAAAGATTATTTTTATAATAATTTTTCAGTATAGTTATTTATTATAAGTATATATAAATTTTTTTTATCATAATTTTTGGTCTTCTGTTGTTTTGTTCGACAAAGTATAAATCTATATTTATTAAAATGAGTAGTTCTTGAGATTGTATTCGTTTACTTTGTTTACACGTATATAAATATAAATGTCAGGCGAGTTAAGGTGTGCGCGATTATAGCGCGCACAACCTTTATATTTACTTAATTAGTAATGCAGGTGCTTACTTTGGTTAGGTATTCTTTTATTGGTAATAGTAATTAGATAGAATCTGAGTTTTAAATACGTTTTTTTTGGTTTTTTTTTAGGAAATTGTTCAAATATTTTGGGTCCATAAATCTGTTAATCAATTAACTGAATATGTTAAAGTATGATCAGACACTAAATATGTTAAATTACTATCATATCATATCGTATATGCAACAATATCATATATGAAACTATTAAACTTGAAATGTACTTTTTCCATTTTAACACCTTCCGCAATTAAAAGTTTATTAATCAAAGTTAATCAAAACTTGACTGCATAGGGTTTGAATTTGTTTTCTATTTTATCTTAAAACTATATAATTGGTAACTAAAATTTAATTACACATATAAAATATATTTTTTATTTGAGGTAGGTTATTCACAAGAATATTAATAATACGAATAATTGAAATATTTTAATCGGTTTTTAGAATAATTTTAGAAAACCCGTAGTTATACACATATATATTATATATACTTTAATATATACTATGAATAAAAATTTGTTTACAAATTCAACTATCTTTAATTTTATGTAATGTACAGACAAATTTACAGAGAAATGTGACCATTTAAGATTTTGAAAACATTAAATATTAAATAAAATAAAGACTTTTATTGATTCAGAGTTTTGGGTGTGCATTTAGTTATAAAAGAGGGAAAAACAATAAAATATTTTAATAATATCATTGATACAGTAAATACTGTGATTTCAATAATATCATGTAAAATTGTCTGTCCTATTTTCTTATATAGTAATATAGTATTAGAAAGATAGTAAAATCTATTTGGAAATAAATATTACAAAAATTCAAAATTCTGTGTAAATTGTAATTTCATAATTTTACTGAATTTCTTTGAAAAATTACGAATTACGAAAATAAAACAAATTCTCATCAATGAAATATTTTTAAAATGAGTATCTAAAACAATAAAAAATATTTAAGTATAGATAAACAAAATGTTGTTGTTACTACGACTATATTTTCGATTATAATTTTAATTCTATAGAAAATAGATATAGTTAATTAATTTTTACCTGAATGGAATAAGTTATAAATAATAAATTATTATAAGTTTTTTTTTGGTTTCATTGTTATAATTCAATTTTATTTTATTTTGAGAAATAAAAAATTATTTATATTGTTTTTTTTTATAAGAAATAGCTTCACATATACTAAGAATATTTTACATAGCCATATAGGGAATTTCATTTGATGGTTAAAAAAAAAATGTTATTCATGTTAAAATAATGAATAATAATATTTTTTAAATATTGTCTATGCATTTTTAGAATAAGTATAGGTAGTTAAATAAAATATAGAACATGGTAGTTTATAAAGTAATTCTGTTGAATAAAGGTGATTAATTCTGAGTAGAAATTTAACTACGAAATTATGTTCAGTATATTTAAAAAAAATTTGATTGTATATTTTTAATTAAATAATTTATATTAAGGAGTTTTGTTTAACAAATATAATTGTGACATAAACTTTAATAATAGATTTTAGTTAAGTTTATCAAATTGTATTAAAAAGTTTAATTTATATTATTGCTATAAATCTCATATTAAATTTTTTTTAATATAGAGTGTTATTTTAAAACAAAAAATATAAATTAATTAAAATTTGTATTTACATAAATATATGACTTATTTATTATTAGACATGGATTCATTCAGTAAGGTTAATGGCTTGATGCTTAATATTTTCCTCAAATATAGCTACAACAAAACATTTCATTTAGTAAATCTTAGTGCCTATATTAATTCTTTAGTCATCGAGAATATTTAGATTATAAAAAAATTAGTGTAGCACTTGTAGAAATAGAATGTTGTGCTTAAGAAGTTTAATCAGTTTTCAATTATTGTCACAGTTTCAGTTAATTACAGTAAATGAATTTTTGAAACTTAAATTAACTCCCTGCTGAAATAACAGCTATAAATAAACCAGTTAACTGTACTCGACGGGTCAAACCTCTTTTATTTCTTGGATAAATTTCTCTTATAATCCTATGGCTTCTACCTGGTATTTCTATAATTATATTGAGTTCGTTACAGTTTTTCTAGAAACATTACAATTTCCTTGCTTTTGTTCTTGATTCCTATAATTCTACCATAGAAGTATGAAGTTGTTTAACTTTCACTTTTTGGTCTAATATAATTTATTTATATTTTTCGTTATATTATACAAAAAAAAAAAAAAAAAAATTTCATAGAAACTTGTTGATAATATATCTTGTAAAAAAATTATTTACAAAAAGACAAAAGCATTTGTTTTTAACATAACTCTTGGGAAGAACATATTAATCCGCAAAAATTTTACTATATTAAATTTTTAAATAGTTTGTTAATATGTATTATTAATATTTGATATGTAAAATTTCCAACTATAATAATTGTATAATGCTTTCCTAGAATGTTAATTTTTTTTTTAGTTTTTTCTTCAAAATTCTTCATTTGGATATCAAAATGACTCTTTATTTTTTTCGGGTATACTAAAATATGCAAACAAAATTAATGTCTAATTTTAATATTTAATACTGAATGAAAAACTGAAAATAATATCTGATGAATAAACAAAAACCGGAAATATACAAAATTTTATGCTAATGATAGATTTTTTTATATAGAGTTTAGATAACGTAAATTTATAGAATATTGACCACTTTTAGAAAAGTTTGTAATTTTAGGTACAAACGGCGGATGCCTTTTTTGATTTGGGTTTCAAACACTAGACAAAATGTTATAGGAAAATAACAAAAAAACCATTAGTGTAATCCACTAAATATGGTTCTAGTTTCTGTTTTGTCAAAATGTGATTAACTATTATTATTAGATCTCATTTAAAAATCTTAAAAAGATTTAATTATGCTAATTTACCAATCACTGACAATACCAAATAAATTTCCAAAAAAATAATTGAAATTTCATGATATCCAGGTGAAATTTCAATTATTTTATAAAAATGATATTGCGTAGGTCAGTGATTGTAAAATTTACTTTACCTTATTTACTTTTTTTTTGTAGATATTCTAGTTAGTCTTTAAATCAATAATTATATTAAATTTTATCGGTTTGTATTTTAATTATAAATAAATTTGAACATATAAACAGAATTTAGTTTAAATTTTTGAATTAATAATATTTAATAAATAGTATATATATATATATATATATATATATATATATATATATATATATATATATATATATATATATATATATATATATATATATATATATATATATATATATATATATATATATATATATATATATATATAACCTTTCACGAATCTTTTAGTTTATATACAATGTATTTAAAAGAATTAATGATTTGCTTGAATAACTAAACTTTTTTGCTTAATTATAATAAAAAGATAATTAATTACAATAAAATTAAGGTCATATTTAAATTGAGTGGCGCTACTTATATTAAAAAAAATCGGAATTTATTTTTGATAATTTTGAGCTATTGTTTTGTAGCTGAGTTTACTCCTTTTTTAAATAATAGATTTGTTCTAAGTTAAAAATTTTCAGAAAAGAATAATCTATTATTTTATACGCTTTGTATGTATATCCTATAAGTATGTATATCCTATATGTATAAGTAGTTCACTATAAGTAGTTTTTGTTTTATAAATTATTATTTAACTATTGTGTTAAAAAGATTTACAAACAGAAAATGTAAGAACTTTTGTATATTAAAGAATAGGACAAAACTGAATTTTAGTCATAGTTTAAATATACTTTGAAGTAAATTCGTCTACTACTCTGCTTAATTAGTGCTTTTCTCAAGTTAAATAATACTTAACTACATTATAATCAATATGAATTATATTTTTAATTTAATTTAATAAAAATGTTAATTTAAATATTAATTAATAATTATTATTATCTTTTGTCTACTTTTAGATACATCCACAACTGTTGATTGTACACTAAGTTCAGAAAGTACTGGACAAGAATGTTTAGATAATGTTTGTCAACGTTTACTTATTAATCAACCAGAATTTTTTGGTTTACGTTATTTAATAAAAGGTAGTCGTGATGAATTACGTTGGATTGATTTAGAACGGCCACTTAGCCGTCAATTAGAAAAATATGCTGCATGTCCAAAATTATATTTACGTGTACAATATTATATAATATCTGGTGTTAGTTTATTAGATGATGAAGTATCTAGATATTATTATTTTTTACAATTAAAAAATGATGTTGTCGAAGGTCGTATTTCATGTGACGTTAAACAAGCTGTATTATTAGCATTATATTGTCGACAAGCTGAATATGATAATTATCAACAAAAAGATAAAAATACAATTGATTATTTAAAAACATTATTACCATTTCCAAAACGTGTATTAGAAGAAGGTTTACAAGAAAGTTTAATTGAAGAAATATTGCAGCATAATCCTGGGTTACAAAATTTAAATCAAAGTGCTGCTGAAGAATGTTTTATAGCTGTTTGTCAGCAAGTTGATGGTTATGGTCAAGAAAAGTTTTGGGTTAAAGATAATCATAGTAATGAAGTACAATTGGGTTTAAGTATAAATGGTATTGCTGTATGGTGTCAAGATAAAATTAAATTTTATCCATGGCATGAGGTTAAAAATGTTATAAATTTAAAAAGAACATTTAATATTGAACAAGAAGAAAAACAAATTGTATCATTTACATTTCCTGAGGCTGAAACTGGGCGTTATTTTTGGCGTTTATGTGTATTACAACACTTATTTTATATGAAATATGAATTAAATAGAACACAACAACAGCAACAGCAACAACAACAACAACAAAATCAACAACAATTACAACAATCAATAACGAATCTTTCAGTTTCATCTGTTGGACAAAGACCATCACCAGGAAATCAATCATCATCAACAGCAAATTTATTTCAAAATTATTCAAGTGATTATAATAATGATGATAGTCAAGAAGATTTATTAAATGAACATTTATATTTTACGGAATCACAAATATTAGAAAAGAAAAATTCAGTAATATCATCAAATTTATCATTAACAAATAGTCAACAACAGTTACATCAACTACAGCAACAACAACAATATCAAATATTAGGACAAAGTCGTACAAATATTCCAAATATTGTTAATGATTATGGCGGTTCAACAACAACAACTAATAATGGAGGTGGTAGTGGTATAAGTGGCAGTGGTGTATTTTCATCACAAATTATTGATCAATTAGATAATCATAATATATATCATCAGAGTAATAATCGTTTACAAAGTACATCATGTTTGGATTTAAGTAATAATAATTACAATAATAATAATAATATAAATGGTCAAGATATTGAACGTTTAAAAGCACTATTACCAACATATCGTCCAGCTCCCGATTATGAAACAGCTGTACAACAAAAATATCGTGCTAGTAGTTCAAATGAAATCCAAATGATACGACGTGTCCCATCACAAGCAGCAATATATGTTAGTGGTGGTGGCAGTCAACCAGATGTTCACAATTTATCAAAAGATAATAATAATATAGCAATGCAACATCATTTTGTTCAACAACAGCATCATCAGCAACAGCAATTACATCATTATCCTGATGTAACACAAACAACAGCAGCTGCTGCAGTTTTACAAAATCAAATTAATCATGGTTCTGCTGCAAATTTATATTCAAATATTGATTTAGTACAACGATTACAATTAATGAGATTAAAACCACCACCACCATATCCAGCAAATCGTTTAAGTTCAACTTCAACACCAGATTTAGCTGTTGCAGCTGCAGCAACAAATATACAACGAACACCATTTGGTTATCGTGGTGGTACATATGTTTCTGGTTCCAGTCCCGACTTAGTATCAACTCGAACATTTTTAAATGCTCCCCAACATTCACAACAACAACAACTTCAGCACCAACAACAACAACAACAACAATATCCACCTGTACAGTATTCATATTTAAATCACCCTATTGTTGGTCATCATCATTCACAACCATATTTACCTCATGGTACATTTGAAAATTTAAATATGATTGAAGAACAACCACCACCATTACCAGAATCTCTTGCACCATCAGCCGCTGCAACAACAATATTTTCAAAACCACAACCACCAATACCACCACAATCATTATATCGTCAACAACAACAGCAACAACATTTACAACAACAACAGCAACAAAATGAATCAAATTTATTACACAAATCTACAATAAATGGTTCAATTGAACCAATTTATGAAAATGTGCCATTTCCTTGTCTACCACCACCACAACAACAACAAAGTTCTGGATCAACAATTGAAATTCGTAACAGAACATCAAGTATACAATCAGCACCAGGTGGAATTCATCAAGAAACATCAAATTTGCAAGGTAGAATATAGACTTTTTTATCTTGTTTTATTATTTAAATTTTAATTCAGATTTTTTAAATATTATCATTAAATTATATTTATTGATTTGTCGATCTGAACTTAATCAAACAATAAAAAAAATATTAATAACTAATGAAAAGATTAATTATTATCAATATATTTTTTAATATTACTTATTTATTTTTAATTAGACACATTTTACAAATTAATGACTAAAACACAATTTTATTAGTCATTAAATTCCAATTATAAAACACAAAATATTTATTTATAAATTTCCATATTTCCTAATCATTCAAATTACGATTAAATATTGTACAGAAACAAAAATTATATACATTTAATTTTATTTATCTAAATTAGCTTAAAAAATAAAAGCGTGAACTCAAAAACAAAAAAATTAGAATGATGATAATAGAATTAAAAAATATTATTATTTTTCCAGATATTAGTATGACTGGTGTTAGCGGTGGTAGTGCAACAAATATGTTAACAAATTCAAATAATCATCATATATCAAATGAATTTCTACCACACCAAACACAACAATCAACCAAATTAACTGGTAATATAACTGGTAGTAGTTCAAATTTTTCATTAAATAAGAATATTGTTGATCAAATGAGTGGCAATGTTAATGATTTTCAACATCATCATCAACAACAATTACAACAACAACAACAGCAACACTCAAATATTCTTAAAATAAATAGTGGTAGTGCTAATATATCTGACCGTAATATATCAGTACATTCATCTAGTATTGGTTCATCAACAAAATATCAAGAAGAAAAAATTTCTGGTTCAGCATCAACAAATCCAAATACATCTACAGCAATTTCATCATTTTTAAATTCATCACATGGTTCTGGATTTTCATCAACATCAGCAATTAACGATTCAGCAATATCTTCAAGTTCATCCTCTGTTGCAGTTATTGGTAAAGAGAAACGTAAAAAACGTTGGGGTATTTTAGGTGGTGTTGGTAAAAGTAAAAATACATCAAATGAAAAAAAAAGTGCTACATTGGGTAGAGAGAAAACAAATAAAAGTAAGAATAAAGACGAACAATTATCAAAAGAAGAAGCTAATATTAGACATCGCTGGTCAACGGGTTTACCAAAATTACAACCATTATCAGCAAGTTATAGTAAGGATAAGTTGGTAAGTTAAATATTAAAATTTTATATTTAAAATAAATGAACATATAGAGAAATAAATGATTATCTTTTTTACTTGTGTTTGTAGTGCCAAATTTTAGATTCCAAATTAAATGATACTCAACTATTTCTTGAATTTGAACGTATACCAAAACGACGTGATAGTGCTCGATACGAATGTGCCTTATTAGTAGAAAATAAAACAAAAAATTCAGATCCAAATTTTTTGCCATATGATGATAATAGAGTACGAATAACACCAACTATGGATAATCGTCATGGTTATGTAAATGCATCGCATATTTCAGTAAGAAAATTAATTTAATTTTATTATTTTAAATATTTATAATTTTTATTTACATATATTATCTATTTAGTCAACTGTTGGTACAAATCAACGGTTTTATATAATTGCTCAATCACCATATGATCAACATACAATACAAATATTTTGGCAATGTGTATGGGAAGCTGATGTATATTTATTAGTTCAATTATCTGAAGATTTAAATTATATCCCACCAACAACAAATAAATCAATTGAATGTGGACAGGTAAAAACAATAAATCTAATATTTTTAAAATTAAAAAAAAACATTGGCATTGATTCTAATTTGTTCAATTTTCATTCTAGTTTCAAATTTTTCAAGAATTTTCACAAAAAACTGATCGATGTATTACTAGTAAATTACGTTTATATCATCAACAATCAAAACGTTTTCGTTCAGTTTGGCATTTAAATTATACTGATTGGGCTGAACAAAATTGTCCACGTGATGTTGGTTTATTTTTAGATTTTCTTGAAGAATTAAGTTCGGTACGGTCAGCATCAATAAATGAAGTACCACCTGGACATAATACAAATCCACCAGTATTAATACATTGTCGTGAAGGTGCGGGACGATCTGGTGTAACATTAGCTGCTGATTTATTATTATATACGTTGGATCATAATCAAGTAAGTTTTAAGTTTTTTCCAATTTAATTTTAAAATTAAAACGAAAAATTTTTAATTTATAGAAATTATAAAAATATTTCATAATTAATTTACAGGATTTAGATATACCGCGTGTAATTGGACAATTGCGACACCAACGTGATAATTTAATACCATCTTTAGCTCAATATAAATTTATCTATGCTTTACTTATTACATATTTAAAACGAACACGACTTATTTAAATAAAACAAACAATATACAACATAAAATATCGAAATTACCATGAAATTTTCATGTTATCACTAAAACTTTAGTTAAAAATCTTAAAGTTAAGTTAAATAAAAAAAAAATTAAATTTAGTTTTATTTACATTTTACGAAAATTATTATGTAAATGTTTATTTTCATTTGTTTTAGAGTTGTTTTTTTATTAAGGAAATACAAATGACTTTATACAGAACAATATATTTAACTACATAAAAAATGGGAAAAATACTAATAAATTGTTTAATTTTATTTCTTAGAAATGAAACATATTATCCCAATGTTATTGACAGGAATATATTTTTAATATTTTGTTTATATATATATATATTTTTTAGATAATGATTAAAAAAAATATTAATATTAATTTTAAAATATTTAAAATAAAATGTGCCTTATATAAAATATTAAATAAAATTTTTTTTGTTTTACTATAAGTATTTAACGAATTTTCTGAAGCCTTATTGTAAAATGGTTTTTGTTTTAAAACACTCAAATTATTTTTGTATATGTGTATCTATTTAAAAAGAAAATTACACAAAAATAAAAGTAAAAAAAATGGTATTGTAAAAGTAGTTTATATCAAGAAAGATTTTAAATTACAAGTGTGTTATAATTGTTCATATTTTATATAATAAAATATAATTTAATATACGTTAAAATAACTGATTTTATTAAATTAAAGGATAAATTAATATGTAAATTAATCGCAAAATCTAAATGATTACAAAACATAACTAAAGTTTTCAAATTCCATATTTTTTGTTTATAAAATAAAAAAAGTTGTACTTCAATTTGCGCTACAAATCGTCTACAATTGGAAACTCAGATATAAAATTTCTCAAATTTAATATGCAAACTGATACATATATTATGATTATTTTCTTTGTGCTATTATTAATTATTGACCATTTAAATTTTATACCAACAATATATTATTGCTCCAATTTCCAATTGAATGTTTCAAAATCAATAAATTTAATTGTTATAAAATTAAATCAAATCACCTTAAAAAATATTTCTTATTGAATACATTCAAAATAAAAATAAAATTCTGACATATATTTTTTTAAATTCTGTTGTAAATTCAATGAATATCTTTAAAAAACAACAAATCATTCAATTTGTTTATTTTTATTTAAATTATTAATTATAAATAATTTTTTAGTTATGTTTTGTAATCATGCATCACGTCATCGAAATGAACATAATAATAATAATAATAATAATAATAATAATGCTATTTGCAATAACAATACTAGCAGAGGTACAAGAACACTATGTTTATATATAATTTCAACAACAATTGTTTCAATTATTGTTTTTATTGTTGCATTATCATATAACAAATCTCTAACAAGATTAGGAAATTTAGAAACAGACGTTAAAGAAATATTGGTTGGTAAAATATACAATATCAAGCTAACGAAAATTGAAATTATATATACATATTTTTTATTAAACTATCATAGCAAGTCTTATCTGATATGAATTCCAATACGAATAATGTAAATCAAGTTAAAGAAACAGATACTTGCGGAAGTAATCCTGTAGTACAACAATCATCAGCTATTACATGTGGGAAATGTTCACAATCTGTAATTGAAGAAACCGTTAAAAAACATACAGAACATTTAAATAAAGAAATACTAGCAACTAAAAAACAAATAGATGCATTAAAAGATGTTTATAAATGTGGGAATAATAAGAAACCGAAACCAGCAGCTCCTGTTAATTATGCATTAGAATCATTGGGTAATTATATATATATATATATATATATATATATATATTTTAATTTATAATATTTAATTTCTACAAATAAAATCTTTTTAATAAAAGAAAATTAAATTTTTTTTTTTTTGGTTTTTTGGTAAGGAGCAAAAATAGAATATGTTGAAGATAAACCATATTATACAGACAATCCAATTTTAACTTATATGGGATTTCATTTTTCTAATTCACCAAGACAAATTTTATGTGAATCAACAAGTCCAGGAAATTGTTATGCATTTAGGGGTACTAAAAGTACAGTTGTTATTAATTTAATGAGAACAGTTCTTATAGATTCTATATCTATTGAACATATATTAGATACAATGACACCAAGTGGTGATATATCAAATGCTCCAAAAGATTTTGAAGTTTATGTAAATATTTTTCTTTTATTTTCTTAAATTATATTGAAATTATATTTTGTGTAGGGTATAAATTCTTTAAAATGTGCAAAAGAAGATGAAATATTGTTAGGAAAATTTACGTATAATATCCAAAATCGAGAAGTTATTCAATATTTCACAACAAAATTGGAAACACAAAATATGTGTTTTTTATATGTTAAATTTAAATTTTTAACAAATAATGGTCAGAAAAATTATACGTGTGTATATAGGTGGGAATTATTTATATATATATATACTTGTTTTGAAATTCCATTAATATAAAAATAATATTAATATTCGTTATATCCTTTTCTAGAGTTGGAATTCATGGAAGACTTGGTAAATCATAAAAAAAGTTCATAATAAATAACAATAGCTAAATGTTATTATTATTGAGATATTCATACATTTATATATTTTTTGAAATTAACATTTTTTATTTATTTTTTTCCAAAATAATTATATTTAAGAATAAATATTATAACAAAAGTATTAGGAATTGAAAATTAGTTTTCTAATTAAAAATCAAGGGAAAAAATCTATATAAAATTTATATAACATATTTTTTGAATTAAAGAGACTAGCTTTTAATCCGAAATTAAGCGTAAGATTTTTGTACCAGCAATGTCAGATCAAATTGTGTTACAAAAATAAAATTACAATATATCTGAAAATTGAAAATGGCTTACCTACTTTAATACGGTCGCCCAACTCCTGAAGCATCCCTAAAATTTTTACTTTAAATTAATATTTTCTGATAACATTATTCTTGTTTTTATTTATTATATACCCGCTACCCGTTTTTCTGAAATATGTATGTTTATACCTGGATTTACCAACTGCGTATTTTGACCAGAGTATATTTCGTATGTCACCAACCCTTGAGAAGGGTTGGTGACATACGAAATATATCACCAACCCTTGAGAAGAAATATTTTCAATTTTACAACTCTCAAAAATGGTTTGGTAGAAAAAATAGGTAGAGTGCAATTGTTGCTAGTTTTACTGTAATCTTTTGTATAAAAAAAAAATTATATCATAGATTTTTAATACATTTATTTAGAATAATATTTTTTTGTTTTTTAAATAGTATTACAAAAAATTAGAAGTTTTATTTATGGAAATGTTTTTTTAAAATTATAATTTTGCCACAATTTATTAACGTAAGAACATAAAAATTTGACCTAAACTCTTCTTTCAAAATATATATGAATTTCGTTTTCTCGACAATTTAAAATTTTTTAAATAAAATAAAAACATTAAAAACGAATACCAAAGAAAATTGTGATGATAAAAAAAACTTAAAATTTATTTCTTAAATATTTAATAATAATGTGATCGGACAATGATCACTACCCAAAACTTTTGATCTTATTACGTTGTCAACAATTTTTGGCATAATTTTTTCTGATGCCAAAAAATAATCCAAACGCCAGCCAACATTTTTAGCTCTAGCATTTCCCATATATGTCCAAAATGTGTAAGCATCTTTTTTATTTGGATTAAAATGCCTAAAAGTATCAACAAAACCATATGATAATAATGTTGACATACCGTCACGTTCTTCTTGTGTAAAACCAGCATTACGTTTATTTGTTTTTGGATTAGTTAAATCAATTTCATTATGGGCAACATTCATATCACCACAAATTATTACTGGTTTCTTATCATTTAATTTTAATATATATTTATGGAAAATATCATTCCAACGTAAACGTTTTGGTAATGTTACCAATTTACGACCAGCATTTGGTACATAAACACAAATTAAATAAAATTTTTCATATTCTGCTGTCATAATTCGACTTTCATCATCTTGTTCACTATCACCTAAACCATATTCAACGTTAATAGGCATTATTTTCGAATATATCGCGATACCATTAAAACCACCTGGTTTTGATAACCAATATGGATGATACCCAGATATTCGCGCTTCTTCCGGAATTTGATCTTCTGCACATTTCAATTCCTAAAATAAAATGTTAAATATTATATTTTTTAATTTATTTATAGTTTCAATGTAATTCACAATTCTACTTTTACCTGTAAGCAAAATATATCTGGTTTTTCATACGTTATATATTCCATACCACCTTTTTTAAGCCATGCTCTTAGACCCGCTACATTCCAACTGGAAATTTTTAAATTATGATTTTTTGACAAACTGAAATCCACTTCATCGTAAGAAGTTGCAGTTGCATTCATTTTAGATTTTTTCTCTTCTGGCTTTTTGTTAATCTTATCGCTGTTTTCATTAACTTTACGTTTTTTAGCAGCTGAATAATTGAAATAAAAATTATCACATAAAAATAAAGCAAAGATTTAGTTAATTGATATTGGAGATAATTAAAACAACAATAAAATTGGAGATAATTAAAACAGCAATTTTAGTTATATTATCAATCAAAAATAAATCAAAATGAAAAATAAATAAAAAGTTCAGATAAGGGTAGAAGTTCTTAGAGAGAAGAGTATTTTCTTACCAGTTTTTGATTTTTCTCCGACCACGTTTAAAATATTTTGTTCTTCTTCATCTTTGATATTATCATCCTTTTCAATAGAAGCTGTTGCACGTTTTGCACGCGTTATTGTTGATTTAGCTGTTGCACGCATTGTTGATTTTTTTACTTCAGCTGTTATTTTCTTAGTTTCTGTAAAAAATAATTTTAATAAATTAATTATAAAAATCTAATAATTTTGACATATTTAAAATATATTTACTTTTAATGTCTTTCTTGTCTTTAATATCTGCAGCATCAGTTGCTGCTGTACTTTCTTTCATATTATTTTGTGCTTTTGTCTTTGCTACCCTTCCTTTTTTAATCGGAACTACTACTTCATCATGGTCTTTGTTACCTGTTCCGTTCATTTTATGTTTTTGACCAGCAACAGCAACATCAGCTGCCTTTTTTCGTCCTTTTGGTTTCTTTGAAGTAACCAAAGGTTGAACATAAGCAACTGGTTTATTTTCTTCAAGATCATCATATTCATCCACATCAGGTAAACCAATTTCTTTTTCTTGCTCATTAATAGCTTTCCTAGATTGTGATTTCTTTGGAACAATATTTTCAACAGTAGTTTTTACTGACTGTTTTGTTGTAACTGATTTTACAACTTCACGTATTTTTTTCAATGATTTCTTATCAACAGGATTTTCTTCATTTCCATTTATTTTTTCAATATTGTTTTGTATAGCATCACCATTCGTGTCAGACAATTTTCTACGACCTCTTTTAGCTGGAGCTTTCTCTGCTGTTACAATGTTTATTTTTTCTACTATAACTTCTTCAGCATCGTTTTTTTTAGTTCTTTGGCCTCTTGTTTTTGCAGCAGGAAGGACAGCAGCAACTACAACAGCATCTGTAACAGATTTTGTTTCTGACGAAAACTTCTCTTTAACTGTAGTTGTTTTTTTCTGATTTCCACGTTTTTGTATTGTTGGAGCTTCAACATTAAGTTGATCATTTTTGATATTAGCATTTAAAATTTCTGTAGTAGAATCTGCTTCAAAAATAAATAAAGAGTAATTGAAGCATTTTACAAATAAAATAAATGCAATTATTTACCAATAACATTTTCTTGTCCAGCGTCTGGTTGTTCTTTAACAGCAGCTTTACGGCTACGGCCTTTTCTACCAGTCATTTTTTTCTATAAAAAAATATATTCTTGGGTTCAAAGTTGTATATATTTTACCTACATTACTGTACAATATGCAGTTAATTCTTGGGTACAAAGTTGTATTGTTACAAAAAATGGTGGCATTATGACAGATAATTAAAATATATATATTTTAATTATAATTTTTTTAAAATTTGCAATTCTTAAATTTATTTGCGAAATATATTGTAATTATATGTGAATGAATTTAATTATAGATTTTATGTTTCAATTAAACAATCATGAAAAATAATATAATTAATTACAATAATTTCACCGGCCGGCATTTTAAAATTAATTTATTACATTTATTTTCTGTCTGTTTTAAATCTAGTTTATTTTAAAATATATTTAATATTTTATTTAGTTTACTTTTACTTACTATTTTAAATGAATTCTATGTACAGCGCACAAAAAAAATAAATTATAGCCAGCTTTTTGCGCCAAACCACAAACACGAACGAAAGGCAGAAAACTGAAACAGCGTTACCGTTGTGCGATATTTAAATGAAATCGATTTAAAAAAAAAAAATTAGTAGATTTTTGAAAAGACTAATAGTTGTTTCTTACAATTAGATTAATTGTCGTTTGGAAATTAGAATGCCACAAATGCTATTGTAATGCTTAATCGATAAACCAATATCAACACAACGAAACATATATCGTTTTTGTTCTTTTGGTTCAAATGCATTGCATAATCTTTTCTTTATGACTTATGGTGAATTCTTTCTTAGGTAAATTCTGAACTCCGTATAGTTTGCTATATAAAAAGCAACATTTTTACTGCTCTGCCTTAAAATCAGTAAATTCTGAACTCTTTTCATTTTTTTAAAAAGAACAGAAATAATTCTACATTTTATTTCATGTTTGCTATGCAACATTCGGCAACATTCTCCGAACCCGAATATAATTTTGCAAAACACGGAATATGGCGCCCCGGCCTCACACAAACAAAAAACATTCAGAAACAAAATAAAGGAAGCAGATCTGCTACAATACCATTGCCGCGTTAATTCCAATTTCGCATTTTTTTCAACTCTTTATCAGACCGTCGAACCGCAATTGAAGCGAAAACCGAAAATAGCTATTAACCGCTTAAAAATTAAAAAAAAAATTTTAAAACCTGGCGAAATTGTCGGCGTAACATAAAAAAAAATATTAATCACCAAAAATGTGGAAAATTAATATACTGTGAATTAAATTCTAAAATTTGGAAGAGGGGAATTATTTACTTTAGTAGGCAAGTAAAGTATGTAAATAAATTTTTTGGAGGACATTAAGTTATACGTTTTCTTAACGGTCAGTCGGGCTCGGTCAATTGTTATTACGTTCACACTTTTATTTCGCGTGTTTTAAAAAAAAGAGGACATTAAGTTCTGGATTTTCATATCAGTCAGTCGCATTCGGACCATTTTAATTATTATTCCGTTCAATTTTTTTTTTCGCGTGTGTGTTGTAAGGAAGTGTTAAAAATTATGCTAAGAAAGTGTTTATAAAAATAAAAATAAAAAAAAAAAAAAAAAAAGAGGAAGTAAATTTCCCAAAGTAATTTAGTGTAGAGTAGAGGATTTAAAGCGTTCAAAAAATTTTTTTTCTTTATAACTTCCTTTCTAGAATTTCCAAGAGAGGAGAGGCAGAATATTTTTTTGGTTAATGCATTGGCAGCTTTAAAAAAAGAGGACATTAAGTTCTGGGTTTTCATATCAGTCAGTCGCATTCGGACCATTTTAATTATTATTCCGTTCAATTTTTTTTTTCGCATGTGTGTTGTAAGGAAGTGTTATAAATTGTGCTAAGAAAGTGTTTATAAAATTTAAAAAAAAAAAGAAAAAAAGAGGAAGTAAATTTCCCAAATTAATTTAATGTAGAGTAGAGGATTTAAAGCATTAAAATAATTTTTTTCTATTATAACTTTCTTTCTAGAATTTCCAAGAGAGGAGAGGAAGTATGTTTTTTGGGTTAATGCATTTGCAACTATAGTAAATTTTTTTTTTGGAATTCATTAAGTTTAGGATTTTCTTATCGGTCAGTCGCGCTCGGTCAATTATTATTAAGTTCACAGTTTTTTTTCGCGTGTTTTAAAAAAAAGAGGACATTAAGTTCTGAGTGTTCATATCAGTCAGTCGCATTCGGACAATTTCAATTATTATTCCGTTCCATTTTTTTTTCGCGTTTGTGTTGTAAGGAAGTGTTTAAAATTGTGCTAAGAAAGTGCTTATAAAATTTAAAAAAAGAAAAGAAAAAAAGAGGAAGTAAATCTCCCGAATTAATTTAGTGTATAATAGAGGATTTAAAGCGTTAAATAATTTTTTTTCTATTATAACTTTCTTTCTAGAATTTCCAAGAGAGGAGAGGAAGTATGTTTTTTAGGTTAATGCATTTGCAACTATAGTAAATTTTTTTTTTGGAATTCATTAAGTTTTGGGTTTTCTTATCGGTCAGTCGCGCTCGGTGAATTATTATTTACGTTCACAGTTTTTTTTCGCGTGTTTTAAAAAAAAGAGGACATTAAGTTCTGGGTTTTCATATCAGTCAGTCGCATTCGGACAATTTTAATTATTATTCCGTTCAATTTTTTTTTCGCGTGTTGTTTTAAGGAAGTGTTAAAAATTGTGCTAAGAAAGTGTTTATAAAATTTAAAAGAAAAAAAAAGAGGAAGTAAATTTCCCAAATTAATTTAGTGTAACAGATTTAAAGCCTTATTAAGCTTTGGTTAAGATACCAAATGGTTTAGTGTAAAATAAAAAAAAAGGGTAATAAAAAATATTCAAAAAGATGAAATTAAAAAAAAAGTGGAAATAATGTTGGTATTTTTTTTAATTGTCTAAAGAAAGTGTTTTAGAAGAACAACGCGTTCGGTGTTCGGTCAAATATTATGTTAATTATATGTTCTCTTTTTTTCTTCCTAACGTAGTTTAAAAATATGTGCTCAATTCGGACAATGAAAATAAAGAGGAAAGTAAATTTCGCAAATTAATTTAGTGTAAAGGATTTCAAGTCTTAAAATAATTTTTTTCCTATAATAACTTTCTGAAGTTTGGAAGAGGGGAGGAATGGTTTTTTTATTGGATTCTTTGGCAGCTATATTAAATTTTTTTTTTTTTGCAGGCATTAAGTTATGGGTTTTCATATCGGTCAGTCGCGTTCGGACAATTTCAATTATTTCGTACACAAATCTCTTCGCGTGTGTTGTTCTGTTTATAAAATTATAAAAAAAGTGTTTATAAAATTATAAGAAAAAAAAGGGGAAATAAATTTCCCAAATTAATTTAGTGTAACAAATTTAAAGCCTTAAATTTAAATATATTTTTTTTATCAAGTGTTTTTTATTAAGCTCTGGTTAAGATAGCAAATGGTTTAGTGTAAAATAAAAAAAAAGTGTAATAAAAATAAAAAAAAAATTATAATAAGTTTTGCTTATATATAAAAAAAAAGTTAAAATTCAAAGAGGTGAAATTAAAAAAAGTGGAAATAATTTTGGTAATTTTTTTAATTGCCAAAAAAAGTGTTTTAGAAGAACAACTATCATCGTGGAAAGAAAGAAAAAAATATAAGGTAATTTTTTTTTAAAAATATTTAATTATATACTTAATTTTAAATTTTATATCATATGTTTCCTTTGAATTATTCTTAAGTTGACATGTCTATAAATATATACCGTATAGGAAAATGAAAATTAAATTCTTGGGGAAAAGGGCGGGGGGAATTATATTGTACCAAAATTTATCTTATAAAAATCGCGCTCTAATTTTTTTTATGCAAAGTTACCCAGCTTTGTATGATCAGATGTTCACGAAACTTAATGAAGTCGAAAATAATTTTTTAGTGCAGCAGGGCTTTTCTTTTACCATATAAGGGGCATGGATTTCCCTCAGAGATTTTTTCCAAAACATTGTATAACAATAAATTATTTCAGCTGATATTCGAGCACTAGATTATAGTAGTAACACAATTTAATCATAAACTCCATTTAACTTTAATTTATTTGTCGACTTAGCTGAGACGGATTTTTAAGCTTTTTTAAAAAGTAAATCGCCATGATTAAAATCGTAAATCGTCAAAACATAATCAGAATATTAAAATATATCAATATATACATATATTATGCTATAATTGTAGTTTCAAAGATAAATAAATTTTGTGCCTAAAGGAAAGGTTTGATTGGAATAACTAGTCTTTCTAATTCATATTTTAGTTTAATATATATGTAAACTAAAAGTAAATTAAGAATATTTAGAATTTAAGAGATATTATATTTCAAATAAGCGAAGTTTGTCGAATAAATGTTTATAATCAAAACAAAACAACCGGAACGTATAAGCAATTGGATTTTGAACTACTAAACAGTACTGTTCACTAGTACAAAATTGATTTTTTTACAAGAATCCTTTCAAATATCGGCCTTTTAAAAAATCCGAAATTAATAAAAAAAAAAGTTGTTACCTTAATACATTTGCATTAAAACAAAAAATTCTTAAATTAAAACAAACTTTTTTACAATATAATATTTTTATTAATTTATTTATTTTTATTTACATAATTTTTCTTTTATTTACTTATAAAAATATATTATTTTACATAAAAAATTCTAAAAAGCTAAAATATTTTAACACATTCAACATTATTTCTGTCTAATATATCTCTGTGGTTATTTTGCCGAAAACCGGATCAAATTGATCTAACAACCAAAAATTTAGTTATGATAAACTAATAAAAGTCAGTTTTAAGATTTCGTCAATTTTATAGCCTGTTTTATAATTTCGTCATTTCGTTAGTATGTATTAGATTATATAAGTGAACGTGTTAAATAAATTTATTTAAATTCTTTTTAAAGGATAAAAAATCCATTCTCTTTTATTTAGAATTTCAAAAATTTGAGCAGAAAAAAAAATACTTGTAACTTTCCAATATGGAAAAAAATTAAAATATTAATATTAAACATAAAAATTATAAATTGGATAAAAATTATTTATATATTTAATGAAATAAATTATTATAAATATTAATTTTTTGTAACTTCTTCAAAACATAATTATAGTATTTTCGAAAAATATAATGTAATATAATATAACTAACTATATGTATTAGTTTAAATTCTATAATAATTAACAAAATTTTTATTTACATTATATATCTACATAATATATTTTAATTTATAAATTTTATAAAACATTTTCAAATATTTGAATTAGTTCATCCATTCCTTTTAATAAACCTTCTTCACGATTACCTGGTATCCATTCATGACGATGTGTTACATTAATATTATTTGGTAATATTCTTGATTTAGCAAAATCAATTAACCATATACCATATTTATAATTATCATATATTATAAATATACTTGAACCAACAATTTCATGTTTATGAAAAAATTCTGATTTTTCCATTAATTGTCGCATTTGATATAAGCGTTTTATTAAATTATTACATAAATTTTTATTATTATTTAAGAAATTTTTAATTGTGTATTGAATTTGTTTAGTATGTTTAATTTTTTTTAAATCATTTATTGGTTTATTACCAGATATTCGTAATGCTTCAATACGAAAACCTTTTTCATGTGATGATGACATTTCTTCACGAAATTGCATATAACGTAATTTTGTTATTGCTTTTAATTCATGTTCTAATTCTGTTGGACCATTTATATCAACTGATAACATTTTTTTATATAAATCTGGTCGTAATGTATTATTTGTTACTTCAGATTCTAAAAATGTACGACAACCCAATTTAATATCCATTACATTTGGATCAATAAAATCATTTAATAAATCTTCTAATTCAATATATGATTCATCATTAATTTTTTTATAACCATAATATTTTGGTATTAAATTAATAGCATATGGATCATTCTTAATAAATTCATATGCTTTAACTTCTGGATCTGTATCAGATGTAACTCGTTTACGTACAATACCAGTTGTTGTTGGTACAATACTGAAATAATAATAAAAAAAATTGAATATTAGTTGATGAAATAATTTAAGAATGAAATTTACTGCAGAACACCGCACATATATTTGAGTAATTAGTCAAAATCAATTTCAAATTGAAAATATTATTTGATGAAAGGGAAATTAAAATGATAATTGATGAATTACAAATTCTGCATTTGAAAATTTCTTAAAATATATTGAAATATTTCCAAAAAAAACTCTATTAAATTTCCATATATATAATTACCTTTCTGGATGTCCTGATAATTGAACCCAACCTTTAGGTTTATTATTTCCTTGCTGTAATAAAACTGGTGCGGCTGGTGCACTTAATTCTAATGCATTCTGTAAAAAAAAATGGAATTTATAATATTTTGCCAAAAAAAGTATGATTAATTTCTACAATTTAAAGTTGTTATTGAAATAGTTTTGTACAAGTCTATGTTACGTCTATAAATATGAAAGCAAAATGGTTTTATTATCCAAATGCTTCACTTCAGAGATTCACAGGTGAAATTACTAATTCAAACTCTGTTTTTAATAAATATTCAAAATTAATATTTAGAAATTGTCAATAGTGTGTCGTCTCTCTTATATAAAAACGTCACATGTTATTAAAAATTTCTTAAATTTAATTAACATAATAAAAATTGTTTACGTAAACTTTTGTTTTCTACTCTGCTTAAAAAAAAACAAACAAAAACAAAAATAAAAAAGTATTGAACTAAAAAAAATTAAAAAAATTAGCATATTAAAGATATTTCATAAATATAGGTCAAGGTTTATTATGTAATTTGTGATAAATTTTTTGAAATATAATTTACTGAAAATATCATATTTAAAATTAAATGCGTTTCACAATTATACAGAATTATAGCAATTCTATTTCCATTTTAAAATTTTTATTATTTTTAAAAATATTTTTATAACATTGGTAATTTTAATGAAATATACAAGACGTTGTGTTATTTATGTTCATTCTATGGAAAGATACAAAAGGATGGCTACAAAATTCTGTGTTAAATACATATTTACGCACACCACCTAATTTAAATAAAACAAAAAAGAATTTACTATCGCGCGAGAAGTATATTATTACCTACTATTAAATTTATTTTTGCATATATTTAGGCGCTCATTATAATTCAATTTATTTTAAGAATTTTCAAATTAAAAAAAAATATGTGTGTATGTATCACGTATCGGTATCATTCTTTTGTCACTGATTTTTTTTTGAAATATTGAACAAAGTTTTGTGTTTCCACAATGCAGAACTTATACAGTGTCTATTATTTAAATTAGTGCGCAAGTTATAAAATTGATAAGTGATATTTTGGGAATATATTAAATAGCCATAGAATTAGACCGTAAATTGGAGTGGAAATTTATTTTGTATGGTCTATGCTATGACTAAGCGAGCCTGCTCCATAGACTAGCAAGCCTGCTCCATAGACTAGCGAGCCTAACTAAGCGAGCCAGCTTCCTATAAAAGATAGACGATGACTTACTTGAATAATAATTTTTGTAATAGTTTATGGTTAAATCGACTATGGTTTCAAATAAAGTATCCTCTTGAAATTCTATTTATATGAAAATTAACTTTTTTTTAAAGGTATACGATTTAAAGAAAAAATGCATCAATCTGGAGTCTGATTTGGAATAAAATTAAATATATGTATTTCTAATTACAATAGATTTAAATTGACAGTAACACTGTTGCTCAGATAGTATTACATTTTAGTGGATAAATGCAAATTTAAAACTTTTCAAGTATTCAAAAATAACTTCTTTTTATATATTTAAATTAGTTTTCATTTTTTCTTTGTTATTTTTCTGACGTCTGGACATATCTTAAAAATTCCACGCGACACCGCTTTAACGAGCTAACGAAATGAGGAGATTTATAGTCGTGAAGTGCAGTGATTTTTAATAATTTTTAAAAATTATTTTTAACTTTTTTTGTGATACACCATTTCACTGATTTTTTTTACAAATTTTTTTATAAAAAACTTTCACTAATTCCGGATTTTCACTATACATATTTATAAGGGTTAAGGAGTGCAAAAATTATTCTACGGTGTATTCAATTCTTTTTTTTTTTTAGCTTTAAAATTTTCCATTCGTGAGCTAAATTTTTTAAATAAAAAAGAAATTAAAAAGAAAAACATAATATTTTTGTTTGGACCGTGATTCATATGGAAATTTAGTCTATGACACTTAAAAAAAATGCTAAATAATATTATCGCTCGTGTAAATAAGGAAACTTTTTAAACAAAACAAAAAACCCAAAGTAAAATAGAAAATTTGTTTGCTTATTTAAATAAAAATTATTGATTCTGATTAAATAAAAACAAACTTTTTAAAAAAAATATTTATATAAAGAAGATAAATTAGGTCAGGATTTTTTATTAAAAACACTTTTAAATTCCAATGAAAATTGGTTTTTATTTTTTAGCATATTCTGGGAATTTGATTTTTATGGAAATTATTGAATTTACGCTTTTGTTGCGTTAAAATTTTAATTTGATAAAATTAGAGATTTGTCAAAACTTTTATACAATTTGCCTAGAATTTTAAGAATAATATTAGAATTTATTATTATCATAAAGTTACATTTACGAATAGAAAATTTGTTGTCACCAACGTGGGTAAAACAAGGTTGACTAGACTTTTTCAACGATATTGCCCGTGTGACCCAACGTATTTGTTTGCAATAGTATTAAGACACGAATGTTTATAACATTAACTTTTGGGGCTTAGTACGATAAATGAAGTTATGCATAATATTTTAAACAATTAAAAAATAATCGCCCAAATATATGCAAATTAAATTTTCTATTTTCAATTAATTAGATTAATTATATAATTTTTAATAAAAGGAAAGCACAAAAAAATGAATGGTACCAATCAAAAGTTATCACAAAAATATTCAGAAATTAATTTTGCAATAAAAATTTATCAATTTTATTCGGTTTTTATTTTAGTCATAGTTATTTTAATTAATTTATTTATATGCTTTTTTTCCTGAATTAAATGATAATTTTATTTAATAAATTTTTACATAATAGATTAAGAAATATTTTGATACTAAATTGAAATTTATTTTATATGTGAATGTTTCAATATTGTATATTAAATTTGAAAATGATTTTATATTCGAGTTTTGGTTAGGTAATCTAAGAATTTTAATTAACGAGCATATTTTTGAGGTTGATGAAAATTTGTAAAAAGTACGAGTTTAATAATAGAAAGTCGTAGGAAATTTTGATAACTCCATAAATACAAATTATTTATGCAGTTTTCAAGAAGATGCGTAATTTTGAATTTGACTAATCTCTAAAATTTGGTAAAAAAAAGTTTTAGGAGATAAAAAATACTAAAAAATAGTATAATTTATTTTTATCTAATCTGAATAATTAAAGATTTAGTAATAAATCAATGAAAGTTTGTTTAACTCTTTTTTTTTATCTAAAAAGACATAATTTCGAAACACTTTTATATGCTAATTTATAATTAAAAATTAAACAATCATTTCTTCAAATAAATTTTTTTTATCAAGTTTATATTGCATTAATAAATTATTTTTATTGTACAAGTCATTAGTCAGGTAGACAAGTTCTTTAGAAATGTGAAATATATACAAGGTCGTCTAAGCTGTTCCAGTTTGATTTTGTAGCTACGATTTATAGTATTGTTGGTTTCTTTCAAACTCAGAAACTCGTATAATGTTAGTACAAATTTTTTTGCTAATTTGCCAAATTTTTTTTGCCAAATTTTCTGGTATTTTGCACAATTATAAAGCTTTGCAGATGTACTACCTTGTATATATGTCACATTTCTAAAGAACTTAAGTAACCTTTGATTCAAATTAAAAAGCTTTGTTTAATGTTAAACATAATGAAATATATCTTAGTTATCAAATTGGTTAAGCTCTATTAATTATACTATATATGCAAGTTGAATGTTTAAGATATATTGTCTCAAAGGTTTTAAAGTTTTCAGGTTAAACATAGAAATGAAAGCCAGAATTAAAACTATTTGAAATTTTAATTTGCAAGTTTATTAATTTAATACTTAATGTTAATTGCTTACGTATTTTTTTGTTAGCTATAAATCTGGTGAACGTAAATTCACAAATTTAACTGGATTTTTCGAAAAAAAAGTTTTATGAAATAAATTTTCCAAAATTAAGAAATAGTCAGAAATTAGATAAAATTAATTTAAAAGTTTACAAAAAAATCTAAATATACAATTTCAAGATTATTTAAATAGATAAAAAAAAATATATCACGTTTTCATCACACATTTTTGTATAAAATTGTTGGATATAAATAGAATTTGTTTAAGGTTTTCAAAGTTAAATATAAAAGATAGTAGCTTTATAAAGGTCAGACGCTAAAACTTTAATGTAGACTTTAATCTACTAAACAAATATTTAAAAAATTTCTAGACAATATTTAAAAGTTACTGAAATGTCTAATTTTGTTGAAATTTAAATTTATTTAAAAATTACAACATTCATTCTGACTGCTCCTTTCGTATATTGCTTACGTCTATTGTCTAAGTTCAGTATTAATGTTAAATGTTTCTTGAAGAAACTATCTCTTAAATGCAAAATATATAATTAAAAATGAAAAATACTTACAATTGCTAAAAATTTTAATAATGACATTTTATCTGATGGTAAAAAATCTCGATGTGATGATAAAATTTCAGCAAAATTATTATTATTATCCAATATTGTTGAAATATTCTGTAAATTACAAAAAAAATACAAATTTTTAATTTTTAATTAGAATAAATTAAAATGTTTTAAATAAATAAATAAATATTTTGTTTATCCAACACATCAATTAAAAAGTAAATTAAATAAAATTAAATATCAAATTGTCGCCATTTAGCTAAACAAAATAATAAATATCAATTTACAGCTCGCTATTTTTTTTTAGTTTACTTATATTTTGATTAAAAGTGTTTTTATTAGAAATCATTTGGAGGCAATTTAAAAATGTTTAACTTCAAATTTAATTTAATTTAATTTTTCGTGCTATCACATGTGGTCAAAAATAATTTTGGAAAAAAACAAGAAATTACTTTATTAAATGAAATATTAAATCATTGGTTCAAGTATATCGATATCAACTAATCAGTTTTGAAGAGGATTATAATTTCGTTACAATTTTTCAGAGTTTATTGAGCTATTTTAATAATGGTTTGAAGAGAATGTTATTTAATTACCGTAGTAATTCAAGTAAAATTTAATGAAAATTTTCAAAAATTATTATAATAATTATTTTTTAATGAAATTATACAGAGTAATTTGGGAGATGGGGTTGAAAACGAATGGTAACAGTGATAATCGATTGTTATCAATTTATTATTTATATGGTGAAGGGTTATTATGTTTTGGCAAATTATTGACATTAATAAGCAACAATAATTTGCCAAATATTAATACTTGCCAATGCAGAAATAAAAATATCGTTTTGGACTTGACAATTTTTTGGTTTATACATACCAGACAAAAATTTATTGTGTATTTGGCAAATTTTAATATTTATTAACTATTTAGCAATCAGAAATTATTTCAAAAATATCTAATTTGCCATGTTTTGGCAAATTTTCTAAGAATTTCTAGAAGATCAAGCACTATTGGTCCATTAAAACAATGACGGTTAAGATTCAACCAGTTGACTATTTAGAGAAAGTTATTGAACCACGCTATACAATCAATTAAATTTATACAGAATAAAAATACTCAACTAATAAACTTAGAATTGAGTTTAAATTAATTGAGCTATTTTTTTTGGAATAAATATTGAATCAAAATTTTTTAATTTCAAATAATAATTAACATTAATTTTGATTTTAAAATTCTTGTTGTTGCTGGTATCACTTAGTTTAAATCTACTAAATATATTTGTAAATATAAAAAATTTATATTTTTAAATAATCAAAAATAATTAAATTTATTTTTAAAGAATATTAATTTTTTAGGATAAGAAAATTTATATTATAATTTGTAAACAAATTACGCCTCTTCATAATTTCAGATTAACATTTATGTATTTCCAAACATTTGAAAATTATTTTATATTTGATATCAAATTTCTTAATATTGGGAAAACAAAATACTTAAATTTCATATCAAAATACAATTAATTCCAATAAAGTTAATTTTCTACCAAAAAACCCTAAATTATTTAGAATATATTAAAGAAAACTAATTTTTCAAAACATTGACTCTATGCTAGACTTTATGTCTGTTGAAAAACACGGAAAATAATGTTGATTTAAATAAATAAATAATATCATATAGGTTTTATGATTACTATTATTAATTTTGAAGAATAAATGTACGACTAATAAAGGCAATGAACTTTAATTATTAGTAAATTTAAGCAATTTTTGACAAAATATTTAAAATTTATGGAACATATGACTAACAAACTTTAATATAAATTACTAAGCAAATAATATTGCTTAACTTTCTTAAGAAATTTATTACCACATAATCGTTCTTTTTCTTAATCAGAAAAATCAACTAAACTTAATCAAAAACCAATATGATGATATTCAATGGCTGTAAGAGATATAGGACAGTAATACATGTTCTCGCTTCATATATGTTCTCCACTTAGAACTTAATCAGAAATATAGATTAAATTAAACTATATTAAGTGTGTATTTCACCACTGATGACCAATTTCGTAATCATATTCTGTCTAAATAATTAAATTGATTTAACAATAAATTAAAAAAACTTTATGAAAATTTGTCACAATTTAAATCAGTCAACTTGTAAATGAGTCATATGGTTTTAGAGCAACAGCGAATTTTTTTAAAAATATTTTCAATAATTCTCAATAATTTTTTGGTTTTTCTGAAATTATTAAAATTGGCGGTCAGTAATTTTAAAGGAGAATAATTCGTCATCCTATTAATTAATTATGAAATATTAAGGGAATTTTCGAAAGCAACTTTTTATTTTGCTTAATTTTCTTAGGTTAAAGCCGCTTAGATTAAATGAAGGGTAAATTTTGAATTATTTTTAAAACAATATTTAATATACATATAAATAAATAAATAATAATTTATTTGAATCACATTTTATTCACATGTGAATGTGATTAATGAAAATTGTAATATAAACATTACAATTGACTGCTTTCTAGAAACTATTAAGAAATTGACACCTTTTTGCATATTTTTTATACATATAAGTTATTTTTTTATTTCATTTAAAAATTTGTTTATTTCTAATATTTATTTAAATGTTTTCTAAAAATTTCTGAAAATTTCAAATTAGTAGAAACTTATTTCAACTTATTTTAAAGATTTTTATTTAGTTAACTAATGATGTCTGATGGCAAAAATTTTATTATTTTTCTAAACTTTTAAATTTCAATTAATTTGTGTCCAAATATTTAAAAAAAAATTTCCATTTGTTTTTTTTTTTAATAAAATATTTGCAGAAATTTTTATTTATTTAAAAAAAATATTATTTTATTTAAATGATAAATCAACAAAATATTGTTTTTTTATATAAAAATAATATTATTTGAATGAAAATGGTACATTTCTAATCAACTAAGTAGTCACAGACGCTATGGCATTCAGTTAGAAGTTGATCAAAGATCGTGGGACAGTTTAGGGCTGAAGAGCAACACATCAAAAATCGACAACATTTTCGAAATTGCCATATTATCAGTTTCAACTTACTGTGCCCAAACATGGTTGGTTAACCGTAATTTCGTGTGATTTATTTGCCATATGTCATCTGAAATATTTTAAGTTGGATGTGTGCCCGTATGAAATATTATCTAAAGAAGATTAAATTGTCTAATAAAAAGAGATCCTTTAAACACAATCTATGAAAATTATGTTCTATAAATTTGTAATTATTTATAAATTTTTATTAATATAGCAACAGAATTCCTTTTTAGTATAATTTTCATGTTGAAAAACATTTTAGAAATGAATATTATCAATGAAACTTAATTAAAGTTTTCTATAATAATTAGAAATTTTTATTTTTATTTATTTTATTATAGTTATTTAATTAAGTATGTAATGAACTGAAATTTAATATTAATACAAATTTAATTTTCTAAGTAATTTGAATTATATACCAACTGCGAGATACTAAATTCTAATGTAAATTCTATTTTTTTATGTGTCTTTTTAACACTTTTGTTTAATCAATTTATTGTCTTTATTTAACATGTCTTTTAATTTACATAACTAATCATTTTAAGATAAATTTTAATTAAAAATTACTCAGATAAAAATTGTGTTTTATTTTTTTAAAATTTGTAATAAAAGAAATGGGGTTTTTCCATTGCACATGGGATAAAAATAAATTTCTTGATAATAAATGGGAATTTTTGAAAATCTGAAGATAAAACTTCAAAATATGAGGATTTGGTTTGATTTTTGATGTGCATTTGTGTATACCACTGTTATTTTCAAAAAGCGGTTGAGTGGGGATTTTTATTATTTAGCATGAATTAAATAGGCGATGTTAACTAGCCCTTAAGCATCTCTAATTTTTGAAAAGTGTGAAAATCACTTAGAATTTCAAAATATAAGTAAACAATTGATTGAGATAGATGTTAACTAAATAACCTAAAGTAACTAAATCGATTAATAGTGTTTTATTCCTGAAAAGATTTAATGGAGTGACGTTCATCCAACTCAAACCCTCTCCACTTAATTGTTATTTAAAAGAAGTTTTTATATTTTTTAAAATTCAATCTATCTTATAATTTAATATTAAAATTCTGGTCATTTTCATTGAGCATAATAAATTTTATATTTCTAATTTCCGTTAAAGTAGTATTTCCGTCAATTTAAAAATAACATTTTAATTATAATTATTGACAAAATTGTTTAGAAAAAAAAATTCAATTTTCCAATTAAAAACCACAAAAATGTTAACTAATAAAATAATTAGAAATAATAAAATTACCAGAAAGTTACTTATAAATAAAGAAATATATTTATATTAATTGTTAAGTATTTGAAAAAAAACATGACTGTTTTGAACATAGCGTAGTTTCTTTAATTTTTGTTTAAAATTTAAAAAATAAAAAATTGTTATTCTATGATAATTTTTTTTTACCTTGATTAAAATATTTCTGACGTCAATACAAAAAACATTAAAATTCGGTTTTATATTATTTTAAAGTTTTTATTTACTCATAATAACTTTCAGGGCCATTAAACTGTATTTATAAAGTTTAGGAACCATTTACACTCAAATTTAAAAACAAAATGTATAACACATAAAATATATTTTTGCATATAAAATAAAAAGAGTTTTGCAAAAATCAACGTTGGGCTACAATAAAATTTATTAAAAAATATTGAAATGGCATCGGAATGACGCGGATGTGAATGAACTTATAAAAATGTTTTAATTTTAAAGTAATATAGTGTCATAAAATATTTATATTACTTTAATACATTCTTTGTGTTGTTTAAATTTATTTGATTTCATAAAGATTTCAATAATTAAATTGATTTTATTATTTCGAGTATATATCTACCCGTCATTGGGACAAAAATATGTAAGTGAAAGCTTCCACCAATTTTGAAGACAATTAATTTTTTTTGGTTGGTAAATTTCTTATTTTAAGATACATATTTTGAATTATTAAATATGAGAAATAAAATATCTAATGCAACAATGGTTCGATTAAGAAATTCGTATGATTTCATACACTGCGACTGTCAAAAAATATTTTTCGAAAAAATTTGACTTATAAGTGTTTTTTCCCAGTCGACTTATTAAAAATTAATTAAAATGCGATCTTTAAAGTATTTATTATCTATTACAATTTTCTTTAATTACAATATTTATGATCTTTAATTTTTGTAATCATTTCTTCTTATTTCTTTATATCAAATCATAAACATATTTATTTATATTTTAATCAAAAAAAAAACCAGTATTAAAAATATAATTTTTTTTTAATATAAAAAAATATATTAACTAATTGACGTCATTCGATTTTATATTTTGATATACAAAATTTATTAAAAAAAGTATCTCTGTTTTTGACTCTAACCTCAAATTATGTAAATTTTGAAGTGAAATTTTTTTTTTCTTAAGTTATGCTTGACATGTTAAATAAATAATAAAAAAAAATTATACGATATTGGAATTCGAATTTTGTATAATTAACAATAACAAAATAATAATATTAATAATAAATTTTATGTATGCACAATAAATCCATTTTTATATTTATTTGCATTGACGTAGTGTGTCTTTGATAATAATTATATTAAAAAAAAAAAATGGAAATGGAAATTTTTTATTTTCATGATGACACACTTTTAATCGCCTATTTCATTTCAGTGATAAATGAAAAAATTGATGGAATAAATTGTAACCATTCACATGAATTCAATGTGTAATAACAGACACAATGGAGGCCTATTTTAAATATTGACGTATTTACAAAACGGATAGAGAAACCAAGACCCAAATTTGGTGTTATCATAGAATAAGAGTAGCAATGGAAGCACCCTAAATATGTTTTTTTCGACAAACAATTTCGATACACAAAATTAACCCTTTCAAGTGGTGTCACTTTGAAAGGAAACCAGCCTTTTTAAAAAAAGACGAGCCCAGTACACTAATAATTTCCATATTGCTCAGATTGGGTGCCATCTGGTTTTAGTATTTCACTTTTTTTTTCTGTCATAAAACAGCCTAAAGGCTGTTTTTTCCAGACAAAACCGAATTTGATGTGTATAAGGTATAAGTTTCTTTTTAATGGATGCATATTTATTTATGAACATTAACAATATTTTTTTAGTATTAAGAAAGCATTAAAGTAATAAAAATTAATGAGTAATTTATTTCCTTATTTGCTTTTGTGTATACGGATATTTTTTGAAACAATAGGAAATTTGCACCTTAAAAATTATTGACTGGACCACCCATCAAATATAAAATTATTATATTAAAATATTTGTTATGAATATAAGTGAAGTAATTTAATTAAAACACGTGACGTATGTGTCAATAAACTTTGGAATATTTAATTTATTACAATAAATTGATATAAATTTTTAAAACGACAATACTCAAATCAAATATCAAATTATTATTAAAGTTAAAATTGAACTGAAACGTAAACAATATCTCGTAGATTGTAATCTGATTGAAACAGAAATGGTTTCCACAATATTGTCCGTTTGTGTTTGATTTTTCTTACTTAACCATCTAAATTTATTAATTTCGAAATTACATATGTATGTATATAGACATAAATTAGCAAGCCCAAGTGTTTTTTGCGCTAAATTCGATTAACCGGAAGTACCTGGCTATTTAAAAAGTTTTTACTATTTCTTATTTTGATGATATATCTTACAAAACTATTGCATTTATGCTATAAACTAATGAACAAATATACTTTAAATTAAATTGGTGGTGGTGATTTATGAAGAATTTCTTCATTCCGCAATATGCAAAAAACATCATTTATATTAAATTTTTTTTTTTTTATGTTTAATATTTTTATCTTCACAATTTATTAATTAGTGGAGAAGAATATCATGTGCTCAACCATATTTCAATTTTTTTTTAATAATATTTAATATTTAATCATTCAAATACATATCACATTTAATAATTGAATATTATGTAATATGCCGGTCAGATATTTTTTATTAACTTTTCAATACAATGAATTTTAACACATACTCAATTAAATAAAATTCTAAATTGAGTTTATTATTACAGAAAAATAATTGCATCAACAATTATGATCTAAATAAAACAATCTTAATAATATATATATGTACATTTATAAAGTTATAAAGTTTTATTTACAATTTTCGATATAAATCTATCTGATAAGATAAATAAATGTACATGTATATTTTATTTACCTAGGCCCTCGATTTATGAGGTTAAATTATTTACATTTTTATTTTTTTGTAAAATAAATTCTTTCGCAATTGAAATATTTTTGAATTTTAAATATTTACAATAAATTCAGTTTAAATTTTACTTGTAAAGTTCAGTATTTAACAATAATAAAAAATGGTAACCTCAATTTTTGAATTATAAAACAAAAAAATTGTCTGTGTTATGAATTTAAAATAAAGTAATGGTAATTTATTGACTATGACCATATTTTCATATATGTACATATATCTTGAAAGTAAACCTACATTTTTTTTGTCATAGTAATTTTTAGATTAAACTTTTTTTTCAGATTAGAGACAAGTATAACTAGAAAAAAAAATTATATTTGAAAGTACATATTATGGTAAAATTTTTGATATGTCAACTAAATTAAAATCATAGAAGATAATTTACACAAAAAATTGTATTGTTACTAAGAAATATTTAATACCAGAAAAAAAAAAATCGAGACTAAAAATTGATAAGATAATTTTTATGGAATACAAAAATCTGAAATATAATTTTAAATTAATTTAAAATTATAAATATTTTACTTTATATCTTTTTTTTTATTGTATAAACCATAAATTATAACATTTATTTTTGTTGAGATGAAGTCAGCGAATGAAAGTTCTTCACTGTTAAACATTTTATATAAAAAAATTAGTCACAAATTTTATGTAATTGTTTTCATTATTCAAGAAGAAAGGTGTTAGACTTTTTATATTTTAGGCATTTAATAACAGCAATTCGGTTGTAAAATACTGTAATGTGTTCAGAAAATTTTTAAGTAGAGCTAATTTTTAAGTAAATAATTGGGAAAGTTTTATTTTTTTTTGGGAAATTTTTATATAATAAATTAAAATTTACCTCATTTTTATTTGAATTTCTTCTTGTATCTAAAGCAATTAATTTCCATAATTGTCTTAACCCAATATTATCAATACAATTTAAACGAATTTTTTCATTTGTCCAATTCATTGTTGTAGTATTACTGGTAGTTGTTGGCTGTTGCTGCAAAACTGTTGAGGTCATAATTGTAAAAATAACAAAACCATATACACAACAACCAAAAAAAAATTAATATTTTTTTTTATCCTTGAGTGGACATTAAGTTTAAATAATTTTCACAAATATTTTCTTTCGTTGTTAATATTAAATTATTATACGAGTTTCTCTTTTTATGATTTTAAATAATTTTTCAGAAAATTTCTTAAGAATTTCCAAAAATTTCCCAAATATTTCGAAAAATTTTGTTTAAATATTCTGAAACTTTTTTTTTAATCACAAATTTATATTCACTTATTTTTTTTTGTTATTAGGGAAAACTATTATTTAATTTTAAAATATGTAACTTAAATAATTTAAATTATTTTATGATGTTTTTTTTAAAGAAAATTTATTGTGTGCTATTTTTTTAAAATTAAATTCCAGTATTTTAAAGAAATTTTTTTAATATTAAAAACATTTAATTTATTGTTATTTTATTTTTTGTTTTGGAGAATTTTCTTTTAAAAAAAAATATAAACGGAAAGAAAAACTATTCCTCTTAACTGTTAGACGGACTCAAGAGGACTGAATCTTTTCAAAAAGATTTCAAACTGAATACAAGTTTTGTCATAAAAATATTGAAAAGTATATTCTCACACATAGATAAAATGAGTGTAAAATTACGATTTAAAATATGAAATGACAGCAATTTTTTTTTATTAAAATCTACACCATATGCTTTTAAGTAAAATGAAGAAATACTCAATTCTATTTGATTTCTTTTAATTTATGAATCGCGAACAAATTTTATATAGCATTTTTGGAGAATGGAGAATATTAAAAAGATACAGTATTATGGGATCATTATAAACGAATTAGTTAAATATTTCCTATAAAAATCGAAATGGACACGAGACTATATCTTTCTCCACCCGTACCTACCTTTGTCATCAAAAACGGAGATTCATATGTATTGGTACTAAAATCGGTACTAGCAATATTTCGATATTTAGTTAAAGGATGTAGGTCCTAGCGACGAAATTGTATTACTTAAATTTTATTCAAATTTCAGCATAAGGAAAATTTCTAAATTAGATACAGGTTGAGTTATGTGCCATATTTGTAACCATTACTATTGCAATAATAGCCAAATTACCGTAATTGTAACCTGTAACCTAAACCGATAACCTAACACTAACTTAAGATTAATTAAAAAACTATATACATTTTTCACAGTTTATATAATTTTTCTTATCTCTTTTCAGTTATTGACAAAATTGAATTTGATTCAACATCATTCGATGCCAAGGTATTTAAAAATTACTGTTTAAAAACTCATTTAAAATTTATATTAATCTTAAATATTAAAATGCATTATAGATTTTAGAGTTAGATCAAGTTCTGTCATTAATAAAATAAATAAAGTTTCCCCAGATCACGATAATCAAATACAATTACATTTTACTCATTTCTGATATTAAATTCATTATGAATGTATTTTGTATCTTTATGTATTCAAAATAATGGTTTAGCATAAAATTTTTATAAACGGATTTTCTTTCTCATTTTAAGCGTCATGCATTTGTCATGCAAAATAAATGCTGTAATAATGATAAATCCTATACGAACAACGACGAAATAGTAATTTAAAAACCATACATTTTAATTAACGCAATGTAAATAATTTAAGTTTTAAAAGTACAAAAAAAAAAGATGTCTGGATACACTTTTTTTTATAAAAGGAAAGTCTGGAAATAAAACTTGTTAATAGAGGCAGATATTATTATAATGAGATTGTGGGCGACCTTAAAAGATTTTTGTATTTTTATTTATTTATACAAGAATTTAAATTATACAACTGACTATTTTTAATAGTTCTTTAGATTTAGTGGCTTGTTTTAATGTGTAAAATAAATTATATTATTTACAACTACAAACTGTAATTACAATATTTCAGTTAACTAACATAACATAAACTGAGACTGACAATTACACGTGTTTCTTACCAAGTAATTACGATAGTTGAGTTAATGGTTTACTGGTTTGCACCGAATAATACACAAGTATTTTTTGTAAATAATTACAGGGTTTAAGTTACAAAAAGTAATTGTTATACTGACTGAAATTTACATAACTTTGTGATTAAAAATTACAATTATTAGTTATACAGAATTTTCGTTGACTCTTGTCACAATTATTATTTAAAATTCCATTAAGTAATTACAATGTTATAGTTACAAGTAATTATTATTCACAAAAACATATTATTTCCCCATTTATTTCTGGTCTTTGACTTAATAATTGTAATTCAAATTTTATTCCGCAAATTGCAAATGTAATTGAATTATATTATTTCTAGTTAGTTTCAGTTACAATTCCCAATAATTATTAGGTTAATGTAATTAGGATTAATAATTATATACAATAATTTTTTTTCCCTTTTTAATGCAAAATCATTAGTCAATTAAATTGATGAATAATATTTTAATATTTAAATTCAGAATAAATGAATCAAATTGAACTATTTGAGTCATAAATTTTGTATTACAGAGTTTCTTTTAAAGATATTTCATTAAATTATATTAAAAATGTATCATTTAAGAGGAAATTAATAAGCTTTAAAGGTGAACACTTTGGGAAAAAAAAATCAATATTGACATATAGTTTATATAGTTGTCAATTATTATGGGAAATAATTTCTATTTCATTTAAAATTATTGTATTAATTTCAAACATAATTTTTACGTTTTGTTGTTCAAAGCCACATGTACACATGTTGTTATGTGACAGAATTAAATTGTTAAAATACGAATTATGCCGTTTGTATATTTGGTGTACAAATAAAGTTTTTTTCAAATAAAAAATTAATGTTAATAGACTTTTTTCATCTAAATTCCTTATTTAAGTAAATTAACTCAAGCATTTTAAATACAACATAACATATACATTTGATATTACAGTTTCTTTAAACTTTACTTTACTTGTTAGTTTTTTTAATTAAACTAAACTTTTTAAGATATTTATTAATTTGAATCAGTTACCGTAAAAATTGCTTTAAATTCCCTACACGGAGATACCAAATTTAAGGGTTTTAATTTTTTGCTACAAATTCTTATCTTTTGTATTGAATCGCATTAAATTTCCATATTTTCCCGATTTCTCGGGCAATTTTGAATATTTTTCGGAAATGCGGTAGAAATTAAATTCCCTACACGGAGATACCAAATATGTGGAGATTGCTTTCAGTTTTAAGGGTTTTCATTTTTTTGCTACAAATTCTGATGTTTTGTATTGAATCTCATTCAATTTCCATAGTTTCCCGATTTTTTGAGCAATTTTGAATATTTTTGGAAAAGGTCTTCGGAAATGCGCTAGCAATTAAATTCCCTACACGGAATACCAAATATGTGGGGATTGCTTTCAGTTTTAAGGGTTTTCATTTTTTTGCTACAAATTCTAATGTTTTGTATTGAATCTCTTTAAATTTCGATATTTTCCCGCTTTCTCGGCCAATTTTGAATATTTTTAGAAAAGGTCTTCGGAAATGCGCTAGAAATTAAATTCCCTACACGAAAATACCAAATATGTTTGCTTTCACTTTTAAGGGTTTTCATTTTTTTGCTACAAATTCTGATGTTTTGTATTGAATCTCTTTAAATTTCGATATTTTCCCGATTTCTCGGCCAATTTTGAATATTTTTCGAAAAGGCCTTCGGAAATGCGCTAGAAATTAAATTCCCTACACGGAATACCAAATATGTGGGGATTGCTTTCAGTTTTAAGGGTTTTCATTTTTTTGCTACAAATTCTGATGTTTTGTATTGAATCTCTTTAAATTTCGAGATTTTCCCGATTTCTCGGCCAATTTTGAATATTTTTCGAAAAGGTCTTCGGAAATGCGCTAGAAATTAAATTCCCTACACGGAAATACCAAATATTTGGGGATTGCTTTCAGTTTTAAGGGTTTTCAATTTTTGCTACAAATTCTGATGTTTTGTATTGAATCTCATTAAATTTCCATATTTTCCCGATTTCTCGGCCAATTTTGAATATTTTTCGAAAAGGTCTTCGGAAATGCGCTAGAAATTAAATTCCCTACACGGAAATACCAAATATGTGGGGATTGCTTTCAGTTTTAAGGGTTTTCATTTTTTTGCTACAAATTCTGATGTTTTGTATTGAATCTCTTTAAATTTCGATATTTTCCCGATTTCTCGGCCAATTTTGAATATTTTTCGAAAAGGTCTTCGGAAATGCGCTAGAAATTAAATTCCCTACACGGAAATACCAAATATGTGGAGATTGCTTTCAGGTTTAAGGGTTTTCATTTTTTTGCTACAAATTCTGATGTTTTGTATTGAATCTCTTTAAATTTCGATATTTTCCCGATTTCTCGGCCAATTTTGAATATTTTTCGAAAAGGCCTTCGGAAATGTGCTAGAAATTAAATTCCCTACACGGAATACCAAATATGTGGGGATTGCTTTCAGTTTTAAGGGTTTTCATTTTTTTGCTACAAATTCTGATGTTTTGTATTGAATCTCTTTAAATTTCGATATTTTCCCGATTTCTCGGCCAATTTTGAATATTTTTCGAAAAGGTCTTCGGAAATGCGCTAGAAATTAAATTCCCTACCCGGAAATACCAAATATGTGGGGATTGTTTTCAGTTTTAAGGGTTTTCATTTTTTTGCTACAAATTCTGATGTTTTGTATTCAATCTCTTTAAATTTCGATATTTTCCCGATTTCTCGCCCAATTTTGAATATTTTTCGAAAAGGTCTTCGGAAATGCGCTAGAAATTGAATTCCCCACACGGAAGTACCAAATATGTGGGGATTGTTTTCAGTTTTAAGGGTTTTCAATTTTTTTGCTACAAATTCCCATGTTTTGTATTGAATCTCATTAAATTTCGATATTTTCCCGATTTCTCGGGCAATTTTGAATATTTTTCGAAAAGGTCTTCGGAAATGCGCTAGAAATTAAATTCCTTACACGGAAATACCAAATATGTGGGGATTGCTTTCAGTTTTAAGGGTTTTCATTTTTTTGCTACAAATTCTGATGTTTTGTATTGAATCTCTTTAAATTTCGATATTTTCCCGATTTCTCGGCCAATTTTTAATATTTTTCGAAAAGGTTTTCGGAAATGCGCTAGAAATTAAATTCCCCACACGGAAATACCAAATATGTGGGGATTGCTTTCAGTTTTAAGGGTTTTCATTTTTTTGCTACAAATTCTGATGTTTTGTATTGAATCTCTTTAAATTTCGATATTTTCCCGATTTTTCGGCCAATTTTGAATATTTTTCGAAAAGGTCTTCGGAAATGCGCTAGAAATTAAATTCCATACACGGAAATACCAAATATGTGGGGATTGGTTTCAGTTTTAAGGGTTTTCATTTTTTTGCTACAAATTCTGATGTTTTGTATTGAATCTCTTTAAATTTCGATATTTACCCGATTTCTCGGCCAATTTTAAATATTTTTCGAATAGGTGTTCGGAAATGCGCTAGAAATTAAATTCCCTACACGGAAATACCAAATATGTGGGGATTGCTATCAGTTTTAAAGGTTTTCATTTTTTTGCTACAAATTCTGCTGTTTTGTATTGAATCTCTTTAAATTTCGATATTTTCCCGATTTTTCGGCCAATTTTGAATATTTTTCGAAAAGGTCGTCGGAAATGCGCTAGAAATTAAATTCCCTACACCGAAATACCAAATATGTGGGGATTGCTTTCAGTTTTAAAGGTTTTCATTTTTTTGCTACAAATTCTGCTGTTTTGTATTGAATCTCTTTAAATTTCGATATTTTCCCGATTTTTCGGCCAATTTTGAATATTTTTCGAAAAGGTCGTCGGAAATGCTCTAGAAATTAAATTCCCTACACCGAAATACCAAATATGTGGGGATTGCTTTCAGTTTTAAGGGCTTTCATTTTTTGCTACAAATTCCGATGTTTTGTATTGAATCTCATTAAATTTCTATATTTTCCCGATTTCTCGGGCAATTTTGAATATTTTTCGAAAAGGTCTTCGGAAATGCGCTAGAAATTAAATTCCTTACACGGAAATACCAAATATGTGGGAATTGCTTTCAGTTTTAAGGGTTTTCATTTTTTTGCTACAAATTCTGATGTTTTGTACTGAATCTCTTTAAATTTAGGTATTTTCCCGATTTCTCGGCCAATTTTGAATATTTTTCGAAAAGGTCTTCGGAAATGCGCTAGAAATTAAATTCCCTACTAGGAAATACCAAATATGTGGGGATTGCTTTCAGTTTTAAGGGTTTTCATTTTTTTGCGACAAATTCTGATGTTTTGTATTGAATCTCTTTAAATTTCGATATTTTCCCGATTTCTCGGCCAATTTTGAATATTTTTCGAAAAGGTTTTCGGAAATGCGCTAGAAATTAAATTCCCCACACGGAAATACCAAATATGTGGGGATTGCTTTCAGTTTTAAGGGTTTTCATTTTTTTGCTACAAATTCTGCTGTTTTGTATTGAATCTCTTTAAATTTCGATATTTTCCCGATTTCTCGGCCAATTTTGAATATTTTCGAAAAGGTCTTCGGAAATGCGCTAGAAATTAAATTCCATACACGGAAATACCAAATATGTGGGGATTGCTTTCAGTTTTAAGGGTTTTCATTTTTTTGCTACAAATTCTGATGTTTTGTATTGAATCTCATTAAATTTCGATATTTTCCCGATTTTTCGGCCAATTTTGAATATTTTTCGAAAAGGTCTTCGGAAATGCGCTAGAAATTAAATTCCCTACACGGAAATACCAAATATGTGAGGATTGCTTTCAGTTTTAAGGGTTTTCATTTTTTTGCTACAAATTCTGATGTTTTGTATTGAATCTCTTTAAATTTCGGTATTTTCCCGATTTCTCGGCCAATTTTGAATATTTTTCGAAAAGGTCTTCGGAAATGCGCTAGAAATTAAATTCCCTACACGGAAATACCAAATATGTGGGGATTGGTTTCAGTTTTAAGGGTTTTCATTTTTTTGCTACAAATTCTGATGTTTTGTATTGAATCTCTTTAAATTTCGATATTTACCCGATTTCTCAGCCAATTTTGAATATTTTTCGAAAAGGTCTTCTGAAATGCGCTAGAAATTAAATTCTCTACACGGAAATACCAAATATGTGGGGATTGCTTTTAGTTTTAAGGGTTTTCATTTTTTTGCTACAAATTCTGATGTTTTGTATTGAATCTCATTAAATTTCCATATTTTCCCGATTTCTCGGGCAATTTTGAATATTTTTCGTAATGGTCTTCGGAAATGCGCTAGAAATTAAATTCCCTACACGGAATACCAAATATGTGGGGATTGCTTTCAGTTTTAAGGGTTTTCATTTTTTTGCTACAAATACTGATGTTTTGTATTGAATCTCTTTAAATTTCGATATTTTACCGATTTCTCGGCCAATTTTGAATATTTTTCGAAAAGGTCTTCGGAAATGCGCTAGAAATTAAATTCCCTACACCGAAATACCAAATATGTGGGGATTGCTTTCAGTTTTAAGGGTTTTCATTTTTTTGCTACAAATTCTGATGTTTTGTATTGAATCTCTTTAAATTTCGATATTTTCCCGATTTCTCGGGCAATTTTGAATATTTTTCGAAAAGGTCTTTGGAAATGCGCTAGAAATTAAATTCCCTACACGGAAATACCAAATATGTGGGGATTGCTTTCAGTTTTAAGGGTTTTCATTTTTTTGCTACAAATTCTGATGTTTTGTATTGAATCTCTTTAAATTTCGATATTTTCCCGATTTCTCGGCCAATTTTGAATATTTTTCGAAAAGGTCTTCGGAAATGCGCTAGAAATTAAATTCCCTACACCGAAATACCAAATATGTGGGGATTGCTTTCAGTTTTAAGGGTTTTCATTTTTTTGCTACAAATTCCGATGTTTTGTATTGAATCTTATTAAATTTCCATATTTTCCCGATTTCTCGGGCAAATTTGAATATTTTTCGAAAAGGTCTTCGGAAATGCGCTAGAAATTAAATTCCTTACACGGAAATACCAAATATGTGGGGATTGCTTTCAGTTTTAAGGGTTTTTATTTTTTTGCTACAAATTCTGATGTATTGAATCTCTTTAAATTTCGATATTTTCCCGATTTCTCGGTCAATTTTGAATATTTTTCGAAAACGTCTTCGGAAATGCGCTAGAAATTAAATTCCCTACACAGAAATACCAAATATGTGGGGATTGCTTTCAGTTTTAAGGGTTTTCATTTTTTTGCTACAAATTCCGATGTTTTGTATTGAATCTTATTAAATTTCGATATTTTCCCGATTTCTCGGGCAAATTTGAATATTTTCGAAAGGTCTTCGGAAATGCGCTAGAAATTAAATTCCCTACACAGAAATACCAAATATGTGGGGATTGCTTTCAGTTTTAAGGGTTTTCATTTTTTTGCTACAAATTCTGATGTTTTGTATTAAATCTCTTTAAATTTCGATATTTTCCCGATTTTTCGGCCAATTTGGAATATTTTTCGAAAAGGTCTTCGGAAATGCGCTAGAAATTAAATTCCCTACACGGAAATACCAAATATGTGGGGATTGCTTTCAGTTTTAAGGGTTTTCATTTTTTTGCTACAAATTCTGATGTTTTGTATTGAATCTCTTTAAATTTCGATATTTTCCCGATTTCTCGGCCAATTTTGAATATTTTTCGAAAAGGTCTTCGGAAATGCGTTAGAAATTAAATTCCCTACACGGAAATACGAAATATGTGGGGATTACTTTCAGTTTTAAGGGTTTTAATTTTTTTGCTACAAATTCTGATGTTTTGTATTGAATCTCTTTAAATTTCGATATTTTCCCGATTTCTCGGCCACTTTTGAATATTTTTCCAAAAGGTCTTCGGAAATGCGCTAGAAATTAAATTCCCTACTTGGAAATACCAAATATGTGGGGATTGCTTTCAGTTTTAAGGGTTTTCATATTTTTGCTACAAATTCCGATGTTTTGTATTGAATCTCATTAAATTTCCATATTTTCCCGATTTCTCGGCCAATTTTGAATATTTTTCGAAAAGGTCTTCGGAAATGCGCTAGAAATTAAATTTCCTACACGGAAATACCAAATATGTGGGCATTGCTTTCAGTTTTAAGGGTTTTCATTTTTTTGCTACAAATTCTGATGTTTTGTATTGAATCTCTTTAAATTTCGATATTTTCCCGATTTCTCGGCCAATTTTGAATATGTTTCGAAAAGGTCTTCGGAAATGCGCTAGAAATTAAATTCCGTACAAGGAAATACCAAATATGTGGGGATTGCTTTCAGTTTTAAGGGTTTTCATTTTTTTGCTACAAATTCTGATGTTTTGTATTGAATCTCATTAAATTTCCATATTTTCCCGATTTCTCGGCCAATTTTGAATATTTTCCGAAAAGGTCTTCGGAAATGCGCTAGAAATTAAATTCCCTACACGGAAATACCAAATATGTGAGGATTGCTTTCAGTTTTAAGGGTTTTCATTTTTTTCCTACAAATTCTGATGTTTTGTATTGAATCTCTTTAAATTTCGGTATTTTCCCGATTTCTCGGCCAATTTTGAATATTTTTCGAAAAGGTCTTCGGAAATGCGCTAGAAATTAAATTCCCTACACGGAAATACCAAATATGTGGGGATTGCTTTCAGTTTTAAGGGTTTTCATTTTTTTGCTACAAATTCTGATGTTTTGTATTGAATCTCATTAAATTTACATATTTTCCCGATTTCTCGGCCAATTTTGAATATTTTTCGAAAAGGTCTTCGGAAATGCGCTAGAAATTAAATTCCCTACACGGAAATACCAAATATGTGGGGATTGCTTTCAGTTTTAAGGGTTTTCATTTTTTTGCTACAAATTCTGATGTTTTGTATTGAATCTCATTAAATTTCGATATTTTCCCGATTTCTCGGCCAATTTTGAATATTTTTCGAAAAGGTCTTCGGAAATGCGCTAGAAATTAAATTCCCTACACGGAAATACCAAATATGTGGGGATTGCTTTCAGTTTTAAGGGTTTTCATTTTTTTGCTACAAATTCTGATGTTTTGTATTGAATCTCTTTAAATTTCGGTATTTTCCCGATTTCTCGGCCAATTTTGAATATTTTTCGAAAAGGTCTTCGGAAATGCGCTAGAAATTAAATTCCCTACACGGAAATACCAAATATGTGGGGATTGCTTTCAGTTTTAAGGGTTTTCATTTTTTTGCTACAAATTCTGATGTTTTGTATTGAATCTCATTAAATTTACATATTTTCCCGATTTCTCGGCCAATTTTGAATATTTTTCGAAAAGGTCTTCGGAAATGCGCTAGAAATTAAATTCCCTACACGGAAATACCAAATATGTGGGGATTGCTTTCAGTTTTAAGGGTTTTCATTTTTTTGCTACAAATTCTGATGTTTAGTATTGAATCTCTTTAAATTTCGATATTTTCCCGATTTCTCGGCCAATTTTGAATATATTTCGAAAAGGTCTTCGGAAATGCTATAGTAATTAAATTCCCTACACGGAAATACCAAATATGTGGGGATTGCTTTCAGTTTTAAGGGTTTTCATTTTTTTGCTACAAATTCTGATGTTTTGTATTGAATCTCATTAAATTTCGATATTTTCCCGATTTCTCGGCCAATTTTGAATATTTTTCGAAAAGGTCTTCGGAAATGCGCTAGAAATTAAATTCCCTACACGGAAATACCAAATATGTGGGGATTGCTTTCAGTTTTAAGGGTTTTCATTTTTTTGCTACAAATTCTGATGTTTTGTATTGAATCTCTTTAAATTTCGGTATTTTCCCGATTTCTCGGCCAATTTTGAATATTTTTCGAAAAGGTCTTCGGAAATGCGCTAGAAATTAAATTCCCTACACGGAAATACCAAATATGTGGGGATTGCTTTCAGTTTTAAGGGTTTTCATTTTTTTGCTACAAATTCTGATGTTTTGTATAGAATCTCATTAAATTTACATATTTTCCCGATTTCTCGGCCAATTTTGAATATTTTTCGAAAAGGTCTTCGGAAATGCGCTAGAAATTAAATTCCCTACACGGAAATACCAAATATGTGGGGATTGCTTTCAGTTTTAAGGGTTTTCATTTTTTTGCTACAAATTCTGATGTTTAGTATTGAATCTCTTTAAATTTCGATATTTTCCCGATTTCTCGGCCAATTTTGAATATATTTCGAAAAGGTCTTCGGAAATACTATAGTAATTAAATTCCCTACACGGAAATACCAAATATGTGGGGATTTCTTTCAGTTTTAAGGGTTTTCATTTTTTTGCTACAAATTCTGATGTTTTGTATTGAATCTCATTAAATTTCGATATTTTCCCGATTTCTCGGCCAATTTTGAATATTTTTCGAAAAGGTCTTCGGAAATGCGCTAGAAATTAAATTCCCTACACAGAAATACCAAATATGTGGGGATTGCTTTCAGTTTTAAGGGTTTTCATTTTTTTGCTACAAATTCCGATGTTTTGTATTGAATCTTATTAAATTTCGATATTTTCCCGATTTCTCGGGCAAATTTGAATATTTTCGAAAGGTCTTCGGAAATGCGCTAGAAATTAAATTCCCTACACAGAAATACCAAATATGTGGGGATTGCTTTCAGTTTTAAGGGTTTTCATTTTTTTGCTACAAATTCTGATGTTTTGTATTAAATCTCTTTAAATTTCGATATTTTCCCGATTTTTCGGCCAATTTGGAATATTTTTCGAAAAGGTCTTCGGAAATGCGCTAGAAATTAAATTCCCTACACGGAAATACCAAATATGTGGGGATTGCTTTCAGTTTTAAGGGTTTTCATTTTTTTGCTACAAATTCTGATGTTTTGTATTGAATCTCTTTAAATTTCGATATTTTCCCGATTTCTCGGCCAATTTTGAATATTTTTCGAAAAGGTCTTCGGAAATGCGCTAGAAATTAAATTCCCTACACGGAAATACGAAATATGTAGGGATTACTTTCAGTTTTAAGGCTTTTAATTTTTTTGCTACAGATTCTGATGTTTTGTATTGAATCTCTTTAAATTTCGATATTTTCCCGATTTCTCGGCCACTTTTGAATATTTTTCCAAAAGGTCTTCGGAAATGCGCTAGAAATTAAATTCCCTACTTGGAAATACCAAATATGTGGGGATTGCTTTCAGTTTTAAGGGTTTTCATATTTTTGCTACAAATTCCGATGTTTTGTATTGAATCTCATTAAATTTCCATATTTTCCCGATTTCTCGGCCAATTTTGAATATTTTTCGAAAAGGTCTTCGGAAATGCGCTAGAAATTAAATTTCCTACACGGAAATACCAAATATGTGGGCATTGCTTTCAGTTTTAAGGGTTTTCATTTTTTTGCTACAAATTCTGATGTTTTGTATTGAATCTCTTTAAATTTCGATATTTTCCCGATTTCTCGGCCAATTTTGAATATTTTTCGAAAAGGTCTTCGGAAATGCGCTAGAAATTAAATTCCGTACAAGGAAATACCAAATATGTGGGGATTGCTTTCAGTTTTAAGGGTTTTCATTTTTTTGCTACAAATTCTGATGTTTTGTATTGAATCTCATTAAATTTCCATATTTTCCCGATTTCTCGGCCAATTTTGAATATTTTCCGAAAAGGTCTTCGGAAATGCGCTAGAAATTAAATTCCCTACACGGAAATACCAAATATGTGAGGATTGCTTTCAGTTTTAAGGGTTTTCATTTTTTTCCTACAAATTCTGATGTTTTGTATTGAATCTCTTTAAATTTCGGTATTTTCCCGATTTCTCGGCCAATTTTGAATATTTTTCGAAAAGGTCTTCGGAAATGCGCTAGAAATTAAATTCCCTACACGGAAATACCAAATATGTGGGGATTGCTTTCAGTTTTAAGGGTTTTCATTTTTTTGCTACAAATTCTGATGTTTTGTATTGAATCTCATTAAATTTACATATTTTCCCGATTTCTCGGCCAATTTTGAATATTTTTCGAAAAGGTCTTCGGAAATGCGCTAGAAATTAAATTCCCTACACGGAAATACCAAATATGTGGGGATTGCTTTCAGTTTTAAGGGTTTTCATTTTTTTGCTACAAATTCTGATGTTTTGTATTGAATCTCATTAAATTTCGATATTTTCCCGATTTCTCGGCCAATTTTGAATATTTTTCGAAAAGGTCTTCGGAAATGCGCTAGAAATTAAATTCCCTACACGGAAATACCAAATATGTGGGGATTGCTTTCAGTTTTAAGGGTTTTCATTTTTTTGCTACAAATTCTGATGTTTTGTATTGAATCTCTTTAAATTTCGGTATTTTCCCGATTTCTCGGCCAATTTTGAATATTTTTCGAAAAGGTCTTCGGAAATGCGCTAGAAATTAAATTCCCTACACGGAAATACCAAATATGTGGGGATTGCTTTCAGTTTTAAGGGTTTTCATTTTTTTGCTACAAATTCTGATGTTTTGTATTGAATCTCATTAAATTTACATATTTTCCCGATTTCTCGGCCAATTTTGAATATTTTTCGAAAAGGTCTTCGGAAATGCGCTAGAAATTAAATTCCCTACACGGAAATACCAAATATGTGGGGATTGCTTTCAGTTTTAAGGGTTTTCTTTTTTTTGCTACAAATTCTGATGTTTAGTATTGAATCTCTTTAAATTTCGATATTTTCCCGATTTCTCGGCCAATTTTGAATATATTTCGAAAAGGTCTTCGGAAATGCTATAGTAATTAAATTCCCTACACGGAAATACCAAATATGTGGGGATTGCTTTCAGTTTTAAGGGTTTTCATTTTTTTGCTACAAATTCTGATGTTTTGTATTGAATCTCATTAAATTTCGATATTTTCCCGATTTCTCGGCCAATTTTGAATATTTTTCGAAAAGGTCTTCGGAAATGCGCTAGAAATTAAATTCCCTACACGGAAATACCAAATATGTGGGGATTGCTTTCAGTTTTAAGGGTTTTCATTTTTTTGCTACAAATTCTGATGTTTTGTATTGAATCTCTTTAAATTTCGGTATTTTCCCGATTTCTCGGCCAATTTTGAATATTTTTCGAAAAGGTCTTCGGAAATGCGCTAGAAATTAAATTCCCTACACGGAAATACCAAATATGTGGGGATTGCTTTCAGTTTTAAGGGTTTTCATTTTTTTGCTACAAATTCTGATGTTTTGTATTGAATCTCATTAAATTTACATATTTTCCCGATTTCTCGGCCAATTTTGAATATTTTTCGAAAAGGTCTTCGGAAATGCGCTAGAAATTAAATTCCCTACACGGAAATACCAAATATGTGGGGATTGCTTTCAGTTTTAAGGGTTTTCATTTTTTTGCTACAAATTCTGATGTTTAGTATTGAATCTCTTTAAATTTCGATATTTTCCCGATTTCTCGGCCAATTTTGAATATATTTCGAAAAGGTCTTCGGAAATACTATAGTAATTAAATTCCCTACACGGAAATACCAAATATGTGGGGATTTCTTTCAGTTTTAAGGGTTTTCATTTTTTTGCTACAAATTCTGATGTTTTGTATTGAATCTCTTTAAATTTCGATATTTTCCCGATTTCTCGGCCAATTTTAAATATTTTTCCAAAAGGTCTTCGGAAATGCGCTAGAAATTAAATTCCCTACACGGAAATACCAAATATGTGGAGATTGCTTTCAGTTTTAAGGGTTTTCATATTTTTGCTACAAATTCCGATGTTTTGTATTGAATCTCTTTAAATTTCGATATTTTCCCGATTTCTCGGCCAATTTTGAATATTTTTCGAAAAGGTCTTCGGAAATGCGCTAGAAATTAAATTCCCTACACGGAAATACCAAATATGTGGGGATTGCTTTCAGTTTTAAGGGTTTTCATTTTTTTGCTACAAATTCCGATGTTTTGTATTGAATCTCTTTAAATTTCGATATTTTCCCGATTTCTCGGCCAATTTTGAATATTTTTCGAAAAGGTCTTCGGAAATGCGCTAGAAATTAAATTCCCTACACGGAAATACCAAAGATGTGGGGATTGCTTTCAGTTTTAAGGGTTTTCATTTTTTTGCTACAAATTCTGATGTTTTGTATTGAATCTCTTTAAATTTCGATATTTTCCCGATTTCTCGGCCAATTTTGAATATTTTTCGAAAAGGTCTTCGGAAATGCGATAGTAATTAAATTCCCTACACGGAAATACCAAATATGTGGGGATTGGTTTCAGTTTTAAGGTTTTTCATTTTTTGGCTACAAATTCTGATGTTTTGTATTAAATCTCTTTAAATTTCGATATTTTCCCGATTTCTCGGCCAATTTTGAATATTTTTCGAAAAGGTCTTCGGAAATGCGCTAGAAATTAAATTCCCTACACGGAAATATCAAATATGTGGGGATTGGTTTCAGTTTTAAGGGTTTTCATTTTTTTGCTACAAATTCTGATGTTTTGTATTGAATCTCTTTAAATTTCGATATTTTCCCGATTTCTCGGCCAATTTTGAATATTTTTCGAAAAGGTCTTCGGAAATGCGCTAGAAATTAAATTCCCTACACGGAAATACCAAATATGTGGGTATTGTTTTCAGTTTTAAGGGTTTTCATTTTTTTGCTACAAATTCTGATGTATTGTATTGAATCTCTTTAAATTTTGATATTTTCCCGATTTCTCGGCCATTTTCCCGATTTCTCGGCCAATTTTGAATAATTTTCGAAAAGGTCTTCGGAAATGCGCTAGAAATTAAATTCCCTACACGGAAATACCAAATACGTGGGGATTGCTTTCAGTTTTAAGGGTTTTCATTTTTTTGCTACAAATTCTGATGTTTTGTATTGAATCTCTTTAAATTTCGATATTTTCCCGATTTCTCGGCCAATTTTGAATATTTTTCGAAAAGGTCTTCGGAAATGCGCTAGAAATTAAATTCCCTACACGGAAATACCAAATATGTGGGTATTGTTTTCAGTTTTAAGGGTTTTCATTTTTTGGCTACAAATTCTGATGTTTTGTATTAAATCTCTTTAAATTTCGATATTTTCCCGATTTCTCGGCCAATTTTGAATATTTTTCGAAAAGGTCTTCGGAAATGCGCTAGAAATTAAATTCCCTACACGGAAATACCAAATATGTGGGGATTGGTTTCAGTTTTAAGGGTTTTCATTTTTTTGCTACAAATTCTGATGTTTTGTATTGAATCTCTTTAAATTGCGATATTTTCCCGATTTCTCGTCCAATTTTGAATATTTTTCGAAAAGGTCTTCGGAAATGCGCTAGAAATTAAATTCCCTACACGGAGATACCAAATATGTGGGGATTGCTTTCAGTTTTAAGGGTTTACATTTTTTTGCTACAAATTCTGATGTTTTGTATTGAATCTCTTTAAATTTCAATATTTTCCCGATTTCTCGGCCAATTTTGAATATTTTTCGAAAAGGTCTTCGGAAATGCGCTAGAAATTAAATTCCCTATACGGAAATACCAAATATGTGGGGATTGCTTTCAGTTTTAAGGGTTTTCATTTTTTTGCTACAAATTCCGATGTTTTGTATTGAATCATATTAAATTTCCATATTTTCCCGATTTCTCGGGCAAATTTGATTATTTTTCGAAAAGGTCTTCGGAAATGCGCTAGAAATTAAATTCCCTACACGGAAATACCAAATATGTGGGGATTGCTTTCAGTTTTAAGGGTTTTCATTTTTTTGCTACAAATTCTGATGTTTTGTATTGAATCTCTTTAAATTTCGATATTTTACCTATATATCGAGCAATTTTGAATATTTTTCGAAAAAGTCTTCGGAAATGAGCTAGAAATTAAATTCCCTACACGGAGATACCAAATATGTGGGGATTGCTTCAGTTTTAAGGATTTTCAATTTTTTGCGACAAATTCTGATGTTTTGTATTGATTTTCATTAAATGTTCATTCTGCTGACCCGACTTTTATAGTCGAACACTGTTATTAATATATAAATATTACTATAAAAATTATTCGAAATTTATTATTCAATATTTGAAATGCTATAATTAATACATTTTTGTGGTTAGTAACTAACAATTAGCTATCGTATTTCAATTTACATCTATAAAATTAAGATTACTGATCTTAAAAATTATGCTCTGTTAACTATTAAAATATTCAATTATTTCTTTCTTATTGAATAAAATTGAATTACTTTATGTTTAATATTGAATTATTAAATGTAATGCTTTCACATGCTTGACGATACTTTACTACAAATAATAAGGGGATAAATGTTGTACCCATAGAGATATACATAATTTAGTATTTGGAACTATGATTCATTTACTAAAAATTGTATAATTTTTAATTACTTTTAATATACATGAATTTTTTTGATAAATATTTTAAGAAAAATAATCAACATTTTAGTAAATATTGTATCTATTTTTATAGTATAATGAATACATTTTTAAGATATTCTGTTTTATATCAACAACTCAATGAAATTATATTTTTTTTAATATTGTCCATATGGCTTATTTATTTAACACATTATAATTAAAAACATTTACGTACATAACCTATTTTTATATTATATTATACTTTTATATTTATATAATTTTTTTTAAATAATTTGTAATTTATAAGTTTTTGTATATATATAAATAAAGATTAAAATTACACTGCAGGAACATAAAATTTCTATAACTTAAAATTTTTAAATTAGTTTTTACCAAGAGTATTTATTAATTTTTCATTTTCAAATAAAATGTGGATTAATAATTTTACTGACATTAAATGATTTCAGTCAATATTTTTTAATTAATTTCATAATTTAACAAAATAGTATTTATTTAAGAAACGATTGAGTTGGCTTATAATTCAATAAATTAGTTTTTGCTAAAGAAAATTATAATAAAATTTCATTTATTATATAATATGATCCATTTTAAGATTTCACAGATAAATTATAATGAATATTTTGTACATAAATATACATTTTCGTAATCAAATATTTTTTACAATTTAATTAACAAATCGTTGGCAATGCAACAAATCCTTATGTGTTTTTTAACATATTCTCTATATGGTTCCTTATTGGTCTTGAGAATCAGTAATTTCGTAAATAAGGAATATATTTCTAATGAAAACTCAGTAAATTTTATGCTAGTCTCATATTGGTGCGAGAGTACCAAAATTGCCTATTATAGATCTCGGAATTATCAAATTAAATTATTATAAGTTTGGGCAAATAATCTATATAACTTGATTTGTTTTTAATAGTTACAAGGTTAAATTTATGTTCAAAATGGATGAGTGAAATACAAGATTTTGTTGAGTTAACCTAATTAGATATAGGATCTATCATTTTAGTTTCCAAAAAATATTTAGTTGATATTTCCTAATAAAACTTGATTATTTCACATAAATTACCATATATTTTAAAAACCAATAAAATAAAGCTAAATTAATTTACTAAATTCTTCAAGATAAATTATTGAACAATTTCTTTTATAATTTATTTATTTACATTGTTATTATTTTATTTCAGGTGTTTAGTATGCTAAATGAGCATAATGTATATTAAATTAGAAAAAAACATGTTATTTAATAATAAAAAAAAAAATTGTATAAATAGAGAATAATTTTAATATAATTTCAAATGACGTCAAAAAAGATTTAGGTGTGATCTTATATCACACAAATAGTCATTTAAAATTTTTTATACTTTATAGTTTATTACGTGTTAAAATATTACATTTTCTTAATAATACTAATATAAATGTCTATAATTTATTATTAAAATAAATATTAGTAATATAAATTCAATATTTTCTTTAATAATATAATTCAAATTATACGCAATATATTCTAATCTGATCATAATCACAATTTCCATTTAACTTAATTAATATTAGTGGCTAAAACCGGCTATAGCTAAAGTGGTTGTGTAATTAGCTGCGGTGCAGTAAGTACTGATTTCAAAGAAATTTATCGTTCGAAATCCAGACTAATCAATGCGCTTAGATTTGTTAAAAATTTGTTCCGTTCAATCACTCGCTTCTTTGATGGATGAGTGTTTAATGACAAGTAACTTAGACTAGTAAGTCTTCCCGACTATAAGTATCTTCATTTAAGGCGTCTTTTCTTTGGTGACAGTGAAATTCCGTTGAAAGGTTCTAGTATTATCCTCAGCTGTTGGTCCTTTCTATGCTAATAGGTCGTCCACTACATTGGCACTTTTTTGTCATCAGTATAACCATTATTATTTTTCGTAGTTAAAAAGTTGGTATACACAATATTTGGTATTGCAGCTCTCCACAGAATATTAATCTACGATTATGTTTTTAAGTTAATTTTCAAACTATTTTATTAATTTTACTATCTTTCTAAGTAAAACTTCAAAACCCTTTTCAGGTATTTCAGCTCAGGATTTTGTCAATAAGTCTCCGACCGTAACTTAAGCTAAACTAAATGTTGCTGGATTATCAACAGTGGTAATCGATTAATATTCCGATTAATAAGCTCAGTGGTACGGGGTATCCCTTTAAATGTTAAATCCCAAATATATTAGGACCAAAAAATAAATTAATTCTTCTCAATTACAAACTTTATTTTTTTGTCGTCTTAAATTACCATAAATTTTATTTTATCACATTAAAATCTATATTTTGAAAATATTTTAGTGTGGGATTTAATAAAAATAAAATGGGCAATAATAAAAATTTCTTTGGAATTTTAATAAATTAAAATTTGCGTTTTTAAAAAGTCATATTATGGCGCCATTAATTTTCACAAGAATTTTTTTTTTTTAAATAATCTCCAATTAAGTAAAAACATAAAAGATTAATTAGAATATTTACAACTGTCGATAATTGAGATCTCTTAAAATTCTTATCAGAATTTCGAAGTTATTTTTAAAAATAGAGAAATAAAAAAAAATATGTATTTTCATAAACTTTGAAATAAATTTTCGCATTTGTAAAAATTTACTTTGTTATGACCAGTTGGAGAAATTTTTTTACAATTTACGAATTATTTTTAGATGTTATAAAAGGTCATTGAATACCAAAAATCTTAAATATTACAAAAATAAATTAACATTCGAATTAAAAATAAAGTTTCATTAGATCGAAATTTTTTTGATATTATTGTTTGTATAAAAATCTAATTAAGTACTAATTAATTATAAATGTCAATTTAACTCAGTTGTACACTGATAATAGTATGACATTTCCATTAAACCAGATTTTGTTAGCAGTCAATAAGCATAATATGTTTCCAAGCAATGTAATTTATTTTCTATTCTCGTAATCTTTCAAACATTTGTAGTAAAATTAGTAAAGAGTTATTTGCGGTCAATAGAATATTTGTTTAAATTAAATTAACCAGTAATAAATTCTCAATATACATACCAACCGTGAACTGTCACAATTAGTGAATGAATTTGGATGACTATAGCGGTTGCAAATTTAAATTTAATTATTAATAAAAAAGTTAATAAAATTATAGTCAAATTTTTCATTTGAAAGTATGGAAAACTCATATTATGGCTTGAGGCAATTTATAGTAGTGTCAATTTTTCTTAAAACAATGGAATGAACATTTCTAACTCTTAAATAAATGAAATTTTTTATTAATATTTTAATATTTTCTAATACATATTAAAGAAGTTTTATACCTTGGTTAAAATAGCTTTTTCTTAACCTACATAATTCAAAATTAAAGACAATTTCATTTTGCAATTTTTCTTTTGAAAATGCTGTACATATTATTTTTATAACTAATTTTGCAATTAAATTTCAGTTTAGCATATTTATTTATAATCTATTCATCAGTTCACCTGTTATTATCATTAATTGATGATCATGTCTAAAAACTCTAATACATACTACGTACTGAGATTAATATAGATGAGGTACTAAAAATTCTAAAAGCATTATTTTAGCACAAATCTATGCTAAATCATTATTTTAATTAAAAATATTAAATATTTTCATATATTAGCAAACTAATTTATATTATAAAACTTATTTGTATATGATCTAATTGGAATAAATAATTAAAATTATTGTAAATTTTCATAAAATGATTGTGTGTTCTAATAATTTCAATTACATAGTAAATGGTTTGTTATTAAATTTTATATTAAAACCAATCAAGTATATATTAGAAATTATTTAAAAATCAAATCATAATCAGTAATAATACTTTTAGTAAAACTTCCATTATAAAAACTGTCTCAAGATTTTAAGCAGAGACTGTTGTCAAAAATATTTTTCATTCGTTATTACGTTAATAAATCTATTTTTATTTTTTTTGAATTAAAAATTTTCGCTTAAATTTCTGAATTTAATTAATATGTAAAAAATTTGCTTACGCAAAGAGATTTTTAATTGATATTTTAATACGTATATGGAGATTAAATTTAGTATAAAAAATAAATTTAGTTCATTGCATGGATTTGAAAAAATTAAGACTACTATAAAATAAATTGGACAAAAATAAATAAAATAGTATTTACGGATAAATTTTTAAAATTACATAAGCAAAACATTATTTTGAGTATTTTTTGACTGAATCTGAAATGTTAAAAGTTTCTCTGACTTTTGCGATTATAAATGTAATAATTCTTGTTGTTGTGGTATTCAGATTGTTGAAAATTACAAGACATAAAATTTTGATTAATTTTTGATTAATTTAAAATTTCATTATAATTTCAAGATAATTTATTTAGTTTTTTTTAAAGTTTTAAAAACTAATATTTGTTTGAAAAAGAAAAGAAATGAATTTTAAATGGTTTTAATTATTTTGTTAATTTAATATTTACTAAGTCATTTAATCCTTAAATATTGTTATCAGTTTTTGTAAATACAATCTACTAGTTTATATAATGTTTTTATCTTTTCATATACATATTACTTTTTTATGTATAGATTTTTTTAAATATTGTGATAATTGTTGCCATATAATTTAGTAAATAATAAACGTTCTGGTAAATAATGAATTGAATTAAATTGAAAAATTAGGTCGAATTATTAATTTATTTATGATATCACATAATTAATTAAAGGAAATTTTTAAATGAAAGAGAATTCTGCATATGATAATTTGAAAGTTCAATATCTATTCGTGAAATACCTACAAAATAATTTTAAATTTACCACCATTGCGTTCATCTTTGGGCTCAATACCAACGAACTTATTATCTCAATAGAAAATCGGTAAAAGCTCATAAATACTGAAAAGGTACTAAAATTTTGAAGCTATGTAAAGCAAGAATATTCTAATTCTGTGTACTTTTATTGAAATTTCAAACATATGGAATTTCAAAGTAGACAATTTCTGTAATGGGGAAGCATGTATATAGTATAGGAGAATTTAATTTCTGGAAAGATGGATCTAGAAATTAATGTTTTAGTTTAAATACTTCTTGAAAATTTTATATAAATTTACTAATCAATGGAGAAAATTTGAGTTAGTAGAGTCCAAATTACTAAATTTCATTTTAAACATTTATTAATTTATAACTTAAAGCTGCACATTTGAGCTAGTTTAGGTTTATTTATTTATGTGATAATTAAAACCAAAAAATAAATACGTTTTTGAATATTTTTTTGTTTTTTTGTTTTTGAAGAAGAATCATTTAAATAAATATTTTTTGATTGACGTCAATATGGGGAAACCAAAAATATGTTAATGATCATAATTTAATAGAAATTTAAATATATTAAATATAATTATAAGATAAATTTGTAAAAGTTTTCTTCTTTTTTTTTGTGACGACAATTTACATAAATTCTTTAATAAATTTCATTAAATTTAAATTCATAATCGATTAATCAATATTTTTTAAATTTAATTTTTTTTCATGTAAATTTTTTGTATATTTTTAATTCAGATTTTTAAAAAAGTCAATAATTTAGAAATTCACTTATTTATTAAATAATAAAATTCTTAAAATAAGCTTAACTTGGCGGTATGTACTTTTTATTTAATTAGCTTAGTTTAAAGTATTTTTCAATTATTTGCTTATCAGGGGGATTTTTTTTTAAAAAATGGTCTGATTAAATCGATGACGTTGTTATAAACTGATAATTTCATCGAATGACAACTTGATATTTCAGATCGAAAAAAATATATATGTTAAATATGAATATCAATAATGAAAGTTTTTAGTTTAGCTGCTTCAATTTTTAAGTATTTAACAATTTTAACAAAATGAAAAATGTTTGAAAAAATATGAAAAAAATAGATTTGAAAAAATAGATTTATTAAATATCTTAATATTCGTATCTTTTAAATTTAAATAATTAAATACAAATTTAATATAAACTTGTTTACTTTAGCTATGGTAGAAGTTTAATCATATTCAGAATATACAATATTTTTTTTAAAAGTTTAATTGAAATTTGCCTTTAAAGAAAGACAATGCGCAGAGGGATCCATGCTTAAACATTGTTAAAAATTTTTAGTAAACTAAAATGCATAATTTTAGGATTGCAATTCTTGTAATTGCGTTCACTCAGAGTTCAATTAATATAATTTTTGGATAGGTCACTATTTGTTAATAATATATAATAATTAATGATGTCCGTCATTACGCGAACATTTAATGCCCATGAAACACAATTTTATTTAAAGCACTTTAATATGTGCTTAATGTAAATTTAAAAAGAACTAATTTAATAAAAATCATTTTATTTATCCCTTTAATGATTGTACAAAAAGTTAATTTATTGACAATTTTTAAAGTTAAACATGGCTTAAATTTTACCAAAATATCCCATGGATTGGGCCTTTGTAATTAAAGCTACAACAGAATCAAATGTTTCTTCACAAATTGGAAGGATCTGGTTAACAGCTCGTAATGTAGGTTCACCATTAGGTAAGTCCCATCGAAAACTTAATGGAATACCAAGAAAACCATATACCCAATCAATACTAGTACCATAAAGTGGATATTTAGCATTAAAAATACTGCCATAAGTGTAACGAGTGCCACGTCTTTGACCTAATGCTTTCACGACAACTTCAGAAATTGTTTCTAAATCTTCATCATTTACAGTTTTTTCATTGGTCGATCCATATGGATAGAAAAATTGTTGTACTCCTGATTGAAATGACAAATACAAATGTAAATTACCATTTGTTTTTAAATCAATTAAAAAGTTCGACAACAATTTTGTTTCAATTTCGGAAAATGGATACAAACCAGGGTAAGTTTCTAAACATTTTTGTAGTATTGTTTCTGAAGTTGAATTATGCCAATTAAAATTCCAATTTCGATTTAAATCAACGCCATTACAATAATTCTTCTGCGGTGAACGATTTTTATTCCAAATTGACTCACGTTCATTAAATATATAACCATCCGGATTTAAAACGGGCATAAAGTACCAGTCAAAATTTTCAGTCAATGATTGAATAACAATATCTTTAGATATTAATAATTGTTCCATTATAAAAATGACAGTAGCTGGTGATATCCATGCTCTACCATGTGTTCCACCTTCTACAAAAATTCCTGGTTTCCTACCCGATGGGTTGGACAATTTTATAATACGCATTTCAGTTCCATTCCAACTTTTACCAATGACAATCTGTTTAACCTTTTGTGGATATTCTTTTTCGAAAGCATCTAATTTGTCATAAATGCTTTTCAAATTATGGTAACTTTTATAACTAAATTGGTTAGTTATTAATTTTTCATTTACAACTGCATTTTGAAAATCGACTTGTAAGGGTTTTGAAAGAATTTGCTGATTCTTTAAAATTTCTTGAAATTGGTTTTTACGATGGAGCGCAACCAGAACATCGACATTTTCATTAATAATATTAACACCATTTAAAAAAATATAATTATCACTTGAACTTTCAATATCTTTTAAAATTTTTAAATCACCTTTTGTTTGTGGAGTAACACGAAATAAACCATAATAATTGAAATAAGTTAATTGCGATTTTCCAAATGATAAAAATGTTAATAATATTATACTAAAAATTATAAAAAAATTTGTAGGAACCATTTTTAAATGTTAATGGATCAAGTTTAAAACATTATTTGAGAGTTTTTGAACTTTGCTAGCCTTTATATAGGAAATTTAATCGAATAAATCCTTTGCCTAGTTATTAAGTAAGATACTAGACTGATTAGATTTATCAAGTAAAAAATTTTAAGATTACACAAGATTATTATTGGTCTGGAAATATATTGATTAAATATCTTGAGATTATTAGTTTTTAGATTTAAATGCATATTAAAACTGATTTGTTTTTAGTTACACTGTTATTTATAAAATATATTTTTAAATATAATGTAGCAAACTGAGAAGTTTAAATGTAATTTACTCAAATTGAAAATGCTGCTTAACACTTTCTTCCACTAAGCCTTCAAATATGTGTGTGTGTAGTAAAAACTTTTATCCATCTTAAATTTTAAAATTCTAATAATGTCTTAATTCAAATTGCATACTTTTAGGATTACAAATATCCATAAGTTATTGGCAATTAAGTTTCTTTTTAGAAAACATTATTTGGAATACATTGCAAAATGTGTAAAAACTCAAGATCATAAATTTCTTCATAAAATTGAATGTGAAACAGTGATTTTGCATAAATTTTTAGTTTATTTTAAATATTTAAAAAATTTACAATAAATATTTTGTTAATAAATTAATGAATCGTAATTGATTTAAAATCTACATGTTACTGTCCAGTTGCTATAGGAACAATCACGTTTGTGACGAATTCCTCGTGGTGTTTCAATTCTATGTTCATCGATAGCGACTCCGTAGATCCCATCGGCTAAAAATTCTTGAGGACCAACAGCTTCATGTCCATCAACGGAAGCTTGAATGTTCTCATTAGGGCGACCCAAAGCAGCGACACAAAGAGCGGCCAAAATAAAAATTGTTATTACTGAACGCATTTTAATTTAAAGTATTTTTTAATTGAATTGAAGGATTTAGTTAGTTGACTTGCAAGGTTATTGATTGTTACTGATACTTTCTAAAGTTTTTCGTTGAGCTTTTATATTCTAGTCACTTAAAGGTAATTGTTTACATCTGGGCAATCGAGGGAATTCACATTAAAATAAAAAAAACCTAAGTTTTGCAATATTTACATATTGATAAGATATTGAAGCAAAGATAATCAGTAGAAAATGCGCAGACAATGTATAATTTGAGAGAAATTATAGATTTTATCGCAAACTCAGCTGATGATCTTATTTATTTGCAAAACATGATATATTTAAAATATAAATGTATGATATATGTATATGCATTTCAATGTCTATTTATTTCAATTTTTTATTTGAAACTGAAAATATAATTCAGAAATGGAGGAAATTAGTAAACTAAAGCTGTTCAATTTATTTTTCGGTAAATTTAATTGGTACTAGTAACTTAAATTTGAAAGATTTGATTATTTTTATTATCACTTAGAATGACTAAACTGAAATATGGTGTTATTATTAAGAGAATCCTTTTTCGTAGATATTTTCATTAGTGGTTCCATCATTACCCCACCAAAGAAGTTAGTATTTATGAGCATTTAAAGTCAAATTTTTGTCATAATTTAGAGCATAAGAAGACATTTTTATCATTTATTTGTGATAATACTTAACAAATATAATTTATTATCACAAATAAGTTTAACAAATATAATTTAATAATATGCACTGAAAAGTCCCAAAGTAATTGTCTTTAGTACATAAAAGATTCTGGTTTCGAGTTACTGAAGATTATTCATTATATTTTGATGCTTTAAATTTAGATGCCATACTTCTGTGTCTTACTTTTCTATACAAAACTTAATTTTGTTATTTACTTACAAAGTGCAAGAGACAAAAAGCCAAAGTTAATTTTGCACTTCTCCGGTGGAGAAATAATTCACTTGCACAAAATCAACAAAAACTCAGATATTATGTCGTGAATTGCTCGGGTTTTATACACCTATAATAATTCTAAATTTCTAGCCATTCATTTATTTAAATTATATAATTATTATTGGAAGCTTTATGATTACTTTTGGTATTTTTTATGCTTACTTTTGGTAGAAATTAATTAGAAATTTTTACAGATATATATACACCGTATAATATATGTAATACAGACTTTCCAATTATTTTAAATATTTAATCTAATATTTATAGGAAATTATCTGACTTAATTTTAGTTTAAATTATATTTAGAAAATATTACTTTAAGTTTTTACTATGAAACGTAAAATCCTAAAATTTCTTAAATAAAATATAAAAATTGATTTTGTAATTTTTTTTATTTTACATATATTTTTAAAATTTATGGAAATAATTTAAATAAATTAATAATAAATCTTCAGTGAATTAAAATCTGCACGATACAGTCCAGTTTTTATAATCGCAATCACGTTTATGACGAATTCCTCGTGGTGTGTTAATTCTATCTTCATCTATGGCGACTCCGTAAATTCCATCGGCTAAAAATTCTTGAGGACCAACAGCTTCTTTATGTTCAACTTCTGTTTCAATGTTGTTGTTAGGGCGACCCAAAGCAGCGACACAAAGAGCGGCCAAAATAAAAATTGCTATTACTGAACGCATTTTAATTTAAAGTATTTTTTAAGTCAATTGAAGGATTTAGTTAGTTGACTTGCAAAATTATTGATTGCAACTGATACTTTCTAAAGGTTTTCGTTGAGCTTTTATATTCCAGCTACTTTACAATTTTTTACATCTGTGCAATGCAATCGAGAGTTCACATTAAAATACAACCTAAGTTTTACAATAATTACATAATTGATAAGAATTTGACGCAAGTAAAATGATTAGAAAATGAGATTATAATTTTATTTTAAAATTAGTAATTTGTCTTAATAAGTAATTTTAAATTTATAAGATTATGTTTTCGTGTCGCAGCCAAATTAAACAGATCTGGAAAATCTATGAAGTAGACAAAATAATTCAATACTGAAAATTTAACTTACAACTTAAACAATTTGTTGTGATAATTGGGAAAGTTCGAGAAATTATATATTTTATGTCAAGAAAAGTCGCTTAGTTGATTACCTAATTTATTTGCAAAACATGACATATTTAAGCTTTGAAGTATGATAACCTATGTTTATTTATTTAAGTATTTCAATTTTTTATTCGAAATTGGAAATATAATTCAAAAATGGAGAAAATTAGTAAACTAAAGCTGTTCGGTAAATTTAGTTGCTCCTAGTAAATTAAACTTGAAAGATTTGATTATTTTTATTAACACTTAATACATTAAAAATGGAAAATTTATTTTTAATTATCACAAACTAATTTTAAAAAATTTAATCAGATTAAATAATAACCTTTAATTGTACTGTAACTTGCGCATTAAGTTAATTATTTCGAAAATAAGCTTTATTTTTATCACTATTAATTTATGCATAGTCTAACATTTAAAACTAATTAATAAAACGCAATTATTTATTATTTTTAAATTGCCTTAAACATGTTTTATTGATTGCTCTTTAATTAAGGTTTCGACATTTTTTTGGGAAATCACCACTTAAATTTTACCAAAATATCCCATGGATTGTGTTTTTACAATTAATGCTAAAACAGAATCAAATGTTTCTTCGCAAATTGGTAGTATATGTTCTCTAAGCCGTTGTGTAGGTTGACCATTAGGTAAATCCCATCGAAAACTCAATGGAATACATTGTGAACCATATACCCAATCAATACTAGTACCATAAATTGGATATTTAGCATTAAAAATACTGCCATAAGAGTAACGAGTGCCACGTCTGTGAGCTAATGCTTTCACTACAACTTCAGAAATTGTTTCTAAATCCTTAACATTTTCTGGTTTTTCCTTTGTCGATCCATAAGGATAGAAAAATTGTTGTTCTCCTGATTGAAATGACAAATACAAATGTAAATTACCATTTTTTTTTAAATCAATTATAAAATTCGATAACAATTTCGTTTCTATTTCGGAAAATGGATATAAACCAGGATAACTTTCTAAACATGGTTTAAGACTAGACTTTGTAGTTGAATTACGCCAATTTAGGTCCCAATTTCGATTTAAATCAACGCCATTACAATAATTGTTCTGCGGCGAACGATTTTTATTCCAAATTGACTCTTGTTCATTAAATATATAACCATCCGGATTTAACATCGGCATAAAGTACCAATCAAATTTATTGATCAAAGATTGAACAAAAACATCCGTAGATGTTAATAATTGTTCCATTATAAAAATAACAGTAGCTGGTGATATCCATTCTCTACCATGTGTTCCACCTTCTACAAAAATTCCTGGCTTCTTCGTTTCTGGTTGATTAGTTTGATTCGATAATTTTAAAATACGTAATTCAGTTCCATCCAAAGTTTTTCCAATAATAACCGGCTTAACCAGTTCTGGATATTCTTTTTCGAAAGCATCTAATTTCGCATAAATGGTCTTCAAGTTATGAAAATTTGTATAACTAAATCCTTTCACATTTAGTAAATGTTCAACTGCTGCTTGAAAATTGGATTGAATAAGTTTGTAAAGAATTTGGTTATTCTTTAAAATATTTTTAAATTTATTAACACGATGAGTTGTAACAAGAACATCAATATTTTCATCAATAAAATTAACACCATTTAGAAAAATATAATTATCACTTGAACTTTCAATATCTTTCAAAACTTTTAAATCATTTTTTGTTTGTGGAGTAACACGATATAATTCATAATTATCAAATCTATTAACTTGTGATTTTACAAATGGGAAAATTGTAAGGATGCCAAAAATTATATAAAATTTTGTAAAAAACATTTTTAAATTTTGTGCTTCAAATTTAAAAATTATTACCTGGCTGATTTAAATTATTTTGAATTTTGTTGGCTTTTATATATGAAAGATTTCTGATAAAAAATATCATTTATTTAATGGAACATTATTGATAATATTCATTACATACTTTTTTTAACTACTTAGACATGAATTTTTACTTAAAATAATTTTGTTAAAAGTAGCAAGAACAATTTCAGTTAATTGTTTATTAAATTGTACACAATGTTTCAGCTAAAGAGCAAAATTTAATTTCTGTTAAAATGTTGTCTTGTCATCTAAATTCTAAATAACTGAAAAGTATTAACATTATCGCGGATGCATAGCCAATGAATGGTTTGTATGATTTAAATTTAAAGTAATTATCGGCTGATTGTCCGTGAATTCAGATGATTTTCGGTGATGGGTAATGATGCAGTGGGTTCGATACTGGGTTGAAGTGGCGGACAATAAGGCAATAAATGTACACAAAACAAGTCTGCGTAGTTCTTGTTCTATCGTAATTTTTCCCATTATTGAAAATAATGCAAATTATGTGATTAGTCCTGAATAATAACCGAATTCTTGCGGGTACAATACTAAAAAAATTAAACTAGGTATACACAGGTTAATTTCGGTTGAGCCATTTAATTTAAAACCTTTAAGCTGAAGTATAGAATTATATAAAACAATACATATTCTTCTCTCAGCATTATCATTATACTTTATAGTTCAATAGCGTATTCGTTTTTATTTCCTTTTTACATGTTCAGAGTCGCCGTGTCCGACAGGTGAGGAAAATGCGTGACTAATGATTGCTTGTTTTTCAATTCAAATGTAGTCATGCATATAGGGTGAAATATTAGGATAATTTGATTAATATTAACAAATGTTCATTTAAAAATTAATTTTTTTTATAAAATATATTTTTGTAATATTGACAAAAATTATCAAAGAATTTTAGATACAATTTCTTTTTTTTTGGTAACTGTTGTGTTCAAATTACACACTAATTTTCATTTCTTTTCGTACTAGGATAATATAAGTGTTAATATATATAAACATACTTAAATTATAACATATTAACTACTAATTTTTGTCACCGAAAAATTTTTTATTGACTTTATTTGTAGTGATAGTAGCTCACCCTTCTTTTTGAATGATAAATAATTTTTATATTTAAAAATTATTTATCATTCAATTTGACAGTTTTATAGCTTAATAATGGGCTATAATAGTTAGGAATATTGGTTTTAAACGCAAATATTTTCTTTAATTTATTTTAAATTAAAATATTTTATATATTTGTGAATTATTTATGTGCCGGTTGAAATATAAGTCAAATATATCATAGAGAAACTCAAAATAGGAAGTGAAATATAATTAATTTTATTTAAATTTTATTAACCTCTTGAGTTTTTATTGCCTCATTTACCAGATGCTAAGATATTTTCATTAGGACGACCCAAAACAATGCCAAAATGCAGAGATGAATATGTCAGTAATGTTATAACAGATTCTTTTACGGCAAGATGATTTTTTACAACTCATTAAATTATATTTTTTAAACTTATTTAATGCTAATTAGAAATAAATAATAACTAAAATTCTAAACATTTTCTAAACATTTCCATATCATAATTAAAACTTTCTTTGTTTTGAAAATTTTGCTTTTCTTTAAATATAATTATTCCAGAAAACTTAATAATCTTAATTTCGTGCCCAATGAATGATTTTATGAGATTATAATTATTTAAAAATTGTTAAATATAAATTAATTCTGGGATTCACAATTTGCTCATTAATTTTTTATGTTCAGAACAAATTCTTTATTCTTATCAATTTAGTAATTAATTATTGTTTAATGTCGGTAATTTTTTAAGTTTGAGGTGGATTCCCGCTATTTTATTGTGCACTCAAGTAAACAATTATCTTTAAATCTTCAGACTATAAAAGATCAGTGAAAAAGTTTAGAAAGTATCAGTTAGAATCAATAACTTTGCAAATCAACTAACTAAATCCTTCAATTCAATTAAAAAATAAATTAAAATGCGTTCAGTAATAACAATTTTTATTTTGGCCGCTCTTTGTGTCGCTGCTTTGGGTCGCCCTAATGAGAACATTCAAGCTTCCGTTGATGGAGATGAAGCTGTTGGTCCTCAAGAATTTTTAGCCGATGGGATCTACGGAGTCGCTATCGATGAACATAGAATTGAAACACCACGAGGAATTCGTCACAAACGTGATTGTTCCTATAGCAACTGGACAGTAACGTGCAGATTTTAAATCAGTTAAGATTTATTAATTTATTAACAAACTATTTATTGTAAATTTTCAACATATGTCGAAATAAAGTAAAAAAAGGAAAATTTAAGAAATTTAGGATTTTCAATTATATTTGGGAGAATTTATTCACAATGTTTTAAAACATTAAGATATAATGTTTTAAAGATATTGAATTTTAATAGTAAAGATTTATGACATAATAATGTTTTCAAAATACAATTTAAATTTGCATATAAAAAAAATTTGTGTATTCAGCAGGTGGTGAAACGTAAAATAAATATTACGTGAAACGTAATATTTATTTTATAATTAAATTCAGTTTACTTTGTACTCACTACAAATTCTACTGCATTTGTGGCTTTTGAACAACTTCAAAAACACTACATACAAATTCCATCGTCTATTTACCACACTATTCCAAAATAAACTGTTATACAAAAATAGTTTCTCCACTTTCTCCTTTTTTTCTCCTGTTCCCCTTTAATAAAATATAAAATAGCCGCTTGGTGCGCAACGTCGTTTGAAATAAATTATTGTACTGTCATTATTTCAGTTCTACCAACTTAAAAATGAATACAATAAATTGTTTTATCATTCGACAAGTCAGTCTCAGATTAGTCGGTTTATGAAGTTGTTCGTTGTTGTCGGCTGGTTAAATTATAAATAAATTATTTTTCTAAATTTCCATTATAAAATATTTAAAATTCTTATTCCGATTTAAAATGTGTATTTTGTTGTGCCGATAATTCTAATATTTTATTATAATTAAAATATTTGTGTTATATTTTTTTACTGTAATTAAAAGTGCTGCACAAGTGTTTAAAATGTCGACAATGAAATTAATACTAAAAATTTTAAAGTATGTAATGTGAATTAGTTTATTATTTTAGATTTTTATAAATGTGCTAATTAATTAAATGATTTTTATATAAATTAATTTTAAAGAAAAGAAAAACAATATTTAAAATCGTAAAAGTTTTTTTTTATACACAAAAAAATAATATTTTGTTTATATACGAAACGTCAAAATGACAGCATCTTATATTTTAAAATTTGGATTATATTTAGCAATATTTACAACAATAAATGGACATTTAAATTTATATTTAAATTTACATGAAGTAATGAAATTATTAGGTAAGTTATAAACAAATTTCTAATTTTTATTAAAAAAATTAATAATTGTAATTAATTGGTTTGTTTTTTTGTGCGTGATATTTTTTTTTGACATAACCATAAAATTCAATGTAAATTATAAATAAACAAACAAATTTAAATTGTTTTGTTTTTTTAAAATTTGTTTATAATTAAAAAATGTTTTAAAATAATAATCTTAATTATTTAATCGAATTATATAATTTCTGGTTTGACAATTAAAAAGAAGCTCAAATAAAATGATTACAGATAAATTTTTATGTTACTATACATTTTAATAATGTTTCGACATACCGAAGGTAATCAAAATTTGATAAAAAAACGATAAAATTTCTTTCAATATATTAATTATTAACAAGAATTAGATAATATAATTCTTTTTTTATTATCTTCATAAATTTATTTATGATAGCAATTATTTTTACGGGTTTTAATTAAGTTCTCGTTTTGTTTTCGTTAAATTAATTGAATAAAAACGGTTTTATGTATAATTTTCTATTTATACATTTTCCAATTATTAATTTCCAATAAAGTGAAATTAATATTTTCTATAATTGGACTTGTCACGTGAAAATTCTAAACTTCTTGAAAATTAAACTTTTTTATTATTATTTTTGAACAGAAAATATGGATTTTGAATTTTCGCTAATAATTTTGTAAAATGACAGAAATTTGATAATTTTTTTGGTTGGAGGATGGTGGTTTTGCCGGTGCCACGTCCAATTAATGTTTCTTAATTAGCCCAATGTATTTAGTTGACTTGGTTAGAATAGAAAGACGGTGCTTTCTGCTATAATCAGGTGCAACGGAACATTAGGTAACTATTTTGGCTATCCAATATTATACTTAATTATACTAACGGCTTGTTTTACTAAATAGATTTCCTTTCACGAACCTAGTCATAACTGAAATTCTTACCTCTGTTCAGCTTTAGACAGATTGTATGTCTAAGACCTGAAAGTTACGTGAAAAATTACAACGTTATTACTTAACAATCATATAATTTTATCCACGGTATATAAATTAATCTTGTTAGTTAATTTCCACAAATATCTTCTGATTAAGAATATAGATGCTTTTTTCATAAGTTGAAACCAGATCAGCCCAGCCATTGTGCAATATTCTTCTGAATTCTACTAAAAATTAATTTAATTTAGCTTACTGTCCAATCTACTCAAATTTTAAACCAAATTTTGTTTAGATGGCTAGTTACTGATACCAAAACCATAATTTTTTATTACAAAACATATTTTTTTTTTGGTAAAATAATTTTTACCTTCCAGAAAAAAACTAAGAATAAAAAAGTTTACCCACAAAAAAACGAAAATTTGACGGAGGTCAAGTCAAGCCTTTTTGTTATTTAAAAAAAAAAAATTTGTATTTAAATTGGGGACATTTTTTAATTAGAAATAAAAATTGTATCAATAATCTTATATCTTAGGTCTTTAATCACTTATATTTATTTTCGTTGTTGTTATATCGATGCTTTAATTATTTCGGCAACAGATGGCCATAAATAATTTTAAAGGTGATTTAATCTATTTTAGATGGAAAAAGGTCCACTATACCAAATAATAAAATAATTATATTTTAGTCTGGTGTCATTTTAAACTTAAAAAAAATTGGTAAAAAAATTACGTTGTTGGTAAAGTAATGAAATGTAGAAGTTTGCTTCCTTATATAATGCAAGTTTCTATCACTAGATTCACAACTACTGCGGTTATGTTGCACAGGTTTTTTATGTAAAATGCACACATTCATCACCCAGAAAATCTTAAGAAACTATACTGAATTTTTTGACATTTTTATTTTTCAATTCACTCCACTGATGGCATTTTTCTTGTTCCTCTTTTTATTCTAACAGCTGGGTCTACCCGAAATGTTGTCTTAACTTTCCTCTCACAGGTTGGACCTATAGTTTTACATGGATTTGCAACCATAGTGAAGAGACTCTTATCTGCAACAAGCTATTTGATTTTTATTAGTAAAACATGTAAAATGAATACCAGTAAAGTATTTGCTGTTAACAAAGAGCCTCAACCTTACATTTTATTCTAATTTTCTTACTGATATTCATTTAAAGTTGCGAGTTTCTCAAAATACATTTCTGAAGAAAAATCAAATTGAATTTATGAATGACGATCACGGTTTTTCTCTTTTTTTACCAAAACGTGTAAAAAGTCAACAATCAAAAACCATTTTCTTGATTATAAAGCAAAAAGTGATTGATTAATTTAAAATATTTGGGTTTTTATTATAAAATTGATATGCACAATTTATTTAAATTTTATTTTGTAAATAATATTAAGCAATCTTAAATATAACTGACATTTTTCGAATTAATATGTCTTTGATATCTTCTTTAATTATTTGGGGGATTTTTTTCTTTATTAATATACTTACAGATATAATTTATGAGATTTAATTTTAAATTATTCAAATTGCGTCTATAAAATAACATTGGATTTTTAATTATTTGATGAATAAAATTAATTGGTAAAAGACGAGTGTTTTTTTTCTTTCTGGATAATTTTTTCAAAATTTATTGGTAAATTAAATAAGTGGAAATGATGGGTTCGTATAATTGGATGCATTTTGTAACGCTTTTCTGTATATTGAATGTTAAACGCCACGGGGAATAAAGTTTATATTCTTGCTGTGATTCGAATATAAAATTAATTGTTTTTTTTTTTGGAAAATGTTTAAGGTTTTTGTTTTTATAATTCTTAGAATAAGGAAATATGGTTTAATATTTTAATCAAATAATGTTAAAATATTTTATAAATGTATTTTTTTTATTTAACAAAATAACAACCAAAATATAATGATCGAAATAGCGTCAATTAATTTGAACGTTTTTAGAAAAAAATAATTGCTAAGGTGAAAATTTCTTGATACTTAAATTAAAATATTGAATTTCAATTTCAATTTGACATTTCTGCCATGCCAGTTTAAGGAGCTACGCTCTATGGAAATTAAATTTTTCTTAAGTAAATTTTGCTTAAATTAAATTTCCCTTGGATAATTTTTTACATCTTAAAGTAAGTGTGTTTGTAATGGAAGTGAAAGTAAAATATAAATTCAAATATTATGGAAGCAAATTTGTCAAAAATTAGTAAAAAATATTGAAAATTCACTAAATAGGCTAGACAAGCACATTTCTCAGTTTCTATTCACTATGATGATTGTTTTTTTAGCGTAGTTAGTTACTTATAAATTCATTGAGCTGACCATCATATTATTTACCCATCAGGTGTCACAGCATTGATCATTTAACAAGGCATATGGTGCGATAACAAAAAAAATATATCAACGTAATTATTGATATTTTACACAATCTAAGAAATTTACACAAAATATGATACCAAAAAGTGTAATAAATCAATAAAATCGTTAATCATACTCGACCATAAAAATTTTCTTATATTTATAAGCATTAAACCATAAAAAAAAAACATGGAAAACGAACAAACGCATAATAAAAACATAAAAAAATGTCATTTCTTATTTTCATCAAAAAGACAAAATAAATTTCATATCAGTTGGTAGTTTTTATATGATAGTGTTTGTCGGTTGTGTTGTCCCCTGTTTGAATAAATTTTTTTTATGATTATTTTTATGATTATTTGTGATTTATGTTAACACAAAACTAACATGTCATTTGTAATTTTATTTTATATTATTTAATGGAAAAATATTAAAATTTTTTCAAAAATGAACCAAGAGAGGATAAAAAAAAGTAGTAATGAAAAAAAATACTTATATGTCATAAAAATTAATATCAAATTTAATTTTCGATTTTAATATATTTTATTTTATTTCTATAATATTTGTTATGCACTCGAAAATTATTAAATATCACCTGGTTTGAATCCCATCGTAACAAAAAAAAAAAATTTGAATTTGAATTTAGTAAAAATAAGATAAAGTCAAATTTGAAATGAAAGAAAATATTTGACTTCCACAAAATAAAAAAAATATGCGGGCTTTTTAAATTAAATGAATTTGATTAAAATTCTGTTCTATTTCACGAAATCTGATTGATACAAAGCAATGAAAATTGAATAATTTAATATTAGATAAAAAACTGTTCATAATTAGTTTCCAAGTTATGGGCTTTTTTTTAGTTTCGAAAAAACAATCAGTTTTTTGTACGTTTATTATTTTGCAGCAGCACTTTGCGTATGAGGGTTCTAGTCGGTCGTCTAATATATGCAACTGGAATTCCACGGAAACCATGGGAATAGTTTTATCCAAAAAATTCTAAATATAATGAAAATTTTCAAATTACGATTAAATTTTTAACTTGCGCAATAATGAAGAGTCTATCTGCACATAAAATTAACAATAATCTTTAATATTTCTTAATGTATGTATGTCGAAAAATACCATTATTAAAATATTACACAACGAATCTAAATTTAATAGACATAAAAAATATATAATTTTTATAATAAACTTATTTAAAATGCACGAAAATATAAATTATCTAACGAAAAATAATTTTCAATGATTTTATACAAAAAAAAAATGTTTAAACTTCTATTAACAATAATAATCGACAAAAATCTTGAAAATTACTTTATTGTGATTGTGATTTCTCAAGCGTTTTGGGACAAAACAACACAAAAAAAAAAATTGTTCATGTAACATAAAAATAATTTTTTAAAAAAACTCAATCAAATTCACAAGCATAGAAAAACGGATTTTTTTTTGGTCCACTTAACCCACTTATGTATTCGTGATGGGAATTTTTAAATAGGAGGAAAAAAATCATTTTGAAAAGTACTTTTTTTTTTTTTTGGAAATTTTATTTTAACCATTAAAGTTTAAATGCTAAAGATTCAAGTATACAAAAAAAAGAAGAAAACTAGGAAATTGTAAAAGATTTTCTTACATTTTGATTACAACAAATTTGAATTATTTTTTTCTTTTGAAAATTGGTCCAAGAGTGATGATATTACAAAATAAATTTTTTTTTAAAGACCAACCACGAAGTTAATTGTTAAAAAACAGTTTTTTGAAGGTTTTTGTAATCATTTAAAAATTGTAATTAATTGAGTGCAGCAAACTTGTAAATCGACTAGAGTTAAAAGAAATGGACTACGCAAAAAGTCTACTCATTTCTTTCGTGGTTAAAAATTGCGTTTGCTAAGACAAACATAAAAATTTAAATTGATTGCAAAATATAAAGATTTTATTAAATATTTCTACACAAAAATACTGTATCACTGAATGTGCTACAATTTATTCAACTCTGTCCTATCTAATTATAAAACTATTAAAAATTAATTTTCATAAATAATTTTAAATATTAACTAATAATTTACATAATTTTCACATTTTTACATTAAAACTAATAAAAAACAAAAATAATTTTACGTTGATTTGGTTTTCTTGTTATATCGTAACTGAATTGACATTATTATTTTGACTGCTATATGACAATATTTATTAATCACTGACTAATTCCGTGAAATATATTGCCCATGCACGCAATAATACTGATTATAATTTACACTATTAACAAAATAAAATTAATACTATTTGTTTGGTCTTGTGTACAGGTTTATGACACTAATTTTCCAAATTAACATGATAACTTACTGTTAAATTTTACTATTCAAAACTTGATCACAGAAATTATGTAAAATTATGTTTTTCTATTTTGTTATTTGGATTTTTTCCCGCGCTCGACAATTTCATTACAAAAGAAAAAGAAAAATGTTAGCAATAAATTTCTTTGAACAAACACCGCAGTTCCCTAAATAACAGAAGAATTTACGTTTTATTGTACTACAATAGTACTGACCACATGATACTTTTATCTATCACTCTTTTGAACATTTTGAAATTAGTTGAATAGGTTAACAAGAAGATTTAATGATGACAGAAGTTTCTTTCGTAAATTGTCATAAAAATCGATTGGCTCTTATTGTTACTAATAATCGAAAGAAATGTTCAAATAAATTGCAGTCTGATTAGAGGGGTTTGTAGCAAAAACATTCGTCTGTCGATTGCAGTTAAAAAATATTTAAAATAAATAAATGCTTTTTGGAATATTCCTTAATACTTTAAATGCTTGGGTGAGTGTTGTAGTTAAACAAATATTTTACATTGTGATTTCAACAAACTTTTATAAATACGCACTTTATCAAAATTTACTTTTTAGAATATTATAAAAAACAACACATTCAAGTCCCTTTTTTTAACAAATTTATAATATTATCATGACTATATATAATGACATTTTAATGACAATAATATTTTGGAACAAATATCATTGTAATAGTTTCTATATATTTTTTATTGTAAAGTGGTGATAATTGTAACCAGGGAAATTATGAAATTACTTTTTATATATTTTCATAATTTATATAAAAATTATCAAATTATATGGTCAAACGATTTGAAATTATGAACTAAAAATTGCCTCTAGTAATGAAAATTTCCTAAGTTTAAATCATATTTTTAATATTACATTGATCATTTAGCTATTGCTACATAAAATATATAAATTTTTTTGCTGATACTAATAATGATTGGATAATTTGATAGAATTTAATTATAATTATACCTAAAGGGCTAAATTTATGTTGGTAATAATAAGCGAATTGAACATTTGGAAATTTGACAGTTTTATTACTAGTATCATAATTACCAACTGTATCCTAAAATTTATTAATCTAATATTACTAATTATTACTAATATTATGTATTTATAGCAAAATGAAATATTTGATTATATTAAATTAAAGTTTACCATTAATGACTTACTTAAATTAATTAATAGCTTTACTTTATTACGATTTCTTGTAATCATCCGGAACTCTGAAAATTATTTACTCAATTCAATAACTCTTTAAACATTTTATTTCACAAGTTAATAGTTCTAAGAGAAGCTAATATTTTGGCCAATTATTTATTGCATCACAGTTTTGTTTGCATCACAGTTTTGTATCCTTTTTCTAAAAAAAACTAGTACTTAAATCTTCGTTCTTCAATAAATTTTCGATTAGCATAAACTCGTTAAAAAATAATTTTATTTTCACTTTCTGTAAAAATTGGTGAATCTACGAGTATAACAACTAAAAAAAATTTCCTAAAAACTATAGAAGTTCAATTCAATAATGTAGCAACAACAATTCAGATCTTTGGAACCGGTAGTTCCGATCTTTTGGAAAGGTCTCGTTAGCAAAATTTCGTTACCAGTAATTTTTTTCTAACCATATAATTTATGTTGAACGAAGAACAAGCAGTTAGCCTACGAAATGTAAAAAAAAATTACCAAAGGTAAGTTGCTGATTGTGAAGGGAAATTGGTAACTTTTGTATACCAGACTTGAATATACCAGGTTTATTTTTTACCAAATATATTTACAACTTTTGATTATTTATAAAAAAAAGTATAATCCAGAAAATATGAAGAATTATTCACCAAATGTTAGTGAATATATCATGCTACAAATTTATATTTTCTATCTAAAAGTATATAAGAAATTTTCAACAATTTTCTAATTGCTTCTCTTTGGTAGTTTTTCTGTTTCTATTTTATATAAAGTTTGTGTTGTGTTCAAAAAGTATTTTAATATTCTACTAATAACTCTAATGAAATCAAAGCTTTGTCTCCAAAAAAACATATATGGATAATATTTTGTTTATTTATACACATACTTAAAAGTTGTTTTGCTCTTTACATTTGAAGTTTTGTCTTGTTTGTAAGGATATTTTTATTTTTCTGTGACAAAAACGAAACTTTTATGTCTATAAAAATAAAATGTAAATAAAATCACAGACGATGTCTCTAGTCCTGAGGATTTATTCTTTTTCTAATTAATGATAAAACACCATACATCGTACATATATGCAGGTGAGACATATAGACAGGAATTGTACAGCCTATATAAGAATATTTTAAAAAAATAGGTTTTGGAGGATGAAAATGCAGTTGCAGAAGTTTGTTTTATATACTTTGTAGATGATATTTGTGGGAAAATATTATATAAATTAGACAGTCTACTTTATTAAATTGAGGATTTTGTTAAAACAATTTTAGTTTATGTTTTTTAGTGCCATATTTTTCATTAATTTATTATAATTGGAGTAGATTTTAAAATGCAAATCTGTTCTTCATTTAATAATTTTGCTAGCTAGGCAAATGAGTACCAGTAATAAAAATTACAGCAAAATACAAATTCAAAGCTTGAGAAAAATGCTAACGGTTGAGGCAATTTCGAATCCCTTATTAGGAGCAATAGTATCCTTGTGGGCTGATGAGCATTAGGGAAGGCTGTAGACCAGCCAATAATTTTTCGCTATGTGGCAAAGGAATTTTTAGATTCTGAAAATTAAATGAAAGTCGTTTTTCTCTTACAAAACAAAAAAACACTCATTATGACTCATTAGCCACAACACTCAAATCCTTTACGAATATTTTTAAATAAATTAATTGAATTTGTCATATGACATTAAAAGCATATACTTTTCCACGGTTTCTTTTACAATTTTCAAAGTTCCTTTACGGAGAAAAAAAAAAAAAAGAACAACAGAAAAAAAATTTCAAACTTTGTCGTGAGATTTTTCTCATAAAATATAGAGAAAAAAAATAATTTTTCACGCTTTGGCTAACTTATTACAAGAAAAATCCGAAACCTATATTTAAGAAAGGTAGTCAAACTATAAATTTTTTTTCTTATGTACATGATTTATATAAGTTTTTCCTATTTTTTTTGCTTTGATATTATTTGCTCTGTAAAGGGCTTTAAGCTATATGAACATTCGTTGTTGTAGTCTTTTCAGTAAATTTTTTTTCATGTTGCACTCAAAATATCGTCGTCATCATCATCAGTATTATCGGTGTTGTCGTCATCATCATGGGTTGGAAAAGTTCAAAGATGTCAACAAGGATATTGAAAAAAAAAAAATAACAACAAAAGATATTTTCTAGTTTTCTTCATTTTTTTTTCAGGAAAAGCATAAAAAATTAAAATCTAAAAAAAAATCGTGCATGCGCGGAAATTTAAAGAAAAATTTCAAATAATAATAATAATAATGAAAAAAGCAGAAAGATTATGGTTACTTGGTGCCATTGGTGACGGTGGTAAATATCTTAAATAATTTTTTTGCTTAAAGCTATAATGGTATTAAGTTTTTCCGTCTGATAATAGTTTAAAAGTTTACTTCATTGGACTATTTATTTATTTAGTTTTTTTTTTTAGCTTTAAGGTAGAATTAAGCAATAGAATTTTTTGTAAAAAGAAAATAAAATAAAATGTGAAGTCGTTTTGGCCTTTGACATTTTTAAATAAAAGAGCTCACGATATTTGCAGAATTTGTAGAATTAAGTTTATTTTTGGTGGTGGCTTTACTTACCGATAATATTAAAATTTATGATTTTATTAAAATCAGAAACTTGTACACTTATTTCTTTGAAAAATGTAAATCACATTATTAATTCTATATCTTCTGGATGTTTTTGAATGAAAAAAATCATGTTTTTGGTAGAGAAATAATTAAGCCAAAATTGAGAAATTTGTATTTTTAGACTATTTCATAAATTACTGACTTAAATATATGTAAAATTTTAATCTCGTTTGTTTTAATGTCTACACTAGGAAATCGCATGCAGTAGAGAGTAGAATATGGTCAAATTATATGCAAATTCGTGCAATATTTTTGAATGGAAATGAATCTAACTGATATTTGGATAAACACTAATTTTATTTTTAACATTATTTGAAGTATAATTTAATAAGGAGACATTTCCATCCGTTAATTTTCATTTAAAAATGTCCAATGCAACTTCATTTCTTCTTTTGAATCGACTTAATCAAAATCCAAATTTCTTATTCTACTTGGATATTATTCCAAATATAATTTAATAAAATGTTTTAAAATTTAAATAAAATTTAAATTACTTTTTTTAATAAATATTTATTTTTCTGTTTCATTTCAGGTACGTACCATCAATAATTCTAAATTTTTGTTTAAACCAGAGCTGTAAGTTTATTAAATTATTTATAAGCAAAATTACTTAGCCTTAAGAAAACTAGAATTCTTATTATCAAAAATAACATTCTTTATTAAAATAGTGTAAATGATGTCCTCATCGTGTCCTTTATTTAAGTATAATTGTAATCTTAAACGATTTTAAAATATCTACTTTTTATTGAATGAAAAAGATATTGAATTTATGTCGAAAACTTATATTATTTGCTTTACTAGCAATTTCTTATCGTTTTCAAGAATCACATATATTTTATAAATGTTATATGAAAAAAACATGTGAGGATATTTTTCGTGTAATATTATTTTCCTTTATTGTAAAAAACATCGCAAATTCATCTTAAAGTGCATATGGAATACCAGTCGGAGGTTATCAATTTTTAACTATCTACACATTTTCGTGCACAAAAAGAAAAAAATAAACGGCAACAAAAGGGACAAACATTTTTAATATCGCACTGGAAAATCTTTTCATAAAATTTTGTAAAAAAAACCACATTTGAAGAAATAGAAATACTGGAGCTTGCTGAGAGAACAGTTGAAATCTATTATAATATACATAAATGTGTTAGTTGAATGCCAAGTAACACCTTCCCTTCCAATTTGCCAGTACTACGACACAGCTCTTGTCTTGGTCCATACAGTTTAGAAATTTGCCCAATTTCCTCTTGTTACACGAAGCCCAGTTTTCTTGGACGTATCGTACGTGTTTAGGTGTTGCCATCTTAAATTGGGTAAGGATAGAACTGTGACCATACAGAATAAAATAAGTTTCTGTATTGTCACATTTATGAGATGTTGTCCAATATTGACTCGTGTCCAATATTGACTCGTGTCCAATATTGACTTCTGTCAATAATTTCAAAATCAACTTTTAATGTGGTTTGGCTTGCGTTAAATTAATGTTAAAATTGAAATTAAATGGATTACACTAAACTCATAAAGTGTCTACACCAAAATTAATGAAGAATTTTACTATTTCTGTTTAAAAAAAATGTGCTAAATAAATTCAATAAGTGATTTTTTAAATATACTTATTTTATTATCATATAAAGGGTTAGATAAAAGTCCTTCTTTCGAATGTTCTATAAAACGTTTAAGAACAAAATAATTATTTTTTTTCTTTGTTAATCATGAGTTATTAACTTTTTTTAAAAATAGTTTTTATGGTTTTTGCAGATCGTATTTAATTTTTCCTATCACGACAAGAACCTGTCCTATTTTTTTGTTGTAGAATTATTAAAGTCAGTTTTTATTCTTTTTGTTAAAAAAAGTGTTTGATATCCAAAAAAAAAAGAAGATAAACACTGTTTAAACACGCTAAGTTGCCGCCATTCCAATTAAATTATTGTCACTAGAAACAGTAATTTTTACTGCCCAGACAAAAAAAAAAATCTGATATATTCTGGTGGTTTTTTTTTGTGTTTTAAGTAAGTAAAATAAATTATGTTGAGAACAGAGAAATTATGGGAAACATTTAACACTTTTAACCATTACATTGTCAACAATTGCAGACAAAATCACATAAAAAAATGTATAATTATTTTATTGTGTGGTCAAAGAATAACAATTTTAAATTTGGGTTTTGTCATCACACAAAATTATGCAATTTAGTATTTTTTATACCTTGAAAGTTTTCCTATTTCTAAATTTTGTACGAATAGTAAAACGTTAATTAGTGAATTATTAAGTAGTCAAATTGAATAGTAAAATTCATAGTCAAAATTTATGGGACTGTGAAGTCACAAAACAAGATAATAAATGTTTAATTTGTAATGAGATTTGTAATTTTTAATGCCCACGAATACATCATTTCAAAAATTAAGTTAAAAATACTTACATATCTAACATTTAATTTTTACATAAATCCGAAACAAAATAGAAAAATATTTATATTTACTTTTCCTTTAATTTAAATTCCTTTTCATTTTATATTCAATTTTCCATTACAATTTTACAAAATATAATATGTAATAATTTCACAAAAAAAAAGGAATTATAAGTGCAATAGGCGCCACAATTAAAGGCATTCAATTCAAATAAAAATTTCAGTTTTCATATTATTGACCTAAATATTAACTTGCAATTCATGTTATTTTTTTTCCACATAATATGAAATATGAACAATTTTTTCAAGTGCTCCTCTATAGCATATAATAGAATTGCACCTCTTGTAAAGTTACTGAATCCATAAAACCACTTCATAAGGAAAATCATAATTTAAACAACATAAAAAAAATATTATTTTTTTGTTAAGAGAATTACATTTTTTTATGTTTTTTGTATGATAATATGTATATAAGAGAAATTGTATTCAAATATTGATCTGATCCTACGCATATTCAAATATAATTAACTATATTGGTTAATTGAAGTGTTGCTAGTAAAAGAATTTAAATTATACTGTATTAACATTTTATTTATTTTCAAAAATGACTAAATTAAAGTGAATTATTTTGGCAAGGCTGTTACTTTAATTTTTAAAAAACGCTTACAATTTTTAGGAAATTACCTGTTATTTACGATATAATAGGGAGAGTCATTAATGAAAGTTTCAATTGATTTGAAGTCGCATGTGAGAACATAAATATCGCCAAATTTACTGGCGATATTTATCCTTTTTTAATATTTCCTTAAATGGATCTAAAAAAGATTTTTAATTAAGTCACATTAATCAATTTCTAATCTTATAAATAAATTCAATATATAATGTTATATCGAAAAATGTTAATTAAATTCTTATTATAAAAAGTTTATTTTTTTCCATAAATTTTTACTAGTTCTAAATATTTTTTGTAATTATTTTATCCTTCTGTTTTATTTCTTTTACAATTTTTTACATTTATTCACTATACATCAATTCAATTCTGTGTCACGTCAATATTTAAAATTAAAATACTGAAAAAATTCAAATCGTATCCTTTTTTACCTGAAAAAAAGGTGAAACAAAACAAAACCAAAAAAAAAAGTAGAACAAAAAGTTATTTTTTTTTTGTTTTGCATCCGTTCCTGTCTAACGAAGAGACATTATCCTATAATATTTTATTCTTATTTTTCCATTTTGGAAATTATCAGATATATACAGAGTTAAGAGAGTGGAATAAGTAAAATTTTTTTGCTTATAGTTAAGAGTGATTAAAAGGGACTTGTGACTAGTAATAAAAGAAAATTTTATTAAGAAACTAATAAAAAATTTCAATAATAATCCTTTCTTCTAAATGAAATCCGAGAAATGTGGTACTACTAGTGTTTATAATTAATAATGGGGAATTTTAATGTGTACATTTGTGCATTTATTTAAAGATTAAGCTGCCATATAAAATAAGTTGGTCGAAATTGCAATAGAATGTTTCCAAACCGTTAGACTCCTAGGCTCGATGTGAACTGTTGAGCCATTGACGAAGACATATGCAGCTTTTTTACAATAATTTTTTACAATAGTATTTAAATTTTTTTTAGTGAACAGGAAAGTGTGTACTAAAATTTTTCGAATTTAGCTCACATCTCCTATTTTCTGCAAAGCTAACTATTGTATGATATGTGCCAGAAAAAGTTTTTGTACTTTTATCCATGGTAACTTTAGCTGCCAACATTCTAAAACTATGGAAATAAAATAGAAAAGTAAAAAATGCTTCACTTTTTTGTAACAAAAACAAAGATTTTCTTCTTTATTTTTTTTTCTCACCTTCATAATTTGTTGCTATTATAAAAAACTGCTACCGAATTATCTGAATCTTTTGTTGTTACTTCCATACTCTTTGCCACAAGAAAAAAGAAATTGGTTTACACACAAACAGCATAAAAAAAACGTACAAAAGTGCAAAAAAAAAATATTACGATATTTTTTTGTTAATTATTTTTTTTCTCCCTGCTGCATGTGATTAGTAAGCCAAAGAAGGAAAATACCAATTGAATTGTAGTGGCTGCAAATTATCGTGGCCTCATTCACATTCGTGATGAATTATTATTACACTTTTTATATCAATTTATGTTGGCAGATGATTCACAATTAAATATTAATAATAGTTTGAGGAAAGATATTAGTTTTGATTGTAAAATGTTTGATTAGATCTTTCACACCTAAAGGCCTAAAGGACGAAAACAAATTATATAACAGACCGTAAAGAACTGCATCGCAAATGCTTCACAATTATAAAATTTAAATATTGGTTTGAATAGTTTGTATATAGTAAATAACAAGGAATGTGCTGTGGGTGTTTTTTTCGGTGGGATGTTTAGACTAAAAAAATTATTTCATTTAAGAGGAGGTCTTTTCAAATATGTAACCAGCCACCAACTGAATAATTGTTTCAAAGAAATTTTAATTTCATAAAAATATATTACTGTAGTCCAAATGTAAGCGGCTTTATGGAAATAATATGTTATTGTAATATATCCATGTGTCAGTTGCTGTATGGGCTTTATGGGAATGAGTACTGATACAATTTTACATGGGAATATAATTTCCTGAACAAACGACATTTCCTTACTTTTAAAAGTACTCATAATTTTTCAGAATTGGATTCGTTTTAACTTAAATCCACATTATTATTGATTTCAAGTTGATCATATTAGATGAAGATCAATGATGCCAAAAACTTCTAATTTTTATTAAGACCATAATATTTAGTGGCCAATAATAAACTTGTTAAATTTTCAGACAGACTTCCAATGGAAACTAAAATTCTAAAAAACAAAATTATGTTGTGGAAATTATAATTTCTTTATTTTCAGTTTTTTTTTTCAAACGCACGTACACCTTAAGGCTCCGACTACCTACATTTATGTCAAACAATAAAAACGTAAAGAATTATTTTTTATGTTGAAACTAAATAGTGTCTAAGTGTAAAAATCATTATGTTAATTGCAGTTCTTTTTTGCTAGTATTTTTTACCTTTAGATGCAGACATGTTTTTTTTGCTTTTCATAAAACACAAAAAAAATGTAATAAATTAAAAAAATTTGCTTTTTGCATTGAAAAAAAAAACTCATTTCAAATGAAATATAAATGTTGGTGACAGAAACCATTAACACACAACATATAATTTACAAGTACTCCTTGTACCAAAGAGTTTTTTTTACCAAAACACAGAAAACTTTATAATAAAAGCTTTGTAAAGTCGAATTTGTTTGATATTTAAAAAAAAAAATAAAGCACACACGAATCTTTCAATAAAGTAAAAAAGAAAAATCAAATTCTTCGAGTTGCGTTCATTTTGACACCTGTCAAAAGAATAATATAAAATCTTTATAAAAAATCAGTTTTATTTTTATATTTTATTAAAATAATGCTGAAACTTTATCGAGCAAACCTCATTGCAAAATTTGAAGAATTTGTTATCAAATGTCGGTAGAAATTACTTTAAGATCATCCGGTAGGCGGCGTTATTCGCGGTTTGCGAAACCGTTTTTTTAATGCAAAATGGCAGTTTAAGATGGTAAATATTGACCAAACGTTAGAAAAGTATTAAAGAGTCGAATAAAGCAGCATATTCCTTTAATTCAAATTTCTGGCAGTATGGACGGTAGTACAGTTAAAATTTATTTATAATAATTGTGCAAATGTAATTTAATTTAATTTTTTAACTTTTAATGCGGTTTTCACAAGTACTTATCGTACGACATTTTCACATTGACATAAAATGACCGTGGCTATACGAAAGAAATCCCATACGTATAAAACAACTGCACAGTTCTCCTGCGCAGATTTTTTTGAATTTGTATCTTCAGTATGTAAAATATCAATTGAAATAACCCTTTTTGGTTTTGTTTTACAATTAATTTATCTCATAGCTTCTTGAAAGTTCAATAAACTAGTAAGTAAAAAAAATCTTTCACATTAAAAATTGTGGCATCATAAATAGACCAGCATTATTATTATATTTTTTTTCCTAAAATTCTTTTTTACTCCCGACAAACGTACCAAACATAAAATGGGGGAGCAGAAAGTATTTAAATTAATTCTTTCTAAATGATTAAAACTGAACGTCTTTATAAAAATACAAACAAAAACTAAATGTACTCCAATTGTTCACTTAATATTATTCTCAAATGCCAACTGAATATACAAAACACTATGTTAAAAAGTTCTTGCAGTCCGGTACACGGCGTCGGGAATGTCAAAACTCTTTTTGAGGAAATAGTATTTTTTTTTCCGAACATGATAAATGATTGACAAGTAAAACGATTGTGAAAAATATTTTGTTGACGTTTTACTTGATTAAAAGGAATAGAAAAATCAAAAAGTCGTATACAGAATTATTTTTAAAATTTATTTTATTAGACCAGTGTTTCGTGTTTTTCAATGATGACTGTTCTAATAGAGAAGTCATCCCGCATATTTGAATTGAGGTTCAACAGTATTTTTTTTACCTTTTTTGAAAGAAATTGTTTTAGTTTAATATAATTTTTTTTTATTATACATATTTGGAAATTTAAATGCAGTTGTAATTTTTGACATGTTTTTAGGGTTTCTGGGCGCAACAAATTTTATGTTCAACAACAATTATTTCAATAATTATTATATTTGTTTTATATAAGTTAAAATTAGTAAAATTATAAGTAAGAGATCTTTTTCAGCAATTTCTAAAAATGTCTATGTATTAATGAGAGAAATAATTTATGAATTCTGAGTTTAATGTTTCAAAATTTGTCCAAAAACATAGTTCAATTATTTCAATTCAGGGAAAAAAAATATTTATATATGTCCTACATCACGTTATTATATACATTTCCAATTAATTTTTTGTCCAATATAAAGTAAAATGTATTGATTTTTTTTAACGACAAAATAAAATTTTCTAAATTTTTACAAATCTACAAAGATTTTCGATCAGTCGACAGAGATTTCTAGTTCCTTTAAAAAATATCTCAAGTTATTGCCAAAAAAAGTCCATTTTATTTAATAAAAAATATATTTTTACAGAATCGATTTTCCAAAAGTCCAAGCAAAAATATCTATGATTTATGCTACAAGTAATACTAATAATTTGGTATCAATCTTAATGATGAGATTAAGATTTATATTTTTTTCAGTAAGCTGAATATAAGCATAAATAAATTTTATAAATAAATTATATTTTAATGTCTCTACAACCACTTTTAATCAATTTTAAAATCGACAAATTATTAATAATTTTTTTTTAACGATAAACCAGTCTTCCAGGAGTCCCTGCTAACTGATCCTTGTTAATTTCTGCAATTGTGCTTTTTATATAACTACTTATATACAATACTTGGTAATTTTCTTGTTAGCATTATTAATCCTTAAATGTACATTACTGCACATTAGTGAGCATGTTACAGTAATGGAGTTAACGACGATGATTGATCACTTTCTGAAGATTTATCATTATGTACAAATTTTTATTAAAAGCTTCTCTTTGTACATTTTCATTTTCAAAAATTTATTTGACCTTAACAGAAAAACATTAAAAATAAAATCTATTTTTAAAAATGTCGGTTTTTTTTCTTCATTTCATCAAAGAGCAACCGCTCGCATTTCATAAAAAAAAAAACTTCATTGCACAACTCATTATTTTTGTTTAAAAGAAAACAAAATTTCTTGTTATTGGAGCGTTATTGTTGGGGGGATCATCAATTTCCTATTGCTTTAAAAAAAAAGTTCTTCGAGTATGAATTAAAATAAAATGTTGTCTTTAGTTGCTCTCACTGGCAAAATTAATTATTTTATTGAATATTACATACCAAAAAAATGTTAAGGTACAAAGTTGAAATTGTATGAACCGATTAATGCTGCTGGCATACATCTGATTTGTTCAAGTTTGATCTTTCTTATGTTTTTTTCGTGTTTTTCTTATTATTCAGTGTGTTTCGTAATCTCTTTTATTTTTTTTATAGCTCATTTAAAAAGGTGAAAATTTATGGTTCGCACGAGCAATGGTATAAATGGTCGTTCTTTTTTTGGGCGAAATAATGATTCATGTCCACGGCTTGTTTTGTATACAAGTGCGGCACATGATCATATGATTTTTTTTTCATTTATCTGTTCGGCAATAAAAATTGATTTACTTCGAGTTGTGGAATACTTATAAGAATTTTGTTGAAAGATACTTACTTTTTTTTGGAAATTAATTAAATTAATTTGATGAGATTTTAGAGGATATGGGATAAATAATGTTTTTATTTTCTAATTGTTGATGTTATTTTATAGTTTTACTGATTTTTTACATCGGACAATTTGAAATATCAATTTTCAGGTTTCTAATAGAAGCTTATCGAACCACAATTTTAATTAATGAAATTGACAGATTTTCTAGGGAAAGGTTACGAAATATAGGTGATATAAGTTGTTAAGGACTAACTATAGTTTGCTATGGGCCTAGTCTGACCATTACGTAAGCCATCACAAGTGACTTATGTTTTCGCTATTATCTAATATGGTAGCGAAACAAATTCTTGACATTTGCCCCGTCAAGACTTTAGTACTTAACGGAGGAATTAAAAATTTTACAGTTCAACAATATAATGAAGTATCGGTAGCACTAATTGTAACTTTTGTAGATGCTAATAAATAAAAATTATCTCATTTACATATATATTCTTAGATAAAATTTTATTGTGCTACCAATAAGCGTACATTGTCTAACAAACATTCATATTTAAAATCCAGCTTATTTTGACCTCTGTCATTTGTGTTAAAATGTCTTATAAATATAAATATTTATTTGACAATAATTTTCAATTAGCTAAACTGATCTTTAAAGTTAAACTAAACGAAATAAACTGAATTTCGTTAATAATTAAATTTCTTGATTTTATTTTTAATATTTTGAACTTGTAATACAATTCCTTTTAAATGACAAAACTATTAACAATTTCGCCTTTAATACAACATTTAAAATGATTTAAATTTTTATTCAGGCGATAATTTATTTATTTGTGCGTCCAACGCAATTCTGCATCTTATAATAGCAGGAAAAAATCGTTAACACGTATATCTACAATCATCATCACAACATTTTTTATGTCTGCTGCAATTTTACTAAACATGTAAAATGTAATAAAATAGAAAATTTCAATTCACGCGTAAATTATGTCGCCTTATAACCACAACTAAATCATTTCAATTTCTATAAAAAAAAAATATGTAGCACAACACAAATCTGAGAAGTACATTTACAATAATCATAATTTATCGTACTTTTTAAAGTGTTACAGAATTATTGTATTTTTTTATTTGTTAAGTTTAAAATATTTCTTATAAATATTTTTGCGTGGCCAATTATTAATTTTTGTCGTCCCCAGAAAAGACCAAAATTTTCATCTCAATCTGTCATTTTCTGAATTGACCAGTAAATCTTAATTTTATTATTGTTTTTTTTTTTTGTTCCATTGTCGAAGTGGTGTACCACCTCGGTAATGGGTTTTTTTTTAGACTTCTTCAGGACAGTGAATTATATTTTGAAATTTGTAAATTACGAAGGCGTATGGAAAATATTTAAATAAAGCAACATAAATGTATAATATATATTGAAATATCTCGAATTTGCAGTGATTCATAAAAAAGTCTGATTATTTCGTGGGTCTGTTTTTTTTTGTGTGGTAGATATTTTTTTTTTTTTGATTTGGTGCAATAAGCTTACAAAAAAAGGATCAATTTCTATTTTGGCCATTATCCAAAAATATTCACAGTTGAAATTAATTTATGCGGATTTATTTTCTAAAATATTATATTATCTGTCATGTATTCATATGTCAATGTATACAACAACAACAAAAACTGAACATAAACATTGATATGTTTCAGAAGAAATAAGTGGAAATTTGTATTTTGCTGGTTTATTTTGAGTTATTTATGTTTTTTTAATGAAATTTCAACAAAAAAAAATTGAAATTTTCATTTGGATATTTTTGTAAATACATTTTTTTTATTGATATACTCCAATACTTCAAACTGGTCAGTTGTTATAAATATTAAATGGATATAATATATCTTTCCAACAAAAAAAAAATTGAGTATTGAATGAGACAACGAAAAAATTGTGAAATTTTTGAAAGTTGTGAAAGATTTTTTTTTTGGTTTGTTTTCAACAATTATTTGTATTAAAATTTATTGAGAATTATTTGTAAATATTAACGAATCGTTTCAAAATACTAGGACAAATAGAAAATTATTTGTATCTTATTCAAGTAAATAGAAATTTCGTAATTAGTATTGCCAACACATTAGCAATGCTCAAAGCATAAGAAATAACTCAGTTAATTGTAAATATTGACTAATAGTTTTTGCTACTCAAAATTATGCTTTTAAAAATACGACAGTTTTCCGACTCTACCCTGAATTCATGAAATTTTGACTTACAATTAATAGACAAAATGCAGCGCAGCAGAACAGCTGTGCAGTAGCTTCATAGATATGTGATTATACTATTTTTAGTGTTTAGTTCTAGTCTTTATTATATTTCTAACGCAGGCTCTTACATAAGTCACGAACACCACACTATGTTATACCATGGCTTTATTGGTGGAAAGTTCAATGAAAGAACAGCTTTATTTACTCTTAATCCTTTTGCACCGTGAGGTCAATTTTGGAAAATCTTTACTAACTTAAATTTTCATTTTTCGTTACAAAAAACACGATGTGCGCTGCCGGCTGGATGGTCTTAAAGTAATTTTTAATCTAATAGCAAATTCTTCAACAATTTCAAGGTGTATATTTACTATGATAAATCATAATATGAAAAATTTGAAATTTATATAAAGTCTTACAAGAAATTTAATAAAAAATACCATTATTAATTTTTATTAATTGAAAAATTAATTGAATAAATGAATAAATTTTCTTGATAATGTTGACAAGTTTATTATAATTATGTAATTGGTGGTAAAAACTTGTCTTTAAGCATAATATATTAATTATTTATGCAAACAAGATAAATGCAAAAATTTAGCTAAAATATTAAAAAACAAGGAAAATCTAACCAGTTTGCTTTTGTATACAGAATATATTTGAATATGAGCAGTGGAACGTATTTATAATACGATAGTTACTTCTATAAATTGAGAATTTTTGTACTAAAACGTTAAATCCTTCGACAGTCTTAATTTGAATTCAAATTTTTGTCCATTGGAGTAAAAGAGTTACTTCCAAAAATAGGTCTACCACTTGCTCAATATATTGATTCTCTATTCGTATGGATTCCACTTGATTCTTTTACATTTTCGTTAGCCTTAAACTTTTAGCGATTTGTTAAGCTTATTTCAAATTGCTGCGTGTAAGACTAAAGTCTATTATTAATTGTTCAGATTTGTGCAACACTTCGTCTAAAATTAAATGATTAATATCCACAATTAAACTTTTTTTCTTACAGCACCGTCTTAGAAGTTTTATTCAAATAGACAAGTTGTTATAGTTATAAATATTCCAAAGGAACGTAAATTTTTAACTTACTATTTGAAAATTTCCACATTCGTTATTTAAAATTGGTTTAATATTTTAAGCTTACTAGTTTTTGGGCGTTAGAAAAAACCCACCTCTAAAATAATGAGCTCTCTATTAAACTTATAAACCTGAATAATGAGCTCTCTATTAAACTTATAAACCTGTCTGTCTAACTAACAAAATAAAAAAACTATATATAAATTTCTGAAGAGGATATCCAATCCAATAGATGTCTTGGTACCTATGAGACTATTAATTTATTTTTACCTTACATTAAATGTAATTTATAATAGAGAACGTGTTAACGACATCTATAACAAATGACGGTTAATGACAATTTATTTAAACTTCCTTTCGTGCTGTCCATAAATTTTTCCTGAATACACTTTTTTTTATATAATGTTCATTAAAAATTCAAAATTTGTAAAACCAAAACAAGAAAAGACCACAACAAAAATAAGTAAATTGAAAAAAAAATGGAATATACATTTATGATCGTTTAGGAGGTTAAATAACCGGAATTGTGTTAAATGTTTCTGAGCTTCCATAATTTTTTGTTTGAAATTTCATAAAAATACAAGCAGAAAAAACGAATTCCTTTTAGGCATATTTTTACAAGAAAACTTTAAAATTATATTTTAGAATGCACACATAAAATATTCCCCAACAGCTCATTGTAAAACTTGAAGAAATTGCTATCAGATAAAGGTAAACATTATTTTAGGACGATCCGGAAGGAGGCATAAGTTACGTTTTGCAAACCCATGTGGTTGCAGAACTCAAAGTTGTAAGTTTAGACAGTCAGTATTTTCCAAAATTGATAAATCATTAAAGACTTAGAATAAAGCCGTATTTTCTTTTAATTAAAATTCATACCAATGGAGGCGCCACTGAGAAAAATGTTTATACATATAAGAATCTTTAAAATGTAATTTAACATGGTATATGATATTCGTTGGTAGAACCATAGTTAGATAGAAAATAAAAAGTAGAACTTAATGCTCCATAGTATAACTCAAGATACTGTTGCTAGAGGGCGGAAATTGTACTATTCTTGAAAATGCAATTTCATTTAGAAAATATTCACCAAAAATAATGTAAAATGTCACTTTTGAAAGGTAATGACGATTAGAATAAAATTAAAAGCTGTGCCACTACAGTATTTGTCACTAATTAATCTTAATGCGGTTGTCTTCAAATCTATTAAACAAAATTTTTTTAAAACAATTTATAGTAACAACACTTTTATAATTAATTTTACATAAAATGAATGTGGCTGCATATAAATATATAAATCTCGTACGTGTAAAACTACTGCACAGTAGTTCTGGTGTGTGTCATTTTTATTAAATGAACGATAAATTAGCACGTATTTAAGGCACACACAAAAATTATATTTCTGTTGGTAGCGAAATTTTATTTAACAAGCTACGCTAAAAAAACACAAAATTTGTGTGTGCACTTTTTTGTTGTATAAAAATGAAAATAATAAGAAATAATTATCCAATTCAGGTGCAGAGACGTAATAACCATTAAACATTTTTTTGGTTTTAAAGAAAACTGCTGTTTTACGCTTTATCGGAAAGTGTGAAAAATGACTTGCAAAAAAAATTGAAAATAAATTTAAATAATCGATCATTAAATTTCAATTTGTTCTCTTGTCGTATAATACAAATCAACATTTCCATTTAATTTTGATAATAATTCCAAAATATTTTAATTCCAGTCATCATCATCGGTTAAGTTGTTTATGTAGTCTTTAAAAGAAGGAGTTTTTTTATTTATTTATTAATTTTTTTGGGGGGGGGGGGGGATTGAGAACATGCTCTTATCTGACAAAGAAAAGTCATAATATTTATAAGTCATAAAATGCACCATCAGAGGTCGTGACTTGCAAAAACAACAAAAAAAAAAACCGACAAGAAACAGACAAAAATTTATCATATTAATAAATAATTATCAGATGGAATTTATTTTGTGTATATTCAGTTTACTTTATTGACTTTGTTTAAGAAAGTCGTTTATTATAAGAAGGATTCCAGAAATATTTATTTATTTTCTAATTTTTAATCTTAATTGGAAAAAACTCTCATAAAAAAAAATAAATTTTTTTTTTGAGGGGGAAAATATAAAATTGTAAGAAAGCAATATTTAATTAATTGAAGTTCTAGCAATCCGTTTTTTTTAATAATTCTGGGTAAAAACTGTGGTCATAATATAGTAAAAATTGATTATATTCACTTAATTGTATATAAGTTCCGATCGAAATTCCCTGTATTCGATCGAAATTTTCTCACTATCAAAAATTGACAAGAATGGTTTTAAGAATTCCGATTTAAATAGAAAAACTGTAAATATGTGAGAAATTATTTCACAAATTATATAAAAATTTCAATTTGTAAATAATAACTTTATCGTTAAAAACAATTTACATAATTATTCAATTATCTGAAATCATAAAACATATTAAAATATTTAGAACATGAAATAGTTGACCATTACTAATAATCTCTTCTAAAATAATCACTTAATTACTAAATATAAGTTTTTTTTTAGTTGTTGTTAAGTATATGTTAATGTTATAATACAGATAATATAACTATAACCATAAAATTTGAAATTACCAGACACATTATAGTGTACCTTGATAAAAATCTTTCGTTGCAGTTAATTATAAAAAAAATGCACGCGTTATGTCATAATGAATCTAAAATAATAAAATTAAAAAAAAAACACAGAAATATTCATCAGACCATGGATAAGGTAAATAAAATAATATTTACGACGTTACATATATTAAATTGAAGTTATAAAAGAATAATTCTTTGAGTTATTTGTTAGCACCTATTTAGGATTTTTTCTAGTTAATTCTCTAAAGAATGAGATTTATAGACAAATAACGAAATGTAATGAATATTTAAAAAAATAAAAACTATATAATCATTTAATCATCAACAGAAGTTGAGTTGATTAAAAAATTGGGGGTATGTTAGTTTTGTTTAAGCCTTGTTAAAATTTAGAATAATTTAAATTTATATTTTCAAGTTAATTGAACTATTTACTTTGAAAGTGGGACAACTACATTTAAAAAAATATTAAGATAATAACAGGTAGAACTTAATTTGATTTTTTATCTGCAAGCGATTTCAATAATAGTCTTGGCTATAGTTTTTCCAGGTAAATTCGATGTTGTTCAATGAAAATTCAATTGAAAGATGACGAATTTAACTTGAGAAACATTTAATTTAATCTGAACTATTTTAGACATTTCTGAGTGTTAGTAAAATAAATTCTTTGGTAAGAATTTAAAAAGAAAATCATTATTAAATCGTCATTTCGTAAAAGCTATACTTGAAATTTTTCAAATTGTAAGTGAGAACTGGGAATCTCAGCAGTTATAGCAAAGTATATCGTCGTATCTCTACAAAAATGGGTACAACATGCAAAAAGGTTCGAAATTAAAAATTTTAATATTTCAGCACGTAATATCAGCAAATACTTTCCAGAGGAACAATATTGTTTTTCAGTAAGTGTTATACCCCTTTTCTGAAAATGTGTGTTTTTCCGAAACACCATAAAACGCAAAAAAACAAGAAAAGAAATATTTAAATCTTAAAATGGAATTACAGCACAAAAAAATGCATTTAACAACTTTGAGAAATAAATCGTATAAAAAATTGAAATATAAAAAAGTTATATTTCCAAGAACTATTAAAGACAGAAGAAAAAAAAACATTTAAAGATATTATTACCTTTACCTGATTTTTTTTTCGATCTGCAATTGCATTAAATTTCAAATAAAATTTTTTTTATTTCTTTTCATTTGTGAGATGATTTAATTTTTTTTAAATATATTTTCTTCCTTAAAATAAAAAGAATGTTGGAAAATATTTTATAGCATTATTTTCTAAAGCTTCGTAATTTTTTCTTGATATTATATATAAGTAGTATTTATTTTTACAGTTCCTTGGGTGAGGCATCATAATAATACAGGATGTAAGATTTAATTACGAATTAGATTTACTCTTATTTCGATAATGATTTCGAATCAATTTGAAACAGAAATGTCAAAATGAATATGTAACCATTAAATTATTTTAAAACTTAGCTATCAATCTGTATTTTTCGCTAATCTATATAAATATTTTATTAGTTCGCGTGATAGAATTATTCATTCGTAAGAAAAAAAATCTGTGGAGCGTCCTTTATCTATCTACTGTCAAAAGGATACTTAAATTTTTAACATTTAAAATGAAAGATGTGGAAAAATTAACAACTTTACTAATGTAATTTTTCTAAACCCGGTTTATTAACTTATAAGAATACAACGTGATTCTAGTTAATTTGATAATACTGATTCGGCCTTTGTATTAGTTAATTATTAAAAATTAAGTAGGTTTTTTCATTGCAAACTTTTCAAAATTTTCCTCAAATTTTGTACATTAAATTTTCAAAACTTGTGTTATAATATTTTTAAATCACTCTGTATTTTCTGTAATATTATATAAATAATATTAAAGAAATGTTTATTCTGTCAGGTTTTCCAACTTTGTACAACATATTTTTTCTCCATCAGATAAAAATTGAATAAATAAATAATTTCTAAGAAGTAAAAAAAAAAAGAAAAACTGTTGAAAGTATTTACTGGTTAATGAATTTTTTTAACATTTTCTGCATTAATTGTAAATAAATTGAATTAAAATTGAAATTTATTATAAAATTATGTCAGCGATAAAATAATATAAGTAAAATTTTGTAATTTCTGTCAAATAAACTTCAAAATAAACAGAAAAGAAACTTTTAAAGTTGATAATTTTAACTAAAATTGCATTATTTTAGACAATATTTTGGTATAGTTTAGTATTTGTGTAAAAATGATTTTAAATAATTTTGAAATAAAAGAAATTTTTCTAAATTGTAATTAATATCTGATTTATAAAAATTATAGTCTTATGAAATTATGAAATTATTTGCATTAGACCAGAATAGAATCATGAAGTGACATATATATGATATGTCACTTCATGATTCTATTCTGATCTAATGCAAATAATTTCATTTCCAATTTTTTTTCAATAGAAATCATGATTTTGTGAACGAATTTGGTAAATCAGCATGTGTACTTAAAAACGATGGGAAAATTTACGTTGTGTACATTTCTACAGAAATATTATTGGTGAAATTCAATCAAATTATTTTAATTACTTTAGATTTCCATTATATTTAAAATATTTGATGAGATCAATAATTTTTATGTAAAAAGGAAGATAGTAGTTTGTGTTATTATACTTCTAAACTGTTAAAGTGTGTCACCAGTAACGACAAATGTTTTAGTTATAGAAAAATTTCACTACCTTCACGAAATTTGTTACAGTTTCCTTTTTATAATTTCCATAGAAATGGCTTTGAAATTATTCCCAGTAAAACGTGTATTATTTGGAAACATCACTAAAAATCTGTCTCGTTACAATTTCTCTCTCCATTAATTACACAATTTTCTTAATTAAACCAAAAGATAATTTCAATTTCCTAACCCAATTTTCAATAATTTTCTGAATCAATTGTAGGGACGCTTTTTCAAAAAATATACCTTATATGATTTTGAATTACATTTATCTTTTTTCTTAGTCAATTATCGATTTGTCGGTAGTCCTGATGGTTGGTATTCAATTTTTTATTTTTTTTTTATTTTACAATGGCATCGGTTAAAACGTAACGCGTGCGCAACTGATTTTGTAACTCAACAATACCGAAAGTTCAAAGCATAAAGAATAGAAAGCAGTTTTTGTTGTCCTTTCTTGAAACAAATTCTAATTTTTTTTAGATAATCTAACTTGAAACAAATCGTGATCTATTGTTCTTTTTGTTATTCCAAAAAGACGTGACGTATTGCAATCTAGTTTTCTAAGTTTTATGAAACCAAAACCAGCGTATAGTCTGAAATAAAATTATATATTTTTATTATTTATTCACAAATGTTATCGTATAAGTTTTGCTACATAGTTTTGAAAAAAAAAAAATATCTTTACAATTTTATCTCAAAATTTAAATATATTTCTTAGTTTCAATATGAACTCTGATTGAATTTTAAGATTATTTTAAGAAAAAGTTGATTGAATTTTATAGAAAAAAAATTGATTTTTTTTAGAAGATAAATGTAGAAACTATTTCTCTTTTTTACTGATATAAATCCAATTGTTCGATTTTTTTTTAACAAGGAAGCATAGATAAATGCATTATGTTTTATTTAATCGAATAACTGTGTAGTCTTTGTATGAAAAAAAAAAAATTGGTAAAAGAGTTTAAAATTATTTCCGTTTTATATGAAAACCATGAAACAAGTAGGAAAATTAAGAAATTAAATGAATTTCATATCACGCCGCTTAAAAACTTTGAAAATCGGTAATGAGAATATAATTTAAGAGAATCGTCATCAATAAAATGCCGATTCACAGATCATCCGATTCTCTAGAAGAGATTTGACATCCGTTTCCGTTTCAGTCTTTCCCCATTTTACAAGCTTTATTAGTCTTCTTCACGTTTCTTTCGATTAAGTTTGCAATATGACCTTCATATAATGATTAAAATTTTAATTACAATAAATATTATTTATAAAAATCTAATATAATATTTTTCTTTCATTTTAGGTAAGTGACGAAATCATCAAAACTTCATATTTATTCCTAATTATTGGTAATTATTAAAATATATAAACTTGTATAAAATTATCTGCCTAAAAACACGTTAACACTAAAGACAATTTTTATTTAATAATTATTATTCTCTTTTGACACCTTATGCTGAATAACTGCATAAGAATTTATTTATAAGATATAAAAGATTCACGCTCAAGATGAAAAACAACAATTTCAAAATAATCATGTTGTTTTAAAAATAATAAATAATCTTTTATGTAACCAATTGACCTTTCAGAAAATCATCATCAAATCAAATAATATCTTGAATTTCAAGTAGAATAATTTTTTACAAATTTGATTAAATGTTTTTAAATATTTTTCTTGGCATTTAAAGTTAGTGCAGTCCATAGACTGTGAAACAATTTTGATATATTCAATATTTTCGGTCACAAAAGTGAAATTTTTGTATATTTTAAAGATTTTTTTATATTTTAATATTAAATCTTATTCTAAAAAAGTTTTCGGGTTTAGGAAAATTGATTTTTGAAATTGGAAGTGTATGACATTCAATATTAAATTTGGAATAATTAACTTAGAACGGAAATATTATGAATAATATTTCCGTTCTAAGTTAATTCTTCCAAATTTTAATATTGAATGTCATACACTTCCAATTTTGGCCGACTGTCGGAAAAAGAGCCCAAATGTTGAAACTTAAAAATTATTTCGTTTGTTTTCTGTGAAATTTTACTAAATTCAAAATACTGTCAATTTTTAGCTCCGTCTATTTCCGGTCCAAATCTGTATAATGTATTTTTAATTTGCGTATATCAAACTATAAATAAATATCATAAATATTAAATGTAATTGATAAATGAATTTCATTTGCCAATCAAAAATGCCGGAAAAACTAGAATTAGCAGAGAGTTTTTATTTTTTTAAAGAAATCAAAAAATCATTTTCCTTAATTCAATAACAACGAAATTCAAATAAGTAAATTTAGAAAATTTTAAAAATATACAGAGAAAAAAGAAAAAAGATTGACTGTCAGTCAAATTTGCATGAAAATTTTTGTATCGTTTGCTTCTTAGAAGAATTTTTGAAGATTCCACACAACATATTGTTTTTTTTTTGTATTTTAACAAAGAATGATGAATCTTCATCAATCTATGACAGTTACAGAGAGAAGCAAAGAAATAACAAAAAAAAATCATTTATCTTGTCTTCTACACTGAAACGGACACCCTCAGTAATGTCTAATATATTTCTTTTCCACGCCGTCTAACAAAAAAAAAACAATCTACAGTTTACTAAATATAATCAGAATCATCAATTGAGCAATTTCTGATGATTCTTTCCAAATAATATTGGTGTAGCAACTAATAAGAGAATCTTGTACTGTCTTCCCTGTAAATACCTTCTTTAAACCAAAAATTTTATTTTGATAAATGCTCAACATTAAAAAAACGTTTATGTTCTTACATTTTTATGAAATTGCAAATATTTTTTGAAAAATTTCTTATATTTCCTTATTTATGTATAAAAAAAATTGCAGATTATCCTTTAAATTAAACAAAAATTGAAGATAATTTATTTTTAGATGTCATATTTTGACAAGCTGAATGATAAGAAAATTTTATGTTTTTTTCTTTTTGTTGCTATTTAATCGCGAGGTGAAAAATAATATAATTTTCATTTTATCGGTTTAATCTGAAAATAAGTGCTTCTTATTTTTAAATGTTTGACAAGAGGCATAAAAAATATATATAAAAGAAAATATTGTTATTATTAATGTTTGATTGTCAGGTCATAATTCCGAAAAAAAAATTTAGTTGAAATTCAACAGACTACCAGTTTTTCTCTTTGTTTGTTTGAGTTTTTCCAGATGGTATTTTAATAATTTTGTTTCCAATTAAGTGGAATTGATCTTTTTTGCCCTAATGGTTAATTGATTTAAAAGTTGAATACAATTAATTGATTTCTTGGGAGCTTAAATTTGCATTGAACGATATCTTATTTCTTATGGTGGAAAATGTACAATTTCAAGAGAATATAAACGGAATTTAGACAATTTGTTTCCCTAGCACGCTACCTAAATTCTTTTTCTTTCTAAGATTTTTTTTTCAATTTTCTTTTACATATTTTTTTCTATATTTCATCAGAAAGTTTCTTAACATAAAAATAATTTTTTTTCAATAATTTTCTATGTTTAAAAATATCAAATAAGATTATTTATTACACTCTTTAAATTAAACTTGTAACATTAGAAAAAAATCCAACAAATTTTTTTAATATAAATTTATATTGTTGACATTTTCCAATTTGAAATTTAATCTAAATCGAAGCCAAAGGTTAGAATAAAGGAAGAGAAAAAAAATACGATATCATCCGAGTATATATATGGTTTTGGTTTGACATTTACAAATATTTATCAATCATTCAAAAGCATACTTTTAAACATAAGATTTTTAACTCTTATATCTCTGTGGTACGTACCCTCAGTGATTTTGTTTCTTGATTTAAATATACTTTGGTTTTAAGAAAAAAATTTCAAGACATTTTTAGATATTTACATTTTTTAATGAAATTCGACACTTTTAATCATTTTTATAGTTGTAAGCATCAAGGAATTCCTCACCTATTATACAAAAAAGGGGAATGCGACAAAATTATAATGGGTAGCAAATATCGGAATGGTGCTAGATAATAATTTTGAATTTAGACAAAAGAGAAAATTTGTAGGATTTAGGGATTTTTAAGAAAAAATTGAGATTAATAAACTTTTTCCAGTTCGCTAAAACAGTACTTTAATTAAAAGGGTGTTAATTAAAGTACTGTTTTACCGAACTGGAAAAAGACAACAGAACAGTACTTTAATTAAAAGGGTGTATTTAAAAGGGCGAGTTCTCACATAGAAATGACAAAATTTGTTTATTACTTTATTCATTTAAGCTAAACGTGAAACAATTTAATTTATTTTATTTTAATTTAACTATCGTAGCTTTTAAGAACATAATTTGTTTTCTAGAGAATTGATTTAAAATTATTAGTTGCTTAATAATTCTGTGTAGGTATCCACCAATCCTTGTTATATTCCCATTAAATAATTTAATATTATCAAAAATTATTTCATTAAAACAAAGTTCTTTATAAAATTTAGTATAATTTAAAAACAAAAAAGTGTTGTGGTATCCGGCTGCCATGATTTTTCACCATAAAAAAAAATTCAATAAATAAATTTAAGATCATGTGTGACACGCGATCATCATTCAACATTTTCTTATGATATTCCCTTTACCCATAATGGAATTTAATAAAATGTCTGAAGTAGAAATTGTTCTTTTTTTTTGCAATGAAGAAATTAAATCACATTTTTTTGAAGCTGAAGTGAATGTGAAAAATGTTCTCAGCAAAAAATCTGTAAAGAAAACCAAAAAAAAAATTCAGATCAAAACCAAACCAAAAAAAAAACGCAGAAATATTTTCAATTGATTCAACTGGCGCAGAAAAAAATGAAGACAATATCAGCAGGAAACCCCACAAGTTACAGATTTTTTAAGATCTTAACATTTGTAATGATAATTTTTATAATACCACATTATAAAAAGACACATTTATCCTTGTTTATGTCACAAAACAAATGATCATGTTTTTTGATTAAATTTAGTTCAGTCGAGTTGAGTTTTATTTATTTTTAATCTTAATAAGCTCTTAAATATTTTATGCATTTTTTTTATATTAAGGACATTTCAATCAATCAAATTGTAGATAATGGATAAGTTTATGTCGGTTTTAAGGTTATAAAGCGATTAAATGATTGACATTATGCGGTACAAAGTATGACAGTAAATTAATTGTGTAAAGAAATAAATTTAAAATTAAAATTTCTAGTTCTGCAAAATGCTGAGTTCAAAGATCTTTAAAAATATTTGACATTTGGTGTGAACCTGGAGTGATGTTTTAAAAAGTTTATCATCTAATTAAAAGTTAAATTCGTACTGAAAATTTAGTAAGGACGAAAAATAATTTTGAAATAGTGTTTTAGTATGTTTTAAAACATTTCTGGTTAATTAGACAATTACTGTCGTCCAAAGCAATTTTTCAGAATATTGCTCTCAGTAAATCTGTTAATAATCGTACATCAGCCAAGTTCACTCCAATCAAAAATTAATAATCAGTGAATCAATTAAATCTAAATTCGTTTACTAAAATTTAACTCTTTTCAAACGTTTTAATTCGTCTTTTAAGTCAAATTAATTTTAATTCTGTTTACCCCAGCCCGCCCAGCAGTAAGTATTCTATTTTGTAATTTTAATGACACATTTAAAAGTATTTTTAAAAATTAATTATTATATAAATCAAAAATAATATTTATTTCGACCAATTTGAAATAACCATTAAATAATTCGTTCCATCTTTCTGAATACCCCAGTTAAAGTTAAATTAAACTAAATTCTATTTAACATTAACATCAATTCTAGTTGATCTCCTACAAGCAAAAGAAAGAAAAATCTAAATAAATTTTATAAAGCACACATCATTATTAATTAAATTGAATTATGATTTTTTTTTTAAGAAAAGACATATTTATGTTCTGAAGTATACTTTTATTTTAAGTTAATTTGTAAATTTTGTTGGTGTTAAACCCACTCAATTAAAAAAATTTCTTTTTGCCCGCACACTTTTTCTTTTGAGTTCAATCTAAAAAAAAAGATGTTCAAGTGCAATGTGCAACAAATAAAAAGAATATCCCAAGTTTCCTTTAGTGCGTGCCCACCCAATGGGGAAGTTGTAATAAAATAAAAAAAAAACAAGAAATCGTAATTTCACATAAATTTCAGTATTTAAATTTGAAGCACATATTTCTAGGGCTAACGCACTTTTTATTACACCAGAAAATAATAGGTTTTTGGGGAATCGGGTTTACCTTGAAGTGTCCCAAAATAGAACCCAAAAACGTTTTCTGTCAAGAAACCTGCTACTTGAAATGTGGCCTTAAAATAATCATTATTCATGTGAAAAGTTGAAATTCTCAGGTTAAAGTACCAACTGAATTCACATTTTATAGCTCATTAAAATCTGTGTTGCAAAACTTGTTTGTAAAGAATTCATGTTACAAACTGCCAGCTAAATTTTCAAAACCAAATTTGACTTGTGTGTAGTCATTTTAAACTACCTTTTTTATGTTAGTATCACAATGTCGCAGCACTCTTTATTCAAATTACTTAAATTTTTTAATCATCTGTGATTTTCCCCTTACTGATTTATGAAATTCTGAGTACTCGTATAATTTAAAAATTATGAGCTGACGTTGTTGTATACCTCAGCTGTTACAACAAAAGGACGCACAATATTTAACTTAATCTCCTTGTGAGTATAAGTTACTCTGTTGCAATGTCATGTTTAATGTTGTTAATATAATATATGTATTTTTAAAAAACTTAAAAACATTTTGATTTATTGCCATCCAGAATATAATCTTGTTATGATGTGATTAGACTTATACTTTATGAGTTTTAATCTGCCACATAATTATTATCATCATCCACAATATTCAATTAACATTAAACCTAAATAATAAAAAAAAGAGTAAAACTTTAGTCATTTCTTTAGAGTTTAGAGTCTCGTGGCAAAAGTGAAAATTCAAGTTTTGCAAATTCGATTTAAGGCCACCCAAAAAAAAAAACTGAAATATAATGGGAAAAATATTTCTGAAATTCTTTTATTTTTAGAACGTTTTAAATGGCTAAACAAAAATAACAAAATTTCAGAAAGATTCACGCTCTGGGGCATAATTTTTGTTGTTATTTTACAGTCCTACAAGTTAATTTTTGTAAATTATTTTAACTCGACATCAATCAAATTATGAAAAAAGTGTTGATGTAAAACACTTTTAATTAATTTAAATCACTTTTAATTAAATGTTTATTACAAATTACACTCATAATACGAGTTATTTTAAATGATAAACTGTAGCTATAAAATACCAAAATTGCTTAATGAATGAAAAGTGCTACCATATTAAACAAAATTTAGTAAAATAAAAAAAATCAACATTCAGAAGTATCAGTAAATTTTTGTTCAATGTTTGATTCGCAGATATTAAATAACTTCTGCAAATTTTGTCTGTTTGTCTGGTCCAATTAACAATTTAATTAATTATTTTAAATTAACATTTATTATTGTATAAATAACGAAGAAAATACATTTAATTGAATAAATTAACTTATGAAATTTCATTAGTGAAATTTATTAAATATCGTTTTACATTGCCACGTGTTACATAGCTGAACTTAGAAAAATTTACAATATAATTTTGTTATTTTTAATAATCATAAGTTTTGTTGGTTCGGCTTACAAAAAATAACCGAGTAAAATTTTAAAATGGGGTAGAAATTGTTTTTTTTCAAGCCTTGAACTTTTCAGGGAGTTTCAACGTCTGAAAGGGATATTTTGTTCAAATAAACAATAAAAGTGAATGGGGTTGGTGTGAAAAGTAAATAAAAAACGATTTTTTTTATTGTTATAACATATTTGAGTTTCATTTCAAATTTATTTATTTACTTTGGCTCTGCTTAAGTATTTAAGTTAATATTTAGAGGGTTAAAATAATGTAAAATTATATATTTTCTAGACATTTATTATCTTAAGAATTCATACAGGATATTTCCAATGAGTGCTAAGACCAAGTTTATATTTTTTTTTAATCTTGTTGAGAAAAATATCAAATTTTTTCAGTTTTAATAATTTCATTATTATCAGAAAAAATTCGCATAACTATGTAAGTCAATTATGATCCTCAAAAGTTGTATATTAATTAAGAAAAATAAATTACACAATGTTCTCTCACATGGATGTCGGTCAAAACTCAAATTATCAATAAATTTCGGTAACAGTCTTTTGTAATTTGTCACACCTGCAAACGATAAGCGAACTGACACCGGATACTCAAAATACATATTCGACTCAGCAGTTTAGCTTAGATTATTGCATCCGTTTTAATTTTGCAGTATGATAAACTGTAGCTCTAAAATACCATAATACGAGTTAAAATTTCGGATGAAAAAAACAATCTGAAAATTTCTTATCTTTCATCTATTTTATAATATTCTTCACTGCAACTGAAAAATTCTTTACATTTTAAAAAGCATTGATTACAAGTTAAATATTCCCAACTATAAATCTTCATTTTCACTACAATTATCAGAATTCCCAACCTAAACTTATAAGTTATTCAGTTTTGTTGTCAGAAAGTACTTAAAATTTAATTATATTCCACAACTCATTATTATTATTATTTTTTTACCTTATTAAAAACGTGATTAACAAACCTACAATAATTATGTTACAGCATGCATAAATATCTCATTGTATCTTGAACAAGTATAGAATTTTTTTTTTCACTCTTCCATGCAAAAGTTGATTGAAAAAAAAAACAATCCAATTTCCATAAAAAAAATTAAGTGCACGCGAAATAACAAACGATTATGATAATGAATCAGAATGTGCGACCACCCGTAAGAAAATCATCATAAACAGTCAGGAAAAAAAATTCTACACAACTTTTATAGACGTTTTTAAAAAAAAGACTTAAATTTAAATACATGTTGTTTGTTAGGTCATCTCTACTAATCACTCAGCTTTTTATTCAAACGATTTTCTTGGGTATAACAAGAACCATAGTCAATTTATTCAACTATTTCAATAACGCTAAGCCCTATTTACTTTAAAAATAAATATTCTTTGTTAAAGTAAACATTGCCCACCAGCATTTACTTACTATCGAGCTATTCAGACAGGCAACAACAAAAATCTATATTTTATACTTAGTATGCTAATTGTGCGTCTTAACAATATTGTTTTATATTGAAAATGCACTTTAAGAAAGTCCACTCCCTAGAAAAAAAAAATTAATTATATGTTTTTTGATGATGGTGATCAGTCAATGATCAGTTATGAATTAAGCGATGAAAATATGTGGATGGAATGGAATTTGCAATATATACAAGATAATTATTAACTTTAATAGCTTGATTGTTGATAGCTACTGCTTTAGAATTGTTAAGAATTCTAAATTGATATGTTTTTTAACGTTATTTTAACTTAACTTTAGCTTTTCAAGTGACGTAGAAATAGTAATTTGAAAATTAATCGACCTAACAACATAATTTTTAATTAAAATCCAATTAAGTTTTAATTTCGTTTTAGAAAACTTCAATCCTTCATTCTTTAATGTAGAAGACAGAAGTTTGCTACCATTTGTCATATAGTTCAACAAGTATTCAAATTTAAAAATTGTTAAACCGGAAGACACTAGAATGCTACAAAAAAAGTTATCAGAAATTTAGCATAACCAATAATTTATTTAATGAATTTAAATTACACAAAAAATAATTAGATTTGCCAAGCCTCAAAAGTCATTATATGAATAACAACTTTTTTTTCCAATATTTACTTTTTTTTGTCTCCGCACCGTATTTCAATAACCATTTGACTGAACACAATAATTTCTTTTCGTAGAAAAGTGAAACTTCCTATAAAAAAAATAGAAATTACTTTTAATATTTGTTTTATAATATATGCTCTGTTTTTATGATACCAAAAAAAACCAATAATCAAATCAATCAGAAATTATTATTATTATGGGATAATTGACAGTCAATCCGATATAAATGTTAAAATTGGCTTGTTCTACGTGAGCTTCAGCTTAAATAAACAAAGGAGAAAAAAAAAGTTGTATTAACAAGCTATGAAGAAAATTATTCCTTTGGGGTTAAAAGAAAATTGATATGAAATTACATCCTGTTAAAGTAGTTTTGGAGACGTATACAGACAGACAGAGAGAGCGAGAAAACCCCATAATAATTACGTATTTTACGTCGAATAATATGAACATTATATTTGTTTTTATGAAAATTATATTTGTTTTTTTTAGGGCCTAAATTATTGGAATTAATTTTTTTTTCGTAACAAAATACATAAATAAATAAATGACAAAAAATCGTGCTATCAATTTGTTTTCGATTTCAAAACATTTTGAATTTGCTTCGAGAAAGTATATAGCCATAGTTTTAAAATTGATCTCGATGTAATAAGTTTTGATGATGGTTGATGCCCAAGCATCAGACATAAAAAAAGAGAAATTTCTTATGGAAATATTATTTATAATTGCGATTAATGTGAAGTCGTAAATAATATTTGTAAATTTTTCAGACAGTCATTTTGTAAATATAGTAAAAAAATTAATAATAATAAATGATGAAATTCTAAATATTTGAAGTCAATATGGTATAGGGTGAAAAATGTAGGTTAAGTGCTGAGGGTATAATATCTATAATGGTAAAAAAAAATATCGTTAGGAAATTATTATTTACACAAAAAAAGCAACAAACAGTCTTCAAAGTTATAAATGGATAGTCAAAAAAACAAAAAACATTTATAAAACTTGTGTGTAGCTGGTAATAATAAAACTAGTAAGTATTAAGGAAAATTAGTGAATGGTATGCTGAGAAATTACATAATATATCTTGAAATTGTCACAGGACACATAGATATTCAGTGGCATTTTATTAATATTTAAAATGTCAACAATGCTGCTAGAAATGTGTAATATGTAATGGGATTTTTTCTTAGTCTGTTTCTTAACTAGATCTGTAACTAGTTATTTAGCTAAATTTGGTTTTCAGAGTAGAATTCGGTAATACCGAAAACGGAAAAGGTTGAACTGAAATCGGAATTCCATTCATTTTAATTGAAAAATTCATTTCTCACAAATCAATAAGCAATAATAATAAATTCTTTTTTTCACTTACTTTTCACTTAATAAATAACTTGATGTTCTCATTTGTTGTTCAATAAAATAATCGATTTGTTTTATAAACTAACTACTCGTGTAGCTAAATTATTTACCTTCTTCATTTATCCTGTACCATTTGTTATATGTTATCTCATCTGCACTTTTTTTGCTCAAGACAAACTAAAAATATTCCAATATTTAAACAAGTGAAATATGAAAAAAAAACTATCTTCGAAAAAAGAAAATATATTTTGAAGCGCAAAAATATTTCTTCTCTCATCTTTTAGTAATGTTAATCGTAAAAAACCTTTATTCAAATGTCCAGACAATCCAAGACCTTTTCAAGGGTCACGTTGCAATTGCTTCTTTACTATTATAAAACGTGCAATACGCTAACAACACACAGCCACAAAAAAAATGATTCTAATCATCAATTTAATTTTTTTTTGTATCCTTCAATTTTTTTTTGAACAGCATACGTTTTTTTTTAACAACATACGTCCAATTCTCTTTCACTCAGTTCCTAAGTTCCTATTATTATAATGATTATTACTTTGTGGTATAGTGATAATTTGTTTTGGTTCTGGTAAATTTCACGGGATTTCTTTAACAAATAATCACATACTTTTTAAGAAATTACGTGTAGATTTTACGTTTTGTTCGTGGTTCTAACACAGATGAAAAAAATATTAAAGGTTTCGTATGTGGTTAGAGAAAAGAGCCTTGTTTATTTGAATAATTTGAAGACCTTATTTTAAAGGTTACAGGATAATCAGTCTTTTTGTGCATATATATTATTGATATTTAGGATATTTGGGAAAAAAATCTAATATAAATAAACAATTTTGCATTCAACGTTCTTTCAGAGAATTTTTATGTACATTTTTTCAAAATGTTTAAATAAATATTTAAATAATTTATTAAATTTTGAAAAATATTTAATTTTTTGAATTTTGTTTTAGAGTCAAATAAACAAAAAATATATTTTGGGATAAATTAAATATTAGCGTAAAATTTATTTACTAATTGATAAACCAAGTGATTTTTTTTAGGAAATTTGTTTATTTTAACTATAAAATATATTTTCTAAGTTATTTCGATTTGCGATAGCATTACTTAAAATAGCAAATAGTAATTATTAAAATTAAAAATTACCTTTAATGTTGTCCCATTTATGACTAAACATATTTTGGGACGAGCACAAATATTATCCTGAGTAGCTAGATTTCAGAAACGGATCGTCCATAACAAGATCTCTAAAAGCCACTATTCTATATGCTTCCATCGCAGGTTATGCTCTCAATACCTTGCGTAAATTGAATCGTATCGTACAACAAAACTGAAGAACTCTTTTATACCACATATATTATGTTTATGGAAACAATTTCCAACAGATTACCCAGAATGTAATTTGCAACATATTAAAAAGCTTGCTAACTCACATCTAGAATTCTCACAGATTGCAGAATTCTATCTCATTCTGTGATTGAAGAAAATTTAACTAAAAAACTTTCTATACCCAGTTCTGTCCTCTAAAAAAAACCAAGTCAATATTAAATATGATTAATATTCTACATAATTTAAATGATCGTATTTATAAATTTGTATGTAAGGAAGATTAACTGAAAAAGGATATTTGAAGATTTCCTCTTTTTTTCGACACTCGACAAAATTTTAAATTTATCAGCTGCACGTGTAAGGATATTTTTAAATAAATTATATTTCTGTTGTAATTTTTTCGAATTGACTCACTAATGAGCTTGTTATTTTTTTCCCTTCAATTAAGTCTGTCCTTTCTCAATTTATTAAGGAGAAATTGATTTTTTGTAAATATATTTTTTTTATTATGATTTGCTTAATTGATTTATTATATGTTTTTTTTATTGGTTTCTTCATATTTAAACAGTGTAAAACATGTTGGGTTATATAAATAATCAGAGAAAGGGAATGGTTACCTAAAATAAGGGGTTTGTCTATATTAAAGTGTTGTTTTTGGCGCTTTCTAGTAAGTTTTCAAAAGGGTTTCGAAACATTCTATTCTTATTACAACTATTCCGGATTAAAATTCTATTTGGCCAGCTTATACAAAACTAGAATAGGTCTCGAAACACCAAATTAAAAGGTGAACTTCACTACATATTTACGTTACTTACATGATATAAATATTGATCAGTACTAGTTTATCTTTAACTGCCATTAATATATTATCTAAACCTCAGAAACGACAGACAAATAATTAAATTTAATAAGTTTATAACTTTATTAATTATTATTATTTTTTAGTGGTTCAATTTAACTCAAAATGAAAATTCAATATAATGTTTAGATCGCTTAGCATGACTTCAAATATAATTTATATTCACACCTTTCACATGTTGCCTTGACTTCGAAGAATTGTGTTGTCTTAAAACAAATAAATATCTTTATAATTTATTAGTGTTGATAATGAAATACATTTCGTACGTAATTTTTAAATAAACTTAAAATTTTGTTGGCTGTTTTTTTTGGATTTTGTTTTTGTGTATATTTTGGTATTTTAATATTGAAGGGCTCGGCCTAATTTAAGGTACAACAATTTCTATAAAAATAGACATTTGAAACATGAATAACACGAATTGAAAGTACAGACAATGTTTTTTTTTTAATCACTTGAATGAATATTTATAATAAATAACCACAAAAAAAAATATGTTGCCAATTAATTATTTAAAATGAAAATTTATTAAATTTTGTAATTTTTCTTTTATTTTGATTGAATTAATTCATTGTACAAGCAAATACAAATATGTCTAACCCCCAGTGGAGTTAAATTAATTTTTAATTGAAAATTAGTTTTTTTTAATCTCCAGGTGGTAATATGGGATTTTTATGTTGATAGTCTAACCTAGTTTTATTAATTTTCATAATTTTGATTTATTTTCATTTTCGTGTTTTTGGTAAAAAGAAATTTTTTTTATTATTTTCAATTATTAAATTATCACTGTGTAAAAAATTATGTAAGTAAAATTAAGTTTTCCACGCTTTACATTATTGGGTATTTCGTTAAATCTCACGAGCCTGTGGTTTTTGGGACAAGTTAAAACAAGATTGAATATATTATAGATCAAAAAAAGGTTTGCCAAATAGTATGTACTGAGAATTAATTAATTTTTGAATCTGTCTAACTTCTGTTAACTAAATTAAATTGATTATATTTTATTAGACAGAATTTATGTTAAATATACTAATGCTGTATTAGTATCGAGTTGTTCAAAATATGTTCACCGTGATAAAGCACTAGTTACTAAATAATTCGCAAGTTTTAAAAACTGACAAGTTTTATGAAAATATTTCAAAAATCGTACATTTTTAGTAAGTAGGTATTTAAAGAAAAGTAATTATTCTACAAATGTTCTTCAAATTCATTAGTTAAGTTTAGTACGCAGGTCGCTAGTAGCTTAATTGTTCCTACAAAATTCCACCGTAAAAAACTGAAATAAATAATTTCACTGATATTTCACTAGAATAGTAAGGAACTTATCGAGAGAAACTTGTGATTATTTTTGTCCTAATATAAATATGGCGAGCAGTTAAATGTAAAGACTTATAATTTCAAATTAAATGTTCATTGTACATTTACTTAAAATGTTCTACAGTTTTGTAAATTTCAGTAACAAGTAAAAATATAATATAGTAATTAATACATAAAATACTAAATTTAAAGGTATTATAAGTAAAGTGTAATTTAAGATGTGAATTTTTTTCAGATTTTTAACATTGAATTTACTTACAGTGTGTAATCTCGATAGTTTACTGAAAATTATTTTTTAAAATCGTTTTTATTAATTTCATTTCAGTGTTTGTAGGATAAATTCAACAAGACATGATCCAAAGTAAAATATTTCCTATAGTAATCTCTGAATCCTATTTGTTCTCCTAGTACGTTATATAAATTACTAATAAATTGTTACATTTTTATCTTAAAACAAGTAAAACTCTTTTTACAGATAAATTATATATTTATAAAACATTGTTCTTTATAGTATGGACACAATTAAGTATCTTACAAATTACATACAACAACATTAACTTTGTTTTTTATACAACAACAAAAAAATTAATTCTATGTACAACATGGAAAACATGACAATCTAAAATAAAAAAATATTATAAAAGCCAACTGAACTATACTTTTAAAATAAAAGGAGGCCAGACATAACATAAGTAATTTAACGGCTGCTATATAAATAGTTTTTGGCTCGCGAGTTACGTTCTCGTTTCGTTCAATATTTTTCTAAATGGACGAAAAAAAAAATTCCATCTCCATATATATTTATGAGATGATGAAAAACTTACCATTCCCATTTTTATGTTCATAAATTTTAATTTTAATTTTGTTAGTTTTATATAAATTTTATTTTTTTTTCGCTGCCAGAGTAACAGAATAATTTATACAAATTTACACACCATAAAAAAATAATAATAACAATGTAAAAAAAATCTTATAGATAGAGTAAACTTCTTTCCAATATGTTGGGTCTGAATCTGGTCATGAAATTATTTACAGAAAAATTGAAAAAAAAATATGCTATTTTTTTTATTAGCACGTGCAAAATACAATAATTTACAAAATTAGTAAAATATTTTTTTTGTGCTAGGATGAAATTTTTAAGGAAGCTGTAAATAATTTGTTATATTTTGTAATCTGAGAGAATAATATTAATTTTAAAAAGGTGTAAAGTTAAAAATACATTTTTATTTATAATTTTATGTGAGCAGTTAAGGTCTATTATTAAATAACTAAGTTAAACATCTTGAAAAAAAATTTTTTTCCATGCTACTTTTATTTCTCATAATCATGATTTGTAATAAAAATCATTTTGAATATTTGGAGTAGTTAAAAAGACGATGGCAGGATCATATACGTAAAAAATTTTTATTACAAATGTTTTCCGAAATTTGCGAACCGAAATTAAAATATAAAATAATTATAATTTTTGGTTGTCGACGATAATCAAAATTAGAAATTGGTGACAATCCAGACTTTGTTCAAAATTTTACCATTTTCCTAATGGTGTACATCGAAAAATTTTTGATTTTTGAGTAATATATCGAATACCCTTTCACTAATAGGTAGTTGGAGCTCAGTATATTTGACGTTTATTTTGTGCTCAAAAATCTTATTTTTTTAAGATGAAATTTAGATGAGTTTGTGTCCAATTTTGGTATAAAAAGGGAAAATTCGAAGGACATCTGCGCTGTTTTCGATTAATGACAAATGATATATGCTATTAATATGTGATTTACTTGCAGCAAGTTAAACCATGTTAAAAACAAAAATACCTAGTAGAATTTAGGGAAGGTTTCCTTCTGTGATTTACTTGCAGCAAGTTAAACCATGTTAAAAACAAAAATACCTAGTAGAATTTAGGGAAGGCTTCTAGGCTTCATATGGGCTGTTCCGCCTTTAAAGTAGAATATACCATAATAAATATTTTTAATACATTATTTGCCAAACCTCTCGTTCTGAAGAAAAATCTGAAACCGAATACATGTTTTATTTTGATTTGATCATATACCATAATTGTTTTCAGTATTTTATTAAATAATTAAGTTTCAAATTTCTGTAATTAATTTTTTTCTGAGTATAAATATATAAATGTCGTGAAAGATTCTATTAAAATTTCAACTCAACTAAATATAATCTATTTATGTCCTCACTTTACTAAATTCCTGTATCTTCAATCTTACTTACTTTTTAAATATTTTCAAGTTATCTGAAATAAAATAACTTAAAATTCATTATTAAAATCCACTTAAAATTGTATATTTAATTCTATCTTATATACATTTTTAATAATAATAATAAAAAAAATGAAATAAAAATATTTTTATTTATTCACCATTTATCGCACCTCTTTTTTTAAAAAAAAAAGTTAAATTTCTAATTAAAGCACTGCAATTTAATATTATTTTTAATATTTTATTAAAAAAAATTTATTCCACTTATAAACACAAAAAGAAATGATTATTAAAGTTTGTGGCTAATGTAGAATTTTATTACAAAACTGTGGCGGCAGCAACTATTAATAAATAGCAGAAAAAGATCTTAATTTTATTTTAATGATGGAAACAAGTTAAAAGTATAATCTTCGTAATGAAGAAATTTTTATTTTATATTTCTTTTTTAAAATATCCACAGTTTTAAAGATTAATCAGTATTAATTTCTTAACAATTATCATTAAGTGAATATAAATAGTTTTATTTTCATTACTAATGACTAGGTGTTTTTTTTTTTCGAAATGCTGAACAGTTTGAAAGATGTTTTAACGAGAAATATTTGTTTAAAAGTGGCTATAATTACTTAATAAAAAAAAATTGCTTTTGTATAAATTAATTTTTTTAAAGATTTTTTAAAATAATTGAGAAATGTTGAGGCTTTGTCCGTTCATTTAAATTTTTGGTATACATTAAGTTGAATTATCGACAGGCAATACTGTTTAAAGATAATTTTATGGTACTTTGCCATTAACGATCATTAATATTTGGCATTACAAAATTGTTACAGATTACGTACTTACTGCAGCACAATTTAGTACACTACCACTATGCATCACCACCGATCTTTTCCACTTCTGTACGAAGTAATAGTACATCTCTCAATATGGCCAATATTTATAGAAACCAAGGTACTTCATTCTGAAAAATATATTTCTGTCCACGTCTTCTCCGTGAAGTCTGAGTCACTTACAAAACGAAATAAATTCAAAGTTTTTAAGAAAGGAAAAAAAAACTTAATGTGTTAAAAATTACCACAAAACTGATTAAACCCCTTATTAAAAATTATAAATATTGTAGTTTCGAGAATTCACGCTTTTCTTATAATTTCTCCTTATATTTACATTAATAAGAAGCTGGTTAGCATACCAAAACAAAACCCATTAACTTTGATAAAACTATACCATTTTTCTGTATGTAAATTAATCTAAACTCATTAGCATACACCATACAGTGTCAATGGATACATCTTTGTACAATAAAAAGGTGCCGATTATTATAACCCAACACGTTTCTTTTTTTCAATTTTCTTTTTTATCATATTTCTACGTGGTAAATGATTTAAGAAAAAAAAACATATTCGAAAAGATAGCATAGTAATTAAACACAATCTCGTGTGGTACACTCAAACCTGAGTTAAGAATTTCTTTTGAACAAATAGTGTAAAGCTACAAACAAATACAGTTTTTACAGTAGCGCATTTATTGGCAGAAATTTCAAATAAAGAAAATGTTGGTTTCTGCTACTCTTTAATGCCTTTCCAATGTTGGGTCTATTTTAAATTTTGAAGAATATTTACTATCTTAAACTCTAAATTTTTCATTTAAACGTGAATTACGCCTCCTACCGGATGGTGTAAAAACCGTGAATTCTGCCGTCTACCGGATGGTCTTAAAGTAATTTTTACAAATCTGGTAAGTCAACATTTTATGTATACATTTCCAATGCTAAATCATAGTTTGAAAGAGTTCACACACGGGTAGGCAGACATACGGACGGCAAAGTATTAAAAATTAAAAATACTTAAAAACATTGGTTTCTCGATCCTGAAAACGTCAGAAGTTTTGGATGTCGACGAATTTTTATAATTTCACCAATTTTAATAGAAACTTATTAATAATCTTTTCTTTAGCATTTTATTCTGCTTCCATAATAAATCAGCTAAAAGAAGAAAAAAACACAAATGTGTCTCCCTTTTTTTCCGCACTTGTACAATGACATCAAAACATGAAACTTTAGATTTTTTTCAAGTTCTCAGGTAACAAGGTTAATTTATAAATATATAAAAAAAATGTTATGGCTTCTTTTTATATGCACTTCTTATGCTCCTGGGTTTATTAATGTTAAATCCTCTATATGCACATAGTTGAACACATAATTTCAACATGCAATTTTAATGGGAAAAAAAAATTTGTCAGTAACCAAGTAAATTATAATAAAGTTCATTAAAAAAAATGTTTGTATGATTTTATTTTACACTTTCTTAGTTTGTGAAGAATTTGTAGACTTTTGTGTATAATTAGGTGTTGGGAATTTTGTTTTGCTAGATTGATGTCTATAAAATTTCATAATTTCTTCGAAATTTCTTTAAATGATTGTATAGCTATATGAGCAGATTTATATTAATTCAAAGTGGTTTGAATAGTAAACCATATTTTTTCACATATTAAAACTTTTTCGAAATTAAGGATTTACTTAGCTTTGGAGAAAGTTAGGTTATTGATAAACCTGAGGATTACTTCAGAAAGTTGGGTTAATTTTCAATTTTTATTCAATAGACCAGTTAACTACTAGCGTTTCAAATCATCAAAATTATATATTAAACTGCATGTCTTTTTGAATCTTATGTTCATAAAAATTTTAATATAAAATTCCGAAATTTAATAATTAATTTTACTACACAACCAGAAATATACCTTTCTAATATTTTCCATCGACTTAACTCATTCCTCTCTACATTTTCAAAATTCTGCATTATACAGATTTCCAAATAAGTTATAAATTTCAATATTCTATTTTAATTACTTTCCACCGTCCAAAAAAAAGAAAGGCGCAAATATTTATTATCCCGTCGAAGCCCTAAAAAACAATAATAATATTTTTGATCCTTAAAACAAAGAACCAAACCAACCAAGCTAATAAAGTTTGAATTTATTTTTGGTATTGAAAGAAAAAAAATATTGTATTTAAAATTTAACAATATATTCTATAATGCATTGGTTTTGAAACAATAGTCTAGCAAAACTACTCTACGGTCTATTTTTGGTTAATTACCAACTACGATATTTGTCCTAAATAACGACTTTTTCTATATTAAATCTAAAGATATTTAAACTATCTAAACTCAATAATATTTTTTTTAAAACTCGGTTAGGCACAAACAATATTGTTGTGAGGATGAACTGAAATTTCAACTACAGACATATTATAGACAACAAACTAATAAAATGAACTAGCTAAAAGCAATAATATAATAATATTCAAAAATTCCCTAAAGGATAATCTCTTTTAAATTATCCTTGTCGAGTCGATAAATTTTACAAATTCAAATGAAATTTTCATTCCAGATTGTTTTGTGTATGGAATTTTTGGTTATTAGAATTTAAATATGACTAACCAGAAGAAGTGTTACGAGCATATTTGTGTTTGTTTTGTTTTATTTTGTGGGTTGTTATAGGTACAATTATGTTAAGTCATTAGATAAAAAAAGTTTTGTAGAAAGTAAATTATGTAAGTTTTATGTAATTCAAAATAAAATTTTATAAAAAAGAAATTTGGATGGAATAAGAAATGAATATGAAATTAGATAAAGTTTATTCATGTTGTACAAGGTTAGTTTAGAATTTGTTAAAAGAGTTTAATGAATAAGAAAACTTATATGTGAGATGTAGGTTTCAAATATACTTAATTTTTTCTTAGTTAGTCTTACTTAGTATACATAAATATTTCTCGAATTTTCTGTAGATCTAAATTAATTACCATAATTTCTCTGTATTACTAATAAATTAAACAAGCCAGTGTAGCAGCAGGAGATCACCATTTATACTTAACATTTTGTTGGCCAGCAGCCAGAATTTAACATCTCTGCAAGTTAAACTATTCAATAATTAACATAAATTCATTAAATTTTAAAATCATCAACACCTTGTACATACAATGTCATTTTTCTAGCTCTGTAATTTCCTTTATCTTAAAATACTATTTTTTATTTTGATTAATAGATTCCAGTTGAGTTAATCTCAACACCAACAACAACACCAAAGTGACACCAAAGTGAACTGGTATAAAACCATTTTACTTATATTCATACTATAATCCTATCACCTATATGAGCAAAAAGGTCGTCTGCTTTTTTGATAATAAACTTAATACAATAAAGTTAAAGTCTCTCTAGAAAATCTGTATTCAAATTTAGTTTTGTACATTATTTCCTGAACTAAAAATGTGTCCAAGATAATGTCTCCATTAAAATACTATACATAAAAATTATATACATATAAGCTTTTTTTGTGGATATACAATTGTTCTAGTTGAAACAACTAGATGTAGGTATAATGTAACAACAAAAACGTAGATTCATGTTATATCCTTGTTTTTATATATTTTTGTGTTCAAAAAAAAAATTTATCGTATAGATATTTTGTTAAACTATATTATGCTATGTGGTTTTTTAATGTGATTAATGGTCATAGTATATTCTTAAGGACTTATTTTTGTGACCGCCTTTTCCATATCATAGATCCTTTTTTTTCTTGTTGTTCAGTGTGAGAAAAACAATAATAATATAAAAAGGCAGCGAAGCTATTGTAAATTAACACAAATTTTCCTGACATAAATATGTGTACAACAAATATATATTTTAAGGATGACTATGAGGCTTGTTTACTTAATATTTATGATGACAAAATCGGGTTATGAATTTTTTTTTTTTTTAATTTTTATCTTAATGGTAACACGCAACGTAACACACTACACTTAAACTGATAATACTTGTAATGAATATATGACAGAGGGAAGATATTATGTGTTATGAATTTTTATTTAAATTTACAACAATTTTAATAATTTTAGATCGTAAAAATAAATTAAATTTTTTTTATAAAAATTGATGTTTTTTCTGATATAATGGGCTGGTTAAATATGTTACGAAATATGTAATAAACATTAATGTTAATTAAAAAATATTATAGTTTCCATAAATTTTTTTTTAGCAGCATAAATATTTTAATTAATTATTATTTAACATGTTAAATGTTTTTAATTCAACTTAATAAATTAATATTAATTGTTAATAATCAATATATAAAATCAATTTGTCATGATATACATAATAATATCATGCTTTGTAGCATATTTCAATATTATATCGAGTTATTGAAGTAAATAGTATTTACAAGATTTGAATAAGAAAATGTAGGTTATTCGGTGAATGTAAAATTGCGTGAAATTTCTGGAATATTACTTGCGTAATAAAATATATGTCGGATTTATACCTAAGTTTCTGTTTAAATTAATTTTTAATAAGTTTTAGAATATTTTCAATTCGCAAACTTTTTTATTCGATGACATTATTTCATATTCCAAAGCCTAAAAATAAGATTTTGTCCCGGCAATATTGAATATAGGCTAAGTTTGACGTTTCTCTGTGCGATTGTTTATTCTGTAGGAAAAAGAAGCCCTTGAGAAATGGAAAATTTTCTTCATTATAATATTAATAATCTACCAAATAGCAATTTAATTGCTAGTGACTAAAAATCATTTAGAGTTAAATGAATTACTTTTTTGCAAATACTGAAAACTATAGTGTAATAGTCAATGATTAAGAAATTTAAGTAAATTCAGACAATTATAATTTGAGATTGATTAACCGCCAATCAAAAGTGGATTAAATTTTCATTAAAAACTTTTCATAGGAAATAACTCAACTTGAAATTGGTGGATTTACTTTCATTTTACAATGTTAATTTTTTTGTAGGCTTGTGTTAAAAATACTTTAATAAATTTTGTCAATTTTAATTACAAAATCATTTAAAGTGCTATACAAAAGAAATGGTTATTAAGAAAATATCTAATGGTACATTGAGTCGATGCAGACTCCACCTCAGACAGATAACTTATTTTTAAACCAATAATAAATCGTTAAAAAACCATTATTTTATAATTTAAACTTTTCTTTTTTTAATATTTTCAATTGATAAATGTCATAAATTTAATTTAACAATATTAAAATATGACAGTTAAAAAACACACGCTTATTGATCATAAAATAATTTCCCCTATCATAATAAATTTCAAACTGATTAATTAAATTTAAAAATATGGTCCCTTATTTCTCAGTGTCTTTTCAACTTTAAAAAAAAATGCAACATATTGTGGGCAATGTTTTCTTTTTAAAAAAACATAAATTAATGATAAAAAAATAAAAAGCGAAATGCTATCACCGCGATTTTTTTTTTCTGACATTTTTATGGATCAGTCTATCCGTCTGTCTGCTTTTACTGCACCCGTAGTGCAAAAGAAGAATTAAAGAAAAACAACAAGCGCATTTCGTTAAAAAATTGCACAATATTAAAATAGCCGCACTTTTGTTTCTACAACATTCTTGCTGGACACAGGGCACCCTAACTGACAGTGTCCTGCTGTGAAAATTAAATAGGTTTACCTTTTCAGTTTTGTTTTGTTATTGCATTTTATATTTCTTTATTAAATTTTCAGTGTTTGTTTGCTTGGGAATCGAATAAATTTTTACATTTTTTTTTTTAAAATCACCTGCTAAGACGTAGTGTGGCTGTTTGTTTTTTTAGTTGTAATTTAAATTATTGAAGATATACTGTTTTCTTGCTTACTGGCCTCAAGGACTTACTTATACTGGGCAGAAAAGTTGAAAGTGTTTTTGATAATAAAATATATCTTTTTCACAAATTGTGCAATCAATTTGTTTAATTTTTAAAGATCTCAGTGGAAATGGAAGTACCTGGGGGGCTAAGAATAAATGTAACTGTCAGAAGTGATCAATTTAAAGATTAAATTAATTTTTTTATATAAAGAATTTTAACAATCTTATTATAAATTATTATTTTTTATTTTCCAAATTTAATTTACTGTTTTTTTTTGTATATTTTTAGGTAAGGATGAATTTTTTCATGAATTAAAAATGGCCATTAGTCCAAGATAATAAAAGGTAACATTTTATTTAATTTGACAAATTTGTGGAAATTTGACAAAACATTAAAAACTACGTAATTACAAATGTTCATCATAGCAAATTTAAGAAAATTATTTAAGATTTTCTCAATTTTTTTTTGTCATGTGTCAATCAACAAAGCAAAATCAATCAACCCAGAAATAAAAATATCGGTTATAGATTTTATCAATTTTTCTTTGGTATATACAAAAAAACGTGTCATTTGTTGGTAAATTTTTAACAATCTAAATCAGAAGTTATCTTAAAATCTCAATACATCTTGATATTAATGTTGGCAAAATTCCACAGCAATATGGACATTCTCTAAAATCAAAAATTGTTTATATGTTCTTATTAATTAATATTTTAATTTTTTTTTTTAATTGTTGATTTAAAAGCAGTTTTGATCACTGATATTTATTTTTAATGTTTCTATTAATTATAAACTCTTGTAAAACAATCTACCCCTTAATTATTCTCAAAGTATATTTTCAATTCAACTCGAATTATTTTTTATAACTAAAAATACAAATTATAAAAATAACAGACGTGTAATTTAATATTTTAATAAATTCTTCCATTTAAATTCCCAGCAAAATATATTTTAAGTCAATTAAATTTATTATTCGGAAAACATCCAACAAATTAATTTGCTTCTACAAATCAAAACTTTATCCTAAAATACATTAAATTTTTTTTGCATATCTTTTTAACACATAACTAAAATTTTCATAAATTATTCAACCAAAATTTTTATTTGTTTATTAGGACATTTTTTGGTTGTCATAGCCAACCAAATTAATCAAACTCTGAACAATAAAAACAAAAACTTCCGACTATTAAAAAAGTTCTCCAAAACTGAAATTGATTTGTAAAATTTTTGAACAAAAAGATTATGTACATTTTTTTTAAAAAAAAGTGATTTAAATGTTATTATCCTTATTCGTAGCCGATAACAAAAAAAAAACTGTCCTACAAAAATTTCTGAAGATTTATTTCAATAAAATAAGCTTTTTCCCCCCATTTTTTTCTTTATTCACCAAAAACTTTTTGTATAAAGTTTATGCAAATATTCCGGAAACTTTTTTGGCGGCACTGCCAAAATTATTATTATTATAAAAAAAAACATAACAAAATTAAAGAAAATCATTTTCAGGATATTTTAAAGAGACAGCAACGGAAATGACGTACTTGAAAAAATCGGATTTATGTTTTTAATTTATTTTGTGGTTTCTCTTGGTGATATTAATTAAATTATAGATCTGGGCAACATTTACCCAAGCGATTTAAGAAATTAACAAACAACAAGGACTCATTAATTATTTTATTTTCGTATACAAATAATCGAAAATCAAGATTGAAAATTTACCTAGATTTTTTAATCCACTGCCCATTTTGAGAAATATTTTTGTTTTTTTTTTTGTAAACATTGCTCTGTTTTCAGTCATTTGTATACGTCATTTCTACTCTGTTATCGAGCATTACAGTTGTTGAAAGCCGCATTTTCAGTTTACTGTGTTTTTTACCTATATTATTCATTTCATAAGTTAAGTACCTTCAACTTAAGAACTACTTTTGAATCCCAAGTAATGCTCAATGCTGTAATGCTGCGTTTTCCCACCTAAACTGTAATGTCGAGGTAAAAACCTCTCTGATTTAATATGTGTTTGAATTTGAACTTCCAAAGTTGAAGGAACTTTTTTTTAAACACCATGTACATCAGTTGAAAATAGGTCCGACATACCAATTCGATTTTGTTACCAAATGAACCAAGGAATCGACCTTTAAAATATTTTTACTCTGAACTAGACCATAAAATATACACTATTGATGCGAAGGGGTTAATAAGAAATCATAATTATTATTTTATAACCCAAGAAATATTTTCATATCATCATCATAATTGATGGAGGAGGATTACAAATGTGGAAAAAAACACAAAATTCTATAAAAAATCAACTTGTAAATTGCGGAAAAACAAACAAAACTAATTTTCCAGAAATTATGTTTTTTTTTTTATTCTTCTGTGTCTTACCTTTCCATCATTGCCTTGTTTTTAGTTTTTTATGTGTCTTGTTTATGAAGCCACTTAAGACCTCAAGACAAATTGTAGGCTGTTTAGTTTACAACAAACAAAAACAATGAAATCAGTTTAAATCAGAAAATTTTGCGCCCTTCAGGAAAAAGATTTTGAGAACAAAAAAAGGTCAGTCATTTTGCGATCAACAGTGATGATTATTTTAAAGCATCATCAATGTTTTATAAATATAATATTCCTGAATTTCGTGCAGTTAAGATATTTTTCAAATCACTGAAATATTCATACATGTTACAAGAAGTTATAATTTACATTCGGTCTGGCTTATATGTGTAGTACTTTTGATGCTATCAAACTTTATGGATATAATGCGAAAAGTAAACATACTAAAAGAAAATTATATATAATTAGAGAGTAGCTGAAATAATCAGGTATATATAGTCTAATATAACTAGAAGAACAAAGAAATAGAATTACTTTGATTAAAAACCGAAGAGTGTTTACCGGATTGTTGGTTATTTGTGCAGAAAATGATTGAAAATAGATTTGAAAAATATTACAAATGGTATAATTTTTATGAGTTGTGAAAATTTTAAATTAAAACTATACATATAGAAATATTTATGTTTTTTATTGTTGATTTGTTTTTGACGGATTTTTAACCAAATACATGAAAAACTAATAATTATTTAAATAAAAGGATCTCTACTGTGTTTCAATTAATCAAATTGAAGCACAGAACAAAATGGAAATAAAAATATTCAAAATTATTGCTAAGATTAAGTTATTGTAGAATTAGTGAAAACAACTCTTTCCGCCTATTATTACTAGGACTATATAATCTGTAGTATATAAAATTCATCTTGTTACTTTATTTAATTGGATTTCCTAGCATTATTTAATTTTAATTTTAATTGAAAATGAAATGTACAGAATGTTACCGTGCTTCGGTTAATACCAACAAATTAATAAAATATATCAACAAAGGTTTGCAGAAATATTACTTTCTATTTGTCAATCCACAATTATATAATTAAAAAGAATTTAGCTTCTTGTGACGTAAACTTATTTATAGAGTTGAAATATAGTATAAATAAAACGATTTGCAAATTTTTTACTTTTGGCAAATGTGCATAAACCCAGAAATTACAGAAATTATGAGTAAACAGTGTAGGCAACTTCCTTCGTTAAGAAATTTACAATTTATGTAAAGAATAATTATTCTAATTTCTATAATCATATTTTTTATATATTTATATCTGGTAAGAATTGTCAGATTAAATTAAACTCTTAAGGCGTCACTATTCAAAACATAAAATATAATTTCAAAAAAAATTATACATAAGAAAACATAAAAAATAATTATTATTATTTGCATAGAGGACTAATAAGTGTACACCTACGAAAATTCATTTCACTTGCAGAAATATCGTATTCATCAAAAATATTCCCAAAGTCATTGTATATTCTCAATCAAGGATTAAATTTATGTTTATTTGTCGCATTGGCTTTTGTTTAACCAAATAAGGAAAGGAAAATACTTCTTTGATTTGCATTCCTTTTTTTTTTGCTGCATTATTGCTAAAATTAAAGTTCTTGTTTTAGAATTTAAATAAATTTATAAAATGTGGAAAAATCTTAATACTCTTCAATTGGATTGAACCAACATGAAAACGCTGATTCATTTCGTTATGCTAATAACAAATAAAAGATATGAATTGCTGAAAATATGTAAATAAAATGAAAAATAAAAATTATTTATATGGAAATTCAATTCCATCAAAAGATTAATATCTTTGGATATTAAAAAAATGATTATTGTGAAAACGGGGAGAACTACTATGATACTATGTGACAAAATTTGAATTACGAAATGGTGAATTTCGAATAAAACATGACCTTTAGGGGGTTATTTATCAGTCGACATACAATAAATTATAATATTTATTGACTTTGAAGAATTTTCCAATAATAATGAATATTTTCTGCTATAAAACAGTTTATCTTCTTTTTGTTTACTGAATTTCATAATAATAACCCTTTTATGTTAAATTGTTAGATCCGCTAGGTACATCGTAATCAATCATTATACTACTACGGCATCATCATCATCCGTAGTATAAAAAAACACGTAGTGAAAATCTGCTATTATCCAATTTAATGTTGCCCTTTTTTTTATATACAAAAAATGCAAAATTACAACTTGAACATAAAAGTCCAATATGCGTTTTCTGGTAAACTTTTTAATATTATGCAAAATGAAGAAAAAAACTCATTGTTATTTTCTTGTCTAACCATATTTGATCGTTTTCTTGGTTTTTAAATGTTGCATTTTATGTGAAAAACTCTTCAAAACAAAAAGAACTCTTTCAATCTTGACCAAAAATTCTTCTGCTTCAGCAAAAAAAAAAAAAACAGAAATAAAGAAGCTTCTCTTTATAAAAACAAGAAATACTGATTTAAATAAAAACACATTGAAATTGAAGTTCAATGACAGTGAAAAATCAAAGTAAGAAGATATATAATAAAAAAAAGTGAAGCTTTAGGCTGATCATCATCATCGTATACGGAAGATTTTAATGTTGTCTTGTCCATGTGGGAAATATGTTGATTTGTTTATTGTTGGAGTTGTATTATTTCAGATGGTTTTTTTATTATTTGTTTATGTGTTTTTTGTTTTTGTTTCTTTTTGAGTCAAAAAGTCATGTGTCGATGTGCTGCTGATTATATGGAAATTGTAGAAAAAGATTTTCTAATGAAGACTTTTTATAAGCATTTTTATGACTAACGTTTTCTGAAATTGCAGAAGGTAATGAAGGGCTTCCTGTGAGTAGACAGTAGTGTGTAAAATAACCATCTCATGTGGGTGAACATGTTTCTGATTCTGTATAATACAAATGCCTGATACAAATGTAAAAATTGCGGACTGATTCAAAATTTCAGTTGGTCTGTTCTACCCCACCCAACATACTGATCTCATGTTGCACCTTCTACTTTTTCCTCAAATGCCGATCAGGTTTGAGAATTTATCGAAAACTTTTTCACATTAAAACCATCGAAATTCTATTTAGCAGGTTTCGAAAAACTACCTGAGAAATGGCCAGAAATTATTGCAAATAATGTCCAATATTGTAAAACGAAATTTGAAACCCAATAAAAATATGAAAAATAGTCGTTATCAGGTTTTGGTCAATTTCCGCAGAATTTATCACTTTCCAAAAAATGTGATAAAAATATAAATATTGAAATTATTAATTTGAAACCGTAACAAACACATTCATTAAAAAAATGTTACTGTGCCAAAACAATCATATTTCACCCAAACTACTCATATTTAATTAAATGAATTTGAGTCGAAACCGTAAATTATGCTAAAATTAATCTATAAAAAATCATAAAACAAAGGTGATAAAAATATGTTACAAAAACATATGCGTAAATAAATATTTCTTTTATTATAACAAATTAATCAAAAATTTCAAATGACACCAGTCACGAAATTGGATACGGTAAAGTTGTAATTTTTTTTACGAAATTGATAAATTAGAAAAATTCAAGTGGAATGTTTATACAATATTTAATAGTCTATGCTTGTCATTGCCAGTAATTGCTTAAAACCATAAATTAAAAAATTGTTTTTTTTTTAATATTCAACTTAAATTAATTTTCCATATTTTATTCAGATTTGATTCCGAATAAAAAAAATTAATTAAGAAAAATATAAATAAACAATTATTTTTCACAACTTCTTGAAATATTTATTTTCACAACAATTAGAGGGCAACGAAGACACTGTCTTTATTTTTTATAATTAATTTTTCAAACTTCAAAATATTTCGTTGTCGTTTTTTGGTGTCGTACTGTGATTGTTGTGTATTTTTTAAAAGCCCTTTTTAGCAATCGTAAATAAATAAATAAAATAAAACTGATTCTACCTTAGGCCACATTGTATGTCTCACCGAGAGAAAATTATATTCGCGGTAAACTTAAAATTAAATAAATATTAAACCAAAAAAAAAAGAAGGTTATTTTAAATGTAAACAAATTATTTTTTTAGGAAGTAAAGCATCTCATTTTTCGCAGCTTAAAATATAAACAAATTTTAGTGATTATATTTATTTAGAGTCCAAAAGTGGTATTACTATTTTATTTAATTTTGAAATTTTAGATTCCTTTGGTCTACCGAAATAAGCTGTATATTAACCTAATCTCACCTTAATGTAACACTGTTTTGTTATGACTTAATTGTGTATTTTCTCACCACTAATTCAGTTATTTATGTAGAACGTGATAAACTCGCAATAAACACATTAAATTGATTTTGATTACACAGTATGCTTTATAGAAAATTATAAGTTTACCATTTTCGGCAAAATAAACCTTATTAATAACTGTTTTAGAATCGAAATTGTTAACTTTTGTGGATACACTATTTCGACTTTTCTACTAATCCTGTTGGTAAATTCATCTCGTTAGTTAAATACTTTAGAACTAAACACAAAATATGTAAAATAAAAACAAACTTTGAATATTAATTTAATACTATTTCGTTCCAATTACCGAGAAAAACTTTATTTCGTACTAATTTCTGGCTTTTATATTATTAAAAATTGTATAAATTAAATCAATTTTTTCTTATTTTTCTATCCAATTTCTATAATTTTATGAACCACAAAACTTTTACCATTTATTTAACTAAATTTAGTGGCTTTCCCATATCATTTCTATTCATTTAACTTCCACAAATAAAAAAAAACCTATGTGTAAAATAACAAAACTTTCTGCAACATTTAATCCTCATTTTTTACTAACTATATATTTTGATCCTTAAATTAAATATAAATATGGTGTCAGATTTAAACATCCAGACCGTATATTATCTCTATCTTTTTTCATAATTTTAGAAATGAAAGACAGCAGCAAATATATAATTTTTTAGATTTAAAATTGTAATGCAATTTTACAAAAAGTCTTGTTATTTAAATTAACTTTTTGAATTTGACTTTAACCATAAATCCTAAAGGCATTATGAAATATAGTTTGGTTTTTATGTAGAAAAGGAAATTGTTAACAAGTTGATAAAATTATGTTTGAAAATAAAGTTTTCTAAAAGTACTAAAATTATTTTTGGAGTTTTACAAAAACTTTTATGATGTTATTCAAAATGAATTTATTTCTATCAAAAAAAAATGTTTCAAAAGAATTTTATTATTTGTAAATTATATTAAGCATTAAAGTTCATAAAAAGTAGTTCTTACAGGTAAATAAATAGTTTGGAGTTAATAAAGTTTGTGTATTTATTAATTGAAGTAAAAGAGTTTCATTAAATTAGTGAAATATAAATTATTATTTATGTAGAAAATTGATGAAGTCTATTTGTGGCCACATTATTTAAGGGATATTCGGTAAATCAGGAAATTTATCAAATAGGTCTGACAGTTTATTCAGCAAATTATTTATGATTGTGTTTTGGAGCCTACAGAAAATAACAAGGCTATTGGAACTTAAAAAGCATTGTAGCGATTCCGAAAAATTTAATTAATTTCTGTGCGGTTATGAAGATCCACCAGATACATAACAATACTTTTTCCGATGTCCAGACATACACAGGCTGATGGATCTAAGATTAATCAATTTTCGATTTATTTTCTTTCGATCTGTTTTTATATTCAGTTTGCTGAAAAATAAATTGTCACAACAAAATATTTTATATACCAAGGTAAATTTTATTTATTTGTAGAATAATAATTGATAAAAAAAACTTCTTTTTTACAACATGTGTGTTGAAGTATTCAGAAAGTCGGTTTTTTCGCCATATCTGAAGTAATTTTGATTATTCAAAATTAAATTCCCCATCTTTCACTACAAAGCTTATATGAATCGGTCCAATTTTATAAAATTAAAAACAAATCACTGATACTTTATGTATATTCAATTCATTGCCACATAAAATTTAAATCTTTCCATTCATTAATTATAAATCTGAACAAATTTAATTCATATTTCTATTAATTTATTATACAAATTGAGTACAAAAAACTGAATAAAATTCTATATAATTTTATCATCTTTCATAAAATCATTTACACCATAGCAGACAAATTAATATCAACAGAGTAGAATTATTATTAAAATTTAGTATCAAAAGATAATATTTATATAAATTTTATATTAAAATAAAAATGAATGGTTAAAATTTGTGTAATGACAAATTTATTGCAAAATTCCATTAAAACCCATAAGGAAATAAATTTAAATATTTATAAACAAAAAAAAAAATAAAGCATCGTTAAATCTGAAACATAAAGAGAAGTTTAATTTATAGCAACCTTGTTTATTAGATTGTGATATGAAAATGTATCCTTTTTTTTGTTGCTATATACATTATCTCAGTTTTATATTCAATTTATTACATTCTAATAAAAAAATTTTGTTTCTAGATAGAAAAAAATCTATGTACAACTATAAATATCTAATAAAAACTCATAAATATTCATCTATAAAAACGGTGCGTTAAAGAAATTTACTTAGTTTAATATTTTTTATAAGAATAAATTTCATTTTTTTTTTTGTCATAAAATTTGTTAGACAAGGGACGACATATATTTCCTAAAAACGTGGGATCATTAATATGGTATGATTATTTGACCAGACAAAAAACGATATATCCGAATATTATAGGCAGACATACAGGAAACGAACAATTTTATGTAGTGTGTTGATTTGGTTGTGAGTAAATTTCTAATTCGCATTGTAGCGGATGTTTTACTTGCATTTATCGGCTTTTAAAAAACAAACGCTATAAATTTGATAGTCAACAATTGTGAATATACTGTCATAACATTCTGGTTTATATGTGGTTTTAATTTATACACCTTCCTAACTATTGCCTTGTGGCCGTAATAAACAAACAAAACATAAATAAGAATCGCGTATCGTGCAATTAGTATTTAGAAACCAAACTAGTTAAATAAGCATATGTGTTGTTTTAGGTTTCATTTCCAGAAATTTATTATTTAATTTAAATATACTAGAAGAACGAATATCAAACGCTTCTGTTACATAGACACCAGAATCATAATATCCTTTAAAAACTATCGAAAATATAAATAATATTTAGTGTCACATACATTGTTGAAAATTAATTATTTTTGTATATGGTCCTTTGTGCTTTCGCAACGTATTCGGTCTACTTTTAAGCTAGAAGGCTAGATCGCTAGATATTTCTATCAGGTCCAGGCCGTTTCACCGCATATTCCCCACGGAAGAGAATATTTTAAGCTTCCCTGCGAAATTGTAAAGACGTACTGGAACAGTTTTAGTGTTACATTTCAACATATTACGATAATAACGAAAATTTATAGATATTCGAAGAATAACCAAAACATATCATAATTATAAATATGGGTATTTTAGATAATCCTCTTAACTTGCTCATTCTATTACTTTATATAGCTAAATAAACGAAATCAGGCTGTCTTTCTGTCATTAAGCTCGCAACTTTACGATTAAATCTCGTTATTTTACCAGTTTTTGATAAACTTTATGTACCAGATTTTATTACTATCATAGCATTGCAGAAAATATTATTGTGGTTTGTTGTGTGATATTATGGTTCATAAATAATTTAAATTTTTATTTTCTTTCTAGTATAGTTATTAAGTTGTATTTGTTGCACTGCACCCTATTGCGTAAATTTTTTTTACCAAATGGATGCTAATTATTGACCATATTGTGCCACCCATTTAATTCAATATCATATTGCGTTGTAAAATTTAATTTCACCGATAAGATATAAAATTCTTAATATTTGTGACTGTATTAAGACTTAGTAAATATAATTTTCCAATAAACTTGATAAGTAATATTTTGAGATATTTTAATAATTTAATTTAGCAAAGTCTTCTTAACATATACAGAAAGCATTATAATATTCTCTTAAAACATAAAAAAAAAATGTTAAAATTATATTCAATAATAACGAGCGACTAGGCGATACACAGTTTTCAAGAAATTGAATAATTTTCGTAAATTGATTTTCATTACACGTTATTTTGAAAATACGAATTTGTTTTGTTGAGGAAGGAAAACTGTAGGAACTTTTGCGCTGTAAAAGAAAACAATTAACAGGAATCTGTAGGTGGTGAAATAAAAACTATTAGTTTTAAACAAAGGCAGATCTTTTAAATTTTCGACAACCTGATGGTCTATTGTTATTAATGTAAAGGTGGTACAGGTTTTTAATAATGATTGTCAATGGTTGTTTTTATGAGTTAATTATTGTATGTTTAATTTGTTTGGGACATAAGTAGACATATCTAAATCCAACTAACATGCTTCGCCATCAGCCTGTACTTGATTTTGACGTATATTTTGACACTAAAGTAATTTAATTTGGATCTATGATTACTATGTGAATTAAAGACTTTTTACTGTCACATAAAAATATTATTAATCAAAAAGCAAAAAAAAAATGTTAATTCGGCATCCTTTCGCAAGAAAATTATAAGTTTATTTCAGATGTGCCTCATCTGGAAATTTGTATTACCCCCACATATAAGTTACTTTTAAAATAAAATATTAAAGGATCTTCCATCACTAATCTAATAATATCCTTAATTTATAATCGAAATAAAACAAAAATCCGTAGAAATTATATTCTAATCCACTTCCGTCTTTTGACATGATCCCAAAAATATTATAAAAATACAAATATAACATTTAAAATAAATACAAAAAAAGAGAAGGAAAATTAGTCTAGACCGGAAATTTGGCAAATGGTTCTGTTTTGTTTAAAAATTAGGTCCTTTTTTTATTTTGTTTACCAGGAATTGTTAGGTTGATGTATAATTTTACCGATGATTTTTTTACATATAAAAAAATGTCATAATTATTAACGAAGCATGTTCTGTGCGTGTGTCACCATATTTTCAATGGAATTTTTAAAGAATTGTGAGGGTGAAGGATTTAAAAGATTGTGAATGAATAAGGATATCATGCAAAAAGAAAAATTTTTATGTTTCGACATATTCTTTTTTACTATTTATTCACATATGTTTTTTTGTTAATTATAATTTATTTTTATTGTCATTTGTATTTTCGGGTAAATTTAAATAAAATTATAATAATATGACAATAAAAATAGAAGGTAAAACGTATGTCATAAAATTTTGTTACATTTTTCTTTTTGTGTTTATATGACAACATGATTTATGCTTTTATTATGGCAATTAGTTTATGATATAAAAATATTTTTTGAATTTATTAATTTTATTATATGATATTTAATTTTGAATTAGTATAATTTGGCGGAATTAACTTTCTAATTGAGTTATTTATGATAAATATGAAAATATAAAATTTGAATTACTTAATTCTGTGTGGAATAATTTCAACCTGTGCTGAGAGTTCTTAGAATTTTTAATTTGACGAATTGACAAAAATGCAAATTTTTTTAAAATAAAATTAAAATATTTGTTTGTATCATATGGAACTAATGGAAATACTTAAATTGGAGACATGTTTGGGACATAAATTAACAATAGAGAAGACTGGTTACCAGCTTTTTCGATTTGGATGTAGTAAAAGTTAACGCAATCATTTCGAGCAAACCCCCGATACTAATTAGGACGATACTAATATCATTTTTTATTGTGAAACCTTTCATTTTAATTTGAGTCCCATTATTGTGTGTTGGTAGTTGCAAAAATGTAGACAGCTCCCTTAATCGCCACTGAAAGTAGAACCAGTTCAAAAAAAAACCCCGGTAAGGAGTCTAGTCTTCGTCTTACACCTTATTAAATCAGTCAATATTGTATTACCAGAAAACTGTTAAATCTAAAATACAACCATGTTATTTATTTTGCATGAAAATTCAATAATAATTCATAAAAGGTATACCAAAAAAGGCAAGCAGAAGCTGCTATTTCAAAAATCGATATTCACTAATCTAAATTATATTTCATTAGAATTGATCTCAGTCATATATTTTTCTTTAAATACCTATTCAAAAAATACTACAATTAGATTTTCTTGCGATTTCTCGAAGTAATAATAAACCCAAAGGATAAACTTCCTTAACAAAAACCTAAAAAAAGGCTATTCATCAATTTTTTTTCCTCTTTAAAAGATTTTATATTTATATTAAATTAATAATAAAATTAAATTTTCTTGGTTATTTTATTTATTATATATTATATATTAAAAATCTTTACATCAAACAGTCTTCTCTTAATATTTTCTGACGTATATGCTATCAACATCTGTGTATACGTACCAAGGAGAAAAAAAATGAACAACATAATTTTCGTAAAAACCTCCAAGGAAATTATAGAGACATATAATAAAATATAGAAAAGGGATATAAAAGGGGGAAAGAAAAAAGTAGATTTTCCCAACGAATAAATATTTTCCTTTAATTAAATATTAATCTAAAGCTTATCGTACACAAAATCCTTTAACCATAATAAAAATAAAGATTTTTTTTTATCCTTTTTTTTCCGACCTAATTGTGTCATCCCGGAAATCTATTAAAGGATTTTATACAAACCAAAGGAAAATTAGTGAATGACGATGTATGTAGAGTGTATGTAGTTATAAAAAAAATGATTATTTATTATCCTTTCTTGAAATACAATAAATTATCTGTAAAATATATCTTTTTTTTTTATTTATTCTTGAAGAACATTTTTGGAGCATGTTACAACATTATTCCTGAGTTGCTACAATGGTTTTTTTTTGTTTTGTTTAGGAGTTTCTGATAAGGCAAATTATTTACAAATATTTCTCAGTTTTGTGGAGATAATGCAGGATATATTGATGAGTAAACGGATTAACATACATAGAAAAGATTATCTTAGTTAATTATATTAGATTCTGGTATACTTTCTATCTTGGTATGATTTTTGGTAGCGATGTTGCTGTAGGGCACCCTCTTCCCGTGATTTTTGTTAGAATTTAGAGCATTTTTAGTACAATATTTTTTTGGTATTCGTTTGTGGCCATGCCATCAATTTGATTTCTTTAAGATTTTCTGCCACTATTATTACTTTGAACATAGATTTTACATAATTATTTCTTCTTAGGCAGGCTTGTACAGAATTCAACATCGAAATAAGAAAATCTAAATTATTTTGATTATGTTGAGCTATTTTTTTCGCTTTTGTTTTTTATACTTTCCATTTTATTCAATTTATCTTATCTTATTTTTGTGAAATGTTAAAGTTACCCTTAAATGGTCACTGCCATCATTAGTATTTGTCTCAACAAAACAACAAAATAAAAATATCACAGCATTATTTTGTTGGCCCAAAATTTATTCATATATAGGAAAAAAGAAAAGAAAATGATTCTATATTTTTCCATTATTTAACAAATAAAAAGAAATTGTGAAAAAAGTGAAAACAACCTATAAATCGTAACCAATATTTTCCATGACACATCATTATCCAAGTTGTTCTATTTTTTTTTTTTGTATTGGAATCCACACATGGGCCAAAATATTTATCTCAATTATAGAATCTTTAATCGGTAGAGAAGACCCCAATGTCACGAACCAATCAACAAAGTTTTTTTTGTTATACTTATACATATATGTTTCTTTATTTTGGGATTTTAGGAAGCACTATAATGTTTTTGCTGTTGTATAGAGGAAAACTAATGATGTGTTGAATAAAAGAGGAAATTTAACGGAAATTTATTGATTTATGTAATAAAAATTACTATTAATTTATATTTATTTGGTTTTACCGGTTTAATTTTTTTGATTCCGCAAAGAAATTGTTAAAATTCTTCCAGGTCATTCAATTCTAATTATTCAATTTTGGGGTATTGTAATGAATTATGTTTGCTGATTAATCATGAAATGTTTTGATAGAGTTCTCGTTATGTAAAATATTGATATTGTGCCGAAATCTGTTTCATAAATTAAATTTATTACTTTTTTGGGCATTATCTACGAAGAATTTCTTTAATCAGAATTAAAAGTTAAATTAAAAGGATTAAATAGTCCTGTGAACTATCATGACGCGATATCCGGGCGCCTACGTTAACAGCCTTTAAACATACTTGTTAAGTGGCCAAACTCAACTCAGAGTATATGACTGACTGTTCTATTGTATTTATACTTTTCATTTCAGCCCCTTAAATTTTCCTTAACAATCTTCATGTCTCAATTTCCAATTGTTAATATATGGCCATTAAATTTTTACTTAATTCGGATTCTATTTAACATTTTATGTACACGAAAATATAATTTCGAAAAATCTTCCGTCAAATTCCAGCCAGCAACATAAAAAACTATATGTTTTTTCTAAGAAAACCAATTAATCATTCATTGAAATACGTCTGGGAAAAAAAAATTATAAAGTTTAATGGTATAAAATAGAGAATATTGTGTGTGCGGGGAATGCTCCCAATATCGCCAAAATAATGTTAAGAAAGGGAAAAATTAATCCATATCTATAAGGAAGTAATAAAAAATTTTTGTATTATGTTTGTAAGCATCAGTTTTTGTAAACATTTCTATATGGAAATGGTATCAAGTATTTTCTCTAATTGCAAAGAATTATGTAAATCAGCCAGTTTAACCGGGAGATATATTAGAGAATATAAGGAAATGAAATAATTAAATGGATTAATTACAAGAGGAAATTTTTACAAAATATCTTGTATTTTTATATATTGTTAATTTAGAATTTTAGTACATAAGTATATAAGTTAATTTTATGTAAATATATCATTAGAAACATAAAGTTAGAAAGTCTGCGATTTTATTTTGTTGTTTTCTTTAGAAATTTTTAATTAAGTCTTAACAATTTGGTTAATTCTTAATGTCACGACTGAAAAGGTTTAAAAGTTTTCCGCTATAGGTGTATTATTAATGTTCATCTGGACGAAAACATTTACTCGTACAAGGAATCAAAATTAATTATAAAAGATTATAGACTAATGTTAATTTATTCAGAGTGGCCTCCGTCAGAGGGTTTAACCCTACTGTAATTTGTACTTTTATTTAATTTTATATAGGCTCCGAAACATAATTTTCTTTATAGTGAAGCTACTTTAATTTTTACAAGCAAATGGCTTAATTACTGAGACATTTATTGTGAGCAAATACTGGTATTCATTTAAAGCTGAGTAAATTTAGATAAACATCAATGTCTCAGGCACCACAGCTTAGCATACTACCGCTTAAGTCACCGCCGATCTTCTTTAATCTAAACACCATCAAAATAAATGCCATGACTTTATCATACAAAAGAAACATTCAATTACAAATATTTGTTTTTTTTTAGAATAAAGTTAGTTACTTAATCAAAGTGAAAAACCGCTTAACAAGCAGTAAAGAAACTATTTCACCTCTACACTTGAAACATCTTTTGACAAATTGTTTTTTGAACATTTCTTTGTAAAAAAGTATATTTTCTTTTATACTATTTTTTATTTTTTTTAAAGCTACGCACTTTTATCTACAATTTATAAAAATTTCATTTAAAATTTTTTTTTTATTGCTACTACCGTACTATTAATTTCTTATTTGCTCAAATTAAATAAATCTTCAATTGCTTAGCACCTTATATTTCCCTTGGTATATATACAAAAATAAAAAACTGTTCCGCTTTTGTTTCCACACGTTTTGGAATAAAGCAGCTAGTTATGCAGAAGCAATGCTAATAGAACAAATATAATGTTTGTTATGAACAAATAGATTAAGTGTGTACGAAAATGTTTCTGATAAAAAATGTCAGACAAGTAGTATAAAAGTTTGTAGACATTATGCTGTTTTACACAACGGTCTGTAGTGATTTAAAAGACATATTAAGCACATATTTTTAATTAATATGTTTTTATGTTTAAAAAAATGCTTTCTTATTTATATTTTAATAGCGGCATTCCCTTTATTTCTTTTTTTTTTGATGATGTCTTAATTGTTTATAGTAACTTTTACAGATTATTGTAGAATTTTCTTCCTAAATTTTCCAATCTATTTCAAGCAAGAATATCATTAGCGTCCAATTCGTGGACGCTAATGATATTCTCCACAAATTTTTGGTATTTTTTTAACTCCTTTTGATTCCTTTTTTTTCTCACTTTATTAATTAATTCAGCTAGTTTTTTATGCCCCATAATAGTAATTAAATCGTTGAAACACCAAAATATTATTTTTATTTATTCAAATATTTATTAAATAAATAAAGAAAGAAAATTCTGTCCCAAAATAAATCAGGGATTAATCATAAAATTCCGGATACAAAACAAAAAATTTCCTATCAGTCACAGGCATTAATATTGCTTACAGAAAATAAAATAAGTTCATTGTATGGTTTTTTCTTCTCCATTTGTCCTTTTTTAAAACAAAATTATATACGTATTATCTCTTCGATAATAAAAAAGGATACTATACGAGTATAACGTATAAAACAGAAAATATAATTGAAAATTATTTCAAATTTGTTATAATAAATAGGATTTAATGTGTTTTTTTTTGTGAAAATAAAAATATAAATTCCATACAGACAAAAAAGGATGTGTTGATTTCATTCTATTATAAAAACGGATGCAATTTTTTCCAATGAATGAAATGCCCTTTTGTTAAAAATATAATAACAATCATTTAATAAGCAGACAACTAAAAAAAGGACTATATTTTTGAAATTTGTGTAAATGTTACGTACAAAAAAATAATAATATTGTTAATCTAACAAACAAATATAAAAATGCCCAATAATCCAATTTAATTTTGATTACTTATCGTATATAAAATCCTTAAATATAAATTTGTTATTTTGTGAATGTCCTTTTGATGTCCCTTTTAATTTTATTTTGTTGGAAAAATTATAACTTGGTATTTACCCAAAAAATTAGCAATTTGAAAGAAATTTTATAAAATAAACTTTTCAGATTTTTCTTTTAAATTTTTGTAATTTTGTTTAAAGATAAATTTTTGTGTCCTTCTTTTAAGTAATTGCTTATCAAAGACTTCCAAATTTAGAAATAATTTTCACAAAAAAAAGAAGAAAATTATGATTTAATAAACTCTGTAAAAGTATTTTATGTTTTCCTCTTCTTTAACATTTAAAAATTATTGTTTCAATAAAATATTGACTTTAAAAGAAAATTTCCAGAAGAACCTACTGAAAATTAAATTTCCTTTTTAAAAGCTTTTCGAAAACTATGAGAAAAAGATAATGTTTTTCTTAAATGAAATTATGAAAAAGGACTTTGAGTTATTAATATATAAAATAAAAATTGTGAATTAATCAATTTTGGTAATAATTTTAGGGTCCTGTTATTGTCTTCATTATTTATGCAAATCGGTAGATAGAATTTAATGGTTTAAACAGCTAATTCTCTGATTTTCCTCTGTTCAATTAGTATTTAACAAAATGGTAATTGTACAGGGAAATGTCAAATTTACTAAATATGAATTCGTATATTTTTGAATTCTAAAATTGTGTTTCAATAATTAATATGTGGCGGCGTGACACACGATTAATGATGTTTGTATTTCACAATTGTTTTTTTTTTTATTTGATATTTGAACCTATCCTTTTTGTTTTGCTTCCAAATCGTTTCCAATTTTTCCAGCAATATTTATTCTGACAATTTGCAAATACTGACTTGCGTTACTATAGATATTTGTTATACTAAATACATTCTTAGAACGTACTTAAGTTATGATAATTAACCGAGAAAATTATTATATAAAATATCATTAAACATGATAGACGAGATGTAAAATTAATGCTTTAATTATCACTAATGTGTATAGTCTGTCGAGAGTATAAGATTAAAATATTAAAATTGTATTTAAACTAATGAGACTCTTTTATTGAATTTTAACTTAAATCCATTAACAATTGTACACAATTGTCATAAATTTTCAATATTTACCAGACATTTAATTTGAGTGCAACCAGCTAGATTTGAAAAATGAATTAAATTACTCTATTTAATTATATTTATTATAATAAATTTTATAAATTTCATCCTTGTAATCAATTTAAATTTAATATACCAGTAACTAACAAAATTGTATGCATAATTTTCCAACTAAAAAGGAATTAACCACAAAATAATAAAAAAGGATCACGTTTTTTTCATACCAAAAATTGAAAAAGAAAAAAAATTTCCTCAATTCATTGCTGATGATGTAAATCCTTTTCGAAAATCTTTTGATTTCCTATAGTAATACACTCAAATAATATTCATAATAATAAATATATATACATACTTTGAAAAAATATCCTTAAGACAAGAAAAATATTTTATAAATTTTGGTAACAATAAAAAGGATATAATAACATTAAATTCTTTATATATGATATGATGCAAAAAAATAACAAAAAAAAATGTCTGTAAATCTGAGGAAATCCTGATGCCTTTTGGTATATAAAAAAAATAATAATATTAAACAAATTTTTTTTTTGTCGTCCTTTTAAATAAGAAAAATTATATTTTACCAAAATAAAAAAATATAAAGTCGCTTTTAGTTCAGTCAGTGTTCAAAATTGGATTTAAAAAAAAAATTTGGTTTGAAAAATAAATGTTGGCGGCAGTCAATGTTAAGCTATGCACAATACGACAAAAAAATATATGTATATTTTTTCAAATAAGAATTTTCCAGTCAATAAAATTACGTACACATTTTTATTTTATTTCCTCCGTTTGTTTATTTTTTCTTGGGTTTTTCAAGGAAAATAAATATATTTTATTTTCTTAAGATAGATAAATGATGGTCGTAATAATATAATGTAACAATTCGTCCTTTTTTCTAGTAATTTTGTTTTGAGTATTATCCCTTTATGAAGTCAAAATATCAATGAATATTTTGTATTAAAATTGAATATAAAATCCTTTTTCGCATTAAAGAAAAAAAAATACAAATAGAAAGAGTGTTAGAAAAATTATATACACCTGCAAAATATTCATGTCCATTTATGACAAATAATCAAAGTAATATTTTTTTTTATTACACAAACACTGTCGTTTTAGGTAGAATATTTTGAGGAATAATGATGTAAAATTAATTTATGTATTATGTCAAAATATTATAATAAAATAAAAAGTTGGTTTATGATTCTTTAACAAATCCTGCTTATTTTTCAGTAAAACTATCTGAACAATAAAAAAAAACACTTAATGAATTTTTCTTTATTTTGCAGCTTTTTATTTTGACTTTGACTGATACCAATTCTTTGTTTGTTTAATATTTAGGATATTAAAGGATATTTTATGATGCAAAATTAATTGCATAAAAATATTTCCTTTTTTCAAAAAAAAAATCATTTTTTCTTTAGATATAAATGAAAATTAATAAACAGAAGTCCTTTCTATGTGTTTTGCTGCCTGTAAATGAAAACAATCAAAACACAAAATAAAAATGATCCTTTTTCGTATTAAACGAAATTCCACAAAAATTTCTTTTATGAAAATACAAAATAAAAAACTTGAACAGACTTTTTGACATTATTAACAAAATTTTAAGGATAATAATTTTTGTTTTAAACCAGAAATCCTTTGTGAGTAATTTTCTTAGTTGAGTTTAACTTTTGTTTTAAAATTAGTGGAAAAATATATTCTAAATTCAATTTTATAAATTAATTCGAGTTTGGTTGGTTTGGTGGATCACATATTGCTGTTTAATTCCAGGTATTTATGGTGTAAAATGTAATTTTAGGAAGCATTGTGATAGATAATGTCCCGCCCGAGTTCATTTTTTGGAAATTAAATGGTTAAATGTTGAGAAACATCACTAATTTTGAGTTGGTGTTGATAGAATGTATTACTGCAGTAAACTTGCCATAACATTGTTAGTATTATTAAAATTATACACTGTTCAGTCGACATTTCAAATGACTGAAAACTTAATTCTGGAAACTAAATTTTTTTATATTACAAAAAGAACTATTCGAAATAGTGAACGTAATAAAATTTCAAGACAACTATACAACAAAATAAAAATATAAACAAACTATGTATTTGAACTTTGCCGAACAAAAAAGTTACTCACAAGCGATGTTAAAAGAAAATAGTGTCAAATATCCTTTAATTTCTTTATTTAATTTCCGATTTATTCTCAAATTACAAATAAATCTTTTTTCGGTAAATTATTCATTTTTGAAAATCGAATTAAATTTAACTATTCAGCTAATTTTATCCTTTTTAAAAAAAAATTCAATAAATTATCCTTTTGTTAATTTCAACGAAGTTTACTTTGACATTTAAATATTTCTTTTATTTGTGTCGACGACCCTTCAAAAATTAAATTAAAAAAGAATTTAATTATACAATTGTGTTAAGAAATTTACGATCTACACGAAATAAAAATGAATTTTAAATAAATTATGAACACTACAGTTATAAAGGATCTTTCACAGCTGGAGATAAAATTTAACTTGTATAAAAAACTGGTTATTTTTCGCATATTGTTCAATATATGGTAGCAGTTTTATTTATATTCAACTCGTGTTAACTCATCCTGACTGAGTTTTGTCCCCTTTTATTTTTAATTTATTTCGAATATTTTGGATAAATTCTTGTAGAAAAAGAAATATGGCACTGTTGAATTGTTCGATTTTACTTTTATTAGTAGGACTAATGGAAAATTAAGTTGAAATTACAATTTGGGCAAGTTCATATTTGTCAAGAGATCTTCATTTCCTATAGTGTGATCTATGCACTGCAGGCCTGGCTGCGATATTCTTGCAAATAAATTTGCGTTCATAGTTTAACGCTAATATTGTGATCATATTTTAGCTATTTGATGACATTTATGAACTTGTCTTTTTTGCGTTTTCCAACTTTCTTACATTTATGGTCTTAGCTTTATTCTTACATTTGTGGAAATTTTTTTATTGACTAATGAATAAATAATTATTTGTTCGACATTATTTAGTTTTATTGATATTTATAAAAATGTGTATTCATTATTTTTCGGTATTTTCTCGAAAATCCTGGAAGTGAATCATAAAATTATAGATTAAACCGAAATTTTATTAAATTTTCTTCAAAAACTCATATTTTTCATTATTAAATTTTATATTTTTAAATATAATTATGTCTTGTCAATCTTGTTTTACGTTTACATCATATCCGTTTCTTTAATACAAATTATATTTTTCCTTATTTTATTGAATTTTCTATTTTACTTTAAGAAGAGTTAAAACTATTTATACAATTTCAAAAATAAATAAAAAATGTTCAAAAACAAAAAATTGTCGTCATATCATTCTAGAAATCGTGACAGAATTTTAAGAATTTTCATTTTTAAATAACAAAAAAAAAAACAACAATTTTCGGTTGGGTACAAGAAAATTCTTCTTGACAGTGTCATGTGTTTTCCGTCGTTGTTGTTGGATTTTGTATTGTCGTCTTGTTCTGTTGCTTCTCTTTGCATCAACTATTTTGGAATTCGATGATATTTGTGCCAGAAACTAAAAATTTATATATTTTTATTTTTTTTCTGTTCCAACTTGAAAATTCAGTTTTCTCATTTTCTTCTTAATTTAGAGAAAAATGTTTTTTTCCAAAAAAAAAAAATTTATTTCCATTAATTTTTTTCACAATTATTTATAAATTTTTAGAAAATTTTTTAAAAGGAATAATAATATTCGCACCTAACAAAAATTATCTTTTGTTGTTGCTGGATTAATAATTTTTAGCCGGAAAATTCTTGTTTTTCACCAATAGGGAGAATAAGAAAAAAAATATGTGATAATTCATTTAATGCGTTTCAGAATATTTATAGAAAAAAATAATAAAAATAATTGCAAGCCTAATTGAAAAAAGTAATAAAAATCAAATTGTAATATGTACTAAAAACTATTTTTTTTTAATGTAAAACTGTTGAAAAGTTGATTTTTTATTGTAGCTGCATTCATTTCATTATAGAGTTTCATTCTCCCAGCTTTGGGCTGGCAGAAAATATACAGCAAAAAAATTAAATTAAATTTTATATTGAATCGAATTTTTGATATTGAAATTTAGTTTGACTACTAGTAGGATTCGGTCCACGATTATTTTCTCTTGGCCTGGAAATTAAATAGCAAATATTTAAGTACACTAACCACATGAATTAGTAAGTGAATTCTAATCTAGTTGTAGATTAGAATTCAATTACTAATTAGATAGTCAATTTAAATTTTTTCATAGTTTCTTGATATTTCTTAAATTAAGTAAAGTTAATTCATATGAAAAGTACACTTAATTAATATCGTTATAAATTTAAACACAAAAGCTAGAAATGCTATAAAGCATTCGAATTGATGTATAATGACAAACTTTTTGATTTCGAAAAATACTTATCCTACTATGTGATGCTTATCTTACTATGGATTATTTTTAAATCCAGCATATGCTTTACAGAAGAAAGAAGAACTCAGAATATGCTTACTGCAAAGATGTAGGAAAAAGTCATTAATACTTTAACCTTTTTACTAGTTAAAACTTTGAGTTTGCAAAATTTGATATCAGACAAGGATTACGGATTCCGTAATCCTTGTCTGATATTAATGAAATATTAGTCATGCAATTATAAAATTCTGTCTCGTAATTTATATAAATCTCATCTGATTTTATAGCCAGCTTAGTATAAGAAATATCGGGAAACTCACTCAGCCACAATAATATTTTACCAAATAAAAAGTAAAATAAAATAAATATCTGTAATCAACATTCCAGCAAATATGTTCCTTTTGACTGAGTTCTTTATTACCCCCCAGTTAAACAAAAATCTAATTCATCCATGCCAAAGTGATGAAGTGCTATTTGTGAAAGAAATATAGTTTTGCATATTTATTTTTTTCTAAAATTAAAAATGCATTGGAAAAAAAGAGTAAATTGCATTTATTCATGAAATTTTTATTCCAGATAATTTTTAGAGTTTTTTTTAGAAAAAAAATGCTTATTTTAGTACTTTTCCGTCCGTCCGTCTGTCCGCGTGTTTGATGAATAATCTCAATTTAAGATAGTAAATGACGTTGGAAATACAAATTTGACAAATATTAATCTTTTCATTTTAAATTTGATTTTTACAAGTATCTGCAGTACAACATATTTAAACTTGATTTTACATTGACATGATTGCGCTCGAAAAAAATCCCATACGTATAAAACTACTGCACATAGTTCTGCACCGCGGGAGTATTTAAATTTACTACAAAAATCAACGAAAAAAAATTTATATAAAATAGATTAAGTTATAATTAGTTATGTGAATTTAGAAATTTTTTGGCAAAGCAAATTACAAATATATTCATTGTTCATTTCGATTTTTTTAAATGTTAAACACTAACAAACTGGAAAATGGTATTATTTGAAAAATTTTAACCTACGAACTCCATTTAAGAAATTTGTCAGAATTATTTAAAATTACTTTTGAATTTCACTTTTAAAAAAAGCCCTATCTTTAACAATATAGTTTTCTATTATGTTTCTTAAAGGTGTTTCTGCTGAACTTTACTATGTACGAGATGGTCAGGTGAACGATTATGCACTTAATTTTGTCGTACCGGTGCCAGCAAATGTAAAAGAAATTGCTTTTACATGGCAAAGTTTAGCTGGTCGTCCATTACCATATACTATAAATGTTGCTACATCTGATCCAGCTGTTTTACCACGACCAACATTAAATATATCCGGAACTGGTGAAATATCAACAGAAATTCAAACATTTTCAATTGGTATGAAGTGTAGTGGTATTCGACCAGCTGAAGTTGAAGTAACATTAACAATTGAAGTTACACTTAACCGGAATACGAATAATGTCACTGAACTGGTATTCAAAAGAAAAAAAATATGTTTAACAAAAGACCAAGAGGATAATAGTATAGATGATCCATTGTTAATGGAAACAGCAGCTGCTCCACAAAGTGGTTTAATAACTTTAATAATTGGTGGAATTTTAGCAGTTGTATTGGTTGCTTCTTTGATTCTAATAGCATATTGTGCTCGTGGTCCATCGAAACGTCAAAATCACGGCCAACCGATGAGAACTTCAAGCTTTCAACGATTACAAACACATCCACCATCAGGTCCACCGTCAGTTTATATAAGTCCATCTGCGGCTGGAGGTGGTGTTAACTCAACGTTGCCACGCCACAAAATGGAACATCAAGAACCCGAAGAATTACATCGTCGTATCAGTGAATTAACAGTTCAGCGATGTCGTGTTAGATTATCTAGTCTTTTACAAGAAGGAACATTTGGTCGAGTATATCGTGGCACATATAATGATAGCCAAGAAGTTCTTGTCAAAACAGTAGCACAACATGCCAGTCAAGTCCAAGTATCATTATTATTACAAGAAGGTATGAGTTTATATGGTGCTTCACATACCGGAATACTTTCGGTTTTAGGTGTTTCCATTGAAGATCATACATCTCCGTTCGTTCTTTATCCAGCACCAAATAATACACGTAATTTAAAACAATTTTTATTGGAACCTGCTTGTTCACGATCAATTACCTCAATTCAAATTGTAATGATGTCGAATCAATTGGCTTTAGCATTGGGTCATTTACATAGTCATGGTGTTATACATAAAGATATTGCTTCAAGGAATTGCGTGTAATTTTTATAAATATTTTTTTTTTCAATTTACTCTTTTTTAATAATTCAATTTTCCCTTTCAGCATTGACGATCAATTACGAGTTAAATTAGCAGATAGTTCATTGTCACGTGATCTATTTCCAGGGGATTATAATTGTTTGGGTGATAGTGAAAATCGTCCAATAAAATGGATGGCATTAGAGGCATTACAAAAGAAATGTTTTGCTGAAGCTAGTGATACATGGGCATTTGGTGTATTAATGTGGGAATTATGTACATTTGCTAAACAACCATATAATGAAGTTGATCCATTTGAAATGGAACATTATTTAAGAGATGGTTATCGATTAGCACAACCATATAATTGTCCAGATGAATTGTTAGTACAAAGTTATATTTAATGGAAAATTATAATTTATTTTAATTATTTCAGATTTACAATAATGGCTTACTGTTGGGCACTGTCACCACTTGAACGACCAACATTCGTCCAATTACAAAATTGTTTATCAGAATTTTATACACAAATAACTCGATATGTTTAAGAAAAATCTAAGTTGTTTTTTTTAGGTAAAAAGGACGAAAAATTTTGCATTTAAAAAATTATAGAATTGAAAAATTAAGTATTGGTATAAATAACAAAATCTCAAAAATACAAAAATCCGAAAAAGTATTTATATTTACAAATTAAAAATTTGACAAGATCATAATTATTTTGATGACTTAAAAATGGATTTCGAATTTATTGAATTTTATGTCTGTTATCGTTAGTAAATACCCAAAGTATTAAAAAACTAGTTTATTGTAATTTTACCTCCGACTCTTTTTATACTAAACATAATCCAATTTCTTTAAAATTTATTAATTTCTTTTATTAATATTACTGCCATCATTTTTTTAAATGAAATATTTAAATAATTAGTTTTTTATTTCATTTTTAAATAATAATTTCCTATTTCAATTACTGCGAAGGTTACGGTCAAGAATTCGGACGTTCCAAGTCGATCAAAACTTTGGCTTCTAATTAAGCAGCAGAAATTTCACCCATACCGTCTGCTTTTAAATAAATTTAAGCTGCATTGGCGGAGCAGCCACTTAATTCTTGACTGTACCCTAATTAATTATTAATTGACTGCCAAAAACCCAAATTAAGCAAAAAGTGCATATAAAATGAAAATATTTAATATTAAAATAAAATAAAATTATGTAAATAAAAAATATAAATATCTTAAATTAGCAAAATTATAATCAAAGTTCTTATGAAATGAAAATTATTGAAAATTTTTATATGAAAATAATTCGTATTTGATATTAAAAAAAAGAAAAATAATTAAGTAAATAAAAAAAGAGAAAATAAAAATAATTATTACAAAAATTAAGTTAAAAATATATTATAAAAATATTTAAATAAAAATATATTTAACAAATTGTTTTCCTATATGTTAAGAAATTTATTTTATTTATTTTCTTATATTTAAATTTTAAACAGTTTTTTTTTTTTTTTTGGAAAATTTCAAACGAAAATTATGAAATTTTTGATTTTGATAAATACTTATTTATTAGATAATTAATTATTGTATATCGATATTTTATAAATATATATATGACTTTTTGAAAGAAATCTAAAGTATAATAATTGAAGTTTGTGTTGTTTTTAATTTAAAATAAAATTGCAGATAAAAATATAAATATTTTTAATACAATTGTGTGGTACTATAGTTTTTCGTGACAATATTTACCTTTTTTTTTGTGGAAGCAAGTATATAAACACAAATTTTTCATGAAGGAAAAATAATAATTGTTAAACTAAAAAATTATAAATAAAATTTATTACAAATATTCCATTGTAAATGTTATAGCCACAAAATGGAAAAAAACTACAAACTATATTTTCATTTTGTGACTACATATAACTTTTCACATGAAATAAATTTTCGTTTCAATTTAAACAAATAAAATTTTAACACCATCGCACAATTAATTTTCTTTCTTAAATAAAACCTTTATTTAAGTAATGTTTTCTTAAATTATTATAGTCCTGAAATATTATCCATACTCCCGGAATATTACATATATTTAAACTTATTGACCAATATAAATAAACCTACAAGAGTTTTTCCAAAAATACAGTAGTTTTGAAATTTTAATTTGTGATATTAATTAAAATCATTGGGTCGATAACGACTCAATAGGTTGAAGATAAACATTTTAAGAGATTTTTTCAAAACTAATATCTGAAATAATATTTTAATAAAATCAATTTGTGGAGAAATAGTTATGTTATCTTTTTAATAGTTTTGTTATATTTTGGTTCATAATAATTTTTTTAATTTACTCTGTTCTTTAATTACATTTTTATACGGTATATGGTATGCCTATTTATGTTAACTAGCAAAATTATAATATCAAAGTTGTAGCATTTCCTCAGCTTTGGTTTTATTTAAAATATTACATCTACAAGTGTAAGTACTTAATTATTTTATACATTTATATATACAAAATATTTTAAGGAAAAATCCCTAAAATCGTTAAGTATATTACGGTAGTTTTTAGTTTTTGCAGTTTGCAGTACCAATAATCTGAAACTTATTTACAAAATTTTTGCAATATGGTAACACTTTATTAATTTTTTGGTGGTAAATCTATTCAAATTCAGAATATTCTGAATATTTTATATGTTAATTTATTTTAATAATAAAAATATTTAATTAAAGTATAAAATGGATTTGTTTGTCTTTTTTTAATAATAAAATTTTAAAGTTTAACAATATCAATAATCTAAAATTTGACATTACCTAAAAAATTGGCATTAAACATAAATTATTTGAAAATATTAACTTGAAATTGATGTTCTGAAATAATTTTTGCTATCAAAATAGCAAAATATTATTTCAAATAATTAAGGTCGTGAAGACGACAATAAGAAACTTGTTTACGTACCGAAACATCTCAAAAAGTATTTCTCGAAGCAAAATCCACAGGTGTCAAAATTATAATTTCAAATATCAATGACAGTTGACAGTTGAATTGACACTTTTGCTTTTTGCACATAAATCTTTTTTAATGTGTTTAGTTTTTAGTTAAAATATTTTGGTTAAATACATAAAATATAATTATTTATTAATTTTAAAAATCCAAATAAAATGAATTCGAATTAAATAATAAAAATATCTTGATATAAAATTTCATAGTTATTACTTTCTTAAAATCAATTTTTAAAATTCTTCATTAAGAAAAATTATTAAAATTATTCACAGTTTAATAAAAACCACTACCTCGCTAAACTTATCTAATTTTAACTATAAATAAAACTCTTGAATAAGAAAAAAAGTTTAATTTTCAGTAAGTCAATCGAAAGTACAAAGTTCAATGTTTGTCTTTCGTAACTTTTTTTGGCTTTCACTTTATAAATTCTTTTAATTAATGTATTGTAATTTTTATTGATAGTTTTTTTTAAATTATTTCAACTCACACAAAATGTCGGATCAAGTAACAAATCCTGTTAAATATTTTATTTGTGGAGGTTTTGGAGGAATATGTACGGTCGTAACAGGACATCCATTAGATACTATCAAGGTATATTTGTTTTATATTTATATATTTTTAGTTTAGATATTTTCTACTTCACGAAAAGAATTTTATTGCAACGTTGCAGCGTAAGTAAAATAAAATTTGATACTAGTTTAGAATAATCTAACAATATATAGATAATTGCAATTAAGATACATTTTGGTTTTCTTTATTATAAACAACAATGGTATTAAAATTTAATTTAAATGTACATTTACTTAACTTTCTTAATTTGATTCCAGTTTTAAGTTCTTACATACATTGGAATTATATTACTTTGTTATTCTAATTCTAATTTTTTAAAATTACAATAATGTTAATGATATTTTAGAGATTATAATTTTCAAACTATTACTTTATATATCTCAAATTCAAACAATTTAATATTTATAATAAAATTTCTAATACATATATATCATTCTTATTTTTAGGTACGACTTCAAACAATGCCAAAACCCGAACCTGGTCAACCATTATTATATGCTGGTACATATGATTGTGCTAAAAAAACTGTACAACGTGAAGGATTTAAAGGATTATATAAAGGAATGGGGGCACCATTAATAGGTGTTGCACCCATGTTTGCAATAAGTTTTTTTGGGTTCGGTTTAGGTAAACGATTACAACAAACTGAAGCTAATCCACATTTAACATATGGTCAAATGTATTTGGCTGGTTCATTCTCTGGTATATGGACAACAATTATAGCAGCACCCGGTGAACGGGTTAAATGTTTATTACAAATTCAACAAGGTACACCAGGTGCTCCGCAAAAATATAGTGGACCAATGGATTGCTTTAAGCAATTATGGAGAGAGGGTGGTATTAGACATGTTTATAAAGGAACATGTGCTACTTTATTACGAGGTAAATAAGTTAATTTAATTTTGTTTTATATATAATTTACCTATATAGTTATGTTAAGCAAAAAACATTTTTTTTTAGTTCATTAATTTTATTTACATTCTGACAAATTTAATAACAAAAAAAAATAATTAAAAATTAATTAAAATTCATAAATTTTCAGTCATAAAAGTATAGAATTTAAAAAGAACAGCTTTTTTTATATATTATTAATAGAATCGTTTTCATCAATTCGACCTAATGTTAAAAATTCCTCTTCATTTTCAACATTTTCAGCATTATTATTTTTTACTAAATATTGTAAACTATTTATATGCTCTTTAGTTTTCTCAATTTTTTCTAACCGTCTTTGTTGCCATTTATTGCGATTTAGTTTATTTAATTGCTCTTGATTTTCATTTAAAAAATTACGATTTTCAACTTTTTGTCTATGTCTTTCTTTTCGTTCAGCTAAATTTCTCAATTTTGGTCCGCGTCTACCGACACCTAGTGCATCGTTACGTTTGGAATGTTTTTCTAATTCTTTGCGGAAATTACATTGTAAATCTTTACGCAATGCATAATACACACTTCGTCCTTTAATATTATCACAACGTGGTGATAGTTTATTATCAAATTTATAGTTATCAATTTTCCGACATGATATCACTTTACCTGAATGAAAATCTCTTATACAACGTTCTTGTTTTAAGCCACGTAGTTGATTTGTTAGTTTTGGTTTCCATATTGCGGCCATGTCACACGTACATTTCCATAGATTTTCAGTTAAACGAATTAATTTCAATGAAATACCATTAAAAAAATTTGATGGTAAAAATTTTAAATAATTTGAATTTAAATAAATTTCAGTAAGTTGTTGTTGATCATCAAATAAACCCGGCGGAATATATTTTAATTTATTATTTGATAAATCAATAATTTCTAGACTTTTGCAACCAATAAATGAATCCATAGAAATTTCACGTATTTTACAATTACTTAAATTCAATTCACGTAATTCTTGCATATCAACAAATGCATCAAATTCGATACGATCAATTTGTCCATTTAAATTTAAAAATTCTAAACTTTTTAAACCACGAAATATATTTTGATCTAATGTTGTAATTATTAAATTATAAATTATTAAATATTTTAATAATTCTAATGATTCAAACGGTTGATTACTAGATAATTCTAATTCAATATCTTTATTACCAAATAATATAGAACGTGTATTATTCATAACACCAAATGTTGCCGGAAATATATAATGTATTGGATTTTGACGAAAATCAACAAATTCTAATTTTGGAAATGGCGGAAACGTTAATTCTGATATTCTTGTTAAATTATTTGCACTTAAATCAAGAATTTCTAATTCTAAAAGACCAGCTAATGCACGATAATTTAAATCATAAATGTTATTTCGTGCTAACGATAATGTTTTAATATGCATAGCACCATATAATGCAAAAGCTGGTATAATTTTTATAAAATTATTTTCAAGTGATAAATGTTGTAATCTTTGTAGTCCGTCAAACATTTCCCAATGTAATTCATCTAATTTACAATTATTTATTCTTAATACTTCTAAATGTTCCCAACCATAAAATGTTGCCATTCGTGATTTTTTTATTTCCATTATATAAATATCATATGGTAATATTTCAATTTCATCTTCAGTTTCTAATGAAATATTATTATTATTTTCTAATGAAATATTATATGCAATTTTTTCACTATATGGTACATAATCAAAATTTTCTCTTGGATGTATTGGATTTTTGGGACGTTTTAAATTTTCACTACCTATTAATTGTATTGATTCAAAATTACCATGTTGCAGGAAACTTAATGGTTCATCGATTAACAATTTAAGACTTCGATCACTGGGACCTCTTATTTCTAATGTTGTTAGTTGATTAAGCGGTTTTAATTCACTGGTTGGAACTAAGTTTTTGTGTAATAGGAAGAACGTATTAACATTATTTCTTTTATTTTAATAGTATTACCAGTTATATTTTTTCCTTGTCCACCCGTATACAGTATTACAAGTGATTGTACATCATGTGGTAAATGATTAAATAAATGCTTTGGATTTGTTTCAATTTGCAAAATACATGTAGCTTGTTTAATTAATGGATTTGATAAATAACTTTCATCATTATCAAAAAGTACCTGAAATAACATTAAAGTTATTCATATATTTTATTGAGTATTTTAAATATATTATGTATGCTTGCTTGAAGGTCAAATTAAAAGTTTCAAAATTCACATAATATTTTTAGTTTAAAATAAATTTGAAATTATTTTTATTGACCTGAAAAAAAAAAAAACAGAATTTTTTTAAATTAACTTACTTCATTATCATTAACTAATTCATCATTAGAGTCTTTATTAATTTTATCATTTCGATTTAATTGTACAAAATTAATCCAACGTGCTATTGATAAATCCATAAAATGTGAATATTGACATACACATTGAGGTGGACAAATAATATTACCATTTTGCCAATTTTCAGTTATTGCACTTTTCTAAATATATAATATATGGAAATTAGAAGGATAAATACATTTTTGGTTATGTTCTTAAATTTTCTTATGAACTCACAAATAATGTAAAAAGAATAATATAAATTTTCAAATATTTCACCATATTAAATATAAATTTTTTTTTTTATATAATTTCACAAAATAACTTCAATATTAATTTTTTTTATCTTCAATTTCGAAGTTTAATTCATTGTATGATCTTATTTCAACTGGAAATTATAAAATAGAATTTATTTTTGAGGCAATGTACGTTCTAAAATAGGAAGTGACGATAGCCAAACAACAGCAATAACAACAACATTCCAATAAATACATACTATCATAATTTTTGCGATTACTTAAAGGATGTTGCTTATCAAAACAAAAAAAAAATTCTGTTATAAATTTCTTATTACTCTTTTTAGTTTAAGAAATACTATTTTTGTATTTTGTACGTTGATTATCTCAATTCAAAAGACATTTATTATGTATGGTTTTACTATTTTTCTTTTGTTGATTATTATTATTTTTATTATTTAGTTTCCGTTGAAGTTTTTCTTGCAGACTTTATTTTTTGTAAATAAAATGAAATGTATAAGTATAAAGTTATATATAGAAGCCAATAAAATTAAAGTTATTCTAATATTTTCTTGATTGTGTACATTGAACATAAATATTGTCTGAAACATACTTAACATTGCCAGTCAATTTAAATTGTACATATTAGAAAATCATATAATGAAGAATGATCTTATAGCAATTATTAATCAAATATCTAAAACTTATTTGTACTTAATACCGAACAATCCGTCCGATGTTAATTCCAGAAGTTATTCGTCGTTACACCAAACAATATAATAATGAAATATTATTAATTTTCTGAATTACATCTGGAATTGTAAATATATTTCATCCAAAATCTTAATTACAATTCACATAATGTGGATATACTTTGGGAAATTGATATTATACTTTATTTTGTGATGTGAAACTACACAACATTTAAATAATTTACAGAAATGTATAATTAAAAGTGTTATAATTAATTTAACTTATTTTAAATAAACAAATAGTACAATATATTTTTTTCATCACATAATTAATTCCAAGCAGATATTGACCTTTTGAAGTTGTTAGTTGTCCAATTAAAATTCAGAACAATCTACACATTAAATTACTTATCAATTATATTTTTAGATAAGAAAATTTTATGCAATTATTTTAGTTCCAAAATATTTAACTTACATAATATTTCCAGTACAAAACCAGACACAATAATTATGTTTTTAATCTTTTTTTAGCTAATTATCAGGAAAACAATATTTATTTCAAAATATAAGATTTCTGAATTGTATCAATTCTTTTGACATATAATATGACAATGGGGAAAGTCGATATCAATGAACTTAATTCATTTTTTTATCAGAATTGTATAAGAATAGTTGAATATAGCTTTCATATACAAGTTTCTCAATTAGAAAATAATTGAAATTTGTTATAAAAAATATTTAAATCTAAAAACAGCTTAATTAAGAAAAGCATTAATTTTTAGATGTCCCTGCTAGTGGTATGTACTTTTATGTTTACGAATTTATACAAGATATGATAAGACAAAAAACTGGTAGCCAAGAAGTAAATTTAATGGGAACAATTTTTGCTGGAGGTATGGCTGGTGTATCTTATTGGATTTTAGGAATGCCAGCTGATGTTCTTAAAAGTCGTTTACAAACTGGTAATTTATTGTTAAATACTTGTCATAATTTTAGAATAATGGGTAAAAATACTATTTTTATGGTGACATTTCTTTTATTTTAGCTCCGTCCGGAACTTATCCTAATGGAATACGTGATGTGTTTAGAGAATTAATGGTTAAAGATGGTCCTCTGGCTTTATATAGGGGTGTATCACCAGTCATGCTTAGGGCATTCCCGGCTAATGCAGCATGTTTCTTTGGTTTCGAATTATGCATGAATTTTTTAAATAAATTTTCATTTCTAGGATAGTAAATTATTTATGTGATAGTTATATTTTGTTAATCTGTTATTACGCATTTTAAAACATCTAAAATAAAAAGAATATAATTTTTTATACTATTTTGAATTTAATTACAACTATTTCTATTTTAATAACTATTTCTCATTTCGATATTACGATTTGAAAATCTATTAAAATATATGATAATTTTATTTGAATTAAAATTTTATGAATTGATGCTTAAAAACAGGAATTATATCATAAATATAACTGTAGGGATTATATGAAAAATAAATAATGTTTTGAGATATTATGTACCATAGTGTTAAAGATTAAGATTGTTAATAATACAAGCGTTTTTTACTTCATAAAATGTAAATTTGTTTTATTCTATTATATACATATTCTATTTTTTTAAATAAAAGTGAGAACTGATGAGTTTTTTTTTAATAAACCTTGAAACAAGCTGTTGGTGTAGCCAGAGATATAAACAAACAAAAAGATATATTTCGCCCCTACTTATGAGGATCTATTTTATAAATCAACCATATCAATCAGTTTAAATATTTGTAGAGTATTTAACTTTGAGATATTATTACGGCTTTTTTGGGAAAAATTATTGTGGCTATTTTGGAGATAAACCATCCTTTTTTGTCATTGCAATATATACACAACCTTTTTTTGCATATTTTCATTTATTATCAAAAATAGTTTCTTAATTTGTACATATTTTTATAAATTTCTTAAACCATTAAAAATATTTTTACATATTTTTTTCATTAAATATTATTCTTGATTATAATTAAGTGAAAAAATATAATTTGTAATTACAAAACAATTAAATAGTTTTAAACTGAATATTCTTGAGTTGTGCATATTTTGCTTAAGCACAATTCACAATCACAGTAACACATTAAAAGAAATGTGTATAAAAATATATTTAACAATAACTAAGAATATAAAATAGTAATTATATAAAAAATGTATGGCTAAATTGCGATGAATATGTACTCAAGTAATGGAGACTGAATCTTACTTATTTCTAATATTTGGAAAATATATTTTAAATATAATTTTAAAAATGACTTAAAGTAAATTTTGGAACTTTTACTTTTTACTTAAATTTTAAACCTCACAGAGGTAAAAATGAGGAAATGATTTTTGTTTTAATTAAGTAACAATATAAATATTTAATTTTAAATGAGGTTTTAGTTTTAAGTAAGAAAATATAATTATTATATAGCACAAAACCCAATATAAATTAATTTACTTCAAAATATCAAATTGGATCACAAAAATTGTCTTAATATTAATTCTATGAGCATTGTTTTTATTCCTTTTTAAATCAACCTCGATGAAAAATCTAATTTTTATATTTTAATTAATGTTCTGATTTACACATATATAATATAGTTTTTTAATTTTCTATTACATATCAGACAATGTTTCGACGTTCTTTTTTAATTGCACCTGAAGAATGTTGGCGAGGATTTGATGATGATGATTCTTGTGGATCACTTTGTACTTCAAATTCTGCAATTTTTATTTCGTCGAAAAATTTATCATTTCCAATATCATCAATTAATGATGATGTTTGTCCTAACATCCATGAAGTATTATCACTACTTTTTGGATTACGTTCAATACCAAATCCACTGGCAGCATTTTCATTTTTTAAAAAATTTAGATTATCAGTTCCCTGCAAACTTTCCTGTAATTATTTAGAAAAAAAATATACATATATAATTATCAATCTTATTTAAAATGTTAATTGAAAATTTAAATTTAGTTATTATTCTATAATATTCAAACCATAACCACTTTGTAGATATTTTAGGCATTAGACTTTATTGTTGTTGAGAAACCCGTGATATCAAAATATTACAAATAATAATTATTTATTTATTAAAGGATAAAAAAATTAGTTAAGTAAATTAACAATAGTCATTACTTAACTAATTTTTTTTAATTATTAATTTAAAAATATTATATAATAAAATTAAATTAATTCTTAAAACATGGTATAAAAATTAAAATATTTTTTAAAGTCAATATTTTCAAAAAATTGTCTACCACAAAAATTAATATTCAATAAGCCGGTTTTCTTTTAAATATTTAAAAGTCTGTATTAAAACTAGTCAAACTAAATATTATTTTGAGGTTCAATAAATTCAAATAATAAATATTCTAAAAATTATGATGATATTTGTTTATATTGGAACAAAAAAAAGTGGAAAATTTAAAAATATCTTAACTCGAAAAATATAAGAATCATTAAAATTTATGCTTTCTTGTTCTTTATAACCTATTATATTTATTTAAATAACTTTTTTTTTTTCCTAATTTTGATAAATCCAAATTGTATGTTTATTTCAAAAAAATTTGCGGTTTGGGAATTTTTTAATTTAAAGTTAAGTTTGTGGCTTAACATTATTGAACACTAGGTTTTTCTTGGTTGATTATATAATGAAAAATTATTATTTAGTCATCACATTAGTAAAATAATGAACCATAGAAGCACTAAAAGAATCTTATTTAAATTACTATATTATATCACCATATTAAAATTTTACAAATTGTTTATTACAATTTAGTTATTTACAGATTTAATTAAAGGTATTTGGGAGATTTTAAAGTCTATAAATTTTATTTTAAATTTCTTTATCTGTGAAGAAGATATACATTTATTACTTAATTAAATTATATTTTGTTTCTAACTGGAATACTTATAATATTTTAAAATTGATTTGAATCATAAAATTAATTATTAGTACCAGTTTATGTCCTATCTCAGACTAGTTAAACAAGAAAATTTATATATATATATATATATATATATATATATATATATATATATATATATATATATATATATATATATATATATATATATATATATATATATATATATATATATATATATAAATATATATATATATATATATATATATATATATATGTATATGTACTGCAAAAATAACTTTTGTTAAAAATAAATCAAGCATCAATTTAAGTTTAAAACTCCTTAAAAATTGATTGCATAATTTATGGAGAATACTAAAAATTGCTTTCTTCAGAATTAAAATCTAAAACTATTTCCAAATTCGTCTAATGTTTCTCTAACCTTGTCTATTCGATAATAGTAGTATTAGGATTTGTATTCCTAAATATATATTTATAAATTCCTGTCAAATTAAAATCTTTTTTTTAAAAGCTTAACTTCATAATAACATCGTAATAACATTTAGATGACCTACTTCAACACATGTCAATATTTTCTGTAATTCAACATATTTAAGTACATACTCTCATATTTACCACTTAATTAATAAAACAAATTATCAAAAATTACCACAAAAAAACACATAAATAAATTAAAATATTTAAAAATTCTATATTTACATAAAATTATTCGGACTAAAAATAAACAGCAAATACAATCTTGTTCTTAAAAAATCTACTTTATTAAAACAAGATTTTTTTACGTTTAATTCAATGAAAAATAAAATTAATATAATTAAAACCTTTTTAAAAATAAAACTTACATTTTTCATAATTTTATTTTCTTCATCAATAATTTCTGATTTTCTTTTTTCACTATCACTTGATCCATTATCAGTTTCAATTGTTGATAAATGACTACTACCGCTATCATCACTATCTGATTCGTTATCTGATAATGCTGGTTCATTTTCTAATACAAATTTACTTTCACGTCTTTTACCACTAAAACCAGATGCTTTCTGATCCATTTCACATACCATAACATCATCATCACTACTACCATCATTATTTAAATTAACAATTTGAAATTGTTTTTTAGTAGTCTCATCATTACCAATTAATTTTTCTTCTAAACCATCTTTCGATTTTTCATTTAATTCAAATAATTTTACTTCACATGCATTATAAACACCAGAACGTAAATTACCTTTTGAAAATCTTTTACCACCTGATTTTAATGATGATTTTTCAGTTTTTTTATTTGATTTTTGTTTATCTGGTGATGATGATGGTAGAATAAATTGTGGTATTTTTAATGTAGCACGTATTATACCAATTAATAAACAAAATATACCACCAAGTAATGGTACCCAAAAACCAATTATATCAATACTAGGTAATATATTTAAATATAAATAAAATCGATTTACAAGTGGTTCAGGAAGTTCATTAAGACTCTGTAAAATTAATAAAAGAAAATGTTTGGTTACTAATTGGTAAGGTAATGGTTATAATTAATAAATAATATAAAACTTTACAATTTTAACTTACAATTTCAAGCCAAAGCATTGGTATTGTTGTATAACTGAATTTTTCAACATGTGCCATTGTTTGGAGATTTCTAAAATGCATATTTATTTGCATTTTAGCTGAAATTTGTAATGGTAAACCAGAATCCTTAAAAAAAAATTTTTTTATTCTTAATTTTACATATTATTTGATTTTTGAAGTAGTGTAATAATTAAACTTTATTTTACTCTAAAAGTTACAAAATTTTTCATAATTATAAATTACACAAATGTTAGTCGGGTCAGACAAAAACTTAAGCAGTAATTTAAATTAATTCACTTATTTATACGAGTTTAATAGTAAATCATTAGTCAGATTGTTTCTCACATTATTAAAAAAAACTGACATGTTTTGAGAAAACACTCAATTTTTATAATTTATCTTGAATATAAATTGTATTTTGAACTGATACAATGAACTTATAGAGTAATAGTGTATGAAAAAAGGTTAATTAAAATTGGTATTTTTTTTACATTTTAATATGAAACTATATAATTTCAAGTTAATTAAGTAATATTTGGATAAACTTTTCATTTACTACAATATTGAATAATTATTTACTATATTATTGAATAATCGAAAAAATATTAACCAAAAATCATAGAAATATTCACGAATAAAGGTGCAGTTTTATTTGTTGAATAATATGAATAAATTTCAAGTTAAAATAAATATAATTATTCATACAAAAATTAACTTATTAAAAAATTTATTTAAAAAATAATTAATTTTGTTAATCAGATTCAAAATTCAATAAATCACCACCATAAAAAAAAAACTGATTAGAGAAATAAATATTTACAATTTTTTGCAAAAATATGTAAAATTAAATAATTTCATTTTAATATTAAACTTACTGGTTGAATAATAAAGAAACTTTTATGTTTTACTGGATCTGGATTTAAACCTTCAACATAATCCAATAACTTTGGATCACTATCTAAGAAATGTGGGTAGCTTAGAGATATCGGAAAACCATAATAACAATCGGTAACATCAAGTAATCCTTTTGGTTGGCAATATCCTTTAAATATAAATAGAAAAATTAATCTTTTTATTCTAAATGATTATTGCATTTATAAATTAAATTTTATGAATTATTACATTAAGTGTTAAAAAATTATTTAAATTTGGTTAGTGATTTTATTTAATTAATACCGGAAAATATATCATATTGTGTTAACATTAATTCTATATTTAGTGAATAAATCTTGTTAATAAAATCAATTCATTTTACTATTATGCGCATGAAGGTTGAAACTCACAGTGTATAATTAATTCAATAATTTTTTTATTAAAAGTGATTAAAAAACACTTAATAATATGATTAAAAAAGAATAATAATTTGCATATGAACTGTTGGCCTTAATAGTATTAAATATTTATTATAAATTTTATATAAATAAGGAAAAGAATTTACAAAGTAATAATTTTTATTCAGTGTTCTTAGTATTTTAATATATTTATAAAAGAAATTATAATTCAATTTACCTCTTCGGCAATAACATTTATTTCTTGCATCAATTAAACCATTATCCATAGCATTATCCTCATTAACATATTTTATTGCTGTAAATTTTGATACTTTGGTAATACCACCTTCAGGTTTCTTTAAAATAAATCAAATTAAATTATATTTAAATGGTTTTTTTTGTTTGTTACTATGTTTGAAATAAATTTGAGCATTGTAACAACTTACCAAATACATTGGTCGACACATACTTTTCCGGAAAAATTTTAATGTTTCATTTGGTTTTATGAAACTTTTAAATTTTGCACCATCAGATGACATATCAATATTACTACAATGATCATGATTCCATTGTGGTAAATTTTTAGAACCCATATACGTTGCATATAAACCGGACTTCCTAACTTCATCCTCACCAGTATAAAATGTTTCATAATCCTTATCATAATCGTACATCTACAAAAATATATATAATGATACTTTTAGTATTTAGGTGAAGCCAATAAATTTAAAATTCTATAAAATTTCTATAGTTAATACTAAACTATCTTAGAATTAAATATTTAACAAAACTTGCTAAAAATTTAATTAAAATCTGATTATTTTATTTTAATTAACTTTTTTGTTAAATAAATTGATATTTATTAATATAATTTTTAACGTACTCTATCAATTAGTCCAACTTTATCAAAATATATCCAATCAGATAAAAATGTATTTCCAAGTGTTGTAATTGATGATTTATAACCAAACATAAATTCTCTTGCAGTCATTTTAACAATTGGTTCACTTTTTGTTTGACGAATTAATATATTTATTGGTACTCGAAAAAAATATGATTTTTCAGCAGCAAATTGAGCAATACTCTGTAAAATTATTAAAAAAAAAAAATAACTTGAATATTAATTAACAATTTTATTTAATAAAAAAAAAATTAATATTAAAATATCTTATTTTTAATCGAATCTTCATATATTTATTTAAAAATAAATTGCATTGAATTAATTTTATGAAAGCCAATTTCAACAAGTATTTTGTTGTAAATTATAATAAATTATAATTTTTTATAATTATATGTATTAATTAATAAAAAGTATATAATTAAGTAAGAGAATTAAAAAACAAAACTTAATTGCAGATTGTCTTTATCTTTAATTAAATTTTCCATTTCTTTAAAATTTAGCTAAAAAAACTGAATGAACTTATGGACTATTTGATGTTTAATCACTACTATATAATTCAAAAATTGTACAATTAATAATTAGGAAAATCAAAGTCCACATAAAATTATTCAAATAATTTAATTACACCGTATTTGTCATTTTTCGTTGTCTTATAATTTATATTTTTTTTATAATCTTAGTTAGAAAGTCATTACAATTAATATATGATATTTTTATCCGTTCAATTATGATGTCAAGAGTAATTAGTCCTCACTGACGTCAATGGAACAAACCAATGAAATGTATAGCCAATAAATTATTGTTGTATTGCTGCAGTGCAATTACAGTAATAATTTTATTTTGCATTACAAACATATTTTATGTTTGTAATGCAAGACAAATGATTATATTTAAAATATGTATTATGAGATTGTAATTTCACAAAATCGTGGTATTGAGGATTTTTCGGTAATTCCCTTATATTAGTTCTCAAAAATCTTTTATATTATGTTTAAAATGTTTAGTACTCCATTTGCAGGTCCGTGTGTAAACTTTTTGAAATTCTGATTAAGCATATATTATATGAAAACATAAAAATTGCCGGAATTTTCATTGCAAAAGAACGTAGACATTGAAATTTCTATAAATTGTGAAAAATAGTACTGTAGTAATCTGTAAAATATAATTTATCATGATCTCATTTACAAAAGTTAAGAGATATTATTGTATATTAAAATGGAAAACTTTTAAATGTAAAATATTTTAATTATTAATAACTGTAATTAACTTTGAACCAGATATCAATATCTTAATATGAATTTCAATCGATTTTAAAATTTGAATTGATTTATTTTAAAAGATTTTAAAAAAAGAAGATCATTTTTCTTAAATTCGCTGTTGCTGTTGCTGTAAACTCTTATTTCGTTGTTAAAAATTATTTTGTAATAACCAGAATAAAATAATCTTACGTAAATCATTGTATACTACATAATTTGTATTAATAAAATATTTTAATTATTATATTTTTTCGTAGAAATTATACAATTAGATTCCATTAACACTTTATTTCGAATAATCATGTCAAATTATACATTTGATGAAAACAACATGATAATAATCATAATATACCATCATCATCGCAATATTTTCATTTTCAGTTGGTTAGTACAACGACAAAAAATATCAATCAAAATTGCATTTAATTAGAAACCTCTAGTAACTTGATTTCGATACCTAATCAAAAACAAGTTTATAGTTTTCTATTATATTCCTGTTTATTTTTTTATGGAATCTCCATAAATTGAAAAGAGACTTAAAAAACAAAACCAGTCATAAAGAGGAATGTAATAGCAAGTTCACCGGTTAAAGTTGTTTTCCTTGTTTTTTTTTTGTCTGTAGTTAGTTTGTCTATCAGATGATTACGTTGTGCACTGTGCAGTATAGATATTAAATTTATGTTTTCAAATGATACACACATTACATATTGTGAAATTGCAAGAAAAATATTCATTCAAATCTTATATTCAAGAAATGCTTGTAGCTTTAGTTAATACAGATATTTTTTTAAAAATGAAATTACATAATTCTATTCGAAAGGAGAAAAGAAAATCTTTATAAACAGTGTTGTCTTCAGAAGTTTTGAAATATTTAAAAAAAAAATTAGTTGCAATAAAATCCTACTTAGATTAATTTGCAAAACAACAAGATAAATTTAATGATTTTTTAAAAACTAATCAAAATGTGGTTATAAAAGATCAAATTTTAAAAATTTTGAAATTGGGATGTATTGACTAGTTTATATTAATGATTTCTTGTTTAAATAATTTTATCTGTAATTTCGATTTATTAAAATTGCAGTTTAATCACTACTCGTTTAATGTAATTTTAAAATTGTGATTAATTACAACTCTGTAAATAGTGTTTTTTGTGCAATAATATAAAAAAAATAACATTGGAACTTTTGCAAGTCCCAGAAATATTATAATGTTATTTTTTACAGGTCCCAAAAATATTTTATAATAACCTATTCTGTTTCGTTTAATTTCTTACAAATTAAGCTAAATATAACATAACTATTATATCGTTAATACTCCACCGTAACATATAATATAATAACACTCCTTAAAACATTTATGATAACTAAAGAAATATATTTAACTAAATAATAAAAAGTATAAATTGGTGTATCAACTTCACATTACATTTCTATGATAACTGCGTAAACTAGTATTTTACATTTGACATCCTAAGCTTCATTTAACTTTTTAATGATACTGGACACTGTAGTTAACTATTATTATATTTGACATCCTAAGACAATATTTGAATGAAATTTTTGCAAAAATTACATAATTCATGAAAATTAAATTACGAAAAAATCTCTCTTTACAAAAAAAAAAAAATATGTTAAAGTCATTTATGGTAATTGAATAATAATAATTTATCTAATTTAATTGAATTTTTTTTTTAGTATTATGAATTTTGTAGAAAATTCTTTCAAAATTTAACATTTATTTATGTGTTTGTCATTTCGTTTTTATGGAATAACATATAAACTATTTCACAAATACATTATAATTAAATTTCTACTATTTTTTTATTTTTTTTTAAATAAAGCAAAATTATGAAATATATACAATTGCAATAAAAATTGGATAATTATATTATATGCATTCTTAGATAACACTTTTAATAGTTTTATATGTACATAAAAAAAAAAAATAGTATCTGATAGATAAATTTATGAAAATATATTATAGAAAGTTAGCTTAAAATTTTTTTGAATTCATATTTTTTTTTATTAAAAAACAAAAATTAAAGAAAAATTTGATGATTGTGAATTTTGTGATATTATAGTTGGGACGATAGTATGAAATGAATATATTAAATTTTTAAATTATATCTATCTATATGAGATTTTATGTTTAAACGAAATCTAATTTTCGATTTTTCATATATTGACTATACATGAATTCTTAGCACAGAAAAGATTACATAAAAAGAAAATCGTTATTTGAACTATGTTACAAGTTGATTATTATTATATATGTATATGGTGATTTTTATTTGTAATTAGATATTAAGAAATATAGGGAAATATTTTTTTTGTATAGATTTTTTATATTTTTTTATTAAATATATTAAGGTAAATGGAGTTTTGAAATATTTCATTTAGTGAAATTAAATTACATAAAAAATGAATTTTAATTGGATAAAAGAAAAGAAGTTTTGTGAAGAAATTTTTTGTAAATTGTAAACAAAATCATATAATAATGAAATTGAAAATATAGTTACATGATTTTTGGTAATCAATATTATGTAATTAAAGGTATAGTAAATAAAATATTGTCATATTAGTTTTTACTTTCTATATATTGTTAAAATTGAAAACTATTTAGAGTTTCATTTTTACAAAACAAATTTATATAAATATATATATTTATTTTATATTTTTTTATTAGTTAAAAATAACACAAAATTCATGTAACAACATTGGTAGACGCAATTTAAATTTTAGAGACAAACTTTAAAATATACTACACAGTAAAACATATTCGAATTAAATTTATGTGGTGAGTCGATCTAATTAAATTTTAAATAATTGATTATTGTCTGACAGAAGGCTAACTAGAATATTAAATATATTTTCTTCAATTAAAAAATTTAGGATCACCGGTGTGCACTTAAATTACGGAATTTATTCGTTTATCTCTTTGAAAACGTCATTTTTATGTTGAAAAAACTGAAAAAACTAGAAAATATATAATAATAAATTTTTATTGATATATAATTGAATATAATTTAAGTCAAACTAATAAAAAAAAATTAAATATTGACTTAAATTGAATATTTTTTATGTTTATAAACTGATATTTTTGAACTTTTACAAGGTTAATATTTATTGCAGTACATGCATTAAAATATATTTTTAAAAAAAACATAATTATGAACGAAAAGCAATTTAAAATTATAAATAAACCAAAATTTATCTTTAATTAATAAATCTACAAATAAGTGTGAATATGTTGATGTACAAAATTAATTAAACTTAAACGAATTACTTTAATTTTAAGCGATTACCGGAAATTTCAGAGACTACACTTTATAAATATTAAAAAAAAAAAGTAAAAGTGAATAATCTTAAATTCAAGTTCAATATCAATATTGGTTTATCTGACACTGTGAAAATTTGTTTTTTGAATATAATTAAATTGAAAATTTATAAAATATATTTAATTTATGACAAAGTTTTTGTTAAATTTTGATTATTAGCTTAAGTAGTCTTATGAACAAATCTTTTCATGAAATTTGAGATAATTTGAGATATCTCCAAGTATAATTGAAACATAAAGTGGTAAAATATTAAATAATAATCATTTCTTATGTAGTTACTGTATACTATTTCAATTTATATAATTTTTTTAATACGAAATTCTGATTTTGACAATAAATGTTGTTTTCTTTTAATTAAAGTTAAAATTTAAATTGTTTAAACTTACCAATAGTGCAATATTTAGCATTACAACTGTATCATTTTCTCGACGGCCTCCAGACAAATGTTCCTGCCATTCAAGAGGATGTCTTGGACGTGATGATAATGTATTATTATCATTAAATATAACATCGTCATGTGTCATTAATTCCCTAAGATATACAAAACTTATTACAATATTTATCAACAATTTTTTAAAAACTATAATTAAATATTTCAGATTTAATGAAATATGAATTAATAATTTGGTTTAGAACAAGAATAATAATCAATAACTATAGATTTTTATATTTTTAATTAAGAAAATTATTATTCACAATTAAATTACTCAAAATATTTAATTAAAAATTTGCATAATTTCAACATAAAAATTTAAATAATATTAAATAAGCTTACTTGTATACATATGGTCCAATTTCTTCAATATTCATTTTTTCTGTACCTGCCATATATTCTTCAGCATTTGTTATATTAAATAAATAAATTTTAATATAAAGATCAACTGGTGGTTTTTCCCAAAAACTAAATATTTCACCATCTTCACTCAGTATTAGTTTCTATTAAAAATTAAATTGATGATACATAAACATAATACATATATGAATATTCTTTATTTAAATTTTATTTCTTACCCATTTAAAAATTAGATCATATGGTTGAAAAACTTTAACTAAAATGCCAGTTATAATTGCAAGTAAACCTCCGGCAAGAAGAATAAATGCAACTAAAAAAAATAAATAAAATTTAAATTAGAAAAATTATTTTCGCTCATATTTAAAAGATTGCAAAAAAGACTTGTAGACTTTAAAATCTTTTAAATCTAGTAATTAAATGTAATTTATTAATAATAATAGTAAATAAAAATTAAAGAAATTAAAGATTTTGTATTAAACATATTTGGCTGTCAGGGGTTGCAGTCAATGAAGCTGGTGACTAACTAGCAAGGAAATGTTCTGAACAAATCTTCACCTATCCACTATTCGCAGAAGACACATGCCATAAATTGGTAAATACAAAGTGGATCGAATAGCAGTCAGAACTACAGTGGAAGTCTTAAGATCTCTCCAGATCTAGATTACACCATTTTGAGTGTGCTACAAAAAACCATTAGAATTTGTTCAAGGAAATAGTAAATTTCTTGCACAAGTTTCGATACTAAGAATTTGTATCAATATGTAGTGTTTTGGATATTAGAAAGTAATAATAAATATTGATGAAGAGATTATATAATTTATGAAATTATAAACCACGGTTAGGCACGCTAATTATGATCATTCAATTACTCCAAACTTTTCAAAAATTTTACCTTAACATTAGAGTTAAAAGATTTTTCAATGTAAATTTAATTAAATATTGCTATGTAAAACGTCATTGTTTAGTCTGTAATCAATAAAAGCTTTCAATTCCATGGAATTATGCAGACGAAGTATGTAAACACATTAAAAAAATGTGCCTTTTAACTGTGAATTATGAATTTCGTTTTTTTAATCAAAATTTCTCATATTGATTACATAATTTTAATTTTTTAACAAAATAACACATACATAAATTTCTTTACCTTTATTTTTTACAAGTTCAATGACAGCACACAAAAAATATTGAATTTTAATTTTTTGTGAAGGAGAACAAGTGATCAATTTAATGTTAATGTTACTATCAATTGATTATAATTTTTTAATATTCAGATTTATCTATTTGATTTTTGTTAGATTTTTTTAGTAAATATTGATTTTAAAAAAAATTGTTAAAATTATTTTGTTGAAAAAAGAAACACAAATATTATTGATTTGTAAATTTACAAATTTGCATATAAAAACATTTCACTTATTTTTGTTTTCCAAAATTTAAATAACTTTGTAACACCGGTATGACACTGGCTCAAAAAGAAACCTCAAGAAAGTCAAGTTTTATTTTGATAGAATTGGCTTGTGGAATTAAGATCCTAGCGACAATACTAAAATTTGAAAAATATCCGCAATTATTTGACTTTCACGATTTTTCAAAGTATCTGTTCTACTCCCAGTTCTGTCAATTTTTTATTACAAAATTTCACCTCTCCACTCTAAGGGGATATTTTTTTTTTGAAAAATATCTAAATTTAAAGCCAGTGTAATACGGGTATAAGTAATTTTTTTTAAAGAGGTCACTAGTACAAGAAATATTTCGTAATTTTAATATTTTTTGTATAAATAATTCTTAAAAAACAGTGAAACAAAAATATTTATTTTACAAGTTTTATTTTTGAAAATAAAAACTGATAATAAAAGTTTCACTTGAACTTGATTAACTTAAAAAAATTGAAGTTTTAAATGAGAAATTATTGCAATTATGAAATAAATATTTTAAATAAATTGATTTTAATCGTTTGGTCATATAAGTCTATTTTTTTTATTTACAGTCAATAACAATCAGCTGATTAATTATGAAATGGATTTCGATGCCAATTAATTCTAAGTTTACAGAATTGCGAATTAATTTCACCGTGATACGTCCCTCCGACTACTGGATTAAGCATGAGGAAGCTCAATTACCTGATAAATTGAAAGTTGCTGTTGTTAAGTAATAGTATCAATTATCAGTGTAAGTGAAAATATTTTTCTTATTAATAATTAATAACATAAATATATTTAAAAAAAAATTAGTTATTTGGTTTTGCCTAGGTGACAATAATTGTCATAATAATGCCAAAGTACATTAGTCAGTCAGTATATTAATGATAATTACTGAGAAAAGGAATGTCAGTACCTAGTCTATGTAAAGTAATTTAATCTAGCAATTTAAAGTCACTTATGATATTTATTTATATCTTATATACGATAATATGGTTCAGTATAATTGCCAGAGGGTATATGAAATGGATGCCAGAGGGTTTATTTGTAAATTTTAATATTTTTATAATAGTAATTTAATTTAGAAAATATTAATCATTTTTTTTTGTTATAAGCTACCAAATTGTTTATTTTATATGTAAAAGTAACTTTTAACTTCCGTTTTTTTTTTTACTAAATATATTTCCTTATTGATTTTGTGTCAATTCCAAAAAAGTTGTTATTCTTAATAATGAAATTCCAATTTACAACTAAAAATTACATATTTGACTCATAATATGTTTTAATTTATTTATTTATATTGTGGGTATTTTCCTATTATAAAATTTATATTAAAAATAAAGAAATTATTTATTGTAAAATAAATTACGTATGATCAGAGTGTAATACTTTGTATATGTTGCACAGTTGCACTAAATTATAGTTATTAGTTTATTGTAAAAAAAATCTAAACATTAATTCATATATTTAACAGAATTCAAGGGCGTAAATATAAATTACATTATTTTTTTTTTATAAATCACATTAATTTAGTTGCTATTTCTATTCTAATGGGGAAATAAGAAATAGAAAAATGTTATATGATATTAGATGAAAATTTTTGACGTCAAAAGATTTTCAATGTTGATCAAGATATTTTCTTATGAATGAATTTAATGTGTTTTTACTTCAAATATAAATTTAAAAATAAAAATAATATTTATTGACTAAGGTTAAGTTTGCTAATTAAATAGTTAAATTGATAGTTTAATTTGATATTTTATACTTGATTGAATATAATATTATAGTAATTGAATGTTGGTAGTAAAAATGAAAATGTCGAGTTTTTTGAACCAACGGCCTTTTTATTATTTTCTTGTTCTATTTGATTCCTTAGTTCATTTAGAAAGCATTGCACAAATTTTTTACTATGCAATTATGTGTCATTTGTCTTATAAGTGTAAATCACAATAATGCTAGAAATTATTCTAAACTTATACAATAAAAATTAATTAAATGTTAAATTATTGACATATGTTTTCATTTAGTATAAATAAATTTCTGATATTTCTGATACAATTTAATATTTTTATAGCAAATACAGATAATGTTTGAAATACAATATAAATATAATAAAAAGTGTGATAAAAATAATAATTAATATTATAACTTAATTCAAGCTATAAATCGAAAATTGATGGTGCAGTCCAAGCTGTGGTTTTATAATAAGATTTATTAAATTTTATTAATAAGAAATATGGATTTTTTAAAATTAAAAATAAATTAAAATAAAGATATGTATAATATATTTTATAATCATAATTTGTATTATAAATATTGAATAATAATAGCTACAGTCCGAAGGAGTACTATAAAATTCATTGGACTTTGATGTATCATCTCGTACAATTTTTAACTTTTCTGTTAATAATTGTACGAGATGATACATCAAAGTCCAATGAATTTGATAGTACTTTGATAGTCAAATCATACCAAAGGTTTTCATTTTCAAAAAATTAAATTACCCTTTTAATAATATGGATTAAATCTTCACATTACTAATTTTTCGGCATCTTTGAATTTAAAAGTAACATTTGAGAAGGCTGTTTTATCTTTTGCATTACTCAATTTCCTATATCCGTTCCATAGAAAAATAATATTTTAGTACAACTTCTTATACAATTTAGAAAAACAATGTTTTCTTAAAATCAGTATGCTTTCAGCTTTCATGAAAGTAAGATATAATGGGTTCTATACATTTTTTTTGTACAAAATATTCGAATTATTTGCTGAAATTAAAATATTTAGTACTCTGACTGATTGCGCACTGTATTCAAAATTTTGAGTACAGTGCCTAATCAGTCGAATTTTTTTTATTTTAATTATTTTACTTAGCCAATAAGAATTAATAAATCAATCACGTGGACTAATCAAACATAAAATTGCATAAATTTATAAAAAATTTGGAGGGAGTAAAAAAAAATTAATAGACTGAGTTAAAAAAATCAGTCTGTACTTTTAAATATCAATAATTAATTCTATATAAATAAAATATAAATCATGTTATAAAATGAAAAATCAAGTTTTTTTTTATTCTTTAATATCGATTAAGTTTTATATTTTTTTTTATGAAGAGATTAAATTTCAAATTTCTAGATACAAAAAGACAATTTATTAGATAATTTATGTTTCATAATATTAAATAAATATTTTATATAGATGCTGTATTAGTAGGTACATACAACACTAAAATATAATAGTTTTAATTATTTCTTTATAATAATTAAAATTTAATTTTAATCATACATATTTTTATTTTATAAAATAATTAATTTGAATAAAAAAAAAACTACATGCAAAATTATTTTTAGAACAAGGATGAAAAAAGTTTTTAAAATAGCATGTTAAATATTATCTATGATATTGGAATTTTAAAAAAGATTAACATCAGTTGATATGAGATAATTACTTTAATTATATTAAAAAAATATTACAATTGGATATTAATACACGACTTCCTTTATAATAAATTTATTTATAAATGTCAATTTAAAAATTAAATATTGAAAAATAGATTGATTAACAATTTGCAATAAAGCCGAACGAAATATAAATATAATTACACACATAAAAATTTTCTTTAAAATATATTGATTAACAATTTCTTGAAAAACACTAGTTCTGAATATATATTTTATTTAGACCCTTTTTATACTAGTGAGTTTTTCGCATAAATAAAAGTGAACTAAACACAGTGAACTAAACTTTGATAATTTTGAAATAATCAAAACCAAATATTACGTACAAGAAATTTATAAAAAAAATTTTAAATAATAAAAAATCAATAAATCTAATAAATTCAATTTAAATATTATTTAAATTATATGTGAATAATTTCTTTAGCACAAATTATATATTAAATATAAATAATTTATCTGCATGAAGCTATTTTTACCATTTTCCTTTTTAATGAATTACATCATAAATCAACCTGTTTTCTTAAAAAATAAATTCCAAAAAATCAAAATATTGTCTTAAGGTCAATTTTGATGGCTGGTTATATTATCTGTCACCCGCCACAAACGTCATTGTATACAACCACATTGACTTTGCTAATGCATTATTTATTTTTTGCCGGTTATATTTTTGATTATCTCTTCAATTTAAATCAGTGTCAGTGACCAAATGCACAAACGGCATATGTACCTTAATTTTCATATTTTATACTTTCACAAAAATTTAAATAAAAAACAATGAAAACCAAGAGAAAAAAAAAGAAGTGAGTTTCTTGAATTCCTTCCAGATGATTCCAAAACGGAAGATAAATTGACATTGAACTTATTTTTTTTTTATGTTTTTGAATTTTTTTAATTAATTAAGAAATAATTTTCATTTTATTTTTATTATTATATATTTTATTATTTATTTCTGGAAGATTTACTGTTTATATGATCGGGAAATCATAAAAATTTATTAAATCAAAATAAAATTTGCACTTTTTATTATATTGAAAAAGATTTCCGTTTATTAATTAATTTAAAAACTTGATTAAAAAGTGTCTACTTTTTTATTAGTATTTATTATATTTTTAATGTGAATACTAAGCCTTGTTTATTTAATTATTATAATAAACTGTCATTTGCAGTACTATATTTATTGTATATGCGGTTTACTGAAGAAAATTTGCATTTTCAGATCAATTAATAAATTGTCATATCAATTGACTGTCAAGGCTAAAAATAGCCCAATGTAAGTTCGTTAAAATTAAGGAAATTAATTTACTTGTATATACGGCTTGATGTGATCGGATTCTATATTCCCCACTTTTCAAATAATTTACACCAAATATTTAAGATATACCCCAGATTAGTTTGTATACAGAAAATTTAAATAACAATCAAATTTATGTTACTTAAAAGAAATTATAGAAAGTAATTCTCAACATAATTTAAAAATAATACAATATAATAAAAATAATTTTCATTTTAGTTGATTACCTTCTAAAAAAATTATCTAAAATACTCACAAAAATATTTTATTCAATAAAAACTTTAAAAATAATTGCAAAACAAAAAAAAAAATAAATAATTAAATTTTCATTGAAAAAATGAAAAATTTCTAATAAATTTAACCTTGCTATTTGTTTTAATGATTATAAAAAAAAAATTAAAACAATTTTGTAAATTTCCACAAATGTAAATCAATATTCGTCGAATTTTTTTTAGATAATATTTTAGATATTCAAATAATTTAGAGAAAATATTACAAAATATTGCAAAAAATTATAATTAAGGTCAATTCATCTCAAAACATAATTTCAACAAAATTTATTGAATTTTTATACAAACTAAACTAATATACTTTCTTTTTATAAAATTTATGAAAATGTTATGTAATTATTAATATATTTTATTGATATTTAAATATTTAGTTAAAAATATTCTTTGGTTGATAATTTTTGCTTGTAAGACATAAATTTTATTTACTAATTTATTTAGTTTATTTCTTATTATTACAACGACTTAAAATGAACTAATTACTATATAATTATTTAATTTTGAATAATTTAAATAAAATTTAATAAAATAATTGTTTTAGTTAAAATAAATATACTCTTAAATTCCCACAATCAATTTTCAGATCTAAATAATATAATAATTAAAATTAAGCTTAGAATATCTGGTTGAATTTAAAGGAATAAAATCCGGTTAATAAATATCTAATTTAAATTGCAAAAATTTAACAAAAATCATTTTATTTTAAGCAATGATGTAATTAACAAAAAAAACATAAAATTTCTAAGAAATTTTAGAACAGAACACTTTAAAAGAAATTAAATATTCATAAAAGTATAAATGAAAATGAAAATGAAAATTTGATATTTACTATATTTGTAAAAATTAAATCTAAATTTATTTAAGAACTTTATTAGTTGTAAGAAAAACTTACATTTTGGTGATCTTGTTTGTTTTTCAGTATTTCTTTTATTAAAAAATGTATCAAGAATATTAAAACCAGGATTTAATGAACGTGTTGGTTTTAAACTTTTTCTACGTTGATGTAAATTTAATTCTGGTCCACTTAATTCATCCTTAGTACTAACAGCACTATACCGTCGTGAAAAAATTTTCTTTAAATCTTTCATTTTATCTTATTTTATTTTTTTTTAATTAATTATTTTAAAATATATAAATATCTATAAATAAAATATTTAAACTTCTTCACTATAATTAAAATTTAAAATTTAATTTTTAATATTATAATTTAAAAAAATTTAACATTTTATAATTTTTTTATTATTTTTAAATATTGGCATAACTTTAACAACACTTCTTACACGATTTAGAAATTAAATTATCCTTTTTAATTATTATTATCTTTTTTGAATTATAATTATTTTTTATTAATATTGTCTTTAAAAAAAAATCTTTTTCAAAATTATCTTAATAATTATTTTATCCTTTCACTTTTAACATTAAACTTTTAATATATATAAAAAAAAGAAATATTTTTTTTTTAAAACTTTTTCAAAATTTGGAAATTTTTTTAAAAATAAATTCACAAAAAAATCTTTTTCTTTTTTTTCTTCTTAAAAAATATTATTTTATAATCGTTGTAAAGGAGCGACGTTCAGTTATGAAAAAAAATTCTTTAAATTGAACTTTTTCGTAACAAGTAAGAATCGCGAATGACCACTGGACCATTCAATCACTAAGCTTTAAAGAAACTTTTTTTTAACAAAATATTATTTGCATGTTTAATAATAAAAAAAACCCTGGAATTGACTTGTGTATCTGTAGAGTAATAAAATCTAGTAGATACACTTTAGTTTATATTAAAATTTGTGTATTGACTAGTACCAGTTTTTTTTTTTTTGTATATTGATATTGTTATGTATACTTTATGGGAATTTTGTTTATCAATAATTCACCAATTTTATCTTCTTAGTATGTATTTGTGTAGTGGTGAATTATTCCACCACATTATAAAAAAAAAAAAGTTTTATGCTAAAGTTAAAACATGATAACATTATGATATTATACTGCATTACTACCAACGACGAATTAAAGTGGACAGATGACAGGTAAAAATTTAATGGTGGGAAATTGTAATAGTTAATATCGCACAATGAAGCTTAAAATAATAATGAAACTAAAAATTAGTTGTGTGTATGTAAATTTGTTTATAAACGTTAGATTAATATTAATATAATGACAATTTGCTTGTTATTATTTTGAAAAGTTGTTGATATTATTATCTAACGACAATTTTTGTAAATTGTTAACAGAAATTAATTTAATTATTAAAAATCATTTTTATCATTTTACAATTTTATTCAGAAAATAGATTTTTTTTTTAAAACATGCTGTCGATATTTAAATCAGTATTGCAAAAATTCAGGTTTGTGACTTAACACTTTCGATTTCTATTTATATATTTATTATATTTCGTTGAAAAATTCTATGAAAATTAAAAGCAAAAAGAAATTTCTTTTAAATTTTTAAAGTTTAAAACTGTTATATTTTATTTATTTGTGTTTTTTTTTCGTAAAGCTAAAAGTATTAAGTAATTTATAATTTTATTTTTTCGTAAAGTCTTGATGAAATTTCTTTACATCGTTATTAAAAGCTTTAAATTGTATCGCTTCATTTACATAAATTTTGATAATTCATATATGAAACTGAAACCTTGAAAAGAAGAATTTTGCACTCATAATATTTTAGAATAATTTAACAAAGTATCAATCAGAAACTTATTCTTATTGTCATTTCCTAATATTTTCAATTTACAATTTAATTAATTACCACTTGTTATATAATTTATAGCAACAAAAGCTTTAAATCATAAATTAAATTGATTAAATAACAAATTAAATAAGAATTTGTAAATAAATACAATTAATAGATAATAGTTTTATTCAAAAAATTATTAAGAAAAATATTTATTGGATATTGAATAAAATTTATATTTAGCTAAATATTATATTCAATTTAAAATAATGAAAATTAATTTTTTAACAATCATTCTACGAAAATTTTGTAGAAAATATTGTAATATAAATATTAATAAATTACTAACACAAATATGGAAACTTAAAAATATTATCTTAAAATAATTTTAATTTTTATGTTCGAATTTAATACTTTTATGGAAAAATTGGTTCCAACAAATATAAAATTTCAAATTTTTCAAGAAATTTTATGTTCTAAATTTTTACCTTCCAAGTAAAAGTAATTAATTAATTGTTTATTTAAAATAATTTAGCAAATATCTTGTCATTGTTGTCAAAATATTGTGTTGAAAATGTTAAAATAATGTAAAAATCCTAAAAACATCTTTTAAACTTTCTTATAACGCTTGTGGTCACTGCAAATAACATAGTTGAAAAGAACAAATTTAATTTTTGCGGATCGTTAATCTCACTATAAAGAAATTAATTATTTTGTTTTTTTTTTATTAAAAACTTACATAATTATTTCAAATTTTCACATAATTTTTGGCAATGATTGAAAATAAATTATTGAAAAAAAGCGAACGTGTAATCATAAATTAAATTAGGCATTATTTTGTGGAATTGTTAATCCAGTTTTTTATTTTCTTTATTAAAAATATAATATGTAGAGAAATATAATATCCTTCAATTTGATGACAATGACTCAAAAATAAATCATTATAATATTTAAGATACTTTTACCCAATTTCTGAAGGCTAATAAAACTTTTAGGTGGTCATGATCTGATCTGTATTAAGTACAAAGTTACATGGTCAATGGTAATTGCGCGATTAAATTAATGTTGTCGTAGGAAAAATTCCTTTTATGATGATACAAAAATTACCAATGTATAATATGTATGTATAATATTAATTTTGTTTTCGATTTTATTCATTGTAAATATTTATACAATAAAAAAATTATGTAAATTAAGTGAACTACGAAGAAAATATCTAAGAAACTTGTACAACAATATGTTAATTACAAAATTTAAATATCTTTCACAACATTTAAATAAAGTTCATTTAATTAATTTGTCCTTTTGATAGATCTTTAACATATACTGAGTTCTCTAACATATAATTGCATTAATATATAAATTAAGTTTATTTATGAAAATATTAATAATAAGAGCAAATAAGTTAATTAAAACAATTTTTAATTACTACCCTTTTCATCGTGTTTTAATATGATATTTTCCATTCCATTTAATTCTTATCATTTTTTTAGTGAATTGCCCCCTAATTGACTTCGAAGTAATTATTGATTGGTAGGTGTACATTTATTATATAATTTTTTTAAAATTAATTACGACTAACGTCAATGTAAGAATTATAATGTCCGTTTTATTTATTTATTATAATTTTATGTTATACAAAATTTATTCTTAAGAACATATTAAAAATATCTATAGTCATCGTTACATTAATTCTCTATAATTGTAATAAACATGTTAAAGGGTAATTAAAATTTTGTTCTAAATTATTCAATTTTTTTTCTACTCAAAATATATGTTTAATAATCAGTAATTTAATATTATATTGTATAAATTAATAATTTCGATTAGATTCAGTTGTCATTAATATATGTATAATACATATATTAAAAAAATTGTAGATGAAAAAAATATAAATAATATTGTTCTTTCATAATCCTGAAATAATGACACGTTTAAAAGGCTTAAAAATTTTAATATATCACTTGTTTATTTAGCCTGTTGTAAATATGTATTTGTTCATAATTCTGATTCTTAACCTTACATGTACAAAAAGTAATTAATATGCAATGATTTCTAATTTACAACTTTAATAACATGTTATACGAATTGTAAAGTTAACGAGTTCAAAACTCAAATTATATTTTAAGATATGATTATAAAGTTAGAAGGGATAAAATAAGCTTGTTTTACATAATAAATTTTGATTAGTAAGGATAACTTCATTACATTAGAACTATGCCAAGGAGTGACTAAGCTATTATTAAACCTTTTATAAAGATTTTCTGAAATTTTACAGCACAGTGATATTGTTGGTAAATTGTTACAGTAAAGTGATACTAAATGTTTCCATTTTGTCCTGTAATTACATCATTTTGGTTACAGTATAAAAAAATGTATAGTGGTGAATGCAATGCAACCGTACTAAATTATTCGACGTGATGTTCATTCAAAAATATTACCAAAACATCGGTTCAATAATACGACAAGACCATTTAATATAATTTTAAATTAAAAATCTTTACTTGCGCAATTTTGTTTTTACATAGAACTCAACATTTTAATCAATATCTTTGATTATTTATCTTTTTTTCAAACCAGAATTAATAATCAAAAGAAAAATCATTATTTTAAAGTAAATTTTAACAATATAATAAATTTTTTAAAGTTTTTTTATAAATACTTTTTACAAATTAGTGAGTTTGTTAAAATTTTAAGGGAATCGTTTTTATTTGTAAATATATAATATATAAAAGATTTATAATAATTTTTATATTCTAAGAAACTTGTCTTTAACCTGTAGAATAAAAATGTACTAAAATATTTATAAATTTATATCTGAAATAATATTTGTAATTTTATAATATTTAATTGGAATTCATTATATTTAAACTGAAACAAGTCTTATTACAAAATATTATATTAGATAATATGTAATTATAATTTAATTGAAAATATATAATTAATAATTTTAATACTAATTTTCTTGTTATTGTAAAATAAATAAATAAAATAAAAATAAATGTCTAAATATTAGTAAAATATTAATTTAAGAATAATTGAATAATCTTCAGCCTACACATAAACACTTAATATCAGATATTTATTTTATATGAGGTTTTATTGTTAGTGCGATACTGTGAGAACCATTCAATATTTTTTACAAAAATAATGCAAAGTACACTTTTCCATTAGATTAATCCCATTAGAGTTGTTTGCTAATAAATATTAATTAATTGAAACTTTGTTACAATTTCTTAATAAATAATTCAATTATTTTTACAATTTACAATAAAATAATTGTATTTTTATATTATTTATGCATATTAATAAATTTTATTTATTAATATTCATAAATAAATTAATTTGATTTCATAAACATGACATCCAATAATTTTTCTACCATTGAACTATAATTTTTTTTTATTATTTTTGAATAAATTTAATTTAATTGTCATTTTTAATTAATTTAATAGTATGTTTGGTTTTATCAGTAATTTGGCTAACTCTGGAATAACATAATTGAAGAAATATATTATCTTTAAAAGTTCTTATCAAGCTGTCCAAGAATTTTGTATAAAAAATTTCGATATTTTGGATTACTATAATTAGTATATAAATATACTAATTATATTCAATTTCATGGACGAAGACTAATTTGCGAACATTTGTAAGTAAAGAAATTTAAAAAAAAAGATTATGAAAAATATTAACTTGTAATTAACTGAATTGGTTTATAAATTCGTCAATAAAATAATACATTAATATGATAAAAATGATTTAAGGATGCATAAACAATGATTTAAAAATATTTAATCATGAAATTTCAGACTCATCCACAAATAAGCACAAAAAAAAGTACCTTCGAGTTAATTAGTCACTTGTATATGTTGAAATATTATCTTATAATGAAAGCTACATAAAATTTATATAAACTATAATTATTGTTAATGGTTTACTTTAATTTAAACAGTAATAACAGTGATAAAAATCTTAATATGTAATTGTATTTATACAAGGTTTCCTACAAGAATCTTTATTTTCCTTTAACTCTTATTACAACAATATTTCTGCTTTTTATTTTATAAAAATTGGCAGAAAACTTTTCACAAATTATACTAAATGTTGTAGAAACAAACATATTTAAGACGGTAAAAATGCATCTAGTTGAATCAATTTCTGATTAATTTCTTTTTTAAGATTGCTGCAATTGAAATTGAAATACGAAAATATTATGCTATTGTTATGTTATACATAATATGTATTATCAAACACTTAAAATTTAATTAATTTAATTACCGGAAGATTTGCATAATTGAATTGTTATAAATATTTTTCAATACTGAATTAAATTACATTTTTTTTGGGACTAATGTAAATTGTTCAAAATGTTCAAAATTAATTTAAATGGATCAGAAATGAAGCAAAAAGGAATCAAATTAAACTAATAAATTTTACTATGTATTTACGTTTGTAAATCATGAGTCAAATAAACCGTAGTTCAATAATAAGTAATCAGATAATTAGATAATTTAGCTTGATAATGGATCAATTAAAAATTTATATGTAGTCAGAATATTAAAAATAATTACATAACTAATGACGTGGTACATATATGTAATTTAATTGTGGTTTATGTGATATGAATAATCATTTACGTTTATAAAAATTGCTATTACAGAGTATATATGGAAAACCGAAAAAAAATTAGCACAAATTTATTTACTAATTATTTACTTCTTCCACAAAACATATTACGTTCATTTTCAAATCTAAATTGAAACTTATATCTTTTTCAAATAGATATTTATAAATCACTTTAATTATAATTTATATTTTATTTGTAAAATATTTTTGCTTTATAAAACTTAACAGATTAACATAATTTTCATCAAATTTCTAGTTCACGGTCAAAATTTTATCGCAATTTATTTATATGTAATTGCAAAATATTTTATTTTAATAATGCGATTTTTACAAAAAAAAAAATTAAATTTTCATGTAAAGAAATCATTAATCTCTAAAATTAGCAAAATTTATTATTAAATCTTCAGGCTCGTATTGACCATAAAAATCAAAACATAAAAAAAAAACCATTTACTATACTCTATTAGTGATTGATTATGTTACGAGTATATAGAAAAAATTCAATAATCACATTTCCAAAAATTTGTGATCAATTTAATTTATTTTTTGCATGTTTTTTTTGCATAAGTGTGACAAATTAGATAAAGTTATTAAAATAAAATTTCACATAATAAATTAACACCTTTTAGGTATTTTGTCTGAACATAAATTTGTAATTTCTTCTCATTTTTTATGTTTTTTTTTTTTTTTTTTGCATATTATGTCAAGGTTGATCGCTTAATTTATTAAATTTCATAACAATTTATTATCAATTATATGACTTTGACTTGATTTTGATCATAGACAAAATTTATAAATACATATTATGTTATATATATATTTTTGATGATTTGATTTGTGATGATTCAGTTTTATTTAAATTTAGTAATAAAAAAAGAATGTTACTCAAATTAAATTTTTTTGGATCTCAAAATTGTGGTCAAATCTACAAAAATAATAGAAATCTAATTAAATTTAATTTGATAAAATTTAATATTATACAATTTTAAAATATGTATTTTTATTTAATACACTTCTTCTATATTTATTTTAATTACAATTTGTGTAACAGTATACATATTACGATATTGCAAAAGATTTATAAACAATTGCGAAAATAACATAATCAAAATGTTTGGTTTTCCCCAATAAAATAATATAATAAAATTTAATAAAACATAGTAAAACATTTTAATGAGTTTATCATTAAAAAAATATTATAATTTGATCATAGAATTTCCTGAATTGCATCAATTGACTTTTCACTTTTTGTTGCAATTGTAAAATTAAGAAAAATACATTGATCAAATTATTGCAATGAAAATTACATAAACAATAATAAATATATCGTATTTTAGTATAGTAGTTTATCTGATTTTTTATGATTTAAATGGATAGTTGTAGCAGTTAAATTTGATTGATATAAATTAATTAAACTGATATATCAATCAATAATTAATCAGATAATTATTAATTAAACAGATAAGTTTTTTTTTAATAAACAATTTAATTATATTTTTATTTTAAAATTCGAATCGTAAAAGTATTTTATTCCATATGCCAAAGATCAATAAGTTAGTTTAAATAATTAAAAAATATTTTGTATTAAATCCTTGTAGAATGTTTTGTATTGATTCCTTGTAGAATTAAAAGATAAATTAACTCAAAGGAAAAAGCTAAATTTATGAATTTGAAAAAAACACAGAGCAGGATATACTTGAGTTAATAATATTTGTAGTGGCAAATTTTAATTTGCATTTTTTATAAAAAGTTAATTTGAAGGTGAGATAAAGATTCCTAAAGTGATTTATAATAGAAATTATTCTTTATAGATTCTTAAATAATATTTCCTATTTTGTTAAGCAAATTATTTCCAGATTCCTGACATAATAAAAAAAATATCATTAACTTTTGTTAATAATACTTAATAATAACCTATAAGTTTTAATTTATTCATTTATAAAAATTCTAGAAAAAAAAGAAACAATTTTCTAATAACAAACCGCTGAGTGGTGATTTAATTACAAATTTTATTTATATAATAATTCTTTTAATTTGTACCTTAGATCTTTTGAACCACGTCACTAAATTAAATTAGTTGTTTACTTTAAAATTATATATACTTTTTTCTAATTCAATTTTAATTGCATTTATATGTCTTTGAACTGTTATTAATCTTGTTAGGAAAAGTTTTTGATATTTTATATACTTAAGATATTATTATTGTTTTTGCTTTAATGATTTCCGGGAAGTTTAGATAGTAGAAATTTTATTAAAGTTTAGTAGAAATTTTATTAAAACATTACCCAATTTTTTGTTTAAAGTTTATTTCTAAAGATAATTTTTTTTTTTGAATATAGTTCACTGATCTTTATGAAAAGTTTTACGATAATTTAAGAATATAGGTCATAAATTTTTTAGCAAGTATCAGAATATGTTAAACTTCCTGAATTTTTTTATTTTGGCAACTTTTTTAGATAAACATGAAAATGATTTTTGTTTTATCTACAATTTTGATGTTCCAATATTTAACGAGAGAAAATATACCGAAATAAAAATTAAAAACGAAATAATACTAAAAAATATAAAACTTTAGAAACACCACTATTACTTAGATCCTGTCTAAGTAAGAGTTGTGTTTCTGCATATATTTAATCATTTCAATGGAAATATTTGATTAATTCACACCAGATGTAGTTAACACTATAAAAAGCAGAGTGTGACTCGCATTCCATCTTTATTCGAAGAAGACAATCTAGCGCAATTATGAAATGGTAATATTCGGGGATCTACCACTAATGTTGCTCTTGGTTAGAGTTCTGACTTGATGGGTACTCATTGGATAAAATTATAAATATTCTGTTTCAATTTTATTAATCTAATAATACTTTATCCATTTAAGATTCAAGTACATCCGTAATTTGGTAGTATACACTATACAAAAAAAAGAAAGCCTTTGAGTGTACTAGTAGCATCACTGACCACTTATTATAAATAATTATAGAAGGAGTAAAGGAAATTGCCTTGTCAACCAACGATATAATGAATTATATAAATGGACACTTGATAAAGATTCCACTTTTGGAATACTAATGAAACCAAGATAAAGTTCTAGTTTTAGTTTCTTAAGTATGAATGTTGTACATAAAGATTAATTTAAATTATTATTATTTTTTAAATATACTCACATCGAAATGGTACAAACATAACGAAATTTTGAATTAACAATTTCACAAATATTAGTTCTCTTTAAATTTTTAACTAATTTCAAATTATTGATAGATACTTTATTTCATTTAGTTTACTTTAATTTATAAAATAAACAAATTCACTTTTATAATTAAAAATAAAAAAAATTATCTACAAATAATAATAATAATTACAAATATCTTTCCATTTAATATAAATTCAATATTTTTAAAAAAAATTAATTATTTCACTATAATTATTTTTAAAAAACACCACTTAATAGTCAAAACATTAAAACTATACAATAGTTCTTATTTGACTGATATTATTTGTGTTAACAAAATCTCAGTGTAGCAATTTTTTAATTTAATTATCTTATCAGTAATATTTAAATTCAGTTTTAAAATTTGATAGCTTTTTCGTCTTGGCGAAGTAAAAATTGCCTTATTTAATACTTAAGTTTGTATAGAATTATTCGGAAAACTATTGTACATAAGTAGAGAAAGAGTTTTTATCGAAATTTAAAGCAAAACAGAAAGACAAAGATTACAAATTTCAAATTTTGTTGCGAGTTTATAAAATTATACTAGATTTAGATTTTTTGAAGAATTACGATATACAAGCTATGAATATAAGATAATTGGATCTAAATTTCTTTGACTAATATATGGACTGGTAGTGATCGGTTAGTTTCATAAAATTATCTTAAGCATTATTTGTTGAGAAATTCATTAATATTGCTTTATAACTATCCTTTGACTAGTCCTGATAGGGTCTTATCTTCAAATTATCAGCATTTGAAGTTTCTGGAACTACTGTAATTAGGATTAGATGAATTTCGAACCATACATTTCTTTAAAGCGAAGAAACTATTAATTGCAGCATGATAATGTGGCTCTATTAGTGCGATATTTGTTGTTAGGAAATGACATCGATTGTTAGCACTTTCCCCAGTCTAAAAATCTTAGATTTAATTCAACTGTTTTATTACTAGTACTCACACAGTCCAGTAATCTTATTTAGCTTACCTCACAAAAAAAACAAAAACATTTGCTGATAAGGGCAAATTTTTATTTTTCAAAATAGTGCAATAAAATGAAGAAAGTTTTACGTTTATATTAATTGGGTTTTTGGCAGAAACTATTCGCTCACATTTGACTTGTTATATAATCAAATTTATCAATATTTAATATAGATTTTTACAACACAAAAAGATCATGTTTTTTTGTTTCAATGATCTTTAAAGTTATTAAAACCAATAACTTGGTTATCCGATTTTTTTTTTGTAAAGCCAGGTAGTAAGAATTTTGGCTTGAAATTTTTGCTAAATACAAAACAAAAACAATTTATGCTTCTAGAATCTAGACTGTCACTTATCGAAGAAATATTTATGAATATATATCATTTTGTTCGTTTTTTTGTACACAGATTAAAGCTGTTAAATAAAAAATAGCTTTATCGACAATTATATTCATTTTAGAGTGATAAGATGATATATATTGTTTAAGTTAGGAAATTATCTTAAATATTCATAAAACACATACATATTTGTAATTTCTTGGATAAGTCAGAGTCAGTATGTACAAAAAATTAACAACTATGATGGGAAAAATATTTAGTCCTGATTATAAATGAATATACAGATTTAAAATATTGGTAAATATTAATCTTATTAGGTGGTAATTTAAGAAAAAAAAACTTTTTTTTATTTTATGTTATAAGCTTTATACAAATAAAATGTTTATTCAGTTAAAATATGGTTTGCAAGACATATTACTATAATTACAAAAAGTTTAACTTTACTATAATAGTTTTTATATTTGTAGCTTGCAGACTGAATATTTTACCCAACAAAATTGTTTTTTTTTTGTTTGTTTTTGTTGTTGTTTTTCTAACATACATTTATAAACATTTACATATTTTTCTTAAATATTAATTAAATTATAATTACATAAAATTGAAACGATGAACATATAAAAGTTTGGGTCATACATCACGAAACTAAATTATTTAACCACCAAATACAGTATATTGAAAAAGTTACAAATGTGTATAATATACATATATATATATATAATACATTTTCAAAATATGTAATGAGGTTCATATGAATATGTATATATGTATTTATATTTTACACAAAATAAGAAATAGAGCCATATAAAATCAACTAAATGATTTATATAATGAGTCATTTAGATGATATTACCGACTAAATTATGAATATGAACTATTTCCTTGATATAATCCAGAACCAGAACCAGAACCAGAACTAGAATCATATGATCCACTCGATTGATAAATTCCAGATTGTGTTGGTCCATTCGATTGATAAATTCCAGATTGTGCTGGTCTATTTAATGTATTTTGTGGATAATTATATGTTTGATTTTGCATTGGATTATATGAATTATTTTGTACTATATTATTCATTGGACACATTACATTTGGTTGACAATTTGTTGGTCCAGTTGGATAACAACAATATTCTGTTGGTGGTGGTACATCAATATATTGTGGTTTTGGTTGACATAACAGCATTTGACAAACTTCACGTGGTTCACATATAGTACGAGGACAACATACAACACACGGATCAGGTACTATTGCTGAACAATATATTATTCTTGGTTCTTTGATTAATTGTGTTACCCATGTTAGTTTTGGTACACGTATCATTTTTGTTGTTTCAACAACTTTTGGTATTTGTATACGTTTACATCGATTCAAAACCCTTGGTTCATTTATTATTTTATTAATATATTGAACACGTTTCTTGCATATTAAACGTGGTGGCTGTTGTAATGTTATATATTTTGAACGTGGTGGTGGACATCTTGGTGGACATTGTGGCATAGAGTCTAAATCAGCACCTGAATAATACATTGGTTGCTACTCATATATTTATAGATTAGAAGAATACATGGAATAACTTATATATATATATATTTAGTTACCTCATTATAAGGTCCACAACAGCCTGTATCGCATGGTTGACAACATGGTATTATTTTATCACACATTTTGAATTCTAAATATATTTTAAAAAATAAAAACACTCTTATAGCTAAAATGACTATTTAGGAGAAAATCACTTTAATATATTTACATTTTATATATGAGTGAAGACCAAAAAATAAAATTTTCCAAAGATTTGTATTAGATTCCTCCAAAAATTATTTTCCCAAAATAAAAGGTAAATGATTTGGTTTTGTTTTTTTTTTTGTTTTTAGTTAATTTGGAATATAAATTTTGTTAAAATTATGCTGAAATTTTAATTTTAGAAATTTTTTATATAACTGGTTGTCAAAAGAAAACTTTGATGTTTCCTGAATTATTTGATATTAATAGATGAATAATAGATTTATATATTTCAATTTTTCAAAAATTATTATACAGTTTAGCATAAATTAGAAAAATTTTTTAATGGTTCAATGAGATTTTATAAAATACCAATATAAATTATGTTAGGACACATTAATGTCACTTTATGTTTTTTCAATTATTATTATTTACCAGTCATTATTTAAATAGTCTTCTAACATATTGAAAAAAAAAAAAGTTTTCAATTAATTATTTTAGGATTCTTAAGTAAAAAATCATTAAACTATTTTATATAAATATTTTTATTTTTGAAATATATCATGCATCATGCATAAAAATTTATTTATTACTTTTTATTATTTTAAACATGCAATATTTTTTATATAATCAATTTTTAATTTTAAAAACTTATTTATTATTTTTATATAAATTGAAATTATGTTATTTATCTTTTAGATTTTTAGGTTTTTTGATCAACAAAAATTTTTCTCTTAATACACAAAAATGGTTCTTTTTATTTTAATTTACAAAAATTTATGTTTTTTAAATGAACCAATCTATAATTAATTTATAAATTTTGTTAAAAATATATATAAAGTTTTCGTTAAAACCATATAATAATTATCAATTGTAATTGTACAAAATAATAATATTAATATTAAATTAAAATCATAAAAAAAATATGCAAAATTATAATAAGAAATTAATAAATTAATTAGAAATAATATAATTTTTGTGAATTTCTATTTTGGGAAATTTAATCATTTTAAAAATATTATCATTAAAAAATTACATATTAAGAATTTTTTTTTTCTTTAAAGCAAAAAATATAATTTAAGGATAAATTATAATTCTGAATTAATTTTAATTTAGTCGATTTTATGCGTATAATATTATGTTTGTTAACAGTTTGAACTAATTTAAATTTTATTTAGTATATTTTATGATTTACAATTTATTTATTGTTAAATATATTTATATAAGAGATTTAATTTAAAATAATTTTGGTTTTTTTTGAATATTTTGAATATTTTTTTACAAAATTTGCTAATTTATAAATTTTGTTTTGCATATTTATGATATTTTCTTGTCTGGACTTTCAAATGTAAATATATTATTATTCATATTCTCAGATTTTAGTAATTGATGTGGTGACATTAACATCGGTAATATAGTAAATGTCTTTAATTCTGGCATTTGTATATTAAGCTGAAAAGATATATGAAATTAAATATAATAATTCTTGATAAATGAATATAAATTAAATTTAATGTCGAAAGGATATTAATACATATTAAATTTTATGAAATAATCTGATAAATTAACTAATTACCGAATCAACTTTATCTAATTTTTCATCATGATCAATACTAGTCCAAACAGGGTCACTCCAAAATGGTACAACCTAAAATTATAAAAAAAAATGTTTTTTTTAAATTTTATTAGTTATTTTATTAGCCTGCCAACTGTAAAAAAGTACGAATATAAATTAAATTTATATATACTTACATCAGATGGTGGTGTATCTGGTTTAGGTGGTTCATAAACTGGACAAACTGATGGTATTTTTAATAAATCAAATATGTCATCATTTTCACTATATTTAATATTATCCATAAAATAATTTAAATCATGATTATCCCACAGTTTTGATACATCAATTGTTGAATTACAAAATCCATTGGATTTTCCAATAATACCATTTTTTATACCATTACCAATAACACCACCACTATTACCAAAAATAGATATACCATCATCATTTTCATGAATGCCATTTAAGCTGTTATTGAATGATGTATTGCCATTTAAATTACTTGTTAAATTTCCAAAACTTATATTCATATCAATTGATGATGTTGCTGTTGAATTAAATGAATTTTGAAATGAATTTTCTTTATTACAAGAAGATGATATTTGCTTATGATGTTGACCATTTAAATTAATTGGTAAACTTTTTCGTTGTAAACCAGGTGGAACACTAACCGTATTCGATATAAATGTTGTAGTATTAGGTTGTTTTAATTGAAATTGATTATTAATATCATTGTTATTACTATTGTAAATTGGCAATGACCGTCTATTATACGTTGCTAATGGTTGACGAGTAATTTTTTCGTCTAATTTTGAATTATTTGTAATTATTGGTTGTTGTTCAACTCTTGGTGATTGATTATTCTTTATTATATATGATACAACTTTTAACAAAAAAAAATTTTAATTAAATTTTTAGCATTTTAATTAATAATATTTTTATAATTATTTTACTTACATTCTCCTTGTTTTACAAGTCCAATTTCACTTTGTTCCTGAGTTTGACCCAACTCACAAGTGAATATATCCGAATGTGCACATATAAGTGTGTATAAATTTGGATATCCTAATGAAAATTGAATTTTCAAATTTATGATATAATAAATTTTATAATTATATAATATATAATATAATATTACCAAATTCAAAACAATCTCCGAGACTAATTTGTAGACAATTTTTAATATCCGATAAATTCATTGATTTTGGTTCCAGAAATTTTATAATATTTATTATGAATTTCATTAAACGTGTTAAACCAACATATTTTATATCAGAACTATCAACTTTAAACTATGAAATTGGATGAAAGTAAATTTTAATAAATTTGATATTATTTTATAAAATTTACCTCAATAGCATGTTTCATTGTAATAATATTATTCTCATTAATTGTATCATTATAGTTAATTGAAAATGCATTAATAAGATCAGTTATAGGCATCCAATCTTTACCATATTCTAAAATAATATTACATGCTTGGTAGGAACGATTACGGAAAACTGAATCCTCTTTATGGCAAATAATCCAGAGTAATTCATCTGTATCAATAATCTGTGTATCAGAAATATAAATTATTAAAAACAAAATTGTCCGTACTATTAATAAATAATTCTTACTTCAATATATGGTAAATTCTTAATTGCATCAATAATATTCGGATATCCTAAAATTTGACTTTGAATTTGATAACCGAATTTCTTTTTATGTAAATTTAACACATCTTCTAATTTCATACATGTTTTTGATGATGTTGTAACCTTATGTATTAAATCCTCAATTTGTTCAGCGAAAACACGTCGTGCAATTTTCGATGTTAAAAATATTTTCTTATCTTCATCATTAGTAAACTCAATTTCAACAATACCTTGTATTGATTCCATTAAATCAGCTAATTTTAAAAAACCATAATCACTTAAACGACATTGATAACCAAAATGATAATGATATGATCGTACAAATTTTTGAAATAATATTGAATAATTTGGTGCATTACGAAATAATTCAACAACTTCAGCAGCAAATACGCAAGTTTTTTCAACTTCAATTGAAGTTTGCTTACGTTTTGGTATTGATATTAATATATCTTTACCATTTTGTACTGTTGTCATTACAACAATATTTGAATTTGCTAAACCATCAAGTATATCAAATAAAGAACAAACACCATAATCGGTTACATCAAAGTGCCGATTTTGTGTTTGAGCAAATATTTCTGATAATTGTGAAAGTAATATTGATTTATTGCCTTGTGTACGCAATATTCGTAAAAGATCAGTAGTAAAACGGCGAATTTGTGCACGGTGTGTTAATGTTATTTGACGATTTTCACCATCTCCCATAATCTAAAATTATATTTAAAATTATTGAAATTACATTTGTTAATTTTAACTTTAATGTCAATTGATGTAATTTTAAATTATAAATTAGATATAATCTAAATTATTGAAATATCAAATACAGATAATTGTTAATTAAATATAATTTGTAAATTAATTACCTGAACTACATATGATAATGCTTCAAAAAGTTCTATTAATTTTGTATAACCATAATCAGCTACACGACATTGTTTACCAAAATGATTATGATATGCTGGTATAAAACGGTTAAATTTCATTGTTGATTTTGGTGACATTTTAACTAATTCAATAACTTCTTTAGATATTTGATATAATGGATCTGCAGTTGTACCACATTTTGAATAAAAACGATTACCAGCACCATTGTTATTATTATTATTATTATTATTAATAGCAGCTGGTCCAATATCATTAACTAAACCATTAATTTCTTTACCAATTATAGTCAAATCTGGTTCAAGCCAAGACAATATCTTAATACCATAATTATTTGTGGTAATTTGTAAACCATTAACACAACAAATTAAATGTTCTAAATTAACACCATTATCATTTGGACATATTTGTATACCTAATTCACCAGCAATACAATGTACTAAACTAGTAATTGGTATATCACCAGTATGATTTTTTAATAATGGATATGCAATTTGTCGTAATTGGGATATTGTCATATATACATTCGGTAATGGTTCAATATCTTGTTCAGCCCATCCTTTATGTTGTTCACGTTGAAAATGTATTGTACAATATGGAACGCTTTCTTGTAAACATTCTGGATTATTTTCAATTGAATTTATAAAATCCGGATTTAAAGTAATAAATTTTTCTTCAGTTTTATCTGGTGTTATTGTGCATATATCTTGCATTTTATATAAATCAAGTACACTAATTGATGTTTTAAAACGTGATTGAAATAATTCACGGAATTTATACATTGGTAAGGTGCAATATGGTACATCCTATATTAATATATATTAAATTATGATTTATAAAAAATTTCATTAATTTCATAATATTTTTAATAACCAGATTTTACAATTTATTTCTAAACTAAATATTTCCAGGAATTTTAAATACTTTCTTGTAGAAAGGTATTGACAGCAAAGAAATTAATTATTTAACTAAACTGGTATTTAATGGTTTCATTGAAAAAAACCTTGTGATTTTCTTTATTTCTTAATTATTAAATATATTATTTATCTTAATTTAAATCGGAACTAAATTTCGCATAAGAAAAATGAACGGATACTAAAATTAAGAACCAGTTATTATAATAAAAGTATTGTCCTTCTTAAAAAGAAACATGTGAAAAAGATATTAATAATTTTATCATGTAAGTTTATTTAAGTTTTTCGTAAATAAAATTAAAAATAATAATAGTTTCAATATTAATCAACATATAAACTGTTCATTAATATTGAAATTATTATATAAGTTATTACTAAAGAAAATTCTTGACATACAATTACATGTTTTTTTGTTCCAGATCATACTTTAATTATTGTGATATTGTCTCAATTTCAGTCCGGGGCATCGATACTGGTCTAACTTTTAAAGGAGTACCATTAATAAAATTATAAGAATGCAATTTTTAGAATAACGAATGTGTCAGTCATAAAGGCATTACCTTATTGCAATTAATCTTTCTTCACTATAAAGAAATTTATGGTTCGGAATCCATATAAAATTAGTAAGGCAATAGAATGTTATAAAAACTACAAGTACACATAATTCTGTACTTGAGACCCTATAGTCCCACGGAAAGTGAATAAAGGATGACTAACTAACTAAAAATATCTTTCTCAAGCCCATAAAAACCCTAAAACCAATATTTTTCAAAATCTATTATTAGTACACCCTTCATATGGTATATGAAAATTTTCATTAGATGTATTTGATACTAATTCTTGAAATATTATTTTCTATAAAACCATGAAAGTTTTAATTCAATTCCCGGCGTAATTTTGTTGAGCAATCCTATTTGCAATTTATTCAAATTGTTTTGCCTTATGTATAATTTACCTTTAGTAGCCCAGCTACTTGACAGCGTAATGTATTTATTTCAGTTAATGATGAATCTCTAGTATATGATACAACCATTCTCTTGTGACCAATTTTTTTACGATGTAAATTTGCAACAACCTGTTTAGCAAACTATAAAAATAATATAACAAATTACAAACACAATCGAAAATAAAACGCAAAAGTTATGAAATATTACAATTTGAATTATAGAACTTACATATAAATCGGGCACTGTAACCTTAGCGTAAGAGCTGCCTTCAAAAATCAATGAAATAACTGGTGTTATTGGTTTTAATTGATTTAATAAAAAGCTTCTTAAATTTGCTTCTTCCACTGAATAATCCAAATTATTTATTTGTAATGTAATTTGTTGATTGGCTGAATCTAATTTACAAATTTCATTACCAATATTACCAACACAATTATTAATACTAGATGAATTTGTAGTAGTAGGACAATATAATGGTGATGATGATAATTTAATAGTTGATGATTGTGTTGGTGACGGACCATTATTTAAACTAGAATTTAATGAACTATTATTACTGGAAGAACTATTATTGTTATTATTGTTATAATTTGTAACATTAAATCCTGTTGATGATTCTGAACGATCATATAATCCTTGTGGAAAATTAATTGTACTTTGTGGATTTTGATAAATTGTTGGATATTGTGGTTGTTGCGATTGTAAAAGGCTTAGTTGCTGTTGTTGTTGCTGATAGTTTTGAATAGCTGCATTATCACTACTATTATTATTAAGATTTAATGGTACTGCATATGGTCGATTTTGATATGGTGTATAACGATTACGATTGAAACAAGCACTAACACCACCATTATAACTATTTATTGTTTGATATGGTTGATAAAATTGTTGATTGTAATGATTATTAATTAAACTAATATTTGATGGAATTCTACCATTATTTATACCCATATAATTATTATGTTGCTGTACAGTATATTTACCAATTGATACATTTCCAGAATTATTATTAATACTTTTTATATTCATATTATATGATTGTGTACCAAAATAACGTGTTGGCATACAAATTAAATCATTTGCAGATGATATTGGTGATGTATTTATTAAATTTTCATTATATTTTTTAATTGTATTTAAATTATTATTATACAATGGATAATTATTTAAAAATGTTATTGGTTCTTCAAGAAGTTGACTGCTATAACAAAATTTATATATTAAAAAAAAAACAATTTTTTTTAATTTAATTATTTTTAATTATACTATAAATTTGTGATTTTCCTTTACCTATAAAAATTATCTGCCATTTTCGTAGATGGTTTATTGAATTTGTTTTATTTGTCAATGAATAACCTGTAACAAATTAATAAAATTTGCTGATTGATCATTAAATAATATGGATAGCAATAAAGCTTACTAATAATTTAATTTCTTAGATTCATTTTAGGCTAAATATTTACTATAAGTAGCAATCTACACGACTAATTTTTATTTACAGTTAAAACTTACTTCACTTATAGTTTATGTAACCTAAAATATCGAATTTAGAATTATCAAAGATATTTTATACTAAAACTCAATTCAATACCAATCAAAATTAACAGTACATTTTTCATTCTTTCTAACAGTAAATTAAATAAATTCTTACCTTTTTTATATAAAAAAAAATTAATCCGAAAAAAAGTAAATTTAAAACGTCCAAAAAAAAAGTACAATATTAAAATAATTTTAATTAAACAATAATTATTTTTTAAAAAAAGTCCTTTTTTTTTGCGTAAATTAACAAAATAATTTATTTTACTTATAAATTTAAAATATTTTTTTTTTTGTAAAAAAAAAATTTAATTTTTTCTATGCACGTTAATTTTTTTTTTAATATTTGACGGTAGGTAACACTTTAAAATTTATATTCAATAATTTAATTGAAATTAATTTACAAATTAAAAGAATAAATTAAATTTATATTAGTTATTACGTCGAAATTAATTGGTTTATTTAAAATTTTAATTTTACTTTTAAAATTTTTTTATTCGAATTTCAACTTGTTGAATTTACATTTAAAAAAAATGATTATAAATTGCACCAACATACTGCACCGCTGCACGTATAAAAAATTTATGATGACAAGATATTACTTGTAATTGGATTTATAATGTAAATTTAATTGAAATTTCTTTGTTTGATGAGTTTTTCCCGCCATTTTCGGGAATTGTAAAGAAAGTATCGAAAACGAATTAAGTATCATATACAAAAAATATTCTTGACATTGCAAATCAATCAATAGACGTGCTCAGAAAATTTTTTGTTTTTCTTTCAAGATGAGAAAATTTTATGATTTCTTTTTATCAGTTCTCACTGAAAATAAACATTTTTCATGAAATATTGCAGTATTTTAAATAACTTATTTCATATAAATTGGCTATTATTATTTTGGAAATCATAATATTACGAAATAAAATATGAATTTAATATTTTGTTTAAAATTTTTATTTATTTAATTTAAATTAAAATTAATACGCAAAGAAATAATTAATAAATGAAAAATAAAAGAATACATAAAGTCTAATAAAGTATTTTGAATTGAAGAGTAAGAAAACTACTTTAAAATAAAAAATATGTTTCTCAGCAAATTTAATTTAATTGTTTAATTAACTCTTGCTATAAAATTATTCATAGATGAATTGTTCTCATTATTTTCACCATTACCAATATCTTTTTGTGAATTTTTGAAATTATAATCATCAAAACTACTAATTAATGGACGTATTTTATTATTTTTACTCGTATTTTCAGATGATTTCGAACGTAAATTTGATTTATTGGCTACGCAACTAAGTGGTGTTCTTTTAAAATTATTATCTTCTGTCAAATTATTTGTTTCTATTGATTTCTTTGGTGTTGAAAATATTTTTACATCACGATCTTTATAAATTGACATTTTATTAGTAGCAGCTGCAATTCGCCCACTTGATCTTGTTTTACGTCTTGGTGGATTTTTAATACGTTCCAATTGTTTATTTTGTGGTTTTTGTAATTCATTCAATTTGAACTTTTCCAGTACCGATTCAAGTCCAATTATATTTTCTGATGATACATCTGCAGGTGTATCATCAGAAAATATAATTGGAGTTCTATCCACCCCGATTGTTGGTGACCGTGGGTCAATTGGAGTGGATTTAATTTCACTCGGATTTGATGTGACTTCTTGTGTTTCTTCAATTCTTGTTGATTCTTTTGCTATTTCAGTATTCGTATCTGGTACATCAATAAATAAATCAGAAAATGTATCATTTAAATTAAGACTTTTATCAGCTGGATTATCCTCAATAGTATTTGTTTCATTAAAAAAAATTGGTGTACGATTTATAAATGTACTTGGTGATCTAGGATCAAAAATATTGCTACATTTTAATCCTTTAAGTAATTTCTTTTTAAAACTTTCAGTTTTTAATGGTTGAATGGGTGTAATTGGTTCTTCAGGAATCTCATTAAAATTTTCCCCAGTACAATATGCATCTTCACTTGAACTAAATTCCTAAAATTTAAAAATTTTTTTAAAATTTGAAGAAATATTATATATTAATAACATACATTTAGCGGTGTTCGACAAATATTTGGAGATCGAGGATCTGGGTTATTCATATCATCATAATAATCTGTTCTCACTGTAATTGTTGTTAGATTTTTAGTTGGTGTTTCTGGCAAATATTCAACGCCCCCTTTACTCTGTTTCGATCCCATTTATTAGTTTATTTCTAATAATTTTAAAAACAGATATGAAAATATTAAATTATATCGTTTTTATGTCAAACTGTATGCTTTTTTAATTTTTATTAAATTCTTTGTGTCAACTTTGTACTTTTAAAGTTCAAACGGCTTTCAGTGTTTTTTTTAAATTGTTTGTAAGGAAGTTGGTTGCGCTGAAATATGTTACATTTGGAAAGGCGTTGATTTAAATTTTAAGAACAGGTAAATAAGTTCTTCTGGGGTATATAATTTATAAGTTCAAATTGCTGGCAAATTAAATTAATTATTTGATTATTATATAAAGCTAACTATTATATCAAGTATATGTATTTCAAATGAACAGAATGTTTTTGAAATTTCAAATTAATGGCAATATTTAAAACTTTTTGCATTTATATTTTTTATTTACATTTTAGCTTGGTCTATCGCTGAGTATGTCAGCGAAATGATTTTGTTTACTGGGTACATTGTTTGTCGTTGCAATTTGCTATAGGGTACAGTTTCAGGTATTAGTATTTTCATCTGGCAACAATTGACGGACGACCTTAAGTTCCACAAAAAAAACAGAGAAGATTCGTGCGTCTTGTTATTTCTCTATGTGATTTATCTTGAATTTTTCACAATAAAAAGCTACTTTAAATATTTATTTTATTAAAAATTAGTAAATTAATGAATAATGTATCGATTTCATGTGAAAATCAAATATTTAAAATGGTGAAAAGTGATTTAATTCTGTGCTAAATAAAATTCTTAGCACTGTGAACTAAAAAAAAAGTCGAAGTTTTTTTTTTTTTTAAGAAAAATGGCGTCCGATAAAAAAATTATAACTTGTGCAAATGATCCAAACTTTGCAATTATTTGTACATTTTTCCACAAATTTTCAAAACCATTAAATCTTGGTCATCCAAATATACAATTACTACAAGAATGGCTAGAAAATTCAGAAGAAGGTAATGAAAAATGTTTAGTTGAAAATATAAAATTGTGTTTTGCTTTTTTATGGGAATTGGGTGTCATTTTCTTGTATATTTTTTTCTTTCATTCTAAAAAATGTTGTGTGCTTCAAGGCAATTTTTGTTGTGTTTTGGTATTTTTCCGGAAAATAAATGAAAGCAGATAGATGTCAACAATGTTGTCAAAGTTTCAATTTTGTTGTTGATATGTTCCAGTCAATCTCCGGAATGAATCCGGCTGTTATTGTTAATTAATTGTAAAGGATTTAGTAAATAATAAATATATGCAACTTTTATTATTTGCATATTCAATTTTTTTATCTAAGAATAAAGTGTTTGATAATCAGAAATAGCTAATATTTATGATCTAAAATAGTTTATTATAATTTTGACAGTGTATTTTTCGTATTTAATTTGCTTTTGCATCAATATAAATTTGTAATTAAATGTAGTTAACAAAAAATAAACTAAAAAATTTTAATAATTCAATATAATTCCAATGCGTTACAACATATATTTAGGCACTTATCAAAACTAATAACAATTTACTTGATCAAATATCTAACTATGTACCAAAGATTCAAATTCCCAATTCTAAGTAAATGATAATTATTTCGAAATATTCATTCCAATTGTAAAATTCCTGAAAATTATTAATAAATAACCGGCAGAAATGTATCCGTTCATTCATAAATGTTGATTATATGAAATAATAAAATGCAACAAATGGGGAGAAGTTCAAAATGGCTATCAATATAATAATTAATTATATATAAATATATAATTAATTATTATATTAATTAAAAAATTTGGTTGATAATTTGTTAGCATAAGTTTCTATTAAATAAATATAACAATTAATATTGAGGCTAATTTTAAAGTAGAAAATAAAAATATTTATTGTTAGTAATAAATGGAAAATTTGGAATACTACTTATAGGCTCATCGTACAATAATTTTAAAGTTTTTAATTCTTTTAAATTAAAATTCGAAATTAATGTATTTAACCTTTTAATATATTTAATTATTGTATATTGCAGTATCAGCAGGTTTAAAACAATTGCACATAAAATTATTACGGAAGTTACGTAAAACTGTTCATGAGACAGCATGGGAGACAGCCTTAAGTAAATTTTGTTGGTTCTATTCGGCTCAAGATGCATGGGAAATTGAACGCTTTGGTTATAAAAAAGCAAGTTTAAGAGTCAAATTACGAGTACTCCGGGTATATTTTAAATTTATTTTTATATTATAATAATTTACATACTTATAATAATTATATAATTTTAGGAACTTGTGGAGAGTCAATTTGAACGCAACGGTAAATTTCGAACAGTAACGCAAACAATGAGTGCTGATGAATTACGTACTGAACCAATTGGTCGAGATAAACTTGGCCACTCATATTGGTTAGCACAAGATCCTGATTGTAATTTACGTGTATTCCAAGAACATTTAGATGAAGAAATATGGCAAGTTGTAGCAACAAATCGTGATGAATTGGTAACATTAATTAGTCGATTACGTGGAAATGAATTTGTATTGCCATCATTGGTTGGTGCAGTTGATGAAGATAGTAGCAGTAATAGTTGCTCGGGAACTATTATAAAACCACCACCGCCGGAAGAACGTGATGAAAGCCAAGATGATGACACAGCAATAATACATCATAAAGGTGATAAAAAAAATGTAATAACAGATGACAATGAAGAGAAAATTAACGAGAAAATTCCAAATATTAAAATAAAATTTGATAAAATTGTGGAGAATAACGATATTGGGAATATTGATAAAGTAAATTCAACTACGAGAGAAGAAAGAGACAATGAAAGTGATGAAGAAGAAGATTATGAAGAAGGTGATGAAGATGATGATGATGAAAATATTAGTGAAGGAGAAGAAGATGATAATATTAATGAAGATAAATCGAATAAAATAGAAAAAAAGAACACTCCAAAAAATCTCAAAATAGAATCAAATAAAAGAACATCTTCCAAAAGTACCGAAAATGATAAAAAAGTTAAAGTAAGCATTAAAAATATCTATCTAATTTATTTATTTTCAATATATAATAATTTCCAGCCTTTGATAATCAGTCAATCAAAGATTACATCCTCTGCAATAACTCCTGACGATAAGTCCACAACTTCATTAACATTATCATTATCTAAGAAACGATCTTTAGCAGATATTGAACAAGATGTAAAAGAAACTGAAGATATAGCAATTGTTAAAAAAGCACGTCCAACACTTTTGGATGCTAAACGGCAAAAAAATATCAGTAAATACGAAAAATTTAAAGATGATTCTGAAGATGAGGATGACGATGAAGGAGATGGTGATGATGATGAAGAAGAAGAGGGTGAAGAAGAGGATGGGGAAGAAGAAGAGGTAGATGATGATGATGAAGGTGAAGAGGAAGATTCTGAAGACGATGAAGCAGTTGGTAAACCAATTGAAGAAAAAGTTTTAATTGTTAAAGGTTTAGGAAGTGGAAAAGATTGCAAAAGTAGTTTTCAAGATTTCTATAATCAACCAAAATCACAACAATTTGATGAAGAAAATATAGTTGGTGATGTAATTGTAGAAGATGTTCTTTATGTTTGTGGTGAAGGTTGGGGCGTTGAATCTTTGGTTGGTAATCCAAATAAAGAGAGTGAGTCAAAATCACCACCAAAAGCAACGTTTTACTTCGGCCAAGCAGGTTGTTTAAAATTAAGCCCCGTTAAAAAGAAACCAATTGCCGATACCCCAAATGAAACCATTGACGACGCCAAACCATCACTTGTACTTGTTGAACCAGTTAATGACCAAAATAAGGATATATACGAGTCGACTTCTAGTAAGCAAGAAATTTTGGATAATACCACTTTGAAAAATGGTGAAAATGAGATTGAAACTAATATAAATAGAATATCAGAAGAAAATTTTGAAAACCATACAAATAATGAACCTATATTATCTCAGAAACGATCTTTATCAGAAGACGAAACTAAGACATCAAGTAAAAGTGAGAATGATAAATTAAATCTGCTACCAATTGAATGCTCGCGTATTCTTCTATCTGATTTTGAATCACTAAAAGTTGAAAAAGTTTTTTCTGAAAAAACAGAAAATAAAATTTCGGAAAATACAATACCTAAAACCATTTCACAAGTTGAAAGTTTTGAAACAAATAAAAGTGCTTCAATTGAATCGTCCTCGAAAAGTTCGAATGAATTAAACGAAATTTCCTCACGGTCTATAGAGAAAATAATAAAAATTCCTGAAATTTTAATCACTAATAATGAAGCAATAGATCCTATCAGAGAATCTGAAAAAAATAAAGAGCAGAATAATGTTAAATTAAATTCACCAAAAAATATAAAACAAGTAACTAATTTACCTGAAAGTGTCCCCGGAGCTGAAATTTCAAAGACTCCTGAAGAAATAAAAAAAATTACTGAAGATATTAGTTATTGTAATACAACAAACCCGGTTCAGATGAATAAAATATCTGAAAATATCGAAAAAATCAAGGAAATTTACGAAGAAAATACTCAAGAAAAAACTAATTTAACAGATAAAGATGAAACGGACAAAACTGAAGTATTCAAAAGGGATAATAAAGTAAAAAAAAATGATGCTGTGAATTCTATATCAACAGACTTAATACCAGAAAAATATACAGACGTTTCTCTAAAGAACCCGCTAAAATTTAAACCAGATTCTCCAAGACCTGTTTACGATTCTTCCCAGCTAGGAGAATCTTCAGAGGCCGAAAAAATGACACGATCATTGCAAGATAAAATATGTTTGGTACCTGCAGAGAAGTCAATGCAATATTCTTTCACTAGTGAAAAATTAACAGAAAAGTCTTTCAAAATCAAAAACTCTACTGAAGATATAATGAGCCCCGAAAAATTCACTCAAGCTTCCAAACAGGTTGAAAAAAATTCAACGATTGTTAATTATCCCGCAGTGCAAAATTTATCAGAAGGTACCAAAATACTCAAAAGAACGGAGTCAGAGGAAAAATCTGAAATAACCGAAAGAACAGCACAAGAATCTGTTTTAGCTTTAAATATAGTTCCTCAATCACCTACAATGCCTAAACAAATATTCTCTTCCGAAATTTCAATTTCAAAAGCTGAAGATGTAACAAAGTCCCAAAAAATTCCGCTTCCATTAATAGCAAACCGTAAGAGACGTTTAAGTCCAGCTCCTGAACATAATTCAAGCCATTTACCGCCAGTTGAAAAACCTCGGCGAATCTCTGAAAGTTCTGAGACAGATTTAAATTCCGAAAATGTTGATGGGGAATTTATGGAAGAAGAAGATGGAAATCTGGGGGATGATGTTGGTGGGAAACGTGCACGATTTCGTTTAAAAATTGTGAATACAGATTTACGAAAAAAAATAGAAGAACAACGAAAAATTACTAGCAAAGATACTGGGAGTAGTAGTAGTGGAGAAGAGGAAAGACCACGTAAGAAATTGAGTCCGCGAAAACCATTTACCAAAAACATAATGGAAGAAACAACTAAATCTTTAGAAAAAATTGACAATGAAATAAAATCTGATAAATTAGAGTTAGACGTTAGAAAAAGTAAAACCCTCGAAACATTACAGTCTCTTAGTGTTATAAAATCAAGTGAAGCGGATAAAACTGCGGATAATATTACTACCAAGAACCAAATAGAACAAAAAATAGAATATTCATCATCAAATCAAAATATCAAAGCAATTAAACTTCCAGAAAAATCACTGTCAACAAAACTATTCAATAAAAAAATTAGCCCAAATAAGTTAGCTGATAAAATAGAATTTTTAAAACAATCAAAAGAAAAAAATTTGGGAAAAAATATACCTTCCAGCAGTGCAATAAACGAAATTTCAACAATAGCTGGCAAAGAATTTGTTGCAACAATAAAAGAAGAAGCAATGACAATCAAAAAACGTATTAGTCCAAAGAAAATTGAAGATAAAATTGAAATACTTAAACAAAATATTGAAAAAACGAGTAATTTTACTAACCCACAAAAAACTGAAAATATAGAAATTCAAGATGTAGGTCGGGCTCGAAAACGTTCAAGTCCACCGAAGAAAATAGATGAAATATCCAAAGACATAAAATCATCTGTATTATCTGCGCTAAATCCAACAACTGAAATATCAAACAAAATACATACGAGTAAACTACGACATGATTCAAAGAGTGGAGAGAGCGATGAGGAAATTCCTCGTAAGCGAACAATAAGTGAAGAATCAAGTGATATAAAAGCAATTATTGTAAATTTGAATGAAAATAAAAAGAAATCATTTGAAGGACATTCGTCAGCTGATGAAGATCGGTCAAGAAAACGTACAATATGTGAAAACCAATCACCCGAACAGATAACTCAACAGCCGGTAGAGAAAAGCAGTAAAACTGAGGAAGTAAATGCTGTGCAACCAGAAAATTTAGAATTTAATACGAAAAAACGTGAAGCGGCACGGAAGATCGCTGAAGACAAAATGAAAATAGAGCTTCGAAATTCCGAGGAGGATGAACGGCCGAAAAAGCGGACAATAACAAGTGGAAGTACAGGTCAAAATGAAGTGAAGAGATCTGAAAAATTTAGTAAAATTGAGAAAGCAATTTCTGTATCGGCATCAACTTCAAGCTCAGAAAAAATATTGCCGGTAAAAATCTTTTCAAAATCTCATATTAGCCAGGAACAAATTGTCCCCGAAGATCTATCGACGAAAAATTCAACACAATTTCCAATTAACAAGAAGAAGACAGTAATGCCTGGAACTACTGAAGAACGAGTTAAAATGAAATTTCCACAAAAAGATTGTATTGAAACAAGTGATAAAAAATTAAAACTGAGTTCTATTGTGTTACCAACTTCAACTGAACAACAAAAAGAAATTATAGCTCCACATAAATTGCAGATACAGCCGTCAGTCGAAATACAAAAACCAGATCGGGAAGTAATTCGGAATACTAAGGGAGTTACTTCACCCGTTCCAAACTGTACAGAATCAGAAGACGAACGACCCCGAAAACGTACTATTAATACCGATACGTGTTCGCCAAAAGATCGTTCATTAAATGAAATTAAAAAAGACAAAATGGAGGAACCACAAACGATGAAAAGTTTTGTTTCCTTACCAGAAAAATTGAAGTTTATTGAACGAAATGAGGACAAAATAAAAATTGTAGTTAAAACTTGTTCTATACCAGAAACTACACCCAGTTTACCAATTTTGTTCGAGAGAATAGTTTCCGATAGAGTTAGCCCGGAAATTGTGAAAATGTCAACGATAAAAACTACACTTAAAAAACATACAGACGCCACTAAAAAGTCCGCTACCACATCCGTGAAAAAATCATGTTTTGAAGCAGCTAAATTATTAGATGATCCAATTGATGCTAATAAAAATGAAATTATACCTTCAGTGGCTGTAAAAACACGACACACCCGCCGTGCTGGAGATACTGAGCCACTTTTGGAACTGACATTAGCCCAAACCAAACGGAAAAGTAGGCAAACAATTAGCCAAACACCAAAAAAAATACCTACATCAGCGTCTGCATTATGCCCAGTTCCTATAGGTAAAAAAGCTAAAAAAGACGATGATACAGATGATAAACTAGAGTTTGTTGAATGCAAAATTGAACCCAAGGATGAAAAAGTAGAGGAAAACAATTATGATGAACAAAAATTAGAAGAAGAAAATCCACTTGAGAAAGTACTTGGAAGTGCAAAGAAAATTAATGAAAAATCTACAAACAATGCGAAGAAACTATCAGTCACTGTAGCGACTGTAAAAGAAACTCCGTCTAAGACGAGTGGTCGACAACAACGTCGTAAACGAGAAATTGATACAAGCAATATTATTGATACAGAATCCGAGGTAACACCTATGCGACAATCTCGACGAATTGCTCAATTAAAAATTCGTGAAGAAGCTGAAAGACGAAAACTGGAAGAAATAGCTTTGAAAAAAATGAAAGAAGATTTAAAACGTAAGAAAAAAGAAGAGAAAAAACAATTTAAAGAAGATCCAACAGTAGTGACTGAACCATCAGAATCTGAATCCGATTATAAAGATGACAGTGATATCGAGTTGAAGAAAAAGTTTGAGAAAAAGAAAAAAGGCAAAAAATCTGGTTGGAGTTCTGGATCAAATGAAGAAGACGATCATGATGTTGACGACGATGACCTTTTTAAATATCCAGCTTCAGATCACGGATCACCATTATTCAAATCAGACCATGAATTTTCACCAGAATCTGATATTGAGGACGAGTCCCAAGTAGTGCCTTTGAAACGCGCTCGTACCGCACGAAAAGAAGGGGAAATTTTAGATCAATTAAGTGGAGTGACGGAACGTGATATAGATGAATCATGTCAAAAATGTGGTAAAAGTGATCATCCAGAATGGATTTTACTTTGTGACAAATGTGATAAAGGTTATCATTGTTCATGTCTATCACCAGTGTTATTTATAATACCTGAAGGTGATTGGTTCTGTCCGCCATGCCAGCAAGAACAATTAATCGCGGCTTTGGAAAAACATCTACAAGAATTTGATAATTTAATTTTAAGTAAAAAATTGGAAGAGGAGGAAAGAATAAAAACGCTTGAGTTGGAAGCCGCAGAACTTGAAAGACAAAAAGAACGTGATGCATTAGAAGCTGCTGAAAATGAATTAGAAAGTAAAAATGGACACAATAAGAAATCGTCGGAAGGAACTGGAAAGAACCGTAGACGTAAAGCAAATGATAATCCATGTAACGATAATTCCAAAGATACAGAAACCGGAACAGAATCTAGTGATTTTAGTAGTGATGACGATAGTAATTCACGAAAAAAACGTAGTGAAAGAAGAAATCAACGAAAAAAAGATCGTAAAAATATATATCGCAAAAAGATGGGTAGAGAAGGATCAGTAAAAACGTCAGCATCCAATAGTAGTGGTAGTGAAAATAATAGTAACAGCTCTGCGACTGACAGTGATGACGAACCAATTTATAAATTACGCAAACGGCGGCAAACGAACATCAGTTATCGTTTTAATGATTATGATGAATTGATAAATAGAGCTATTAAGAAAGATGAAAATCAAGGCGTTATTTATTCCGACGATGCTGGTGAGGATGAAGAAGGCGCTGGAAATTTGGGACGTGGTAAAGATATTTCAACAATTATTGAAGCTGATAAGGAGGAGAAAGCAAGGCAAAAGCTGAAAGATGATGAAGAGAAAGGTATATCGGATAATCCCAAAGACAAAGATGAAAATTCAAAAACAAGAACAGATGATGATTCCGGCAGTGATTTCGAGCCGTTAAAAGCAAAACAGAAAACCTTGGCTAATAAAAAGCAACGTAAAAAGAAAAATCGCAAACTTAATTGCTTGGATATAAGTTCCGAAGATGATGGTTCCGATGAGGATTTCCGAACCAGTTCGGAAGAGGATGATGATGATGAATCATTTTCAGTTTCAAGTGGTAGTGATAGCAGTTTAGAAATGTATCGAAGACGGTCTAAGAAAGGCAAAAATTCACGTAAATCTTCAAGACGTGCGGCACGGGAACGTAAAAAAATACGTGACTTTGTCGTTGACGGTTCTGATGATACTGATGAAGAGGAAGAAAAACCAAAATTAAAGAAAAAACGTAAGCAGGTAGAAAGTGAATTTTCAGAGTCAGATTTAGATGACGATGACGAGGATGAATTATCTGAAGATTTAGATAGTGATGAGTTATGTGATGACGATAGTACAGACAGCGATCAGAGTGGCTGGCGACCAAGTAAACGCAAGAAGCAAAAAACAGCCTCAGCACAAAAGAAAAAAGTAGCTGGAAAATCAGGAACTGCAGCCAATACCACTGGCAGTGGTAAGTCACCTCGTCACACAATTGGTAAAGAAATACCAAAAATTATAGCCGCTAAAAAGAAACCAAAACGAATAGATGATGATGAGAAACCCTTCAAAGCGAGTGGCATTGTGAAGAAAAATCAGCAGCGAATAAGCGACACTGGTTCTTCATCCTCGTCATCTGACGGTGCTGGTGGTAGGAAAACTCGTGGAAGACGGTTATTTTACATGGATGATTATGACGATGAAGAAAGCTCTGATGGCGGTATTAAACCAGGTGTTAAACGTCCAGATACTCCACCTGAAGAACGTGAAAAATTCATTAAGCGACAAGAAGAAATTAAAAGAATGTTAGCAGAGAAAAATGTCAACAAAGAAACGAAAGAAGGTCCTGGTAAAGCTGCTGGCCAAGGTGCAGGCCAATCAACAAAGGAAACCGAAAAAACGGGTGCTGGTGACTCATTATCTGCTGTTCCGCTTTCAGTAATTAGAGCCGCTAAGGCTTTAGACGTTGATTATTTACAGCGTAAGGGTGGAATTGATGAAGAACACTCAGAAAATGAAGATGACGAAGTGGCTGCTGGATCAGCTTTTGGTGATGATTTACCAGATGATTTCAATCCAGATGACATGGACGAAGAAGCTATTGCTAAAATGATGGAAGAAGAAGATTTTCCCCAGCATCAACAAATGAAAGTTTTACCATCGCCTGGAGATGTTTTAAAACAACAATATAAGAAAATGAATACACCGCCAAAAGTGTCAACACAGCCAATGGGACAACATCAGACTTCAGTTATTCAAGATCCAGTAATGCGAAAACGTTTACCTATGCCAACTTTTCATCCACTTATGCGTCCATCTCACCCGGCAACTGCTGCTGGACTATCACATCTTCCTTTGTTACAAAGTGCTTTAACAAATCCAGTTGGAATGGGACAACCACCGCAGCAATTAACGCCTGGCGTCCCGATGGCACATAATCGACCACCGCAACAACATTCTCTAATACTGTCATCTCCAACTCCAATCCCACCCACAACAAGTAAACCCCGGGGCCGGAGGAAAAAAATTACACCATTACGTGATCCCGTGGAGAAAGCTGCTGCAGTAGCGGCAGGAACAACTACATCATCTTCGACAACAATACATCAAAATTCTACACCACAAAATCCGTCATTACCTACGAATTTAAGTGGTAAAGAAGCTCCGCCCGCTGGTGGAGTCTCATCACTACCAACATCAGCAATTCAACCACCAATTCCAAGTGGAAACCTAAATGTTGCGCAGCCACCACAACTTTATAAGCCGCCAACAAATTCACCGCAGCCATCGGTTATAACGAGAATGCCACAAATGCCGCCAAGGCAAAGATTTCCAGACCAAGGTAATTGTATATTATATTGTGTTTTTGTCTGATAACAAAACTGTATGTAATTGTTATTAGGATCACGTTATTATCCACCTCCTGGAGGGGCGGTTGTACCACCAAATCAACTGTTACCTCCACATCATAGATCACCAGGGTCCCTTCGGCACGGTCTTATTCCCCCAATGCATCTTCAACCACCGCATCACACCATAAGATCCTCTTATGCAGGTGGTCCACCACCTCTACGGCCTGGTGGTCCACCATTACGAACAGGGACAGTAACGACTCCATTACGTCACTCAGGTTCTTCAAGTCAACGTGGCCCACCTACGACACCTTCCACAACAACAATAAATATTGGAAATGGTATAGGTCGTGATCAAACATTAGCAAGACAACAACAACCTGGACAATCACAATTTACTTCAGACCAATTTGCAGGAACACATAGATCCAGGCATCCTACACCGCCACTCAACCCTTATCGGTATTTATATTTAATAAAAATAACTTAGTTTATTTTAAAATTATTGTAATTAATTATGTTCCCAGACCTCCATTATATGGGAGCCCAGGATATCCACCAGCCCCTCCGCCACAACATACAGGTAAGATATGACATAATATACAGCTCTTGTATACGAGATTATTTGAATTATTTTCTTATTATCTTAGTTGGTTCATATCCACCTGGCCCTCCGTATGGCAGCTATTATCCACCACCATCATTAGGTCCACCAACACATTCCACACCATCAAATTCAGTTATAGTTGCAGCAGCTGCCGCCGTGTCTGCTGCTGCAGCTTCAACGGTCGTAGTGGCACCAACAAGATTAGCAATTCCTACTTCGGTTGTACATCATCCTCCAAATCAACAACCACCACCAAGATCATCTTCAGTTCATCCAAATTTACCGCCACCACATCGTCCAACAAAAGTGACAACATTAGAAACTTATGATGCTAAACGAACACCACCACCTTTAGATTTACAACAAAGTCAACCATCATCATTATTACATACACGAGGAACAACCAATGATGATGATGATGATGATGACGATGATGAACCGAATCCAATAGCTGCAACAACGTCAACTTCTGGTGCAAGTGAATTTAGTGGATTAGTTAGTTATTTCAGTTCCCAACATGATGAATTTTAACATAGCAAATATTTATGGGCTTGATAAATTTTTAACATATTTTAAGATTAGAAAAAATAATTGTACAACAAAAAACTAAAGAATTTAAAAAAATCTAAATAAACTGCAGTTTTGTACACAAATTAATCTTCTACAACCTAATAACGAACAACAATTTTATATAGTTTTCTTGAAAACTTCACGGTTAATTGAAGTGACACTGAAAAAAAATAAACTAACTTAATAATGAATGAAAAAAATATCATAAAAATATCCAGATATAATAAATCTACTTTTAGTATTCAATCAGTATAGTTCAGAATATAAAATTTAATTTAAATCTAATACCAATATTTTTATTATCATAAGTGTAAATATTTAAAAATATAAAAATAAAATGAATTTTTATATAAATAAATTGTAAATTTGTTAGTTATTAGATTTAGGAGAAAAATATAATAAATAGAATCATTAGAATATAGAAGAAAAAACAACAACTAACAAATATTGACATAAATAAATTATAATTTCTTTATCATCATTTTTCGTAAATTTTTACTAAATTTTAAATTATTATATTTTTACGCATACATCAAATCACAACTGTACTAAATAAAAAATATTTATTTCATTTTTTAAAACATAAGAATCTTAAATATATTTTTTTAATTTCTATATTAATTTTAATTAATAATTAAAATCAAAGAAAGAAAACTAATATGTAAATTTAATTAATTTAATATTTAATTTATCAGAGCCTAACAAAATATATTTTATTTTGAATTCAAAAATATTGTAAATTTAATTTAATTAATATTTTTATTATTTTAGTTGTTTAATTAAAACAGGTATTCATTTAGCATAAGGTAATAAAATCTGTTAAATTTTTTTTCTGCTTACATTTGATTTATTGTAACAATTATGTAATTAATATAATTAAAATATATTAAAGTAAACTTATAATTGTAACGAAATTACGGAAAATAAGTAAAATTTTAAAGCAAAGGAATAACCTTATATTAAAAGATAACAATTCTATGCAATTTGGAAATGTGTGGATAAAATGAAACAATAAATAAAAACATAATAAAATGAAAGAAAATAAAGCATAACAAATATATATTAAAGAAAAAAAACTACAAACATAAATATATATAAATTGTTTATATTGAATACATTAAGAAAAATAATAGAATGAACAATTATTATATAAATTTTTGATTATGTTTTATTACTTTGTTTTAGCAAATTTGGTTCAAGAAATCGTTATAAGAAATGAAATCGTAAGATATTTGTAAGACTCAATGCAGTGATCAGAAGTAATTTACCTTTTGCAATTAAAAAGGGATTTAATTAATAATCCTCGAATTAAGAATACTTTTTATGACAAAAAACCGCGAATTTTTAATTATTAATCTATCTATAAGACTTAAGTAAACATAAGTAAAAATGATTTTTATAGTTTTTTGAGAAAGAAAATCGGTGCCATTCCTGGTGCAAAAAAATATAATCGCTGCGCCTATTAATTTATTGTTATAATTTTATCGCTGCGCCTATTAATTTATTGTTATAATTTTAAATAAACAAAAATGGTTTAATATTAAATTCAAGTTAATACAAAACAAATAGAGATTGTGCTCGAGAATTTGTAGCTCGAAAATTCTCCAGAATATTTTTTTATATGACTTCGCTTTTCTCGAGAAAATTAATTTGACTTCAAGAATTATTTTGAGAATTTTCCACGTTTTTCAAAACAATTACAACGTTGCTGAAGTTTTATAAACGTTGTGATTTGATTGGAAACGTTATTCAAAACTTTTACACCGGTTTTCGAAGCAATTACAAAGTTGTAATGGCTTTAAAAACGTTTTAATTTCTATGGAAACGTTTCTCAAAACTTTTACAACGTTTTTCAAAACAATAACAACGTTGTAATGGTTTTAAAACGTTGCAATTTTTTTAGAAATGTTTCTCAAAACTTTTACAATATTTTGCAACACAATTATAAGGTTGTAATGATTTGAAAAACGCTGTAACTTCTTTGGAAACGTTTTTGAATTGTGTTGCAAAACGTTGTAAAAGTTTTGAGAAACGTTTCCATAGAAATTACAACGTTTTTGAAAAGTACTTTGTATTGCTTTTAAAAACGTTATAAGAGCTTTGAAAAATGTTTCCAAAGCAATTACAACGTTTTTTAAACCATTACAACCTTGTAATTATGTTGCAAAACGTTGTAAAAGTTTTGAGAAACGTTTCCATAGAAATTACAACGTTTTTCAAACCATTACAACGATGTAATTGTTTTTGAAAACGTTGTAAAAGTTTCAAAAAACGTTTCCAAATTAATTACAACGTTGTAATTGTATCGAAAAACATTGTAAAAGTTTCAAAAAACGTTTCCAAAGAAGTTACAGCTTTTTCAAAACATTACAACGTTGTAATTATTTTGAAAAACGTTATAAAATTTTCAAAAAACGTTTCCAAAGAAATTGAAATGTTTTTGAAAAGAAATTAAAACAATTTTCGAACCATTACAACGTTGTATTGGTTTTTAAAAACGTTGTAAGAGCTTTGAAAAATGTTTCCAAAGCAATAATAATTTTTTAAAACATTACAACCTTGTAATTGTGTTGCAAAACGATGTAAAAGTTTTCAGAAACGTTTCCATAGAAATTACAACGTTTTTCAAACGATGTAATTGTTATTAAAAACGTTGTAAAAGTTTCGAAAAACGTTTCCAAAGAAATTACAACGTTTTTGAAAAGAACTTTGTATTGGTTTTTAAAAACGTTGTAAGAGCTTTGAAAAATGTTTCCAAAACAATTACAACGTTTTTTAAACCATTACAACCTTGTAATTGTGTTACAAAACGTTGTAAAAGTTTTGAGAAACGTTTCCATAAACGTTGTAATTGTTTTAAAAAACGTTGTAAAAGTTTCAAAAAACGTTTCCAAAGAAATTACAGCTTTTTCAAAACATTACAACGTTGTAATTGTTTTGAAAAACGTTTTATGTTTGATGTTTTATGTTTTATGTTTTATGTTTTTTGTTTTATGTTTTATGTTTTATGTTTTATGTTTTCATAGATATAAACTATTTGAAGTGGTAAATAATGACGAATTATTATATAAACAAATTACAATCAATCGTCCAAAAACCGTATACTAGTCATTTATAATATTAAAAAAATTATACAACGATATTATTTAATACATTTAATGATTGACCTTATGTTTAAACATATAATTATTAAAACAATTGAATCTACCTGCATTAAACAAAAAAGATTACTGGAACGAATGCAAATGTGGCAACAAAAATATGCCCATAAAAAAATAATATTAACAGTTGATTTTATGCGGTCAAATTATTAGAATAAGTAAATACTAACATGACATACAATTTATTTAACAGTATATTCTATTGACCGGAACTTACCTTTTAAATATTTAATTAATAAAATGAAGTTTTATCTAAAAAAGAAATATTAAGCTGAACAAATTATGATAAAACAAAAACAAAATTGAAATTTAAAATTGATTTTGGCTGAAGTACGTTTGCAAAATAACTAAAAAAGTTATGTCTAGAATATCCGTTAATTATTTTTAAAGACTAACTAATTGCATTTAGTAACAAATTCATTTTAATTGAATTTTAATTGATTTGACAAAAATATGACCTAAAATAAAATTAATAATTAACTGCCGAATTTAAATAATTAACCATAAATTACATACAGGAAATATTTTTTTTTGGAAAAGTCTAAAAAAATTAATGTAAATTACAATAATTTTATTTTTTTTGGAAAAACAAATTCTCATAATTAAATAGGACATAGGTGAGTGACCAAAATATTACAAGGTGTGTAATTATTTATTGCATAATTTTTCATTACTTTTTTTTTGTAATTTTATTATTCTTCTATGATATTATAATGTAAGAATATAATAGTTTCCATTTTGATGTACAAATTAGTTGATACTAATTTTTTTTAAATGAATTTAATTTAGGTTTTTTACAGACAGAAATATAATAAGTTTATGACTAGTAATTTAATTATAATTAACTCTGATTATTTTAGCACAATTAATTTAAACTCTTCAATATTTCAAAGGAAACAAGTAAAAACTGAGAATAATTTCGAAGTTATATATATTTTTCAATAGCTCCACAGCTACAGTCAAACTACGTATAGATTGATATTTTTTATATAGTATATTCCCTATACATAAAATTCCGAATCGAATTTGTACAAACTTTAATATGCCTCACATAATCTTCATTTCTATAATATATGATTATTTACATAAAATGGAAAATTTTCTTCATTTTAAATAGTTAAAATCTAAATAGTAATTTAAAACAAATATATGTTTATGTATAAATTTTCAATTGACTATCAAAAAAAAAATGATTACAAGTGAAATGGTCTAGTGATAAAGGTGCGTACCAATCAAAACAATATTATTTATTTACTTTGATTTTTTTATATTTTCTCCCAAATACAATTTTTATTCTATTGAAATGATTAAACTCTTTGGTTCGATAACTTTTTTTTTAATAAAAATGTTATTTTATTTTATTTTATTTTATAAACCTGTCATCAATTTTCAATTTCTGGTTAAATTTGATGATTTGATCGGTTAGTAAGTCGTCAGATTCGAGATTGTATTTATATATTGTTCATTAATTTATTTATTTATTTGTTACTGTTGATCTTTAAACGTTCCGATGTGTGGCTATACGCAAGGTGAAAGCTGAAAATATGCGGAATATATGTTTTTTACCTAAAAAAAATATACAAGTTATTGGTGTTCCAAAATTATTTTATCAATATTAAAGTACATAAAGATTTAAAATATTTTCGATCATATACAAAAACAGGTGAATTCTGGATTTTATTTTTTTACTTCTTCTTCAATTTTAATAAATTCCAAGCAAATGAGTTGGTTTTTTTTAAGTATACACTGTTTTATAAGAAATTTATGAATTAAGTAAAATGTTTGATGAAACTTTAATCACGGAAAAGAACAAACCATTGCTGAAAGTGAAGGCATCTTTTTTTTTTAAATAAAAAGAAAATTGTTTGATGTAAAATTTGTGAAATAATATTATACAAAGAGAAAAGAATTTCAAAAAATATACAGGAAATCTAGAAAGTAGAAATAATTGAGGACATATTGCTAATTTCTTCAATTTAATCATTTACATTTTTAAATATGTTAATACAAATACAAAACTGTTGTAAACAATGTTTTTTTTTTGTACAAATTGGTTGACAATTAAAAAAGGAAACAATTTTCGTTGATATTAAATATGTCGGAGAAATTTGGATATAAGTAATTAAAGTCATTTAAATAGTATAGACATCTAAATTAGGCAACAATTGGTAATATATTGAGTTTAAATTGCAAGTTTTTTATGTTAACTATAATTTACATTTTATTATGTTTATCTCGATATAATTTAAAAAAATACATATACATATTTACATAAAAAAAATTTAAACATGAGGCTAATTTAAGTACAAGAATAACAAAGTGCATTTTTCTAGATTTTGAATGAGCTTTAATAATAAAAGAAAATTTTACTATTCAATCTCATTCGAAATCTAGAATTAAATTAAATTTTTAATTATGAAATTCCTTCTTTTTCACATATCCATATATGTATATATTATATATGTAGTGACATTAATAATTTTTCTATTTTAAAATTCTATTTTATCAAAATGTTAATTCATAACACTGCAGCTAATCTAAAACCTAAACCGTTAGATATTTGCTTAAATATTAGTAGTTATTTTCTATGAATTAAACTTTTTCTTAAATCATATTAAATTCAAGTAATTTAAATTCTTTATTCAATACCGCATTAAACAAAATTTAAATTAAAAAAAAATCTACAGTTTGAAAATACAACATGTTGGAATGTTTAATTTTTTTTATTATTATTTTTTTTCTATCTAGAATACTAAATGATAAAATAAATTTTAAAAAAAAGAAAAGAAACAAAAATAGATTGACTTACTCAATTATGTTATAATTCTACCACAACTTTTTTTTTTATTAGTTTTCTATCGAAATTAATTTAATAATAGAATACAAAATTTCACATTTATGTAAAATATATTATACATTTTCTCTAATTTTATTTATAAAAGTCAGCAGAGTATGTATTCAAGTTATTCATAAAAAAAAATTGAAGGGAGCATAAATACAATTTTAGATTACATAGATACAAAAAGTATATATTGTGGCATAATAAAGAATCAACCGCATTTGAACTAAAAGAATATTAAGCAAAAAAAAAATACTAAAATTAATAATAATAAAAAAGTAAAATATATGTTAGTGAATTGTGTGTAGTAGACCTAAACCGGTTCTTCAGTTAGATATCAATATCTTTTATTATTCGAGTGTGAATTTAAAGTCTCTGGAAAATGTTATAGAGAAGTTTTTCGAGTAATCTCATAAAGGGCATAGTTTACTCAAATGCTTCAATCAAAAGTTTGTGCTCAAACATTGCAAAACCTTTTTTTTTATTTTGCTAATTTTTTTTTTTTTGTTGTTATCTTTTTATTATATTGATTCGTTTTGCGGGAGTATTTTACTCATGATTTATTATCATATTTACAGAGTTGGGAAACCTATCTGTATCTTATTAATTCGGAATAAAATAGTATGTAGAAATATAATTTCTATTATAGCTCTCAGCAATATGATTTTAACTTGGACCAACGATCAAATTTGTGTAATTTAAAAAAAATATTTCAGTTAGGACGGGAAATCGTAAAATATCTATTTTTTCAAAATCAAGGAAGATACTTTTGATTTTAAAGTACATTAGTTTTTTATTTAAGAAAAAAAACTAATGTGCTTTAAAATCAAAATCGATTTGAATAAGAAAAAACATAAATTTTTAGTTTGGTCCTGTATTTTTTGTAGTTAATCTGAATTTCCTGTCAGTTTGTAGCGACAGCCCATTTTGTCCCAGATCACCAAAAAATTCTTGGCACATTGTTAGTTCAGAGATTTAAAGTTAATATTCATAGAAATTTGAATTAAAATACAATTTTTACATTGATAACTGTTCTTTACATATTTTAGGTATTATTTTTTCAAATTTGTGCACCTGATTAAACAATAAATTGGCTTCTGTACAAAAAATCATAAATAAAATTTTTTTACAACCCTATTATTAACAGCTATCATAAACATTAATTTTTACAAATATATACATAAAACTAATTTATTTTATGTAGATACAAATGCAAATATATATTTCTTGGAGTTCTCATATTCTTCTTACCATTTTTGTTTTAAAAAAAAAATCATCATTTTCCCTTCAATCAAATTTCTTTTAAAATTCTCTTTTGCCTTATTTTTATGTAATTTTACAGCACATAAATAAAAAATTGTTTTCTTTTTGAAAACCAAAGGCAAAAAGAATTTTACTTTATTTTTTTTTCATTCTTTTTTGTTAAAAATTTCGTACAGTTTCTAATATGTACAGAGTCAATGATTTAGTTAGCAAAAATTTGTAATAGAATATTTGCTAAATAAATAATATTTAGAATTAAATAGAAATTCAAATATTTCGAATTTTGAGATTAAAATGAAGAAATATTTTATTTAAGATGTGAAAGTAGTTAGACTTATATACTTAACTTTCTGACTTATATTCTGAAATCTTTCTTAGTTTTTTTGAATTTATAAAATATTTTTTCCGTAAAATTTAACAAGTCTACTAACTCTTCTATTAAAAGATATTTTTATCAATTCTATTATAAACCATCTCACAACCACAATAAAAACCACCTCACAACCACAATTTTGGCAAAAATCTAAACATAACGAAACTAAAGATAAAGATTCAGAAAATGAAAGAGAGAAATAAGTCACGTTTTTTGTAATATAAAAAAAAAGAAGAACAACAACAGCGACAAAACATATATTAATATTTGTGTTATGTATTTCTTTTACTATCTTCTGAATACAAATATAACTTTTTAACTGTGCTACAATCTATGTCGTGGACAACGACAACGGGCGAAATGTAAAAGACGCTGACAGGTTTTTTTTTGCCAGGTAAGCGCTAAATTTTCAATTTATTCAGTTAGTGAGTGTTTGGCCTTCGAGTAGAATGGTATATACAAAAAAAAATTAAAAATATATCCAAATTAAGTTAATATTAATTAATTTTCAAAAAACATGTTCTTAATAACTAAGAAATATATAATAATTAGGAGAAATTAGGACATTATTACACAAGGATTATTTTTACCTTTATTTTGTGGATTAATAATGAAATAAAATTATGTGAATATTTAAATGAAGTGCATAATAAAATATATCTGTAAAATTTAAAAAAAAAAATTTTTTTTTGTGTTCTAATTTATGGAAAAAAAATATACACCAATATAAATATGAAAATATATATAAAAGAAACTTGAAAAAATAAATTTAAAACAAAAGACTTTAATGCATCATTTAATAAAAAGACGACAAAACTTAAATTTCATTTCATTTAATATACTACTTAATATTTATATTTTAAGATATATAATCCAAATAAATAATAAAAAATAATTACGAACCTAATTTCTTGAGTTTTAAAACATTAAATTTACTGTATATTTTAGCACAATTTCTTTAAAATTGTGCATGTAGAATATTTTCAAAGTGGTGTAGCAAAATGGGGATTATAAGAAATTTTTCTCACACTTGCAATAAAATAAGAAAAGAAATCGCAAATGCAAAATAAAAGTTGAGAGAAAAATTTTTTGCAACAAAAAAAGGAAGAAAAAAATAGATTTTCTATAAAAATCACTAGAACGTTCAAATTCTGCTAAAGAAAATTATGAAGATATTCTTAATGCCTTTGAAATTCCACGATCATGACCAATTTACTTAGTTTTTTTTTCAAGTAGCAAATTTTTTTTATTATTATATAGAAATCTTTTTTTAAATAAATATTATAATAAATTTTTTTAATCAAATCCACTCGATTTCGTGCTGAGATGTAATAATTTTATTTAAAAATGGCTTTATTTATGACTTTCAAAATTATAAATGTTAATCATTTTTTTGCAGTTTTTTTTTTTATCTGGGTTTTTAATATGATTTCCAAATAATAATAAATAAAAAAAATTAATCAATTTATGTTAGAAATTAATTTTTGTTATATAAAAACAAAAAAATATTACTATAAAATTTAAAGATATATATATTTATGATTTTGAAATTTGTATAAATTTACTTATAACAGAAAGGGATTGCCAATAATTCAAACAATTTATTCAATTAAAATCAAAAGACTTCAATTATTAAGACAGTAACCTGATTTTACGATTTAATTTTTATTTTAATATTCAAGACAATTTTCGTTTTCTTCATTTTCAACAGGATAAAGCAATTTAACCTAATTTTCTTTAATTTTAATTTCAATATTATTTCAACTTTTTTCAGTCCATTTCGTTATAATGCGGCCAGAAACTTGCATATTATAATTACTATATAATTAGTTAAAGTCTAATTTTAATGCTGCCATAAAAAAAAAATACAATATTATTAATTATCATAAAAATAAAAAAATAAAATATTTAAAGTGATTAATTAATAAGAGAATATAAAAAAAAATTGTGAATTGAACAAAATTTGAAATTTTGTGAAAAACAAAGAATTATCGTGTTCATTAATTTTATGAAAAATAAACCTCAGGATACACAATACACAATACTTTTTGGATAATAATAAATTAACGAACTTAAAAAGGATCTTTTGGATTATTATAACAAAAAACCTATAAATTTAATTGAAAGGTAAGTTAAAATTACCAATTGGAATGTTAATTCATTATTATTAAAACTAAATATTTTTATAAATAACTAAGATTTCACAGATCAACATGAAATTTATAACTTTCCAAAATAACTTGAAATTCTTTACATCAAAACTGAGGAATTTTAATGATGAAATCCTCTTATCCTTTAATTAATATAATGGTAAATCATGAATCATGAATGGTAGAAATATAATTTTATTGTTCCGGTACCATTATCATACTGATATAGAAAATTTTAAAATTACTTGTCTGCTCCCACAATATTTATTAAGATTATATTTTACCTTTTCTTCTAAGAGGACCTACCTTTTGTAATGGTTACATTTTTAGTTTAAATTTTGAATCATTGACTTTTAAGACTCTTGCATCATATAATATTCACTATTTACTACAATAACATAAAAACTCATCTCTGTTTTTAACATTGTTAAAAAAAAAAATTAAGGTGTGCACTTTACAGGTAGTCTTAATATATTTAAAACATACCTTAAACGTGATATTTTCAATAAATCTTTTTCAATAAGGTGAATTTAAATCAAAAATAACAGGTTACAAATATCAACAAAAAAAAAAAAATTAAAATAAAGAATCATTTTTAAAACTGTCTAGTTTTTAAAGAGGTTAAAATATTCCATTTTTTAATTTTCCAGAAAAAAAAGCATCATTTGAAAGATTAATATTCTTGATAATTATTTTATGTTAAATTAATTTTTAAATATTTTTTTAGCCTCCATTTTTTTATTTTTACACTAAGACAAAAACTATAATGATTTATTTATATACTTATATTTTTTTAAATATCTAAAAGTTATTTTCTATTATATTATTTTTCTTTAATTTTTATTGTGGGTTAAAAATTCGGTCAAAAAAAACTGAAATAGAAAGAATCACAAAAACATAGTAAGAAAAACTTAAGGAAATAATATGTTTTTTTTGTGGGTTGAAAAATTTAATCAGATTACAAAAAAAAACTTTTGGTTTTATAAAATTAATGAATATAATTAACGACATTTATGGGACCAACCAAAGAGGCGTAAATTTTTTAAATAGAAATTTTTGTTAAAGAAATACTTTTTATACGAAACTTCAGTAAATAAAAGTTAAGAAATTATAATCAATTTCAAAATTCTTTTATTTTGGCGTAGATTAAAGTTTTTTTTTTTTCAAAATACTTTGGAAAATGTTTTGCAAACTTATGAAATATTTCGTAGTAATTTTTTGGAGTTATATTTCAAGTTGACTATTTAAGTAGTTAAACATCGTTTTTATTGTATTTTTTAAATAGATGTCATAAGTTTATTACGACAGTTAAAAATTAATCTTTTTTTTATCAACACACATAATATTGAATTTTAAAGTACTGTTTTTAAAAATTTTAATGAATAAAATAAATGAATGTCTTGTATGCATAAAAAATTAATTTAAGAATATACTAATCAGCTTTTAGGACTAATCTGATTGCTGCTAGTAAATGCAAATAATTATAGATTATAGAATTTTTCTTAATTAGAGAACAGTATAAATATTTAATGTAATAGAATTGAATAGACTTTCTCAAGATTTAGAGGTAAATCAACAAATAAACATTTTATGGTATTATGCCATACATTATGCATACAAGATATTTGAACATGGATTAGTAGATTTTTTTTTATACAGTTTACTTGAGAAACTAAAATACTTTTATAATTAATATTCCCAATTATTAATTACGGTACGAATTTCGGTATTTTATTATTTATTTAAGAACTGAAGGTTCAAAATATGTTTTTCGAGCATAAAAAAAAATTCAAGTTAAATGTTACCAAAAAATGTTACTATCCCCTCAAGCATTTTAAATATTTTCAGAAATTCAAATTAAATATTAAAATTATGCCTGCAGTATCTGAAAATTATTTTTATATAAATATTTTAAAAATTTTGCAATTATTTATTAAGTTTACATAAGACTACAAGGTCTACAAGATTTTTTAAATTATTAATAATTTTTGTTTGTTACATTTTAGTTTAAAAACATTAATAAAAATCAATTTAATTTCCAAAATAATTTCAATTATTTCGGTTTTGTAAATTAAAAATTCGTTTAATCAACTATCTAACGAAATTATTTAGTTAATTTATATCAATCGAAGGTATAAATAAAAATTGCAAATTTTTTATAATTTTCGGTTTTATAATAATTTTATAAAAAAACAAAAAGTTGAAAAAATATTGTGTAATAGTTTATTAAAAATCTAATTTTAAATCATTGTTCAAACTTTTGTTTAAAACAAGTTTATATATTTATTAATTAATTGTAATTTTGTTCAAAATAAAACTTTTATGATTACTCATCTTATAGCATAAAAAATGTTTTACCTTGTCTGTTTATTTTATTAAATATTATACTATTTTTTTATATAACGTGTAGACAATATTTCTTCAATATTTCATCCCACATAATTATATCTTGATTTCAGTCTGAAATTTTATTTTTAGTAATAAACTTTAATTAAAACTGTTAGTTAAAACCTTGTTACTGTATTGTGTGTAAGTTTAATTATAATTTGATAAATAATGTATTGACAAATTGCATGTCAACAAACAAAGATGAAATAAGTTCTAAATTTATATTGTTATAAGAATTTTAAAACGATAAAAAAATTACATTCCAAATGAGAAAACTACTGTTGAGATACAATGTATATAAATCTGTGCACAATAAATATATATCAGATTTTGTAACTAATGTATTAAGATAAATATCTACAAATAAAAATTATTGGCTATTACCTGATTAATATCTTTGAAATAATCTACCAATATTCTTGTAATTTCTCCTCTATATTAAAACTTTGTTAGTTATGAATGTACTGTACGAGTACGACAAAGCTAGTAATTAACTTTTGACCTAAAGGAATAATTGTAAAATCTTTTATAAATAATTATGTAGTATTAATAAAAAACAAAAGACTTCAATCAAGATACAAACTTTACTTAATAACTAATAAAATAAAAAGAATTTTCTGAAAATATTATATTTTATTTTTGAAAACCTAATTATTCTTTTAAAATAAATTTCCGCAAAACTATTATAAATTAAAATCCCAGTAGAATTTTAAATTTTATAGAAAAAAAAAATTGCACAGTTTTAAATTTTTATAAACTGGCAAATAAATTTTTAAGTTCCCACGTTAAATAATATCTCATGAAATCTTTTAAATTATTTAAGAGTTATATATCTATATAAATGTATACCAAATGTCTATAGAACATTTTTGGAAAAACCAATTTACTAAGACAACAGTTAAATTTTCTTACTATTCAAAGAATTTACCTGCCTTTTATGGCAACTACAAATTTCTAATTTCTGATATTTTAAAAATTTCTAAAAAAAAGTATATTTAAACCCAAAATAAATTAATTTATTCCTAAAATTTCGCAGAATTTTAACATAATATATTTTTATTTGCTCGAAAAACAATAAATAAATAAAAGATATAAATACATCTGGTTACCAAAAATTCCACAAAGTCTGTAATATTTCACACCTGAAAGAATATAAATCTTATAAAATTGAAAATGTGGCGGAGCAGCACTACTTTAAACTAGTTTTCGTTTTATCGGCTTTTCTGGATGTAGACAGAGCTGTACTTTAAGTATATAAATCAAAATTATTTTGAGAACTGTAAAGAGCGCCTCTACTGGTAAAAGAAGTAATTGTAGAATTCTTAGCTTTTGCGCAGTAATAAAAACTTTATGAAACATTCAGTGTTTTGATTTTAAAAAAATACATTTTAATGTGACCTATCGTATAATCCTTTAAATTGCTTCTTTTTCTATTATTCAATTTTGCCAATGCGTGTTCTATGCGCAACTTATTTGTATATACATAAAATAACAAGTTTACGCACAAGACAGGTAGACAAATGGACTACAAAACGTTACCATATCACACTATTTATTTCACGGGGAAGCCATGAAAATTCACTTAAATGGCTAAAACAAAGATCATATTTTTAGATATGTACCGTTAAATAAATACACAAAAAAAACTAATTGAAATTAATTTCAATTGTTGGCGTTTTTTAAATAAATTTAATTCTTAAAATTAATCATTTTTTAGGACTCTTTTCAATATTTATTGTTTAATTCCGGGTTCAAATGAGAATTTAATATTTTTTTTTCAATTTATAAATGTAGCCCGCAACGAATATTAATTTGTAAAACTTGTTTTTTAATGATATTTATTTTTCCAATCTTTAAATGATTCATAATATTAAAAGATAAAAATCAACATAATATTTTTTGTTATTTTTATGTATATATAAAAAAAATATATAATTAAGTTTAAAAATATTTTAAAGTTTAGGTCAGATTGCTAATAAAAAAAATAAAACCGATTCTGCGATTAGTGTGAAAGTGTGCAGTAGACTTAGTCAAATGACTAATATTTAGTGGTTTCTTCTTATTCGAAATTTAAAACGAAATATTTTATGATTTTGACACTGTGTTAATAATTAATTTTTAAGTGAAAATTTTCAGTTTTATTAACAAAATTATATTGCACTAGGAACATTTTATATTAATTTCTATTTCAAAATGATGATTTTTTATGTCCAGAAATTCAATAATCTATAAGGAAATTAGAAATTATTTTATGTTTTATGACAGTATAATAAATTTTATTGCTTTTCAGTTTTTAAAGTTTAATATATTAAATGTAATTTGAATTATCCTTAAATATTTTACTAGATATTTGAAGTAAACATTGAGTGTTGTATGCCCCATTTTGCTTGCCTATTGCCCATTTGCTTCTTAAATTATAAAAGCTTGATTATAAGTTGAAAATAACTGAAATTAGATTAGTATTTTTTAGTATAAAATATGAACAGTTTTATTTACAATTAATATTAAAATATTTTTGAAGATTTAATAGACGATAAAAAACCTAGAAACATTTCTTATTTTGTCACCTACAAAATTGATTATTTTTTGTTCAAAAAACATGAATTTTAATGGAATTGAAAGTTGTTAAACCACATGTTTGTATAAAGATATTTTTAGGTATTATTAATAATATTAAGTATTTAAAATTCATAAAATAAAAATGTTAAATTTTTTTTTATAAATACTTGTTTTTACCGATGATACATTCTGTATATTAAATTCTTAAGTTGCTGCTAAATAAATAATCTGGAATTTTAACGAAAAACAACTTAAATAAAATTGCTGAGTTCATAATTTATAATTTTTGTAATATTTTTTTTCTTTTGCTTTTAACATCTTCAAAACATTAACCTAAGGATCTCAAATTCTACACTGTTTTCATATATTAGAGAAGATATCCACTATCAGTAGCCAATTGAAAATTATGAAGAAAATTAAATAAATATTTTATTTCTTCACAATTTAAATATTAATTAATTCCTATCAAAGTCTTTACAGCGCCTAATTACAATAACATAAAATCGCTTTAAGTATGACCGCACGATCTCAAAGAGTTAAAATTTTAAATTAGCAAACAAATCCATCACATCACTAAAATTAATAATCTTCTCATCAAAAATTTGTATTACAATCAATGATGTCTAACTTGAAATATCTAAACAATTCTTAAGATGGCAGCATAACAAAAAAAAAGGAGAAAAAAAATACCTTTTAAATCTTTAATATCCAAAAATAAATTATTAATGTTCAAGGTTTTGAGAACATAAAGAAATATGATGATTCCAAAAATTTTGCAGATATTTTTAGCATAAAAAATTCTTACAGAATTTTTTTTAACATATTTTGAACTTTTTTTTGGGTGCGGATTGTTAATTTTATTGGATTTCTTTATTTTTTATTTTTTTACTAAATTTAAATTTTAAATAAACAAAAAAAAAATCTTTTAATTTTTGTGTGCTTATTAACGGATTGAAAGTTTAGGTTTCTATGTCAAGAATAATTTAAGTTGAAAAGAAAAAAGTTTTAAAATATTCGAAAGGTGCTAAAATAAAAATTATAATAATTTTTGACTATTTATTTTTATTTATTTTGGAGTATAAAAAACAGGTCAGTTGGTTGATGGTAAATAAGAATTTAAAATTATATAGTATTTTTGTAGGACATTGTTATTTATACAATTAGTTAGATAATTTCAGTGGAGAAATTCATTGAAGAAGTAAAATTACCTAAAATTTTTGTGATAAATTTAAGATATTCATATTTAAAAAAATTAAACTGTTTAATGGGAAATTTTTTTAGATTTAAATAAAAAAATATTTCTGCATAAAAAAATTATGTTTTCAATTGGCTTTTTAATACATATTTTAAGATTAAATTTCAAGACACTATTTGAATATATTAGGATATTCAATAAAGTAAAATATTCCTAACTGAAATTTTAGATATTATTAATAAAAATATAAACTACTATATATAGTTGTCATATTTTTGATTAATATCTTTCCAAAAAAATTTCGAGGTTGCAGAATATTATTTAGCTGTAAAGACATAATTAGTTACGATATTTTAACTTAAATAAATAATCTTTTAAAATATATTTCTTTTACATTAATTTTTTTACAAAGACAGTGAACAAATTCTTAATTTTATATGACAGTAATCTTCTGAATACCAACCAAACATTTAAAAATATATATATTTAGGTTTCAAATTAGCAAAAAAATTCGATATAAGTACAAAGTTAAAAAGAAATGCCATTAATTTTTCCATAAATTTCCATATTCTCCTCAATTGCAGTTCCGGATTTTATATAAAAAAACAAATGACTTCAATGCAACAAGACAGGAACTTAGTTTCTAAATCTTAATTTTTTCAGTTATAGAAAATCCGTAAGTAAATACTTTAGATACTTTATTTTTGGAACTAGTTTATTTTTGGAACTATACTAAATTTTTAATAGTTTTATTTACTCACTTTATGTAATTTTTAGTCTCTTTCAAGTATATTTTAAATTTTTTAGAAATTAAATTTTTTAAATTACTATAAATCAAGTTCAAAACAATATTAATTTTTATATGAAATTAAATCAAAATGATTTCATTAAATACTTTATTATATTTTACAAATGAAATTCAGATTTTCATTCAAGTAATTTTTCTCAAAAAAATCAAAATACTATACATACAATTATTTCAAATTGCCGTATAATATTTCACATTTTTTCTATTAATAAGTTATACAAAATCTTTATTTATTAGATATTATGTAAAAATCTATATTTATGTAAATAATATTTAAAAAGAAAAAAATAATAAAATATCTCAAATAATGTTGCACTCATAGCTTTGTCTATTTGAGATATTATTGCAACATAAATTTTTTTTTCTGTGCTTTTTGAATTTATCAAAAATAAACATAATTGCATAAGATAATTTTTTGTATTTCTTTACTTTTTTTTTTTTTTTGCATTATTTACTATAATTATGCCACATTCGTTAATGTTGATTTTTTTCTTGTATTTTAATTGTTATTGCTGCAAGGTATTTCTTTTTTTTTGTTGTTGATATATTTACCCTGATTTAAGGTGGAATTGATCTCTTATTGTGGCGAAAGATTTAAGATATTTTAGTAGAAGGGATTTTTTATGTACTGTGTATAATTTTACTTGAGGTTTTTATCCGAAATATTATATTATTATTTTTTTTAATTGTATTGTCCTAGATTTATAGATAAAATGTAAGAAATTGTGTATTAAAAGTAGGAAACTTATTTTTGATCTAAAAATTGGAGGCTTTTTGTGGTAAATAATTTTAAAATATTTGTGGTGTTATTTAATAACAAAAATTGATTAGTTTAATATAAACTTATAAAATTGTTTAAATATCAATGTTAATTATGATATATTAGTTAAAATGAATTGAAGGTTAAATTTGTTATTTATTTATTTATATAAATTTTCGAAAATTTACTTTAAAAATATTTTATGTTAGTTTAACATCTTACAATTCATTAAAATTCTACAATACCGAATAAGTTTTAATGAAAGTCAATTTAAGTTTACTAAAATAAGTATTAATTATCATAAAAAATTGATTGTACTAATGAATAGTTAAAAATAAATTTCATAAATTGCATTTGAACTCTAAGAAAATGAAGATCTTTAATTTCTCAATAAAAATCACAACATAAAAGAAGTTTTAATGTATTCAAAGTTCAACTATAGATACGGTATCATAAATATTGATACTATAGATACGGTATCATAAATATTGTCAATAGAGAGAGGATCAACAATATTTATTTGAAAATATCTATAAGTCAATTTAAACAATCATGGAAACATTTTCCAAATAATAAATAAAAAAACAAGTTTTATTCGATTAAATAAATTTTGTTTAAAAAACACTCTTTTGTCACCTTTTAAGTTAAATTTATTCAAAGATAATCAAACAAACTAGATTTTTAAAGATTTATTTTAAATATTATAAACATAATTTTTTCTTAGAAAGATTAGTCAACATGAATGGAATTTATTAATTTAAAATATTTATTTTTGGATATCAGTAAAAAAAAATTTAGTAGATTTGACTTCATTAATTTTATCTGCAGGTGGTTTTAAGATAATTTTGTTAAGAATTTTGAAAAAAAGTATTGTGGTAAATTTAGAGAGAACTTTCAAAAGTAATATTTTTCTAAATTCATAAATTATTTTATTTAGGTTTTGATGAAAATATTTGAAATTTCTTTAATAGGATTTTGTGGTTTTAATTTAAATTTGATTATAAAACATAATTTCTTCTAATAAATAAAGTTTTCATTATTTATTTTTGTATTTTTCAATTATAATATTTTTCCTAAATTTTATTTATGCTATTCGAATTAGTCATGCTATTTGTGAATGTAATAAATACTATATGAATTTTAATAATAATTTGGAATGTTGATGCATGATCTTTAATCTTATAAATGAAATTTCTTAAATTTTATTGTAAATTTGATGAAAAATATTATTATCCTAACTTTTACCAAAACTATTTTTCATTTGTCATAATGTGAAAATATGAGTTCGAGGTTGATTGTAAATATAAATTATTATTTGTTATGACAGTTGCAATATAGATATATTTATTATTGTTAAATAATGATCAATATCATTTTTGGATAGAATTTTGAAGGTTTTATTTAATATATGACTCAATTAAATTGAAAATACTATAATCAATTAATCAATTTTTGTCAAAATTAAATTTAATACCAATTCCATTTTTTTATATTTTCTTAAATACAGAATTTGATTTCTTAAATTAATTTCGGAAATTACTTTAATGTACACGTTTAATTAAAAATTTAATGCATACTTTTGAACAAAATTAATTTAACCTGTTTATTCTAATAAATATGATTAAAATTAATTCAGCTAACTAATTTTTAAATTTCATTTAATATAAAATAGGAGTTATTCGAATTAATTTTCAAACCTTTCAATGCTCAAAATAGAAACCAATGATTCTATGTAAATTGTGCGTAAAGCTTTCGTACAAATTTATTATATGTGATTACATTTTTAAATTAAAACTTGAATATTCAACTATGATCGGTTCTCTATAATAAATTATATTTATATTGTTTTAAGTCAGCAAAATAAAATACAATTTACAAAAGTAGGACACGTGAATAAACTTCTTTTTATGATTTTAATATTTCTCATATATATTAAAAATCTGGTTTTTAGAAGATAAAAAATGCAGCAACATATTTTTAACCAGTCCTAATAGCATAAATTAGTTTTTAGTCTTGAGTCCCAGGTGCGGAAGAAAACTCTGTTTTTTACATGGCTTTTCTACACAAATTTAAACAAATATATATAAGACTAACCATACGAGAAAAAAATGTATTTCTTTTTATCTGTGGAGCACAGACATGTAAAAAACAGAGTTTTCTTATAATGGACAGATTGAAAATAAACTATAAATGGCGGAAAATAAAATGATAGGCCGAGAACCTTTCTGTAGTATATCCTACTGTCATCTCTAACTACTGCAGAATGAGATGTCGCCCGTCGCTACATTGAAACACACGTGAAAGCTTACAATCTCAAAACACATTCGCATACAATCTGACTAAGTGATAAATGACTATGCAGATTATGCCAACACGAAACTAAACGGAGGAACAGACTTGGCAGTCAAAAGAATTATGTACCGGGATAGCTCCATATATTATAGATCGCCTTGGATTTGTGGAAAAACGGCTGTACGACCAAATTTAAACCTTTATAGAACTTACAGTATCACAGCCATAAAGACTCTAATATTAATGTTATTTTTGGTAAAATTAATATTAATCATAGGAACATTTTATGGCTAAAAATTGTATGCAAATCAAATAATTGGTCCATAACAATTATTTTCTGATTATTAATTTGATGCAGTTGCATGTTGTAGAATTACAACTAAAATATATTAAGTATTTTTAAATCTGAAATTTAATAATTAATTTTAAAAATTAAAAGTTAAAGGAAAATTATATTACGATAAATCTTGGTAAATATATTTTTTACTGAATGCAATTAAAAAATTTTCATTAATTTTTTCCATGTAAAAATTTATTTACGAAAGTTATTGGTTGATTCAATAAAAAGTTGTAAGAAAAATGTTGTTTTCAGGTCTTTAACAAAAAACTGGTTGAAAAAAAAATAATGTGATGATGAATTTTTCTTTTTCACTTTTATATAAATGTATGAAGAGAAAATGTCCTAAATATAAAATTGTCATATATATGGAATTTTAATTTTCTTTGGTGATTTCTTAAAAGTGAATATAAAAGTTTTCTTTTTTAAACATATTTAATATTCTGCTCACAAAATGATTATTGAAGATTTTGTAAAAAAAAATTGAATTAAGTTTGTAGAATTTAAAATCCAATTGGCAGAAAGTTTTAAAACAAAGTTGTAAAATCAATGACAAATTTCATAGTTCATTTAAACTGGACCGGCAAAATAAAATTCAGAAATTTATTTAATTCGGTTAATGTCAAAAAAATAAAATTACTCTAAATAAATAAATTTTACAAAAATTTCATCATATTTTATATATATTTTTTTATATACTTTTCTTACCAATCATTTATCCATGACCTATTACCTAAAATAGATTAAGTAGCTATTATGGGAACAGTACATACCGTCACCCTTTAAGTAGTTATAGTAATCAAATTATAATTAGTTTCATATATATAAATTTTTTTATATATTTCCCCCCCAGAAATGAACTAAAAATTTTAAAAGTTGAAACTTTTTGAAATAATTTTTATTAACTATAAAAGTTTATAAGAATTTTTTTTTTACCAAAACCTTGAACGGGAATTATATAATTTTACCATTGCTTTAGTTTTCTTATTTTTTTTGTGTACCAACGAAAAAGAAAAAATATTTAGAAATATATTTATTTTAATGACCAACCATAATAAATCGAATGAGATTTTCTAAGCAATTAACGAACATATTTCGAATGATATTATGAGAAAATTATGTTATATAATATCTAGGCTTTGTTTTTAATTAAACTATGTCTAAAAAATATATATATTAAATATAATTAGAACTAAACCGTAAAAAGTGTTTGAAAGAGAATTATATTTCATTTAAATTAATCTTTAGTGGACCAACATATCAATTGTTTTACAAAATAAAAACTGAAATTAGTTTAATTACTCGACAAATTTTAATTCATATTAAAAAGAATTGACCTCGAAAATTAATAAAAAAAATTAATTACACTATTAATTTTGTCATTATATGTTTATTGGGTAAAAAGTTACATGGTCCAAAAAATTCACCAAAAACTATTTCATTGTTGATCTACTAAAAAAAGCATAAAACTGTCGGGAAAAGATAAATAAAATTTATCAAGGTCGACATAATTTTATATAGAATTTTATTTTTAACATGAAAAACATGAGAATAAGATTATATTTAAGTATTTTGAGATAATAAAATTAAACTTAATAAAATCAAAATAAATCAAGGAAGTAACAATGCAAATATGATGATTTTAAATTATGAATAAGATTTTATAAAATGAAAATGTTAAACGACAAACTTTATTTATATTGAAAATATATTGGTTTTTATGTCGGAAGTAAATGTTAATTTTCATACGGAGATTTATTAAGTTTCTGATACGGAAATAAAAAATATGTTTAATCATAATTTTTATGAAAAATATGAATAATACGGTTTTTTTTTGTAGATAGACAGTTAAATGTTTTAACAATATTATTCAAATTTCACTTGGATGTTAATGTTATTGAATGATTTGAATGATTAAAAAAAATTAATATATTCAAATATTATTTAAAGGTCTAAAATATTTTTATAAATTATTTAAAAGGCTAAATTAATTGGAGAAATTTTCTGCCGGCCATAAACTTATTTATTATCTACATAACACTAATTTTTTCTTCATAAATTCAAAAAATAATGAAATTTTTACGTAATGTTATTTTGCAGAATCTGTCATTGAAATATCATATCTACCATAGTAATTTTTGAAAGTTTACATAATTTAAGGTGCAGTAAAATAAATTAAAAAACTATTTATATATAAATATTTATAGAAACATAAAATTCATATTCACACTAATTGTTAATAATGAGTTTCAAAGAGTATTTTAAATGAATAAGATGATAATATCATTAAATATTGTCGTTAAATTGTATTGCACAACCGTCATGATTACCGTGTTAAAAAATCTCCATTTAACATAAAAAAATTTTGAAATTTTCTAATATTTAATTAGTGAATTTTTTTTAATTTTATAAATTATAACACAAATACTATTATATTATAATAGTATTTGTGTTATAATTTATGAAGTTAAAAACTTTTTTTATTACATTTTTTCTTATCAAATTTAATAATTTATGAAATATTTCTTTGAAAATGTTCCATGTTTTTATTGTCACATAATTTCATTCAATTTTTCGAAATTGAGGGAGTTTTGCACATCAAATTTAGGTAATATTATTATGTAAATTTTTATTTGCAAAAATAAAACATAAAGAAACTGCTTAACTATTACCAGCTTATAATAATAAAATTGAAAATTTATGAAAATTAACTTATAATTTTGATTTATTATGTTATAGATCAAGTTTTGCAGAAAAATAAGAAATTTAATTTAAAATTACAAAGATTTATTTAGGTAATATGTCAACCACTAATTTTTTATTAAGACTAATTAGTTGCCATTGAAATAATTATATATTAACTAAAATTATGTTTTTTAAGTTAAGCAACATTATTATGTTTCAAATGGTCCTAATGATCGCAAATTTAAAATTATTGCAATGATGACCTATTATTCATATCATATGTTACAGTTACATGATGACATTGTTGCTTAAAACTGCATAATTTTACTAGTCTACTGTCCATTTTTTGTTTTAAACTTATAAACTTATGAATTTATTTTCAGTTTTTTTCCCAGTTAATTTATATTTGAGAACATTGTGCGCGCAATAATTAAATAATTTTGTCGGTTAAACCATTATTTATTTTATGTATTTTTGTATAATTGTAATTATGAGAAAATTTATATTTAATTTCCTACTTTTAACTGTTAAACTAAATATTTCTAAATTCTAAATTTTTGTTTTTAATTTATAGTGACCACAGAATAATACAAAAAACGATTTAGAAAATAAAAATGGGGCGGATACGGGCGACCACAATTATTTGGTTGTCCGCACTATTGTCATCGGTTTTAGCACAGGTAAATAATTATATAACTTTTTACTTAATGAAATATCATTAAAATATATTTTTGTTGTTAATTTCAGGATTTATTTGCATGCCCAAATGGTAAGTACTTATTACTATTTTTTCATAATCTTTTCAAAGTTTATCAATATTGGGTACTCTTTTATGCTAAACCGGAATTTTTCGGTAAAGATCGGATAACGTCAACAAAATTGTTTGAATTCGCTCTAAATCAAAATCTTTCCACCTTTGTGGTGGTTTACCAAGTTTACAGTCAAACAGACAAACTTATGGTAGACCAGTAACCGGTAACCGGTCTGCCATCAAACCAAACTTCAATTTAATTTTTTTTGGTAAAGCCTAAAACAAGCATCAAAATATATTATGTTCCTTTATTAGCAAAAGATTTAATTTTTGGTAAAATTAATAATTTATTTAAAAAACAAAATTTCATTATCATACATTTTCATAAAACGAGTTTGTGCCTTAACATTTTTATTATATCTTAACTCGATACCATCCCATTTTTAAAAGAAAAATCAATGTTAAACACCAGTTCTATTATTTAATATAAAACTCCATAACTGTGAATATAATTTATAGTTTTTTTTAATTAAATGTTGAAAATTGGTCGGGTAGTTAAAGATAGTATCAATATTTAAACGATATACTTTAGTTTATTTTTAAATTTACAACTCAAACCAGATTTTATAAAACTTTATAATTTAAATTGGTATTAAAAATTTATATAAACTTTTCTATTACAGTTATATTATTATATACTTAATTATTTATTTTCTCTTCAACGATAATCAACAAATAATGTAAAAAAAACGCGCAGTTTAAAAAAAAATCAAAACATCGTTTCGATAATGAGATTGTTCTATGGAATATTTTTGTTTGGTCATGTTCAAGAAATGTAGTTTTTTAAAGGACAGTTTATTGAACTTTTTTAGTATCAAATAATTCTTGTTTAAGAATAACATTTAAATAATTCCATAACATCAAATTTATTTTTATAAAAAACCTTTTAAACATTTCCATAAAATCAAATTTATTTTTATAGTAACACTACTAAAATTTCCAACAAAACATTTTCATTTTCATGTTTTATTAGAAATTTTAGTAATGTTACATGGATAAAAATAAATTTGTTTTTTTTTTCATTTTAAATGAAAATATTTATAATTTCATGATTTAATCAATTGAATTGGTTCCAGTACAATAATTGTTAAACCAAAACTTTAATAAATTTTATGTATATCATTTCACCAATAAACACAACATTAAAATGTTCATATAAACAATAAAACCGGATAAAAGTGTTAAATTTGTAATTTAACCTTTTAATTATAATTACAATAAAGAAAAAACAATATTTTTAATTTAGTTGTCTTGTGGGTCAATGTTTATTTTTCATAAAAAAAAAATAAGTCTGCCGACCGACTAAAATTATTCCAATAAAATTAACGATCCAACACCGCCACCGGTACACCACAAATTACTGAACATCTGTTATTCAGTGCACGTTAAAAACTCATCATTTTGGCAAAGCTTTTAAATGCTTCGATGGTTACAGAGGTTAAGGTACTGATTTCAATAACATAAAATAAAAATTAATTCTAATGTTTACATTTTATAATGGTTTTGGTAAGATGATTAATGTTTCTTTTTTTTTTGAGAAGTTAAAGAACATTGACACCTTTTAGCAAAATAATTGGATGAGAAATTATTAAAGTTTAGGTTTTTTTAAGTGTTAAATAATTGGAAATCTTTTTTTTCTTATTTCATTTAATTTCTTTCTTTTGATTTTTAGTGGAATCCGATGATTTGGCAAAAATTAATTAATATTGAAGTAGTTTTTTGTTAGTTAAAAAAAAACACTTTTTTTTAAACTTATAATGTTTAGAAAAATTATAATTCAATTTAAATACTTGGTTCTTCCGTCCTCGCATAACTGAAATATAGGCCCATAAATGGTTTGGTTACATACGAAAACTAAGCTATTCAATACCGACGAAATGAGCGTAGTTTGGTCCAGTATCGTTTAAATTTAAGCATCCGTAAGTGATCATCACTCATGCTTTAGTCGTGTCAAGCTTCTTTGATTTGGATAATTTCTCACATCCTTAAACCAGTTAGGTTTTTTAATTTAAGTTCATCACCATTTCTAGTATCATCACCATTTCTAGTAGTAAGGTTTTTTAAAATCAATCTTTTTATGCCTAGTGCAGCTATAACAAAAGACACAAATAATGTTACTCTGATTAAGAATTTAAAAGTAAATAATTTACCAAATGTAGGAGTGAAGCAATACTCAATTAACATTGATACTATATTTGTTAAACTTCTAGAACAATCCGACCAAAGTTAGCTCACTTCTCAAATGAGTTAAAATTAATCGATTAATCAAATTATGAAATTGAAATATACCCTTTACTTCTCCTTGGTGAATTTCTACTCGATAATGCCGTTTAACGAAATTGAACAAAAATATAATTCTCAATCTTAGATTTCTCTCAAAGTATACCTCAAGGCTGTAAATCTATTAACTTTTTAACATTCAGCAAAATCAAATTAAATCGAGTAACAGGTAAATTCAAAACGAATTAGATATCATTTTTTCTTAGATTTAAGTGGTTTTTTTTACCATTTTGTTTATTTTACTATACTACAATTTGTCTATGTAAATCTGTTTCTTTCAAGGCCATTTTTATTAAATTTAACGTGTAAAATAGTCTGTGAGAAATTTGTTTAACATATATTTGTATCCTGATTATTATTTTATATTTAAAAATATATGCTGACACATTTATCTCCAATTAAATTAAATATATTTATAGCGTGTTTTTCTTTTATAGTATACTTATGTATGTGAGAAGTTATATTTAATATTATTATATTTAATCCGATATATTAAGGCTAGTAAATTAAAGTAAATTAAATGATATTATGTAGTATTATATACTGTGAGACAGTGTAATGTGATAAAATATTTAATTTGAATACTAGACCAGCATAACGATTTTAGTTGAAAATAATTAGGCTTTGACTTGCAAAACAATTTTAATTACTTATTATATTCAAAATTATAGCAAAAATATGGGCAATTTTGTTGAGGTTACATTTAGTGGATATTCAAACAAAAAACTATAAATATATTCTGGTAGAAACTGATGTTATGGATTAGGGATAATTATATTCTGTGTTATTATAAATTTTATTGGGAACATATTTTTGGGTACACAAAGTAATGAGATATTTTTTTTTGAATAATCAGAGCAAAGAAAATATATAAAAATTTATCAAAAACTTTCTATATTTTCAAATCTAATTAGTATATTTATTAGTCTTTTTAATCATAATTATATTAATTTTATAGAATTATTTGAAAAGGCGCTATAGTAGAATTACAAATATAAAATAATAGTTGATTTTACCATAATCATTTTATGACTAGGTCAAAAAACCGGATAAGCTTGAAAAAAAATGTAGTAAGAACAGTTATCACATCATACATATATTTTATTACCACAAATTAATACCTTGTACCCACCACTAATTTAAATTTTTTTTTTTTTAAAAAAACCACCTACTCTGACCACCATATATAATTTTTTAACAATTGAAAATTTAACCTCGACTTACCACCAACAATCAATAATTTTGTTCTGTTACAATTTTGTGCACTTAAAGTTTGAAGCAGTGAATTAATAAGAACATTTTTGCTTAATAGTATACATTAATTTAAGGGTTTAGAGAACAGATGCCATTCAAATTTATCACGAAAGTTTTTAAGATTCGGAAACTAACTAAGTAGTATTAAAACTTATGATTTCTTTTTAAACCAACAAATTCTTCACTAATCACCACACCTGAATATTTTACCAATACATGAAAAAAAAATTTTTATTGATGATGATTGCACATTTAAATATTTTTAAATCTATAATTATCTGTGCCAACTCCTATTACCAATACATTAAAGAAATATTTTTAGTACCTTGGTTTTAAAGTAATAATGTTTTACCATATAAAATTTCTAATGACTATTGACTATAGGCATTTAAAATTTGTCGAGGTTATTCAATAATGTAAAACTATTCAAACTTGCACACCTTTACTTGTAAATTCGAAAACATAAATAGAAAAACTATCATTTAAAATTCTTTTTTTTTTCCACCACCACCAATCGTTGGTTGTCATTACTATTAAAGCATTAAACCACAAATTTATGCAATACAATTTATGCAGGTGTGTGCAGAAATAATAAGTAAATTTATGGTTAACAGATTTTTAAATATTTATCTCACAACTTCATACAAAATTGTAATTGGAATTAGATTTTTGCTAATATACGTTAACAGTATCTATAAAATGTTGCAATTAACATAAAATAAAATCTAAGTAGCTTTAGGATGCCAATTAAATTATAATTGTATTAAAAAACTCTATAAAATCATTAATTTGGAAAAAAAAAATATATTTAATTATATTTAAAAAAATGTTTAAATAACTTTTTAATTTTTGCGTATAAAATTGATTTTGTTTTTTTTTTCTTAATGAAAATTGAACCATGACTACTTATTAGAAGAAAAACTCTAATCACAATTATTGAATTAAAATTAAGAAAAACATGAAAATTTCGTGTACGTTATTTCATTTAATTAAAATGTCTAAATCAATATAACTGATTTGAATAAATTAATATAAATTTGTAAATTTTAGATAATTTATAAATGACATAAATTCCAATAATATTTTAGTGGTAGAATAAATTTTTACTCGACAAACTAATAATTATAGGTAGAAAATTAAAATATTAAAGCAGGTAAATATTTGAAAAAAAAACTTACCATTAATTTTGTCCCAATTACCTAATAATTACAATTAAAATGTATTTTCAAAAATAAACATTTTTCATTAAAATCAAATTTTTATGATTTTTTTTAATTGTTGGGTCATAGTGCCGACGACTCTAATTATTAAATTCATATTACTAAGAAAAGTAAAATATTAAACCAGCCTGTTTTGTGAAAAAAATATGAATAATGCAATTTTTTACTGTTTCAACATAAAAATTCCATTTCCAAATTATATATTAAGAATTTCTTTAAAATTAACATAGCATAATTATTAAATGAATGTCTTTTAAGTTAATTGACATTTAATTTACAAATTACTAGATAACTCTACCGATATTAAGTTCTCAGTATAAAAAAAAACTACATTTCCTCTTTGAATTTTTTAAAATTCTTCATTTAAAGTTTACCTTTTAATTCATTTTACTGTAAGCAATTTTCCAAATTCAATTTCTATTTACTACTTACCAAATTTAGAAATTCAATTCAATACAATATAACAAACATTTATTAATTCAGATCACAATTTTCTATCAACTTCCTATAATTTGTCATATTAAATAGAAAAATATATTTTTATTATTCTTCACTTTTAACCAAATCAATCTTTTAAAAATTGTTAATTTATTTTTATACCGTCTTTCTTTTACCATATATAAAAATTAAATTGTTACCATTTTAGTAAATTTTCTAACCAAACTTACCAATAATATAAACTGCAAAAAAATAAAAAATTTTGCGTCAAAAGATAAACTTAAATTTTTTATTCTGAACCGGTAACTTTATACGTTTAGTTTTTTTTTTATTAGCAATTTTAGTCACAAAATCTTATAAGAAATTGAATGAATTTCACAACATAAAAAAAAATAAAAATAATGAAAGTTTTCTTAAAAAAGTTAAAAAAGTGCTAAATCCATAAAATAACATTGATTTATTTTTTTTCGATTTTATTTATTTTAATTTATTTGTCTTATAATCAAAAAAAAAAACCAGTTTTATATGCTGTTCAATGTAGCATAAATACCTAAATAATCAGTAAAATACCTGTAAATAAAAACCTAATTTAAAAAAAAGAAAAAATTGAGAAAAATTAATCTTCAACGCGTGAATTTCAACAGATTTTGTTTTTCCTTTTATTTGTAAATATTTTACGGCTTCAAAAATTTGAAATATCTTTGACGTGTTAAAATTTCCAACCAGAAAATAGTTGTAAAAAAAAAATTGTTTAGTATACTTAATTCAGATTTTACGGCAAGAACACTTCTTGTAATTAAATTGTCTGTGAAATGGTAAAAAGTTATGTTGAAAGAAAATCTAATAACGTTAATGATTGAAGAATCGAAGATTTTTATTGATTTAAATTTCTAAATGTTTGGCTTCTAATAAAAAAAAAGACTTGATTATATTAATTTAAAGAGATTCGAAATTAATTGGAATATAAATTTTGAAAAATTATAATTTAATTATTTAGCATGTCTGCACTTAACTACATTTCTGCCTTTTTGTTCAATAATTAGATTTTTTTCAAATAGTTAGATAACAAGAATATTCTCTAATTTAATTCGTTGAAGTGAATCAATTAGAAAGTTTATGAATTCCAAAATTATAAATTGAATATTTCAGTGGCATCTAATTATGAAGATAATCAATTTTCTATCACTGACAGAATTAAAAATTAAATGTAATTTTTGTGAAAGAAAAAAATTAATAAAGAACAATTTTTCAATGAACTTCGCTTAAATTAGGTTCTTCAGCAAAAAAAAATAAGCTAATTTGGCTTTAACTACTGCTTTCGCTGAATTAATTTCCATTAAAGTTCACAATTTATATAGAAAGCTTAAATCTGATTTTTAGGGCGTTAAATTAAATCGTGTGGTATTTAAAAAAACAGATTAAAATTATGGTGACTTATATGACATGAATTGATATGAAATGAAAATCTTTTGAATTAATATTTTAATTATTTTATGTTTCTGTGGTAGTATTCTGTGTAGTCATATTTTAAGTAATTTTATAATTGATATTATTAGTTTCAACTAAATTTACATAATAAACTTTATTGTATTAACGTTTTAAAATTAATCATGTTTTTGGAATTTGTTTTCAATTTAGAAATCAAATTAAATATTTTTTTTATAAAATATTGGCCTCAAAAATGAATAATAATTGTCGTAAAATGAATTTAACTTTTATAATTTATCAAAACTAGGTATCTTACGCCTATTTTAAACTAATAATTTTTGATTATAAGCACGTCTTTAGAACATAAAAATAAGACGTACACATTGAAAGACAAAAAAAATGTGCAAATTTTACTATTGCCGCTACAGATATAGTCGGTTATACTATATTCTGTTAATAAGCACTACTTTAATAATTTTATTATTATTATTATTTTCATTTTACTTCTTACCATTATTTGGTTCTGTTTTTTTTTTGTATGAAATCAACCCACAGAAGGTAAATTGGTTACCGTTAGCATACCATAACTTTTTTTTTGTGAAAGAAAAACAGTCACAGAACGGTTCTCATTAAGCTATACATAAAAAAAAACTATTTTAACATGAAAAATACCTAAGAATTCCAGTAGAGTGTAAAAATCTAGAATGTCCAGTAGAGTGAAACTATTAACGATGATTATAAATTAAAAGTATATTCTTCATCAATATAAAAGAGAAAATTTATAAAATTACTTTACTATAAATTAAGAATGTTTACAATCATTAATAAAACATCTGGAAAAAAAATGTTGTTTTATGTTGGTTTTAAAAATGACGAAAATTTGGACACCAATCTTGATTTTTTATTTGAATTTTATGTATTTTAATTGATTTTTTATTATAATTTTTTATGATTACATAATGGAACAAGTTTTTGTCAAACTGTTTGTGGTATAATATTTAATAAATGATTTAATAAATTATAAAAGATAGTCGAATTTTAGAAAGTTTCTATTCCCCATGTAATTTTATCTTTATTCAAAAGTATTTTATTACATTATGGCTGTATTAACTTTTAAAAAACTATATTTTCGGTTACTTAGTGTATTCCTCTAGCAAAATATTCTCCCAATATTTGTAGGCTAATAATGATTAAAATTCTTAACAAACAATATTAAAAAAACCTACGAAAAACACCTGGTACGTTTAACAAGGTAGTAAAGCATTATAAGTACACAAAATCCGCTATACTAATAGTTTATTGTCACGTATCTACTAAAGAGAGTGCTTTATCCCCGGTGTAATTAAATATGCTGACTCTGCTGAAATATATGTATTCTTTGCCCTGAACTCAGGATTCTGAACCCAGGATTCACACAGGTAAGGAATGCCAGATAGAGATTAATCAAACTGTAATCTTTAACGTTTTATGACATGCCCCCATAGTCCATCAAATATAATTTCTTAAATTAAAAAAAACAGAAATTTCCCCAAATTTAATTTCAGGTTTGTGTCTTAACATTTTTGTTTCATGCGCGATCAATTCCCTTTATCCTATATTTTCTGCTCTCTTGATTGATTTTTTAACAGTGTAATTTTGAATATTTAGATAAAGATTTATTAAAATATAAAAAATCTGGTCAAATTTTAAGAAATTAAAAAAAAAAGGGAATTCAATAATTGTAAACAACAGTGTAAATTAATTCAGTATAAGAAAAAAAGACCAACATACCAAAACTAGTAAAGTTGATTAGAGTGGAATAAAGTTACGCGACCAGTTTATCAGGTTTTTATTTTTATTTCCATCATCATAACCGTATTTGGATTTATAAAAAAAACGCTACATTTTAACATATTTTTTTTTTTTTTTTTACCGCCGCGGCCAATATTTTATTATATAAAGTATCGAACTACAACAACAATGAGCCGAGCACGTTAACTATTTTACTTACTTCTGGCCTAACTGGTAAAAGTTTTTCTTTTTCTTCTTTTTATAATCACAGTTTCTTATATCTTGAAATTTTTTTTTTTTTTGCATCAGAATTTTAAATAAACATATGGCATAGAAAAATTACTTTTTTTTTGTAAAATTAATGTTTAAGGCGAAATCAAACTAAATAACTCAATGTGCAAGGTGTTGTTTTTCGTATCTGTACTAACAACTTAAATAGACTGAAGTTAAAATGAAAAATCATTTTATTTTCTAATATTTTTTGTTTTTTTCAAATATCATTTTACGAAAATGTATTTTCTCAATTTTCTTCTTTTTTTATATATAAAATTAGTATATTATTTACATGTATGTATGCACAATTAACGAAGAAAAATATTTTATTTTACTTAGTTGAATTGTTAATATTACAAATTTTAGCATAAATATCAAGTCAGTTAATTAAAAAAAAAAAGTGTAGTCAGTGGTGGAAATAAGTAAAAAAAGAATATTAATTTTTTTTTTATTTTTGAGGCCAACTACTTTTTTTTTTCCACATTTCCAACAATTTATTTTATAAATTTAAAATTATTTATTGGTTAAGAGAGATTAAAAGTATTTTTCATTTTGAATATTTAAAGATTTAAACTAATATGTATTATGTTTTTCAATAAAATATTTGAAATAATTGCGGAAAATTATATTTGAAACTGGTTTGGATATAACGAACTTGAATGAATTTTTATGTGTAGGTTGGTAGTAAGTAACAAGTAATTTGTATTATAATATGCCGAGTGGTTTAATTCCTTTTAAAGAACTACTAATTTATAAAACTTAATTTTATTTATTTCTAAATTGAAGAAAAAATATGTTTTTTATACTAATTAATAATCATTATGAACATAGTTATTTTGGCATTGACTATTACGAAGTTAATTTTCAATATTAGAATTGAAATTTTGAAATAACAAATAATCTTAAACAAATAGTACCGTCTTAGAAAATAATGACATTAAATAGAAATAGAATAATGTTATATAAATGTTTTTTACAAAATTAGGTAAAATTTAAGATATATTCGTGTTATTTTGGTAAGAATATAATTAAAATATTGCGCCAAATATAAAAATTAAGTATTTTAATTTTTAGATTTGGCGCAATATTTTAATTACATTCATAAAATTATTTGATCATGAATTAAAGATAATATTTTCGATATTTTTAATTCTTTTTTTTAAAAAAAATTTAATAGCAGATGGTTTAACTCGATTTTGAAATATGCTATATTATGTAGCATAATTAAAAGATTTTTCAATGTTAATTTTGAAATTTAAAATTTCACATAATATATTATTTTTTTTTTTTGCATAATACTTACTACCATATTTTAGTCCTAAAATATTTTTTCAACATAATAAAAATTAATATGTAAATTAACACTACGACTTACCTTAACAGTCCATTGAACATAAATCATTGTTTGTGTGTGGGAATTAATTACGTAATATTATGTTAAAATTCTGCTCTGATTATACATACAAACAAAAAAACGACACTAAAATTATTCAAATAAATATTTTAATATTAATACTTTTTTTGTTCGAAAATATTATATATTTTTTTTATAATGAATTTTTAAATTTTTCTCACTTTACCAATTAAAAACTTAAATCTAACATAAAACATAAAAATATCACATGAACATAAAATTGTTTATGCTCTGTAAACAATCACTGAATACTTTGAGACATGTGAACTAGTAAGATAGTCTAAATTAAAATATTATCGCAAAACAGTTGTTTTTCTTTTTAAACAAAAAAAAAAATTGCATAATAATTATTAATTTTTTGTTTAATTTCTCATGAATTTTTTTTTCATTGATTTTTTATGTTGTTTTATATTCAATTTAGATATTTTTTTTGAAAACTTTAAGATTTCTTTATAAAATATTGTTTGAAAATGTAGAATTATGAAATATTTTTTATTGCAGTTTAAGTTTAAAAGAAACAATTCTCTTATCAAAATACTGAATGATTTCAAAATTTATTAAAATATGAAATTTCTTGAATATACTAAAATTTTTATACATTTTATTTTAATCTTTGTAATCATCTTTGGTAAAACGAATTAATTAAATTATCTTTCAAATATGTCTAATAAAATGACAGACTGGAAAGTTGTGGTTTATCTTATTTGGAAGCCGATTTACCTATTTTAATACGGATTTATTATGTTTAAGAACATTTTTATGTCTAATATCGTATTTTAAGATATAATTATTTTAGTGATAGAAAAGTGAAAATCTATTTTGTAGCTTATTATTGATTATAAATTTATTAAAAAAACCATCTATTAACTTGATTGCATGACGAGAAATGCCAAAAAATTATTAGTTTATTGATTTTAAAGTTTGTTTTATTTAAGAATCTTAAAATTTTGTAATTAGATAAAAATTATTATAACATTAAATATAAATCCTGAGTAAGAAAAAGGACTAGAAACTACAAATACCATATATTCCATGTAAGAATTTACTTTGTCTTATAAAACAGAGTTGACTTATCAGTACAGAATATTTATGTTAAATATACATATATTTGGGTCAGATTAATTTTCTTAAATTATTTTATCTTATTTGCATTTCAATTGATAATTTTTTATATTAAAGTTTAATTAACATAAACATAAATTGTTGAAAAATATTTCAGAAATTCGTTTGCTCAATGCAAATTCAATTAAATTTTTAACATACAGATATTTTGAATGTCTAAAAATTAAATCATTAAAAAGTTAAAAGAAAATTGCTTATTCGTTGTCATTTTTTTTTATTCGATCTACCAATTTTAACGCTAATTGTATTAATTAAATTGTGAAATATTTTCAAAACCATATAATTTATACAAATTATATAGAAAGCTGAAAACTTTAAAATCGACCATAAGGAAAAAAACCAAAATTATATTCCCAAAACTATAAAAACATTAATTTCCCTATAAATTTTAACTCAAACTTATTATTTTATATTTAAAAATAAATTTCTAATTTTGCTGTCACTCAATGACTCGGATGAGCAGCAGCAACAGCAGCGTATAAATAAAAAAATTAATATTTATCCATGATTAGGTCAACAATAATTGGTTAGATCTTCTTAAATTTGTTAACAAATCATTTTTCTAATTCATATAAAAAATAACATCATTTCATTTAGACGAGTTTTTTATTTTTATTACGAAAATAGAAACATGTTACATGTTTTTCTTTTCTTTTTTTTTCCTATTGGAAAATTAATTTTCAAGAAAAACAAAATAATTTATGAAAACAATTTTCCTTAACACAAATTACTAAAGATGGGCATTTATTTAATAGAAAACAAAATGTTATTTTTTTTATGGGAAACTTTCTTATTTTCTACGAATATGATTATAAAATAAAAGTATTTTCAATTTCTAAAATGATCTTTTATGGAAAAATTATAGAAACATTAAGTAAAATTAAATTATAACAATAAAAAAAACTGTGAATGAAAATAAATAAATGTTGCTGTTATGGGAATAGAACTGAAAAATAAATTGAAAAAACATAAATCCAATTGAAAATCTAACGAAAAACTTTCCAAAAAAAAACTAATTAAATAGAAAATTGATTTTGGGAAAGTATCAAAGAAGAATTTTCTAAAATTTTTGAATATTTTAAAAATTGTTAAAATTAATATTTCTTTTCAATTAATTTAAATACGATTTATTATTATTTTAATTGCGAATTTTATTGAGGAGTACCAATAATTAGACTAAGTATTTTAGCTATTTGTAACATATTCATATCAATTTAATAGAAATAATAAATCGTATTTAATTGTTCACTTAAATTAGATTATATTTTAACTAACAAGGTTGTATTATCCGAATTATATATAACTTATAAATTTATTCACAAAGAAATTTATAAATTATTTATGTTGAAAAACGATTTATTGCAATTTCAGATTTCTTATATAATGAAAAATTATCTAATAACCGATAAGTGAATTTAATTACAGTCAGAAAATAGCATACTTAATGTACAGAATATAATTGACTGTAAATGTATACTTTTATATCGAAAACAATTTGCATGTAATTAATTTTAATATTATTTTGGTGAATTTTCAATCAATCAATGTAATAATTAGCCCAAAAATCTACAATATAATTTAAACATTATACAACAGTTTTACAAATAGTAAATGCCATTCCCATAAAAAAATAGTACATTAATAAATACAAAAAAAAGTACTATTTTTATCTGACCGTCACAAATTTTCAGAAAATTTATGTTGTAGTCAATTTAATAGAAAGATTTCATTTTTTGTATTCTACTAATAAGTTTAAAATCCAAATTAATTGATGAATTCTATTGAGTATTTTCTTTTATAGAAATCAAAATATTTTTTATTATCCTACTTTAATGTTTAATAAAAAAAAAGGTAATAATTAGAAAGATATTTTAACATTAAAAAAAAAATTTTTTTCAAATTCTTTTTGTATAATTTCAATCCGATTGTTCAAAACAAAAAAGTACTAAAAATCACAACATAAATCAATATTCTTATGTTGTATTTTATTTTGTACCTGTACAACATTATTTTATTGATTAAAGTTTCACCTTAAATATGCCCATCGGTAAAATGACTGAATAAGAAATGACGCACTATGAACTGAAAAATTTTCTTTTTACATGAATTGTTTTTTTTTTTTATGTTATGATAAAAAATTATTTGACGATGGCGCACCTTTCTCCAAAAAAAAAAAAAAACGAAATTGAAGACGCAGCATGAGTATATTTGCATAATTTGTTTTAAAGGGTTTATTAAATTTTTAAATACTATATATGTTATATATTTTCGAAAAATCTTTTTTTTGTTTAATTTTGTTGATAATTTTATTTATGAATTTATGTTAATTTAACATAAATTTTTTTTGTGATGAGACATCATTGAAAGAATATATTAAAAGATTAAAAATAATTAGTTCGTCTGTTGGAAAGTTTAAACATTAATTATTATAAATTTAAAATTAATAGATTAAAATTAATATTATTTAAATTTTACTAAAATAACAATTTTCATGTTAAATATAATTATATTTTATAGAATAGCTTTAATTACTGATAGATACATGAATTATTCAGTCTTGATCTATAATTTTTATATTTTAAACTTGATTAATAAGAGTTTTGGTACATATTTGCTATATTAAATTGGAAACTTTTATTAAAAATAGGTCAAATAACATCACGTTGAGAATTTTCTTGAACTCTCCCTAATTTCAAAACCATTATATAATAAATCACTAACTATTAATATGTACAGTCAGATTGTAATACAGATGTTAATATAAGCAATTTTTCTTAATTTAGCTCTGGTCATATATTTAAAAATATTTATTAATTTCAAATATTTCATAATTTTTCAAAATATCATAAAACAACAAAAAAACCACCAAAACTTAAGTAAATTTAAAAATTCACATAATTTCTAATTACATAAAACAAATATACATAATTCAATCAATTTGAACATCATAAATTAATTATAAGAGTAATACTTAAATGCTTTCTAATAAATTTTCTAATTTATTTACAAATCATCGACATAAATAATTATTTATTAATATAAAAATTCGTATAATTATACAATTTAATCATAAAAAAAAAACTTGTATTACATTATATTATATTTTTTTTTTATTAAACATTATTATTTATCTATACATGAACTTTAAAATTCAATGTTGATTATATTCTTAAAAAAAAAATAACAAAAACATAAAATAAAACAAGAGCAATGTTCAGGTGTTTAGGTTTTTAATATAAAAATCGTAAATTTTTGACTATTTTTTTTTTGTTTTTGTTTTTAAACCACTATTTTTATACGCTATTTATTTATTTTGTATTTAAACCACACAAAATGAATTTATTATGAATCTTAGTTATGTTTTGTTGTTTTAATTTTTTTTAGAAAGTGATAAATATTGGAGAAATCGACAAAAATACGAGTTTCAGTTTCTGTTGTTGTGCTGATAAACACAACCAAAAAATATATAAAAAAAAAAACATCAACCGAAAAAAACAAATAACATTAAAAACAATCAAAAAAATGATTGAAAAAAATTATGTTGCGTAAAAGAAAACTCTACAAAATTCAAATAAATTTATGTAAAAAATTATTTTTCAAATTTTTATCTTCAACAAAAAAGAAAAAAAAAAATAAATTATTACGTAAAGTTTTTTTATGAATTTACAATTTTTTTTTATGTTAAAGTTTGAAGATTGATGTAACTAACAATAATTAATAATAAGCAAAAAAAAATTTATATAAATACAACATATATAATGAATATTTATATAAAAAAAAATTAAGTTAGATTTATGCGAAATAATCAAATATCATTATTCTTGATTAGTAGCAGCTGTATAGATTTTGAAATTTAGGTCATTATACCTTTTGTGACCTATGTTCCTTTTTGTGGCCAATTGATTGCAATTGATTTTTAACATTAAATATTTTCAACAAAAAACTAAATAGTATTTGCAATAAAATTATTATTATATTGCAAATTTCAAAATAATTATTGATTTTTAAATATATAGGGGAGAGTAGTCGAAATTATATATTATTTAAATAGAAATTACAATTTAACAAATTATTTATGAATTTTTATATTATGAAATGGAATGACAAATATGTTTTAATACCATTTTTAAAGTAATTGAGAATAATGTACACAAATAATTAATTTGAGACTAAAAGTAATCATTTGGACAAAATTCAATTAATTTCTCGTTCCACCAATTTTTTAATTATGTTTTTCTTTTTGTTATAAATCCTGATTTTTTTTAATCACTTAAGTGTTTTAACTATAATTAAATAATCAACATCATCCGCTAGGAAATTTATTATAAACTTTTGCTGTCATAATTTAATGTATCTGTAATTTTGTTTAAATCTAATCAACCTACTCATATGAATATAATTAAAATTTTCCATGCACCATGAAAATTTAATAATGGGAATATTTATAATTCTGAGAAGGTTTTCTTTTTTTTTTTGTAAAAAATATAATATTTATAATTTAAAGATTTAAATTTTACAATTTCGGTCTAAAGTTTAAAATATGTATATAAGTTTTTTTAAAAACAAAACAAAAAAACGGAAATATAATTATGATGATATATTTTTTTTAGGTGCATTAGTTTACATATCAACCATAACAATTTTATTATTATTTTCTCAAAATTATGACCTTAATTATTTGTAGGTTCTTCAATAATTAATTGTAATATATTATTTTTTTTTTTACCATGGCATGCAATTTTCTAGCTGTTATTTTTTTATATATCTTCAATTATAATTTGTAATTCTTGTGGTATATATAACAGTAATATTGTATAAGATTCTTTTATATTTTATTAAATTTGAAAAATTAAATTAAAGGTAATTGAACTTTTAACATTACTCAGAAATTGATTTAAATTAACGTTGTTGTCTTATTAATATATTTGAACAAAATACTTTACTGAATAGTATTAGGTTTTCTATAATTAAATTAACCTCCAAATATATTAAATTAGTTACTTGTAGTAGATTTGAATTTTAACAAGGAAATAGCTCCAACAATTTCTGACAAATTACCAACTTAAGTCTAATCATATTAAATAAAAGTTAACTTATTTCTATAAGGTTCTGCAATAACAAGCTTCTTTCAAATAACTATTGCCATTATTTATAAATCACTTTATTTAATAATTAAACAAATCTTATGCTACATACTTTTTAACATCAAAATTAACTTTTTATACCAACATTAAAATTTTCTTTAAATATGCAAACCCATAAAAATCGGTTTAAACGACTATATTAAATGACTATGAGTCTTAAAATGACTATATTAAATGAATTTAATAAAAAATATGAAATAAATAAGTGAATTAAAAATTAAAATTGGAGTAATTGAAAAAATAAAATTAAAACTAACCCAATTTTTTTTTTTTATATAATTTTCTAATTACCATTAAAATATTTTTAAAAAATTCCTTACCTATTTTTACATTATTTAACTGAGACACATTAAATTCATATAAAAAAAATTGTATTATTGAATATTAAGGTCAACCAACAATTTATTATATTTATTTAAATCTAAAAGATTTTATTTTTTATGCTTTTACTGATTAAATAAAAATGAAAACTTTCAATCAATTTCAATGTACAATAGTTAATAAATCATACAATAGTAAGTAGTTATTAAATATCCTATAAACATATACATACAATCAAAATATATTTGTACAGATTTAGTAACATTTAGACTCCCAGTGGATAACCCAAAAAAAAAAAAAAACAAATTAAATGATATCTTAAATTGTATATGTATGCTACCACAAATGCTATACGTATATAACCATAACTGATTAATCATAATAGCTAACCAGTTTAACTTTAATATAATATGTACATTTATGTTGTAGAAAATAGCATAAAAATTTATAATATATTACTTTAAAGGCGCAATTCAAGTATAATTATTGGACACATACCACAAAAAGAAAAAAAAGACATATAGAAAGTCTTGAGAAAGTCAATTATTTTGCTTTTTTTTTGTAATTTATAATTTCAAATATACAAGATATGTATTTATATATTTATGAACATACATATAAATATGTTGGAAAAAAAAATATACGACCCACAAAAATAAAAAAAAAACATAATAATTATGTTAAAATCCTTATTTTGATTATATGAGATTGATTTATCATAATGTTTTAATTGAAATTTCGTGTTTTTTTTTCTGTTTATTTTTGCATAAAAATAATTTCACTTTATTTTAAAAATAATTTGTTTCTATTAAAACAAAAAAAACATAAACGATTTTTTATAATAATTTTTTTGTTTTTTACTGTAATAATTAATAATTTATTTATTTATTTCAGGTTGGGAACTTAGAGGATTATATTGTTATAAATATTTTAATATTAAACATTCATGGGAGAAAAGTGCTGAACTTTGTAGAAGGTAAGTCTTACTATTTTACAAATATTTAAATAATATTTAATATAATTTTATTCTGTTTTTTTGATTATCAAATTTAATACATTACTTAGTTTCATATAAAATAATTTTGAGACTAAAAAAAATATGACACTAAAAAGTAGTTTACCAAAGAAACAAAATACTACTACGGTATTAATTTAATTATCTAATTACCTTTTCGAAATCCTTGTTTTACTCCTAACACACTTTTATATATATTTCATAGAGTTAATAAATTTTTATGTGGAATTTCACTTGAGCATAATTTACTGCATTTTTTTAAAAATTAAATTTCACTATTAGAAAAATTATATTTTTATAGATTTTCCCGGGTAAAACTTGATAACAAAATTAAAAAAAAAAAAAAATACCAAAACATAAATATTTTTAAATTGGGAAGAAAATTAAATATGTTAGTGAAAATATTATTTTTAGTTTGAAGAAAATTAAGAAATTTGAAAATTAATTTAATATTAAAAGTTGGTTTAGATTAAGATTAGTTTTTAAAAATTAAATAATTAAATTAATAAAGTCATAAGCATAAGAATTTAATTGCAGAATATTAATTATGAATCGCAGTGAAAATATTCATTAGTTTTTAATTTTCAATAATTTTACTTTAATTTTCGACTTTCTAATATTATTACATACTCAAAAAAAAATGTTTATTCATGATTAATGCTATCGAAAAACATATTCTATCAAGATTTATGCTTCAGTGCTTCTAACAAAATGCAAGTAAATATTTTTTTAGGGCAATTATAAAATGAAAAATTTTACTTATGTTAAAACTTTAATTATGAGGGAATTTATGGAACATTCATAATAAAAATATATAATTGGAGATCAATTGGAAACCAATTATATATTTAGCTAAAATGGACTTAATCTTTTAAGTTTAATAAAACACGTAAGAATTTTTGTTTTATTAAAGTGTGCATGGAAATGAAAATTTCAAGGAAAACCACTTTTTAGAAAAATTATCTTAAATAAAAAGTATCGAATTGATAATAAATTGCCAATAAGAAATCAATTTATATATTTTTTTATTGCATTGTGTCTAAAATATGTCATTTATATATTTAGCTGAAATGGGTTATATATGTTACATTTATAATAAAATAATTTGAATGTTAATATTTATGCTGATTTATCGGATTAGTTCACTTACATATGGTCATGTAAAAAAAACTTACAAACAACTTGAAAATAAACTTCATTTTTATAAGAAATTAATAATTAATTCAAATTTATAATAAAATTAAAACCACACTGGAATATTTCCAATTAATATTTCCTACAATTTTATTATTACTATGTATTAAATGCACAATTTATGTTTCAGTGGTTCTAGTGTTGATGTGCGAGTTTCGTGTAGCATTGTAATTGCATAGTGTAAATTTTATAGTTTTTTACTTTAAAAATAAATGATTTTAGTTTTTGAAAATTAAAATTAAATCAGTTTAATTTGAATATATTTAGCTAAAGATAATAAATTTTAGGACAGTTTAAATCTATGGAAAAATTTGTAAATTACAATTCTTAATTTACCTTTATTCCTTATTTACTGCTAAAGAATATATACATATCCAAATGACTAATTCAAATTGCCTCATTAAATATGTCGTTGCGTTCAAATCAATTAAAGATGGAAATTCAGGCTTTGGTATAATTTAAATTTCTTTACTGTAAAAGATTAAACATATTCTTAACAAACATCAAAATTAATTTTCCACCGTTAATTAAATGACATATTTATTTCTATTAATGCAATGAACAACAAGTTTTTTAAAATTACATCAGAGAAGGGAAAAATAAAACTAAACTAAACCAAAAAGATAATCATAATGATTATTATAATTTAAAAAGATAAACAATCTTGTTTCAAAATTATGGTAAATATTCCAGTTTTTTTTATTCAGGAAGTTTCTTCATGTTTTATGTTTTTAAATTGGGTTAAATTCTGTGATAATTTTTTAAACAGATCTTTTTTAATAAATAATTTCAAACTTGTATTCATAATTATAATTTATAATAATTATTTAGATTTATTTAATATTTGTCATAAAAATTATCTAATTCAAATCATACTTTCACAATTTTATCATTAAGTGGAATAAAAGTAATAAAAACTATTGTAAGAATTTCAGTCAATTTATTTTTAAAGTATTACGATTTGATCAAAAAGACATAGTATTTATATGCACTACTCTCATCGATAGTTATAGTTAAAAAAAGGTTTTATCTTAATCTATTTTAAAGCATTTATTTAAACATTTTGCATTTAATATCAAAGTATTAAAATAAAAAGTAAATAGAACTCTAATCTCTATTTATTAGATATTATCAAGCTTCTGATCGGAGAAACTTGAGATTATATTTATTTCATTAATTCAAAATTTTCCGGAAATTAAACGTGACTGCAGATTTAATAATAGATTTAAGAACTTCCTGACAATTATTAATGCTTCCATAAATAATTCCAATATATGCTATGGCAGTTATTTAATAAAAAATACATTAATATCTATCTTTTATTATATCATGTTGTCCTAAATTTCAAATCAAGTTTAAAAACAAATCCGTGAATACATAATAATTTACCTCTTTTACCACTTCTTTCTTTCACACTACCGAAATTTTAAATTAATTTACAATGACTTCTTTAATAATTTCTTCATATAAATTTTAAAATTTATAATTATATATATTTTTTCAGTTAATTATATTTTTAAAGTCAGCATAAAAATTGTCGTGACCATAAACATTACCCACCTAACATAAATCACTTCCGTTTGCTAATTATTTCTTTTAGATGAAAAAAAAAAAGAAAAACGTTATAACAACAAAAATAAGAAATTACACTTTAAAACAATGAAAATTATACAAATTTTACGTGTCAAATTTTTGTAATTTTCTACTATGTATTAAATTCTTATGTTTTTCGATACATTTTACATGCTAAAATTTGAAATATTGTAGTGAAAACTTTAAAATCAATTGGTCACTAATTAAATATTTGATAAAAGTTTTCTTTGAAAAATTTAATTTGCTTTTTACTACTTTTTTTCTACTAATTTTCTTTTCATTTTTGTTCAAATTATATTAAGGTCTTATTTAAAACAACATATATCTTTTATGTTTATAACATAACGTATCTTTTCCTGTTTTTAAAATATCTTTCATATATGTTTTTATGTAAAATTTACACGCATAATTTTTTTTTTTGTACTTTTTAAGTATATGTAAAATGTGTTATGGTGAAAGAAGAAAGGTAGGTTATTGGGTCACTGATTTTCATATTTGATAGTTGGATGTTTTTTTTTTTTTGGAAATTTAAATGTGCACATGAATTTGTAGTGCAAGAAAACATATATTTTATTTTTATATTGGCTAATATTATGTTATTTAACTGAGTATGATTCACAAATCTAATAGAATTAGTTAAAATTAAAAAAAAAAATTATTTATGTTATATTTAAAGAAAAAATTGTACAATGCGGTTATTTATGAAACAATGTGGAAGTTTTGTATGAATTTCTGTCTCTAATGAAAATCGGATGTTAAAATAGATTATGTATATCATTAAATTCTGACAAAAAGATAAAATAATATCGTGAACTATTTATTAATGAAAACTTTTACAAGAAAATATATGAATATTTTATAAGAAATTCTTATTTTAAATTCATGAATTTATTTTGAAAAATTAATTCTTTTTTACATTTCCTTCAAATTCTTGTTCTGCGATTTATCTAACGATATAGTTTTGATTACTGTACATGTTTACATCTAGCACAGTCAAAATAAATTTATTCAGATTCTTTGTTTTTGTTTTGTAATTTCTATTGAAACATAACTCATAAACACTGGAAAAGTGACTTAAGAATAAGTTTTAAAAGAACTAGATTCTATTATTTTTTAACTAATCTTAGCTATATTTTTTCATAAATATAATTTAAAATGTTGTTAGTATGTAAATTATGTAATTTTCTTTATATACATATACAAATTTATTTGAATATTTTATGTTACCATTAACTTATATACGAAAACTTAGTCACAACTATTTTTTATATTTTAATTTATTTAAGTCATGTAATCTTAAAAAAAGTCTACCATAAATTTTTCAGTTCACAAAGGTTACTGACCACAAAAATTATACTATTTTGTTTGTTACTAGTCCACAATATTTGATCGTATCTAATTTAATATATTTTATTTTATTTTTATTATGGCTATTTCATGAATTTTCTATTTACATGTACCTGATAAATAATTGATAATGAAAATAAAAATACATTACGATCGCACTAACTAAATATAAGCTTAAATTAAATATTTATTTTAAATAAAAAGGGTAAAATATCTTTTTTGGGTTATTTTTCTGCAAGATTTTCTAATGAAAATATTTATGATCACGTTTATTTGGATATTCAATCTAAATAATTAATTTATCACATAAATTAAATAAATTGATTCTATTTTTGAAAAAAAATCTATATACCGAACTGTGTACATTTATGTACTTGAATCAACCATTTACCCAAGTATCATATATAGAACGTTTTGAGTGAGAGTAGATCTGATTTATTTAGTCTAAGTTTTCATTCTTGTTTCCTTTATTCAAGAATTATAGTTTTCAATTTTCACCCGTATTTATACGGATTTGTTTTTTAGAAAAGATTTTAATTAATTTTATTCTTAAGTTTTTTTTCAATTTATTTTGTTAGTTTTCACAAAATAATACTTAGCCCAATACAAGAAATTTAGATAGCTTTATTTTTAATCTTCATAATACAATTTATATTAATTTGCAAATCTATGGATACAATACAAACATTTTTATATAACATACCATGTTTGTGACAAATCTATCTAATCGTTTTATGTAACAGTTTATTTTAAAATTAAAAGTTCACAATACCGGAAATATGTGATATGTAATTTATTAATATCATAACAAATTCCAATAAAATCTGCATGATATGTTATAAGAAAAAGATTCCACCAAAACCATAATTCTTCGTAATAAATATTTCTGGATTTTAAATTGAAAATTAACAAATATTAAAAATAACAATAATAAAAATTCACATTACAATTAAATTTCTTACTTAAAAATTACGTAAATAATTAAAGTTTATAAAAAAACTTTCTAAATTATTGTTTAATAATTTTTTTATGTTTTCGTTACAGATATGGCGCTGAATTAGTTGCAATTGATTCATTTAATGAAAATAATGTTACGTTATCATTGGCACGTGCTAATGTAGCTAATCAACGTTCATCTGATAAATATTGGTTAGGTTTAGCATCATTAGATGATCTACGAACGAATACATTAGAATCAGCATCAGGCACTCTAGTCTCACAATATTCAGGATTTTGGTCATTGAATCAGCCTGATCCATTATCTGGTGAATGTGTTGCTGTATCAGTAACACAACGTCAACAAGCTTGGGAATTAGATACTTGTGAAAGTCTTTTACCTTTTATGTGCCGATCTGAAGCATGTCCACAAAATTCAATTCATTGTTCAAATGGAATGTGTATTAATCAAGCATTTAAATGTGATGGTAATGATGATTGTGGTGATGGATCTGATGAGCTAGATTGTCCAGCACAATGTAATTTTCATATGCAATCAGGTGGTGATGTGATTGAATCTCCAAACTATCCTCATAAATATGGTGCATTAAGTAAATGTAAATGGACATTAGAGGGACCACAAGGTAGTAATATTGTATTACAATTTCAAGATTTCGATACAGAAAAAACATTTGATACTGTACAAATATTGGTTGGTGGTCGAACTGAAGATAAATCAGTATCATTAGCTACATTATCCGGAAAACAAGATTTAGCTATGAACCCATTTGTAACTGCATCCAACTTCATGATTGTTAAATTTACCACAGATGGTAGTGTTGAACGTAAAGGTTTTCGTGCGACATGGAAAACTGAACCAGAAACATGTGGTGGTATTTTGAAAGCTTCAGGACAAGGTCAAGTTTTGACTAGTCCTGGTTACCCAAAACAATATCCTGGAGGTTTAGAATGCTTGTATATTATTAAGGCCCAACCTGGGCGTATTATTTCATTAGAAATTCAAGATTTAGATATAAATGCAGGTCGAGATTATATGTTAATTAGAGATGGTGATAGTCCGATGAGCCGACCAATTGCTAGATTATCAGGAAATTCCAAAGATAACGATAAAGTTGTAATCTCTACAGGAAACAATTTATATATGTATTTCAAATCTAGTATGGGTGATTCCGGTAAAGGATTTAGTTTACGATATACGCAAGGTTGTAAGGCCACAATAACAGCACGAAACGGTACTGTGACATCACCAGCTTTTGGTTTAGAAGATTATCCGACGAATCAAGAATGCTATTTTACAATTCGTAATAGTATGGGAGCACCATTATCATTGAAATTTGATAAATTTAGTGTTCATAAAACTGATGCAGTTCAAGTGTTTGATGGTTCGTCAACATCTGGTTTAAGATTACATTCCGGAAACGGCTTTACTGGCACAGCAGCACCAAAATTAACATTAACAGCATCATCAGGTGAAATGTTAATTAAATTCGTTTCGGATTCGTTACACAACAGTGCGGGGTAAACATATAACTGAAATTTTTTTATTAATTATTGTATGTAAACATTTTTTAAATATAGATGGTCCGCAACTTTCTCTGCTGATTGTCCAAATTTGAAACCAGGAATTGGTGCTTTAGCTTCCAGTAGGGACACAGCTTTTGGGACAGTGGTCATTTTTACATGCCCAATCGGACAAGAATTTGCAACTGGTAAAAATAAAATAATTACTGAATGCCAAAAAGGAGGTTCATGGAGTGTTGATTATATACCAAAATGTCAAGGTAACCTTAAATTAAATATGAGATTTAAGATAAATATTCTTGTAAATTTTTTTTACAGAGGTATATTGTGGGCCAGTTCCGCAAATTGATAATGGTTTCTCGATTGGATCATCAAATGTCACATATCGTGGTGTTGCAATGTATCAATGTTATGCGGGTTTTGCTTTCCCATCAGGAGCACCGATTGAGAAAATCACTTGTTTACCCGATGGACGATGGGAACGCAAACCGTCATGTTTAGCATCACAATGTGCACCATTACCCGAAGTTCCACATGCCAATGTTACACTATTGAATGGACTTGGTCGTAGTTATGGAACAATTGTACAATATGATTGCGAAGCAGGCTACGAACGTACTGGTTATCCAGTTTTAATCTGCATGTCAAATGGAACATGGAGTGGTGATGTTCCCAGATGTACACGTAAACGATGTCTTAAATTTCCAGAAATTGATAATGGATTCGTTGTGGATCCAGCACGTCAGTATTTCTTTGGAGATGAAGCTCGTGTTCAATGTTATAAAGGTTATAAATTATCGGGCAGCAACATAATTCGTTGTAGTCCAGATCAGATTTTCGAAAATCCACCAAAATGTGAAGATATTAATGAATGCACTTCAACGCAATGTGATTTGGCATCAACAGAATGTATGAATACGGCAGGTTCATTCTTTTGTCAGTGTAAAAAGGGATTTGCACCTACAACAGAATGCCGACCAGTAGGTGACTTAGGACTTGCCAATGGTGGTGTACCCGACGATAGTATTATCACCTCACAAAGTGAAGAGGGTTACTCAAGTGGTATGGCTCGCTTGAATTCAGCTGGATGGTGTGGTAATTCTGTAGATCCAGGTGCAAATTGGGTAATGATTGATTTTAAGGCACCAACTATTTTAAGAGGATTCCGTACAATGTCTGTACAACGTTTTGACGGAAATATTGCATTTACGTCTGCTGTGCGTTTGCAGTATACAAATAATTTAACAGATGTATTTAAGGATTATGCTAACCCGGATGGAACTGCCGTAGAATTTAGAATCTTAGAACCAACTCTTTCAATACTAAATTTACCTTTACCAATTGAATCGCGTTATATCAGATTTAGAATTCAGGATTATGTTGGTGCTCCATGCATCCGAATGGAAGCAATGGGTTGCACTAGATTAGATTGTGTTGATATCAATGAGTGTGCTAAAGATAATGGTGGATGTGATCAAAAATGTATAAATTCACCTGGAAATTATGGATGTTCCTGTAATACTGGATATCAATTATTTACTGGAAATGGAACTGCTGGATTTTATATAGCTAAATCTGAGAATGGAGAACGTGATGGTGATACTCTGCAAAAAAATAAATCATGTGTTGCTGTAATGTGTCCACCTTTATCATCTCCCGAAAATGGGCAACTTTTAACTAGCAAATCCCAACAACATTTTGGAGATGTTGTAAGATTCCAATGTGATTTTGGTTATGTAATGTCAGGAAGTTCAGCTGCATTGTGTTTGTCAAGTGGCCAGTGGAACGCTTCTGTGCCTGAATGCCATTGTAGGTACAAAAAAAATTTTGTTAGACGTTTTAATAAATTTTCATTAAATTTCAGATGCTAAATGTGTTTCTTTACCTGATGATAAAACAGAAGGTTTAATGGTTTTACGGCCTGATCAGGATAGTGTTTTGGTACCATTTAGAGATAATGTCACGCTTACATGTAACAATCCAGGCCGATACTTACGTGGCACTGCATCATCTGGATTCCGTCAATGTGTTTATGATCCAAAACCAGGTCTTCCAGATTATTGGCTATCAGGATCATCTGCCTCATGTCCACGTGCAGATTGTTATTTGCCAATGCCAACACCTGGTGCCGAATATGGCCAATATGTTGATACTAGATATCAAAGTTCATTCTTTTTTGGATGTCAAAATACGTTCAAATTAGCTGGTCAAACATCCAAACACGATAATGTTGTACGTTGTCAAGGAAATGGTATTTGGGATTTCGGTGATTTACGATGTGAAGGTCCAGTATGCGAAGATCCAGGACGTCCTAGTGATGGTTTGCAAATTGCCAGAAGCTATGAACAAGGATCAGAAGTATTCTTTGGTTGCCAAAGACCCGGATATATTTTAATTAATCCAAGACCAATCACATGTATTCGGGAACCAGAATGTAAAGTTATAAGACCTTTGGGATTAACATCTGGAAAGATTCCTGATTCAGCTATAAATGCTACATCGGAACGACCAAATTATGAAGCTAAAAATATAAGACTTAATTCAGTTACTGGGTGGTGTGGCAAGCAAGAAGCTTTTACTTATGTTAGTGTTGATTTGGGACAAGTATATCGTGTAAAAGCTATTTTGGTCAAAGGTGTTGTAACTAATGATATTGTAGGGCGACCAACAGAAATTCGTTTCTTCTATAAACAAGCTGAAAATGAAAACTATGTTGTTTATTTCCCAAATTTCAATTTAACAATGAGAGATCCTGGAAATTATGGCGAATTAGCCATGATCACATTACCAAAATATGTTCAAGCACGATTTGTTATTTTGGGTATTGTCAGTTATATGGACAATGCTTGCTTGAAATTTGAATTAATGGGCTGTGATGAACCGAATGTTGAACCACTTTTAGGTTATGATTATGGTTATTCACCATGTGTCGACAATGAACCACCCGTATTTCAGAATTGTCCCCAACAACCAATGGTTGTAAAACGTGATGAAAATGGTGCTGTCATGGCTGTTAATTTTACTGAGCCTACTGCAATTGATAATTCTGGATCAATTGCTAGACTGGAAATAAAGCCACAAAATTTCAAAACTCCATCTTTCATTTTCAAAGATACTGTAGTAAAGTATGTTGCTTTCGATTATGATGGAAATGTTGCAATTTGTGAAATAAATATTACTGTACCTGATGTCACTCCACCATTACTAAGTTGTCCACAGAGTTATGTTATTGAATTGGTTGATAAACAAGAGAGCTATAATGTTAATTTCAACGACAGTCGCAAGCGCATTAAAACTTCAGATGAATCAGGGGATGTCAAATTAACGTTTGTTCCAGAACGTGCAGTTATTGCAATTGGAGGATTTGAAAATGTTACCGTAGTTGCTACTGATAAATATAATAACCGAGCCACGTGTCATTTCCAAGTATCTGTACAAGCTACGCCATGCGTTGACTGGGAACTTCAACCACCAGCAAATGGTGCAATAAACTGCTTACCTGGAGATCGAGGTGTCGAATGTATAGCAACTTGTAAACCTGGATTTAGGTTTACAGACGGTGATCCAATTAAAACGATTTCTTGTGAAACTTCGAGATTATGGAAACCAACCTCGGTTGTACCAGATTGTGTTTCAGAAAATACACAGCAAGCTGACTATCATGTAACTGCTACTGTCATATATCGTGCAAATGGCGCAGTAGCTCAAGCTTGTTTAGGACAATATCAAGATCTTTTGACGCAATATTATCAAGGACTAAATGAAATTCTTTCTCAACGATGCTCTGCTGTTAATGTTAATATGAACGTTTCTTTCATTAAATCAATTCCTACTCTGTTGGAAGAAAATGTTGTAAAAATGGATTTTATTCTATCAATTTTACCAGCGATTCGTCAACCACAATTATATGACCTTTGCGGGTCAACATTAAATTTGATTTTCGATCTCAGTGTGCCTTATGCAAGTGCTGTAATTGAGCCATTATTAAATATTTCCAATATTGGCAATCAGTGTCCACCATTGAGAGCTTTAAAAAGTTCAATTGGACGTGGTTTTACATGCAGTGTTGGTGAAGTATTAAATATGGATACTAATGACGTACCAAGATGTCTACATTGTCCGGCTGGGACGTATGCTGGATCAGGTCAAAGTGTTTGTACTTATTGCCCAAGAGGATTTTATCAGAACAGGGAACGTCAAGGAGCTTGTATGCGGTGCCCAGCTGGAACCTACACTAAAGAAGAAGGGTCAAAATCGTTACAAGATTGTGTACCAGTTTGCGGTTTTGGAACATATTCACCAACTGGTCTCGTTCCGTGTTTAGAATGCCCACGTAACTCATTCACATCTGATCCACCAACTGATGGTTATAAAGATTGTCAAGCTTGCCCGGCTAATACTTTTACTTTCCAACCTTCAGCATCTAATAAAAACGATTGTCGACAAAAATGTACTGCTGGCTTTTATTCTTCTACTGGATTAGCACCTTGCTCACCATGTCCACAACATTATTATCAAAGCGTCGTAGGATCTCAAACTTGTAATGAATGTCCAACTAACATGAAAACTGACGGTCCTAGCACCATTGGTCGGGAAGAATGTAAGCCCGTTATTTGTGGAGAAAATGCCTGTCAACATGGTGGCCTTTGCGTACCAATGGGGCATGGAATTCAGTGTTTCTGTCCAGCAGGTTTTTCAGGACGGAGATGTGAAATTGATATTGATGAATGCGCTTCGCAACCTTGTTATAATAGTGGTGTTTGTACTGATTTGCCACAAGGATACCGATGCGAATGTCAACCAGGATATTCTGGAATTAATTGTCAAGAAGAGAAGAGTGATTGTAGAAATGATACTTGTCCAGCCAGAGCGATGTGTAAGAATGAACCCGGATACAAAAATCAAACATGTCTTTGTCGTAGTGGATACACTGGAGTTGATTGCGATATTACTATTGACCCATGTACCGCTAATGGTAACCCTTGCAGTAACGGTGCCAGTTGTTTAGCTTTGCAACAAGGGAGGTACAAATGTGATTGTTTACCAGGATGGGAAGGAATGCATTGTGATAAAAACATAAATGATTGTGCTGAAAATCCGTGCCTCTTGGGAGCAAATTGTACAGATTTAGTAAATGATTTTACCTGTGCATGTCCACCAGGTTTCACCGGAAAGCGTTGTCACGAAAAAATTGGTTTATGTTTAGCTGAACCTTGCAAGCACGGTGTTTGTGTAGATAGATTATATGAACATGAATGTGTTTGCCATCCGGGTTGGACGGGTCCTTCTTGTGATGTAAATATTGATGATTGCGAATTTAATTCGTGTAACCGCGGACAATGTATTGATTTAGTTGATGGCTACGAATGTGAATGTGAAGAAGGTTTTACTGGAAAGAATTGCCAACATCCAATAGATGATTGTGAATCTAATCCGTGTCAAAATGGCGCTTCGTGTGTGGACCAATTAGATGGTTTTATTTGCAAATGTCGTCCAGGATATGTAGGATTACAATGTGAGGCTGAAATTGATGAATGTCTAAGTGATCCATGCAATCCTGTTGGAACTGAAAGATGTTTAGATTTGGATAACAAATTTGAATGTGTTTGCCGTGAAGGATTTACAGGGAAGCTATGCCAAACCGACATCGATGATTGCGAAACTCTACCATGTTTAAATAATGGTCGCTGTCGCGATAGAATTGCTGGATTTGAATGTACTTGTTTAGAAGGTTGGACTGGAGATAGATGTGAGCAACAAATTAAAACATGTCCAATGCAAAAACCATGCCAAAATGATGCTACTTGCATTGACTTATTTGAAGATTACTTTTGTGTTTGTCCAAGTGGAACAGATGGCAAAAATTGTGAAACAGCACCTGAAAGATGTATTGGCAATCCCTGTATGCACGGTGGCAAATGTCAAGATTTTGGTTCAGGCTTAAATTGTTCGTGCCCTGAGGATTATGCTGGAATTGGATGTCAATACGAATTCGATGCATGTGACGCTGGTATTTGTCGAAATGGTGCCACTTGCGTGGATAATGGTGTTGGATATACGTGCATTTGTCAAAAAGGTTTCACAGGAAAGAACTGTGAAGATGATATTGTTGATTGCAAAGATAACTCGTGTCCACCAGGGGCAACATGTATTGATCTAACCAATGATATCTATTGTCAGTGTCCCTTTAATTTGACTGGAGATGACTGTCGAAAGAGTAGGTATCTAATTTTAGCATTATATAAAAAATCTAACTGTAATTTTTATTTTAGCTATCCAAGTAGATTATGATCTTTACTTTAGCGATGCAACACGATCGACAGCAGCACAAGTAGTTCCGTTCTTTACAGGAGAGTCTGGAAGTTTGACAATTGCTATGTGGGTGCAATTTGCGCAAAAAGATGATTCTGGAATATTCTTCACTCTATATGGAGTTGAATCTGCTCATGTAGCTAATAATCGACGACTTCTCCTGCAGGCTCACTCAAGTGGTGTTCAGGTATCACTTTTCCCTGATCTTCAGGATGCATTCTTATCATTCCGTGAATATACAACGATTAACGATGGTCAATGGCACCATATAGCCATTTTATGGGATGGAGCTACTGGGCACTTACAACTAATTACCGAAGGTTTAATTGCTAGTAAAACTGAGTATGCAGGTGGTCGCACAGTACCTAAATACGCTTGGGCAGTATTAGGTCGCCCGCAACCAGAAGAATCAAAATCAACGGCTACATATGCTGAAGCTGGTTTCCATGGCAAAATTACAAAAGCACAAATTTGGGGAAGAGCATTAGATGTTACATCCGAAATTCAAAAACAAGTTAGAGATTGTCGCAGTGAACCCGTCTTGTATCCAGGATTAATACTTAATTGGGCTGGATATGAAATGACATCAGGGGGAGTTGAACGATCAGTTCCATCAGTATGCGGTCAGCGAAGATGTCCAGCGGGATATTCAGGAGCAAATTGTCAACAATTGGAAGTTGATAAAGAAGGTCCTATAGTTGAACATTGTCCAGGTGATTTATGGGTGATTGCCAAAAATGGATCAGCTGTTGTTTCATGGGATGAACCACATTTTAGTGATAATGTTGGTATTACAAAAATTATTGAACGGAACGGCCATCGACCTGGTCAAACTTTACTATGGGGATCATATGAAATAACTTATGTGGCATCCGATGCTGCTGGAAATACAGCTCAATGTACTTTTAAAGTATCTCTACTTTGTAAGTTTAAATTTCTAATCATTAGACTTGGAACTTTCTTTTAACAAATTAATTATAATAAATAGCTGAATTCTGTCCTTCGCCATCTGAACCAATTGGAGGGTCACAAATTTGTAAAGACTGGGGAGCTGGAGGACAATTTAAGGTAATATTTATTATAACATTTGAAGTTTTTGAAATATGAAAAATTATTTTTTAGGTGTGTGAAATATCTTGTCATCCAGGTTTAAGATTTTCTGAACCTGTTCCAGAATTTTATACATGTGGAGCTGAAGGATTTTGGAGACCAACTCTTGAACCAGGAATGCCATTAGTTTATCCATCATGTTCACGTAAGTATACATAATTATGAAGCAAGAAGCAACCAAATATTTTCTTTCATAATACTTCTTTATATTTATTTAGCTGCTAAACCTGCTCAAAGAGTCTTCCGTATTAAAATGCTGTTCCCATCTGATGTTTTATGTAATAAAGCTGGACAGGGTGTATTGCGCCAAAAAGTAACAAATGCAGTTAATTCACTTAATCGTGATTGGAATTTCTGTTCTTATTCTGTCGAAGGATCAAGGTATAAATTATAAATAATTATAATATTTAGAAAAATATATATATCATTAATAATTTTAGAGAATGCAAAGATCTTCAAATCGATGTCAAATGTGATCATTATCGCGGTGGTCAAGCAAATCGTATCCGACGTCAAACTGAAAATTCTGATGAGGGAGGAACGTATGTATTAGATGCACTAATACCTGTTGATAAGTAAGTTTTTTTTAATTAATTATACGAAAAATTTATCTTTTTAAAATTATCTGATTAAATGCATGTAGGATAAGTGTTCAGCACTTTTTAATTGAAATTTATTTTTACCTTACGAATAAAAGTCTATTTAAGCACATTTTTATATAAGCAATATTTTTTTTAAATTTTTTTATTGAATATTAATTAAGAAGAAAATATTTATATGTAATATGCATAATCAATACCCTTAAATCGTAAAATAAAATTATAGAGATAAAGCTGATGATGATAGTACAAGAGGACGTCAAGGTAGACAACAAGCTGGTGATACTTACACATTGGAGATTGCTTTCCCAGCAGTCAAGTATGTTTTGTTTCATAACCGTGAAAGAATTACAAAAATTACTTATAAAATACGCTTTGCTATTCGCGGGAAAGGGCTTCCATTATGAATAATAATTATAAATTAAATTTTTTATATTTTGGTTTTGGTTTGAATGTTCTTGAATTTTGTGATAGGAATTTTTTTTTAATTTTACATTTTGCACGTACATTTACTAAATAGCACCACAAAAATATGGAATATGGAACACACCAAAAATAATACTAAAAGATATTGTAAATGCAATATAATTTAAAAAAAAAAAAAAGATATGCTTCAGCAATTAATAATTTTCCTATTCTAAAAGAATCTAACATATAATCAAATAACATTATAACCACATAACATTCTCTACATCCTGTAAATAATATTTGTTTTAATATTTTAAATATTTTATTTAAATAGTGATCCAGTTTTACACTCTTCAACTGGCGAACGATCCGATGTTAAAACACTACTACAAAAATTAATTTTAGAAGATGATCAATTTGCTGTTGCCGATATTTTACCGAACACAATACCTGATCCTGCTTCATTAATTTTGGCTTCAGAATATGCTTGTCCTATTGGACAAGTTGTAATGGTACCAGATTGTGTACCATGTTCAATTGGTTCATTTTATGATTCTAGTAATAAAACTTGTGTACCTTGTCCACGAGGAACGTATCAATCTGAATCGGGACAACAACAATGTTTGAAATGTCCACAGATTGCTGGACGATCGGGGGTTACATCAGGTCCAGGGGCAAGATCAGCAGGTGATTGTAAAGAACGTTGTCAACCTGGTAAATATTTGGACAATGAAACTGGTTTATGTCGACAATGTGGACATGGTTTCTATCAACCAAATGAAGGTTCATTTGCTTGTGAACTTTGTGGTTTAGGTCAAACAACCAGATCTAACGAAGCAACATCTAAACAAGAATGTCGTGATGAATGTACTTCGGGAATGCAATTGGGTGCTGATGGACGTTGTGAACCATGTCCTCGTGGTACTTATCGCCTACAAGGTGTTCAACCAGCATGTCAAGCATGTCCTCTTAGTAGAACTACATCAAAAGTTGGTGCTTCATCGATAGAAGAATGTACATTACCTGTATGTGCTCCTGGTACATATTTAAATGGCACAATGAATATGTGTATTGAATGCCGTAAAGGTTTCTATCAATCTGAATCACAACAGACTGGATGTATTTCTTGTCCACCAAATCATAGCACTAAAAATCCTGGAGCGGTAAATTAAAATAGAGTTATAATTTTAAAAAACTTATTAATTACATGCTTTGTTTTCATTATAGACAAGTAAATCTGAATGCACTAATCCGTGTGAAAATATTGCCGAAGGACAAGCACACTGCGATCCAAATGCTTATTGTATTCTTGTACCAGAAACATCAGATTTTAAATGTGAATGTAAACCTGGTTTTAATGGCACTGGTATGCATTGTATTGATGTTTGTGATAAATATTGTGAAAATTCTGGAACATGTGTTAAAGATCTAAAAGGTACACCATCATGTCGGTGTGTTGGTTCATTTACTGGACCACATTGTGCTGAACGTTCAGAATTTGCATATATCGCTGGTGGTATTGCGGGAGCAGTAATATTTATAATTGTAATTGTATTATTAATATGGATGATTTGTGTAAGATCAACGAAACGAAAAGATCCGAAAAAAATGTTAACTCCAGCTGTTGATCAGACTGGTTCACAAGTTAATTTCTATTATGGTGCACATACACCATATGCTGAATCAATAGCACCATCCCATCATAGCACATATGCACATTATTATGATGATGAAGAAGATGGCTGGGAAATGCCAAATTTTTATAATGAAACATATATGAAAGATGGTGGAGGTAAGATTGATTTTTTGTATTTTAATTTATTCAATTTTCAATATAAATTTATTTAAATTAGGTCTTCATGGTGGTAAAATGAGTACATTAGCAAGGTCAAATGCCTCACTTTATGGTACTAAAGAAGACTTATATGATCGACTGAAACGACACGCTTATACAGGAAAGAAAGGTGAGTAGGTAAATACAAAGTTTCTTATTTTTTTCTAAAAAAACAAAAGCTTTTATTTAAACTAAAATGCTAGTTATTTTCTAAGGCTTTTTAAATTTCAAATTTTTCAATCTTTCAGTGTAGTTCTTACACTGAAACAAATAGTTTTGTAGAAATGCATTAAAAATATTTTGATATATAATTTTATTTGTTCAATATTAATATTGAATTTTTTATTTTTAGAAAAAAGTGACAGTGATAGCGAGGTTCAATAAAGCTCATTTTTAACAAATTTGTATAATTAATATAAGGAAATTACATAGATAAAATGGACGCAGAATTTTAATTTTAGGAATAATCAAAAATGAGCTTAGAAATTTAAAGAAAATTAACAAAAAGTGTAAAATTTTTAAGTTCATAATTACAAAACAAAAAAAAATCATATTTATTTCTGGTCATAATTTTGTTTTTATGTTTTTTTGTAATAATATTTTTTTTTTGTAGTTTTTCATCAATTTTTTATTTTTTTTTATTTTTATAAAATTTAATTTCATAATCCACTTTGGATTATACTTTTCGAGCTGACTAATTTAACTGCCTGTTGAACTAACTTATCATAATAAACCATATTTTTTTTTTGAAAATACTCAAATTAAATATTAAAAATTAAATATGTACTTTTTTTTAAAATTAATAATTTACTTTGTAATTAATTAATGACTCAAAATAAAAACAAAAATGAAATTACTACGATGTGAAGAAATCTGTAAGCATTGTAATATCTACGAGAGAGCAAATTAAATTAATTTATATACTAAAATGGACAAAATTACTAATTTAATATAAATTAAGAATATCCCTTGTTTCATATTGAGCGATAGTAATATGGAAAATAATACACATATATAATGCTTGCAGAATTTTGTACATGTAATTATACCTTTACTGAATAATAAAATTATTAATTACCAAAGTTGATTTGTAATTATAATATTATTTCCATAAATTAAAATATTAAACCAATTCTACATTTTTAATGTTAATAATTTTTTTGTTTTTTTTTTCTATAAAAAAAAAGAGTATAAAATTAATTAAGCATATACCATTTATATAAACAATGTTATTAGTATATTATGTACATTTTTCAAATAAAAATCATAAAATAATGTCATTCATAATTATGTGATGCAATATTAAGGACTTTTTACCAATTCCTTGTCCCATCATTACATTTATGTTAGCTAGATAGTTATATTGTTATTATATTACACTAACGTAAATCCAGTTTGTCATCATAACCATCATTATAGATTTCAATCCAATTCCTTTGCTTTATGCATCACATAATTTGTGACTGACTAAAAAAAAAAAAAAATTAAGAATAAAATACATATTTTAAATAAATAATTAAATAAATAAAAATTTAAACGGTTCTACAGTAAAGACTTAATTCATAAAAAAAATTAGATTAATAAATTAAAAAAAAAAATGAATTTTAATTAATTTTTGTGTAATTAAATAGCAATAAAATTAAAATATATATTAAATAAATATAATTAAATATGTACTTTAAAAAAATTATTTAAAATTTAAAAAATCGTCAGTGAAATTAAATTTTAAGTGAACATTGAATAATGAATATTTATACTTTTGGTTCAATTTAATTGCTATAAAAATTTAAAAAAAGTTTCTTACAATTTTAAAGATTAATTTATAAATTTTTAAAACTAAAGAAGGTTAAGAGATTTTTTTTGTAATTTTTGATAAATAGAAAATTTCAATATTCAAAATTATTTAACAAAAAATGATATAAATATATTGGCAATAATTATTATATTAATTTAGCAACATAAAAATTATTATATTTTTTTTATGTAATAAATAATTTATGATTTTTTTAAATCATTTGAAATTTATATGAAAATAAAAACAAACAAAAAATAGTAAAAAATTATTTTATTTGTGCTTTTATTTATGAAATTAATCCTTTGGCTTACCGAAATTAGCTCCCATACTTTATCTGGTGAACCACGTATTTTACTACTCTAAATTTAAAATTTTGTATTTAATAAATGAAAAGCTTAATTGATGACAGTGGTAAGTGACATTTTTCTAAAATTAGAAATTATTGCAAATATAATACAGGGATTGACAAAAATTAACAAAATTCAACATTTTTTTTTATAAATATTCAATATTTTTTAAATTTTTGGTTTGCATATTTAGATGCATTTTTAACTCAGTCCATTTATGATCTTATACGCACTAAAACTTTTGTAAATATACTCAAATTTAGGTAAACTGCATGTGTTAGAATTTTATCGCTAATTAAAAATAAATCTGCAGATCTACACCAAGTATATAGATGTATATATTGCTGGTCGATGTAGACCATATTACATCTGGATTTTATAAAGACTGAAAGCATGCCGACTTTAAGAAAATATTTGTTGTAATTGCACAATTTGTTACTAAAATATTTTTTTTTTACAAAATATATAATAAAATATGAAGCTTATTGAAATGATATAATTATTATTGCAAAGATGACACAACGATGCTAAATACCACATATAGAATAATTACCAGCTGAAGAATTGAGTAATGTAAGTGCCGAATTGTATGCCCATGTTATTTTAACCTCCACAAATTGTTGCACCAATTTTATTTTTACTATATTCAGTTTCAACATATATATTTTTGCAAACTTTTTATTGTAATCTAAAATATTTATTTTAGTTAACTTGCATTATCGATACATTTAATTAATTAAACTTAAAAAGAAGATTTATTTTTTTAATTTAATTAAGTTATAAAATGTATTAAATTATTAAAAAAATTTATGAAATGTTCAACAACTTACCTTTTTTCTTTCATAAATTCCACCAAAACACGTTTTACATTTTTAAAACTGCAACTTATTAGTTGAACAGATTAAATTTAAACTGGAATGTATTTAAGGTGATACGAAATTTTCCTAGTAATTAGTTTTATAGCAATTATTTTTTAAGAGTTAGGGATCTCGTAGTTTCTAATACAAAATGAAATGTATGAGATCAATAGAACTATATAATTAAATAAAATTGAGATTGGCTTTATAAGGATTGGCTTCCGGATTGTGTTTTTTTAGATTAAGTTAATGAGAAAGTTTACAAAATGCAAAAATATTATCTTTTATAAAGAAGAACTTTACGAGAATTTACAACAAATTTTTTGTTATAATTAATAGAGATCAAAGTACATAATTTTTTATAAGTTTTACACATAAATAAATATTATTCCGTTTAGAAATATGCACATATTCATATTTTCTTAGTTATGAAGCATATGCAAAAAAAAAACAATTCATTAGTGATATTATACATGGTAACAGATAAACTTATTTTACATCATATCTAAAAAAATCTAATAATTTATGGAAATTTTATAGATGAATTCAAAGTTTTAAATATAGTATTTACCTATAAAGTAAAGATAAATATTTAAAAATACTACTTGATGGCATTATTAATTGAATAGACAGAAAAAAAGCACTCCTCTTTTAATGTCAAATAATAATATTTTTGTGAAATACCCATAATAAGTTTTTATTAATTTATATTGATTGGTTCTTAAAAATATAAATTTTTATGGTCAATTATGTTAAAATTAATGTGATCATTAATCAAGAATTTATTTAACACTACTAAATTATATTTATAGTTCCGTTTTTACACAAAAAAAAAACAAAACCGGAACATAACATTAACAAAAAAAAAATTAACAAACCAATCAATCAAAACTTAAATAATTACATATTTTTACTACATAAACTAAACAAGTCTGTTTGAAAATTAAAAAAAATTTTAAATTCTTATTAATTTCACTGATTTATTTAACACTTCTATTTTTATAAAAACTTGTTTTTTAATATCATATATTTTTGTTACACATTGAATGATATTTTGGCTTCTAATTGACACTATAATTAATCATCGGAGATAGTCTAAAATGGTAATCAGATATTTCGAAATAGTGCCGTAAAGCACGTATGCCAGCAATAAAAAGTTATATTTTTTATATACTTTTATCGTTCATGTTTTTTTTACTTATTTTATGATAACAAAAATGTTATACTAGTTTTCAATTGGAAGCCAAAATTTTTAAAGTTTCATTTTTACAAATTATTTTCTTAATTATATGTAATTTTAAATACCTATATATACATAATTATAATATATACTATAAACAATCTTATAATTTACAATAAATGATTTTTTTAAAGATACGTATATGATTTTATAAATATTTTTATGAATTGTTCAAACAGGGTTTATAATATGCTATAAATAACTACTATGTTACTATTTCAATTCAAATTTCTGAAATAATTTCGTTAATCAGCCGTAGTTACTTATTTGTATGCTGTTTTGCGATTGTGTTAAAACTCTTTCTTATCGTAAAGTTGTGCTTCTATTTCGTATATTTCTAATGGCCTAGATCCTAGAAGCTATAATGTTTAATTGTGTTGGAACGTTTCTACTGACAGCAAAGGATTAAGATAGTATTTCAAACTTGTTTTAAAGAATTAATTGGAACAAAAGCGCAATACTCTGACTTAAAAAATGTAACACATGCAGATCGATTTATGAAACTTTTAACTGCAAATAGTACTCCGTTTCATGTTGTCTTAATTTATTTAGATAAACTAAATAATTTATTAAATTTTTTAATAATAACTAACTATTCAGGGAATTTAATAAATTTTTTTTTCTCAATCTCATTTTTACCTTAATTGTTCATAATTTAACCAAATATGACAATTTTTAAATTTCAATTCAGAATTTTCTTTTTTATTTCCAAAAATATTTGTTAATATTAATGCTCATTCCTTTATAAATTAATTTAAATTCACGAAATAATATAATATATTATACTATCTCATAAATTTTTCTTGGCATACCGGATTTACAAGAAAATGTAATTTCATTACATAAATTTTATATATATTCAGTTCAACAGAAAAACTTGAAAATTATCACGCGAAAAAGAAATGAAACTGGTAAACAGATATGACAAAAAGGTGACTAATGGAAATAAGAAAATCCCCGGTAGAAATATATAAAAGAGCACTAGTATAAATATGCAATTAATTTTGTTGCTAATATAAAATTGATATGGTTTTAACCAAATATGCTAATTTCAAACAAATATGATAATTTTTATTATTTTGCAAACAAATATGTTTCTGGTACATAATATAAATTCATATTATAAGATTATTAAACAAAATTCAAGTAAGTTTTTAAAATTAGATATTTAATAAATACTAATTTATTCACTAAAGACTAAAGTGTCAAATATATTAACATTATAAATTTTAAACTTACTCGTATTTACATAAAAATATATTCATAATTAGACCAAACACATTCAAAATGAGATACCTTGTGATTATGTTTTAATAATATTTTAATTATTAGGCTAATTTTTAAATACGTAACTATCTTCAATGTAATTGATATTTTAGAGTTGATTTTTTTAAAATTATTTTTTAATCATTTTCAATTTACATTGTAAAGGTAAAAATCCCAATTAAAGGTGTTTTAATAGTCTTCAATATTATTTATAAAAATATAATTCGAACATTTTGTCTTGTCGATCAATTAACCAAATAACGACAAACAAATTTGGTTAATTTTGAGAGAAACGTATTTAATAAACAAAAATGGCTATAAAATTTGTTGTAACATTTTTAGTGCACAAATATTTTTGACACAAATTGTTATTTTTATTATACGTAATTAATTTATTTGTAATCTTTATCAGTAATAATAGTTGGTTAATTTATGATTAAATATTTCAAAGAAAAAAAATTATTTAACTAAATGATTACAACATTTTTAAAGAATACATTTATGTAATTTAGATTACATTTATTTAATTTGAATTATACTTAAAGTTTTTGTTCGAATATTTGTAATTATATGAAGTTTATAATTAATTTTTGTGCTTTTTTTTTTTGAAAGTTTATGGAAATCCAAAATGATTAAATCAAACTTACTTATGATATAATCTTCTAGCTTTCATGTAATATTTATGAATAATTTAAATTATGAAATTTTAATTAAATCTAATAATAATTTAACATTTAATTTTATATTTAATTTTAAAATACCAATTAATTATATTATAATATTAAAATTAATTGACAGATTCATGGAAAATATGCTACACGTAGCCGTGGATATTTAAGGTTTTTTTTTTATTTAAAAATTATTGGAATATTTTCAAGTTAATTGCACTATCATAAATTATATCAGATTACACGCATTATTGAAAGGTTAACTTCTCTTTAATCACAACAAAAATTCGATCGGAAAAATTAAACCGGATTAAAATATTGATTAGATTAAGAAAAATAATATGTACATCATTTGAAAAACATAAGAACTTTAAATAAAATATTATTTTATTACAATAAAAATTAATCCGGCAAGAAATCATAGCGAGATAAAAACATTAGAGTCGCCTTTATCGTAGCTGACAGTATTACAATTTAGATTTACTAAATTTATAATATGGATTGTGAACCATAATTTTCTCCGGAAAAATAATATTATTATTACTTACAACAATTTATAGACACAGATGTTATACATCTGCCGGTACAAATAGAATTCAACTACTAACTTTTAAAGAAAACTTATTACTAGGTACTGGTGATGATATAAATCTCAGTAAGTGATATGATCTTTGTGGTAGAAATCGAACTTCTACCACAAAGATCATCTAATATCTCAGAACATAATGCAGTAGCTAGACCTAACTTGATTAACTTGTGGTAAACTATGTGCTGATCCATTAAATAATAATACTATGTCACCGATATATTTCATAAATATAAAGGCCAGCTTATCCTAAAATTTCGAATTGATTGAAACAGAAAATAATCTCTACCTTACAATAAAATCTAATCTCAGTTGATCATAATAAAACCTAATCCAAAGCTTCTGTTTTCATTGTTCACTGTCAGACATAAAAAACCCTGTTGTTATCATTTTTATGACTATAATTAAACTTGCATAAACAGAATAATATATAAAATTAAAATTTAATATCTTTCTACACATTTACAAAATTCTCCAACTTTTTCACTGATCTACTATCTTTAAATATATTTATGTACTAAAAGCTTTTCCAAAAAAAAAAACTGGAAATTACAAAATCCACTTAAATTTTTATATTTTCATTTATTTTATAAATTCTTAAATTTATATGACCGGCATTTTAAAAATTCAGTTCATCACTGTTCGTTAAATAGTTAAAACGTGTTTAAATTAAAATATTGAGAAAGTAACGTTTATAAAATAAATTATTTAATTTTTTATTTTAAAATTAAAACGTGCTCATATTTATTTTAATAATTTTTACATTTTATTTTTATAAAAATTTTTTAATAAAATTACATAATTTTTATTGTGTATATTTAGTAAAATAAATTCAAATAAATATTCTAATATTTAACATTGTTCAAAATATTAAAAAAAAACTGTTTATTTTATAGTGTTGATTTTAGGTGTTAAAGTATATTATACATAATCAAGAATTAAAATTTTAATTAAATAATATTTTATTTAATTAAATTTAACAAAATAAGATCAAATATTACCAAAAAAAGAAAACCTGTATAAATAATGTGGAAATATTTGTAAAGAATGTTGGAAAATTAATTAAATTTTAATTACTTTGTAAAATAATATAAACAAAGATATTTAATGGAATTTAATTTGAAAAGTTATTAACTTTTTAAAATATAGATTTACTTTCCAGGTCAGTAATTATAATAGTTTTTAATTTTCACTAAAAATAATTATACATTTTACATAAAAATTAATATCTAAAATTATTATTTTATGAAGAAATCTAGAAATTTTTATAAATAAATAAATCTAATCTAAAAATATCTTATAAAATTTAAATAAATTTATGGCACATAATTTTATTACAAACAATTACAAGTTAAATAATTAGTATAATAAAAAAAAAAAATTGTCTCAATGTGTGATTTACTATATGGATTAATATATTAATTTCATTAAAATTTTGTACATTTACCTAATTAATTTGGTAAATTAAAATTATAATCTTTAAATATTATTCAGATAAGAAATATTTATACAGTATTTTTTTATGTATTAATTAGTGTACTGTACTAAGCTAGGTCCCACCTGAAATATTGATGTTGGTCTAATCTAATTTTACTTAGCTTTAAATGAATACCAGTTATAAAATTAAAATAAAATCTAATTTGAAGATTGTGAAAAATACTGATGGTTAAGAATAATGACTCAAGAAAAAAACCATTAGCTTGTTGTAGTTAAAAGGTTTCTTTGCTAAAAAAAAACTTGACTCGGAATAAATATAAAAATTAGTAGGTCCAAAATTTTAAGAAACTTGAAGTACAGATAACTTTGCACTTGAGGCTCTGTGCTCCAAGGAGAAAAAACAAATTATGTCTTAGTAATTTTTGCAATGTGATTTCAATAATTTTTTTTTGGTACTTTTTGTATTACTAACCGGAATTAATTAGCCTTTTTAGGAAATTTTACTATAAATTTTTTAGTATAATTCAGTTTTAGCCATCATTTAAATTTGTAAAAAAAAATATCAGCTAGAAAATATCTAAATATGTAAGTATATTCAATAAATTTTTAAATAAATATGTATACATAAGATATTCTTAAAAATGTAAACTGGAAATATTAAATTAATTCCAGAGAATTAGAGTGCGGTACTAACAATTCTGTAGCTACCTAACGTATATTAATATTTATTTTATAATTTTTGGTGTCAGAACCGATTGCATATAAGCCATAAAGTTTGTTTATGAACACTTAAGTCTATATTTAAATTTCATAAATTGAATTAAAATTTCTCCAGTCATTTACATAAATTGAATTTATTTTTATTTTATATTTGGTTCCACAAAAAAAACGTAAAATATACTTTAAATTTAACCGATATTTTATGAGTTGAATTATGTATATTTCAGTTTTATTATTATAGATTATGTCATAAAACATTTTTTTTCCAGTTTTTAATGAAAAATCGACAACATAAATAATTATTATTTCTGTTTTTTAAAAACTAACTATAAACTGCATTTTACACAAAATAAAATCTTAAATTCACAATTTATCTTGTCAAAAAAAAAGAAATTATCTTATCCATGAAGAAAGTCACGTAGTACGTTTTGTTAAAAAATTGGAAATAAATAAATATTAGTAATTATACTATATTTTTAATATATAAATGAAATAATCTTTAAAATGTTACAAATCTTTGGAAAATTATAAATTCCAAAATAAATAACATACAAAAATAAAGAAATATATTTACTATAAATATTTATGACATTATTTTTATTATTATTTAATTACTTTAAAACATCTTTAAAATTTTATTTATTTATTTAATATTTTAGTCCATTTGGAATTTCAACTAATTTGTTTTTACTACGTGAAAATAAAACAAAATATAAAAAAACAATTACCCCAAGATTCATCTATTTGGTCTATCTGACTATTTAATTATTGTTTTCATTTAAAATCTTAACAAAAATGTTAAAAACATATTTGCAAACAACTTTGTTTATATTAATTATTGGCGGATCATATGAAGAAGAATTTATACTAAAAACAGGTAAGATTTTTTTTTATTTGAAAAACATATATTATTATCAATTTATTACAATATAAAAATTAATTTCTATAAATTATCAATCGAATAATGATATTATGTATTACTCAATTTAATGTATTATTATGTATTACTCAATTATTTCAATTTAAATCATAGGATTAGGATTTTTAAGACATATGTGTATATATCATTTATTACATTTACATTTGTAATTAAATTTGTAATTACATTGTAAAGATTATGTTATTCATAGCCTATAGATTCTGAAACTTTAATTATACAAATATATTTGCACTTAATAAATTTATCACTTCCGTCTAATTCTTTTCAATCTGCCCTGTTTTTTATGTACAATAATAGTTTTGACATGAAATAATTGAAATTATAAATTTTATTAAAAAATTTTAAAACTTAGTCAGTGTTTATGTTAACAAGATCATTTATGAAAAAAAAAAAAAATTGTGACGATATTATAATAGGAATCTGAAAGTATGAATCTGAAAGTATGAATCTGAAAGTATGAATATATTGTAAAACTAAAACTAAATTAACATTTTATCAATAATTCAAGGTTCTGAAACCAAAAAGTAGAATGTTTTATAAAATCTCATTAAAAAATAAAATAAAAATTAATCATTCAGAGTTGTTAATGGTTTTATAATGTTATAAAAATAATTTAATTGCGATTATATTACATATTATAAATCTAAACTTTAACTTAATTTAAATAATACTTTTTTTGTAGAAGATATGGAAGTTATTTGCCTTTGTATGCACAGTTTTTAAAAACAATCAATAAAATTTGAATTAAAATTATAACTAACTAAATTTTTTTTTTGAATTTCTGATATAGTTATTAAGAGTTCGAAGTCACTAAATTTTATTGCTAATATTTCACCAATTAATTAAATTTTAAAAATAGTAGTAAGAAAAAACTTTTTTAACGAACTAAATAAATGTTAAAATATTGATTACAGAAAATCAAATTGACCAAAATTTTAGTAATATTCAAATGTATATATATATACTGATTATTTTTCCAATTTGCAAGGTATTTTTAGAACACGAGAAGTATTAAGAAGACTAAGCATACAATGAATATGCGTACAATACATTAGTTTAATTTCATGACTGAACATTAAAAAACATAATGACAATATTACGAATTTGTACTAAAGTTTTATATTCTCTACTTTAACTTATGTAGTCACCATAAAATATGCTTCTAATAAGCCTTGAACAGTGTGTACCATAAAAATTCATATTTTTAATATGCAATATTGCTGCTCTGATCTTAAAAACTATACATGATATTAGATAGTTGATTGCAGTATAGGGAAACCATATTTTAAAGCCCCTATACGATTCAAATGAAACATTACTATACAAATATTAAATAAATATAAGAGTCAGGTTAAAAATCAAAGTGTAACTTAGCTAAGTTAATATTTTAAGACATATTTTGTTATATTAGATATTTTACGAAAATTTTATATTTAAAATTTACCTTCAATGAAATTTTGATATATTATTAAAAGAGTTATGTGCGCCAGTATCGCTTAATAAAAAAATATATTATTTTAATTATATAGCATCTTTAAAATTTACTTTATTATGATTATAATTTAATTAATTTTAAATTTAAATTGCAAAATTGCAACATTAAATAAAAAAATGTTTATTTTAATTATCAGTCAATATAAATTTAAAGTAATGGAAAAGCCTTGAATTATTTATAATCTAAAAAATAACACCTCGTCTTTTATTAAAAAGTTAATAGCTTAAGTTAATAGATTTTAAACATAAATACTGTATTGTTTTTAAAACTAATGAAAAGGTCATTCACCAAATATTTTTTCACTAATTCATTATCATGATATTTCTAAGTTCAAAACAAACAAATAATTATTATTGCCAATTTTTATATTAATACATAAATAATCTTGAAATAATAATATTTTCTATTTTAAAATCTAAAATAGAAAATATTAACTACATATTTCAAAAAGGATGAATAATTTATTGTTCAATTCAAATAATTTATTGTTGAAGTCATTTTATTTATTACGATTTTTAAAAGTAATGATTAATATTATTTTTATTAGCAAATTCCTTATCATAGATTAGTAATTTTCATATTTTAATAGTAAAGTAATTGAATTCCATCAAATATTATTTAAAATATTGAAAATTTAAGACTGAAAATTGTATTAACTTTGTAAGAAAGTTTATAATTAAAACAAATCGAAATATTTTATGTCCTATGAAATTTAAAATATTATTTACACTACTATAAATAATAAACTAAGTTCTTATCCTCATTATTCAGTTTTTTATATATAAATTTGTAATACATATTTCAGTTTTTTTATAGCATGTCATTTACTAAATTTTTAATTTTTTTTTTTTTTTAAATAAATTATTTTATAGCTGCACTCACAGATAAATGTATAGTTCAAATTGATGGTAGAGAAAGTATTAAAGATATTGGTACAAAGTGGCTAACAAATAATACTTGTATTTGGCATCAATGTGTACTAAACGAAAATGGTGAAGCTTATGAAAAGCTGGAAAAAGAATTTTGTTTTATTGAGTGCAAAAATGTAACTTTTAATATATTTTAATTATCATTAAAATGAAAAAGGAGTATACCTATTTAATTTTTGATTGCAGGAATATGAACTTCGTATTGATTCTAGTAGATGTTGCGGTACATGTATACCAACAAAGTGTAAATATGAACAAAAACTTTATACTATAGGTGAAGCATGGCGCAGTAAAGACAATTGTACAATACTGCAATGTGAAGAGCATAATGGTGGTGGTGGTCCAATAATTTCAGTTTTTCAAAAATCATGCCCAAAAATAGATAATTGTCCAAAGAAAGATATATACGAAGAAGATTGCTGTTTATATTGTAAAATAGAAAACTTAAAACCATTAAAACGTAAATATTCCATAGTAAAATTCAATAATTCCGATGAAATAATATTTGATGAAAATTACTATAAAAATCATCCCTGTAATCGGAAATGTATTGAAAATACAAATCCAATGACTTGTGAATATACGTTTATAATTGAATGGTATGAAACATTAAGTAAGGCATGTTTTAATTGCCCGGAAAATTTGACCGATTGTTTTCGACCACATTGTATTTATGCTGATGGTGCCAGACGAAGTATTTCAGTAATAAATCGTATGATGCCAGGCCCATCAATTGAAGTTTGTGAAAATGACACAATAGTTGTTGATGTTAAAAATCATTTATTAGGCGAAAGTACAACTATACATTGGCATGGAATGCATCAAAAGGATACCCCTTATATGGATGGAGTACCACACATATCACAATGTCCAATACAGCCACATTCAACTTTTCGGTATATATTTCGGGCAGACAATGTTGGTACACATTTTTGGCATTCGCATACTGGAATGCAAAGAGGGGATGGTGCATTCGGTGCATTAATTATACGACAAACAGAGAGTGGAGATCCACAATCAAAATTATATGATTTTGATCTACCGGAACATAAAATGGTTGTACAGGATTGGGCACATCAAACAGGTACATCAATGTTTGCTGCTCATCATCATTCAGTTGGTAATAATAAGCCACCAAATATATTAGTAAATGGTAAAGGACGTTATTATGCCGAAATTTTTAAAGAAAAACAGGTTGTATTAGGCAATACTGAGGAAAATAGTCCACAAATGTCAACAAAGCCGATAGCTTTTAACACAGGCGATGACAAAGATAAAATAGCTTCAAGTACACTATACGATATTTCATCAACGATTACAGAATCAGAAAGCCTTATGAAATCAACCAAACTTCCTATTGATGTAGTTAATTTTCAGTCTAAACCATATAATAGTCAAAGACGACGACGTTCAATTGAAATACCAGCTGAATATCCTTTGGAAATTTTTAATATTGTTAAAGATTATAGATATCGCTTTCGTATAATTAATGCTGAATTTTTAAACTGTCCAATTGCAATATCTGTTGATAATCATACACTTTTAGCAATAAATTCTGATGGGTTTAATTTAGAACCAATTGAAGTACAATCAATTGTTACTTATGCTGGAGAACGTTTTGATTTTGTTATAGAAGCAAATCAAGCAATTGGAAATTATTGGATACGTTTTAAAGGTTTAATGGATTGTGATCAAAGGTTTACAAAAGCTTTCCAAGTAGCCATATTACGTTATGAAGGAGCACAACAAAAAGAACCAGCTGGAAAACCATATTATGATTATACGCCACCAGGAATTGAATTAAATTCTTTGAATAAAGGCCCGGGACATGTAGATTCATTAACATTAGCTGAGATAAATTCTTTGGAAACAGAAAACAGTGAAAAAAATGATGAAATTCTAAAAGCTGATCCTGATTTTAAATTTTTCATTTATTATGATTTTTATGCAAAGGATAATCCTAATTTTTTTAGAAAAAATGTATACGGCTTCAATCAAATAACAAATACTAATATTACAACATTATTTACCCCGCAATTAAACCATATTAGTTTGAAAATGCCATCATTACCACTTATGCCATCTCGATATCAAATTGATGAATCACAGTTTTGTAATGCATCCAGTTTAACTGCAAAAGGAATTGATTGTCGGAAAGAATTTTGTGAATGTAGTCATATACTACAAGTTCCACTTGGTGCAATTGTTGAAATGATATTAATAGATGAAGGTGTTACTTATGATGCTAATCATCCATTTCATTTGCACGGTAATGCTTTTCGTGTTATTGGATTAGATAGAATTGGACGAAATGTCACTGTTGAAACAGTAAGTAAATAGCAAATAAATATTAAAGTAAAGTTATATAAATAGTTTTTAAAGGTTTCACATAGAAGATCATACATTTTTTTAATAATACTATCGTAAAATTGCATAAATTAAAGTAATCAATATTTTCAAAGTATTGCATAAATACATAAATAAAAATAATATTCATAACTAAAATTAATATTAATTCATAAATTAATAAGTATTAATTTATGTAGTATTAACACTTATTCCAGTATTCCAGCGGAAATGTTACGGCGCAATAAACCCATAATTTAGTAAACTTAATATTTACTTGTACCGAGTTGAATTACTGAATTAATCGGATTTATTGGAATAGACACGATAATGACATTTCATAAGATCTTAATTAAATATTATTTTTTCTAGATCCGTGAAATGGATGATAAAGGATTACTAAAGAGAAAACGTTCACTTGCTCCAACAAAAGATACTATTACCGTACCAGATGGTGGTTATACAATCATTCGATTTAAAGCTATTAATCCAGGATATTGGTTATTACATTGTCATATTGAATTTCATGCTGAAATTGGAATGGCATTAGTTTTAAAAATCGGACAAAATGATGAAATGGCACCGGTACCGAAAAATTTTCCAACTTGTTTTGATTATATACCAAATATAAATGATATAAATAATAATAATAATAATGGAGGTTTTT